>PVHT020000066.1:21079953-21146085 GCA_004024745.2 Catagonus wagneri | reverse complement strand
TCAGTGGGTTAACGATCCGGCGTTGCCGTGAGCTGTGGTGTAGGTTGCAGACGCGGCTCGGATCCTGCGTTGCTGTGGCTGCGGCGCAGGCCAGTGGCCACAGCTCTGATTAGACCCCTAGCCTGGGAACCTCCACATGCCGCGGGTGCGGCCATAAACCCGCGGCCATAAAATGACAAAAGGCAAAAAAAAAAAAAAAGAAGGGCCTTTTTGCAGGATACCAGAAAGGAAATACACTTTCCTGGAGCCACACAGTTGAGGACAGAGCCTCAACCGCTATGAAGGCCCCCTGCCCCAAAGTTATTGCCCATTTGAGACAGCAGAGGCTTTTAGGAAGAAGTGGCATTTTAAGCTTAGTCGTGAAAAAATATGGAAACCTTCCCCCAAACATCTCTCACCTTAGGAGATGCTTATTGAAAGAATGGATGAAATTTAATCCTTTTATGAGATCAGCAGTCAGTTACTAACTGGTGTGCTTTTTAAGCCTGGAGTTTTGAATACTGAGTGTAAGAGTCTGGCCGTCCCTGTTGTGTAAGATGGGAGTTGGGGTGATTAGGTTTTGTGGCCTTGGTTACCAGCTCCTTCTCTTTTTGGCAACCTCTGAGGGTCATCAGGACTGCAGGATAGTGAGAGGCCTGGGTGAACAGACCCAGCTTTAGCCCCATAAGGCTGGACCTGTGGGGGAGGTTGGCTCAGATGCAGCTCAAGGTCACGGAAACGTAGACCACCATTAATCACCTTTACCTTTGCCCTCAGAGCTAGGAGCCTGACCCTGGGTGTTAAACAGAGATGTTTCGCTTGGGTGGAGGGTGGAGAAGAGTGAGGAGAGAGCAGGCTTCTTTGGTTTAATGTGGAAAGTGAGTAAGACAAAGGATAAAAGCTTGATGTTTACATAGTGAGGTCATTAGCCACAGAGAGGAGCTAGTATGCAGGCTGGGGTTCCAGCTGTGAGCAGGCTGGTCGGACACGCAGCTGGATCTCAGCTCCTGCTTCAGTCTCAGCAGCATCTCCTCTATCTGTTCTGGATATTTTAAAGCTTTATTTAGAAATAGTTTTCCGTTCACTCATGGGGAAAAACTTTGAACACCATTGGTCTTGATAGCTTCCAGGCTGCCTTCTGGCCCTTATGTGAGCCTTCAAGGTGCATGTTACGTCCTCGTGGTAGAACAGAGGGTGGAGGCACAGAGCGCTGATGTGTTTGCCTGCAGTCACCCAACCGGCGAGTGAAGGGCTGGGATTCCCATTGCACAGCTAGTCAGCGACAGGTCCAGGACAGAGGCAGAGCAAACCTGGCCCTTGACTCGCACCACCATCTGAGCCCTGCCTGAAATCTGTGGGTGCTGGCCACCCCACTGCAGCCCAGGGCCAGCATAGAATCTCGCGTCTCCACACAAAGAGAGGAGCCTTGGCCAAATGGAGCACACACCCACCGTCTGCTCACACAGAGGCTCGGGGTCTGGCGTCCAGGGCAGGGCTCTGATTGACAGGCCTGCCAGACGGCCTTTGTTAAGAGTGTGATCTCAGTCAGTTTATCCGGGCCTGAGCTGCCACCACAAGCCCCAGGCAGGAGCTGTGATCCAGGGAGAACCTGGCTGAGCAGCTTGAAATTAAAGCACTAATAATCCCCCTTCCCACCCCTTTCGCTTCTGGGTAGAGGATCAGGCATTTATTTATGAAGCTGTTGCAAACCCAAGAGCCTAGAAATTACTTTCATCCTGGTCCTGCGGCCCCGGCCCAGCCTCTGAGATGCTTCACTAGCCGCTTTCTGCCTTCTTCCTGTCCTGCCTCACCTGCTGCTGTTCTGCATCCTCTTTTCTCTTCCCACACAGGAGTACAGGCCTGGAATCACACCTAGAATCCAGTCCTACTGTCACTGTTTACTAGCTGCATGGCCTGGGGAAGTCACCCAACTTCACTTGTGTTCTTTGTCTATACGGTGGGCATCTCCTAGGGCCATTGATAGATTCTGGCAATAAGGTATGAATGCTTATAAAGTGTCTGGCCCATGGTAGGTACTCAAAAGTGGGCTTTCTTCCCTTCCTTGTGGTCAAATTAAGTTAGGAAATGCTGGGTTGACTTACGGAGATCTTTGCACACTGTTTCTAGGCTTTAATATGCTCGTGTGTGACTCATCAATGTGAGAGCAGAATGCAGGGTTTCTAAGACTCCCTGGACAAAGACCACTTTCAGAATCACTTAACAATATCTTGTATCCAGTCCGGTTCTCTCGAGTACAGTTTGTGAAGTGCTGCCCTGAAGTTTCTGGGTGGAGAAGTCAATAATAGAAACTACACCTGAAAGTCATTGTGTTCTCTTACGTTCATGTCTTTCTAAGTTCATCAGCAGCCTTGGGGTCCTGTGGGGTGGGGTTAGCTTCTATCTTCTGCAGGAGCAGACACACAGAAGGGTTGATCGCTTAAGCCACCTTCCTGCGATCACAGGGCTTCCATGCCCAAGTCTCCTGTCCTGTTAGAGTGGACACCCCGGAGGCCCAGCGACACCTGAGTCCAAGTCATTACCTGTGCAGAACATGAGACCACAAGCAGTCCCTTCCCCAGTGCAGAGCAGAGAAGTCAGGGCCACTTGGGATCCAGTTCTTGCCTCTGCCACTCACCAGCTCTGTGGCCGGGCCTGTGCCTTGGTCTCACTGATGCTAATTTTCGTCACTATGGTGAGGATGGGAACAGAATCTCCGTTCTAGGGGCCTAAGCATGGAATGAGTTTGGGACTTAGGGAAATGCGGCTGCTCCTCAAGCGTATCTGAGATGAGCCGGTGTTCCTTCCCGCCTTCAATCACCTAGGGGACGTTGGCGGAACACCCGGTTCCACGTGCCACGTGCCCCAGTGTTGGAGCCGCAGAGATGAATCTATCCCTTTCAGGAGAAGGAAGGTTGCACCGGCCATCCGGCTAACCCTCTTGCCCTCTGGCTTTCTGCTGTGTGTGCCCCGCAGGTGGGAGAGCCAGTGGGAGACTTCCAGCCAGGCGGCCACTATCCGCCGCTGCCACCGCCACCTCCGCCTCCGCCGCCGCCGCCGCCGCCGCCGCCGCAGCCGCCGCTGCAGCCGGTGCAGCCTCAGTTCCTGCCGCCTGGCTTCCTCTCCGCGCTCCACTTCCTCCCGCCGCCGCCCCCGCCGCCGCCCCCATCGTCCTTCTCGCTGACCCTCCTGTCTGACGCGGACAATGAGAACACCGGTAAGTGCGGGCCCAGGTCCTTTCCAGTGGCCCGGGAGCCAGGACGGCTTTCTAATAGGAGGTGGAGAGAAGGGAAACGCAGAACAGAATTTCAGATGTGCGGGCCCCTGGGACAGGTGCCTTCCTTGCACGGCGCCCTAAATTACGTAGGCGAGCAGCCAGTGGAGGTGGGTCCCCATTCTCAGGTGAGGAAACCACTAGAACCTGAGAGGTTCTCCTGTACGTATATGGTGGAGCTGGGATTTCAACAAAACCCTCTGTCTGGCTCCAGGCCCAGTGCTGATTTCCTTACCTTAGCAGTGCTGGGAGGATGGTATGCATGTGCTGTGTTCAAAAGACCAGAGGTGCCAGGCTTCTCCCCCTGGGAAAAGAGCATGTGCTGAGCGGGGAGTAGCAGCTGGAGACAGTTTGGGGCTGGTCAGAAGGAGTCCTCCGCCCCCAGGCCACTCCAGAGAGAATCAGACCTGGGGCTAGAGACCCTGCCCCTCACAGCTCTGCCACGGGTGCACTGGGTGATCTCGGGCGCTCAGGTCCTTCTCTGGGCCTGTCTTCTCATTTGTGATATGGGCCCTGTCCCAGGGTGACCGTGACGGTCACCCGAAACTTAGGATGTGAAGATGCTTTGGGTTTTCTTTTGAGGGCCTTTGAAGCTCTAAAGGTTCTAGGATTTTTTCCCCTTTCAGTCCTCCTCTGGGGCAACTCAGGAACAGAAAGTGAGGCCTCTTGCACACTTGCTGTGTGTCCAGTGCCTGGATCTATTAGCTGGGGAGATGGTACAGTGTGGCATGAAGCACGTTGGCTCTGATGCCTGACAGCTGAGGTGTAAGTCTTGGCTCCAGCACTTGCCAGTGGTGTGACCTCAGGCAAATTAATTCACATGTTGGTGCCTCAGTTTCTGTAAAAGCAGATTAATAAGGGGGCCTTATTACCTCATGAGGTTGTTCCGAGGACTAAACAGAACCTGAAACGATGAAGGCATTAGTAATACTTCTTTTTATTTTTTTTTCTTTTTAGGGCCTCACCCATAGCATATGGAGGTTCCCAGGCTAGGGGTCGGATCAGAGCTGTAGCTGCTGACCTACGCCACAGTCGTAGCAATGCAGGGTCCAAGCCGCATCTGTGACCTACACCACGGCTCACAGCAACACCAGATCCTTAACCCACTGAGCGAGGCCAGGGATCAAACCTACATCCTCATGGATGCTAGTCAGATTCGTTTCCACTGAGCCATGATGGGAACTCCCATTAGTAATAGTTCTCACTTGCTGTTTCACCTGATCCCCATGCCCACCTGATATTGCAAGGTAAGTGTCACCTCCTTTGACAGAAGGAGAAGCTGAGTTCGGAGGTGGGAGTGGCTTGCTTCCTGCCCCCCAGCTTGTGATGAGTAGAGCTGGAGTTTAAACTTGAATCTGTATGGTGTGGCAAGACTAGAATTCCAGTCTCCTGACTCCTAGCAAATTAAAAAGGTGGGAATGGGAATAACATTCTCGGGAGGGACTGGGAGTGAGAACACCTTATAGAAACACACGTCTGAATGTAGGTAATTTCTCCTCTTTCTTTTTTTTTTTGTCTTTTTGCCTTTTTTATCTAGAACCGCACCCGCGGCATATGGAGGTTCCCAGGCTAGGGGTCTAAGAGGAGCTGTAGCCGCCGGCCTTCACCACAGCCACAGCAACGCGGGATCCGAGCTGCGTCTGCAACCTACACCACAGCTCACGGCAATGCCGGATCCTTAACCCACTGAGCAAGGCCAGGGATCAAACCCGCAACCTCATGGTTCCTGGTCGAAGGGAACTCCAATTTCCCCTCTAAGTCCAGTTCCTCTGCTTTGTCCTTCGCAGATGACCAGGATGCGGAGCAGCCGTGCGAGCCCCGTCAGCCATCGCCTCAGGAGCCGTCTGACTAGGCCCAGGCCTCCAGCGAGCAGCGTGGAGCCTTGGGGTTGTTGGGGCAGTGATTTTCTTGTCTGTTCAGTGACGTGTAGGGAGGACAGATAGTGATAGGCATAGATAACAGTTAATTTCCATTTCAAGACAGGAGGAAGGAGAGTGGTTGCTGAGGTTCTCTCAGTCCTGAGACAGAGCGGGTGGGTTGAAGAGGGGCGTGGAGAATGAAGTCACCAGGGTAGGGACTGGGCTCTGAGGAGTGGGAGGGGCTGGTGGAAGCTCACATTTAGGAATGAATTTAACCATCTCTGGGTTGTGCTGCTGTTAGCAGACTCACCCCCAGAGGCAGCCTTTGATTTCAAGTCCGGCTCCAGGATAGGAGGCACTGTCTACTTCAGCCTTCTGCGACTGCTGCCTCTGCCCGGTCCCCAGCTGGGGGCAGCGCAGACGCCAGGCCTCCAGCACATCCAGACAGATGGTGCGAGCAGCCAGGACCCGGGCTCTGCAGCGTCCTTCCTTGCTGCCCCGTCCACCACGGCTGGCCTGGCCCCTGCCCCTCACCCCTCCTCCAGGGGCTTTACTAGTAAGCATTCTGCATGCTGGGGCTGCTTCACCTCTCCTCCATGAAGTTCAAGCCATTAGAGGCATTATTTCTGTTTTTTTTTTTAATCTATTAAAGTTTGACTATTTGGTGTTTTTATAGTGATTGCCGACTTTAAAAGTAGGCTGGTAATAAGCAGTGATGCAGTTCTCAGAGAACAGAATGGTGCTTCCAGATCACCTGTGACGTCAGCAGTTTCTTCTCTGGGGATAGTTGACTACTGAAATAAAATGATCAGTGGAGAGTCTTATGGAAGGTTTATCCTCTCTTTAAATCCTTATGGAAGGCACCGTTGGGTAGGGGAGTTGGCCCCTGGGTTCGTGGCCTGTTGGGCTGTCCTTTCTATGTACTTGGGCAAGGCCCTCCCTTTACTTCGAGAGGCTAGGGCTAGGCTATTAGACTTAAAGGAAAAAAAAAAAAACCTATTGCTATTGATGTTTTAAGGAAATTTGATGCAGAGACATAAAACGTAAAGATTTATTTTAGTTTCCCTTTCCCAGCTCCTTTCATGGTCCTTACAGAGTGACATGGTTTTAAAAAACAGAACTTGATCCCATTTTGTTGTTTTAGGGTCCTGGTCCTCTTCCTTCATTTAAAAAACATCCTACATCTCTGCTGGACTCAGAGCCTGGCGATCAGCTCTGCCCCATGGAGGAGCATGGAATCTAGTGAGACAGACAATCCAGTGGGAGTGCTGTGGGGCCGAGAGAGGGAAAAGGGCTGAGTGAGGAGGTCACAGAAAGCCTTCTGAAGAAGTTGGGGTTTCGACTGCATCTTCAAGGATAAGAATGAGTTAGGTGAAGGCAGGCACTCCTGGGAGGAGGGCAGAAAGAGGGTAGGAGACCCAGGGTGAAGGATTCCAGGGTGAGGGTGTCCTGTTTTCTATCTGGGAAGGAGGGCACCCAGGAGAACAGGCTGAGCCGCCTCCTGTCTTGCCTGTGGGCCAGGTGTCTTAAGACAGGTGGCAGGAAGACCACTGAGAAGTGACAGTCTAACTGTTCTTTCAACATCAGTGTGATGGCTGGGGGTCCAAGGCCTGGGCCTGCTCTGTAGGAGGTTATTGGAGCCCACACAGTCATGGGAATTTGTCATTTACTGCTTTACAGACAGTGCTTTCAGCAGAGCAGAACCAGGCATGCCGAGGCCTACAGGTCAGCACTGGCTTGGAGGCTGAAGCTATCTGCCACCCCAGTGCTGGTCCTGCTCCTGTGTCCACAGGGCTGCAGGAGAGAAACCCAGTTTCTGGTTCCACTTGGCCTCGTTCACCTTGCCCTCACTGGACCCCTGCCCTGCCAGTTTGGCCAGGTGGGGCTGGCTCAGTGACCTGACTTTTTCATCACTTTGCTTTATCTTAGACTCCATGCTTTGAAAGACTTCATCCAAGCTATATTCATAAAGCTGTTTTCCCATTCTGGTTAATGCACACAGATATGATTCAGTCTGTGACCTCACAGACTCCACACTGTGCTGGACTGATGTTTAATTAGCCCGTGGGGTTTAAGATGGGAAGCACTGTCCTGCAGAGAAGAGCAATGTCCCTTTGTCCTGTAGGTCTCCATGACCACAGGACTCCTGCGAGGGGAGGAGTGCTCACTTCTGGAGGCCTGTGATCTGATGACTCTCCAGAGACCGGTTGGCTTCTTTCCTGCAGCCTTGAGGGTGCCAACTATAGGACAGGGTGGGACACCTGGCTGGCTCCCTTCAGTCCTTTCCTGTGTTCTCACCATGGTAGTTTCTTACCCCAGTGGGCGCAGTGGACCCCTGCGCCCTGTAGCCTTCCCAGTCAGTATAATCCATACTTCCTGAATGCCCTGCTCGTCCAGGTTGTCCTCCAGCAGCTGCAGCATGAGCACTGAAACACCAGATCTCATGTTGCTGCCCTGCTCACACGCCTTCCATGGCTCCCTACTGCCCTGAGACTAACATCCTGAACACAACCTAGCTGCCCACTTGTCCCAGCTCCTGCCTCACTGGCTGGCCCAGCCCAGGTCTGCGGGTGGTGGACACTTCAAGTAAGCAACGCAGAGAAGGACTGGAAGCAGAGAAACTGGCGGCCGGGGCAGCACTGCTTAAGGCAAACGGGCCGGGCTTGGGTAAGAGTTGGGAGAACGTTCTGGAAGGCAACAGGCCTGCATTCCCTAACTCCCGCTGCACTGACAGAGCGCCGCCAGGAGAGGGCGAGTGGGCAGCAACTGTGGGCGGGGCACGCGGAGGTGAGACCGCTGCGGGGGCGGGGCTTGTTGCCTAGTGACCGGCTTCTGCAGAAGGGCGGGTTGGGGGGGTTCCATGGCTGTGCCTTCGCAAGCAGGGCTGGACCAACAGGCTTGAAGCGTCCCGGAATCCCTGGGATATCAAAGTGCTGAGCCTTTAGGCTGGACTATGTGATCACCAGCGTCTCAAGTAATCACCTTTAAGCGGCCCTCCCTGTGAAATAGATGCCCTACTATGTTTTGAGACACCACCCCAATCCCGACCTGCGTCCCATGACGTATCCTGCCCCCCTTTTCTCCTTTAGGCGCTTTTGCACATGCTGAGCTTTCTGCCTAGACTTCCCAGCTTCACCCACTACTGCTTACCCTTTCGGACCTAGTGCAGGCGCGCCCCCAACCCCGCCACCATCCAGGGCCCCTCAGCCTGGGTTAGGAGGCTCTGTAGGGACAATCCAAGCCCTCTGCCGCCCCCTGTCGCCCAGATCCCACTGAGTAGATATCCGTCCCACAAGCCTGTGAGCTTCCTGGAGGCAGAGACCAGGTCTCATTTGTCTCTCTGTCCCCACTCCCAACGGTGCCTCAGCATTGGTGAGGGCTGCAGTTATCCAGCTCCTGGTGCAGAATTCCAGGGCCATTTGGTGCATTCTTGGGTGGAGGGTTGACGCGCCCTGCCTCTGGCCACTCACTCAGCATTTTCTGCCCTACACTTTTGCCTTATTTGCTCAGGCGTCACACAGAGGACAGAGGACCAGGGAGCCAGCCTTCACCGAAACTCTATTTCGGGCCATGCACCGCACCCCTCCCCTCGTTTAATCCTCACAACAATCCAGAGAAGAAATATGCTATTATTTCGATTTTATGAAGGAAAGTGAGGCATAGAGAGGGCTAGTGATTTGCCCAAAGTCACACAACTTACAAGAGGCTGAGGGCGTGCAGAAGGCAACATATATCTCGGCACCAGTGACAGAGCCGTTAATATCCATTTTGCTCTGAGTTACCATTTTGAGAATTTTTTTTTTTTTTTTTTTGTCTTTTTAGGGCCGCACCTGCGGCATATGGAAGTTCCCAGGCTAGGAATCGAATCAGAGCTGTAGCTGCCGGCCTACACCACAGCCACAGCCACAGCAATGTGGGATTCGAGTCACATCTGTGACCTATACCACAGCTCATGGCCACGCTGGATCCTTAGCCCACTGGGTGAGGCCAGGGATCGACCCTGCGTCCTCATGGATGCTAGTCAGATTCGTTTCCACTGAGCCACAGTGGGAACTCCCTTGAGATTTTTTTTGAACACGGACCACCGGAATACACCCTCATTTCTGGGCAGATTCTGACATGGCACCGGGAGAGCACCCTGAGGACATTTATCTCCCGAAACCACTGCGCATTCGATCCACTGACCCCAGCGCACAAAGCCTCCTGAGAGATAATGCCAAGATAAGCGTTGTGGTGACCAGGGTGGAAAGGGCTCTCGGGGTCTTTGGTGGTCAGCATCTCCTGTTGCTCAAGCTCCTGTCCTGGGCTTCACCATAAGCCCATGGTGTGAGCTGGGACTGACAGAACGCTTGTCCTTGTGGCTGGAGGGGAGCAAGGAGGTGTGTCTCCTCAGGCTGCACCTCTAGTTTTTGGTCCCCCAAACCCTACTGGAGAGAAGTCCTCCTGCAGCGGCATCCTTCGTTTTCTTGGGGAGTGGGGTGAGGGTGCTCTGCAGACAGAACACGCCCCTCTGGGCCTGGGGTAGGGGACAGGGTCCTCTCCCTGCTGCCCTGGGGATTCTCCAGCTCCTAGATACAGTGGTCTTGTTGGACCTGGGCCTAGGCTCCTCTTACTGGAGGGCTTCCCAGGGACCCTAGAATGAGCCGTGGCCTCTTCTCCCTGGCCAAGGCGCAGGATCTTTGGGCCCTGCTCTTCCTCCTTGCCTCTTCCTAGCTTTGTGCTCTTGGGCACAGCACATAAACCTCTCTGAACCTCGCCCTTGCCCTCTGTAGCATTGTTCAGGGATGTGCTGAGGATACAGGGAGCTCTCACGTGAAATACACCTTCAGTGTCGTGTCTCGGTGCACATCTATGGTACTTGCGTGGTCAGGTGATGGAAGGCAGCCTCCGCTTTGCGACCCCGTCAGCAGGCTAAGAATTACAAAGGCGAACAAAGTGGCTCTTGACTTCCCGGTGCTCCCCACGTGCCGGGCACTGGGTGAGTGCTTTCCACAAATTCTGTGAATTCTCCCAGCCACTCCTCCGGGCAGGCATCACAATACCCCCACCTTACAGATGGCAAAACTGAGGCCTGACAGTTAAGTTCCTGCGCCTGGTCACACTGTCTCTAAATGGCAGAGCCAGGATCGAGTCTGTTTTCTACTTGAGTCCAGAGCTAAGTTCCCAACCGCATTGGGCTCTCCTGCTTCTCAGCGAGGGGGCGGTGTGAGTCTTGGGGAAGTTGTGGGCCCCCAAGACTTGCTGCCCAATTGCAATCCACACAGCCCAGCGGCTTTCATGGCACGTGGCCAGGCTGAATACAAAGAACAACCTAGCACAGGTCTTACACAAGGCATAAAATTATTTAAAAAACTCAAGTTCTTTAATTTCATTTTGAAAATGAACAAAGAAGCATGAAGTTGATTTTTTGAAACAAGTACTAAAAATATATTAAAATTTAAATACACACTCTTCCGCAAGGTAGATAGGAAATGTGTCCATAAAAGCACTTTTAATTCAAATGCAACCTAGGAAACAGTTTTGGGTTTTACTGGGATGATTTATCTTCATGCTTATTTATTCAGCTTTCTCTAGACTTTTAAAAAATTAGCTATTTGGGAGTTCCCATCGTGGCTCAGTGGTTAACGAATCCGACTAAGAACCATGAGGTTGCGGATTCGATCCTGGGCCTTGCTCAGTGGGTTAAGGATCTGGCGTTGCCGTGAGCTGTGGTGTAGGTCGCAGACGTGGCTCGGATCCTGCGTTGCTGTGGCTGTGGTGTTGGCTGGCAGCTACAGCTCCTGTTAGACCCCTAGCCTGGGAACCTCCATATGCCGCGGGTGCAGCTCTAGATAAAAAAGGCAAAAAGACAAAAAACAAATAAATAAAATAAAATAAATAAAATAAAATAAAATATTAGCTACTTAATATAAGTATGCTTGAAACGGTAAACAATTTAAAAGTATAAGGAAGAAGCAGATTTTGTTCCCCACCTCTATTACCCAGTCTCGTTTCTTTCTTTGAAGACATCTCCTCTTTTTTCTGTCTCCTTCCAGAGATTATTTGTACAAGTTTTTTTGTTTGTTTAACTAAACTTTAATTTAGAGGTAATCATAGATTCACATGCAGTTCTAAGAAATAACACAGAGAAGTTTCATATATTGTTTACCCAGCTTCCCCCAGTGATATAATATCATAATCAGAATATTGACATCAATATAGCCCACTCGGTTTTTTCAGATTCAGTATTACATTTTATATTTGAGTTAATTTTTGTATAAAGTGTGAGGCTGAGCTTCCCTTTTTGGCCTATGGACGTCCAGTTGCTCCAGCACCATGTGTTAAAAGGCTCTCTTTCTTCCACTGAATTGTTTTTGCAACTTTGTCAGCGACCGATTGAGCCTCTTTGTGTGGATCCATTTCTGAGTTCTCTAATCTGTCCCACTGATCTGTTTTTAAAATTTCTATTTATTTTTATAAAAAAAATTTTTTTGGCCATGCCCACAGCGTGTGGATGTTCCCAGGCCAGGGCTTTAGCCTACGCCACAGCAGCAACCTGAGTCGCAGCAGTGACAATGCTGGATCCTTAACCTGGTGCACCTTCAGGGAACTCCTAGTTGGTTTAAAACATCAACAACACACAAATTGTAGCACACGACCCACGCTGTTCTCTTTTTGTTAACATCAGATCAAGGCTTCTGAGGCTTTTTGAGCTATGGATCCCTTTGTCATTCTGGCAAAGCCTATGACGTCTTCTCAGAGCAGTGCTTTAAATGGGTAAAATAAAACACGTAAGATTACAGAGGAAACCAATTATGTTTAATACACTTGTCAAAATAGAGAAATACATTTGTGGTTTAGTAATACATGCACTTCTTTACTAAGACATTAAATAACAAAGTCTACGGGAGGCTCTAATCACTATTAGCAGTTTCTAAGTGGTGATATAATTGATACTTTGACATACTTGCAACGACTGTGAAGTGATATGGGAAATCTGTGATTTCTATTGGTGACCAAGTTATTGCTAATTCTACTGGGGTTGGTGGCCTCAACTCATAACTGATGGAAACGCTGAATGATAGTTAGAGGTTGGTGAAAATCAAGATGTAAATTTCCCGCAGCCAAGTTCACAGAGCCCATGATTCTCTTTGGGACCTCAGTTATGAACTTCAGCGCCGGAGCTTGGGGATCCTCCTGGCATCATTCTTTTTTTTGTTTTGTTTTGTCTTTTTGCCTTTTCTAGGTCTGCACTGGCGGCATATAGAGGTTCCCAGGCTACAGGTGTAATCAGAGCTGTAGCTGCCGGCCTACACCACAGCCACAGCAACGCGGGATCCGAACTGCGTCTGCAACCTACACCCCAGCTCACGGCAACGCCGGATCGTTAACCCACTGAGCAAGGCCAGGGATCAAACCTGCAACTTCATGGTTCCTAGTCAGATTCGTTAACCACTGAGCCACGACGGGAACTCCAGCGTCATTCTTGTTAGCAGCTGAGTAGCGCTTCGCTGCATGGATGCACCTTAGTTTCTGTAACCCGTGTCCTGCCATGAGACTTTTAGGTTGTTTCCAATCTTTTGCAATTACTGTGAACTTAAGTTTTCAAAGGTTTCTCAGGCTAAGATTTTCTTCTCAAGCAGGGCCGCCAAGCTGACCCCTCTGAATTCAGAGAGACCCTTGGCTGGTCACACATGCAGAGCTGATCTGCAGAGGGCATCTGGGTGGGCAGGCTCCAGCCCGCCTTTCCACCCTTCTGGGGTCTTCCACCCTCTGCACCATCAAGTCCTTTGCCCCTGCCCCCAAGCCCAGGCTGGGGATTCCACACAAGCCCCAGCGAGCAGTGAGTGAGCGGGTAGGCGGGCTGGAGAGGGGTCCCCAAGCCGCGCGGCATCCTGTGAGCAGATGTACGGCTCCGCTGTGCCTTTGTGCTACGTTTAATTAACAGCAGATCGCAAGACGCTAACATTCTATCATGTCAGCTCTTGCATTTGAGCTAGCACAGGCACTGGCCTGTCAGTAATTAGCTGTTGGGTGGTGTCTTTTCTTAGTCTTTTTTCTTTTTTTAATTGGAATCAGAACATCTTTTTTCTTTCTTTCTTTCTTCTTCTTGGTAGTAGATGGAGTCCACAGAATACTCTGTGTGGACTTGGCTGTTTTTCCACACTCATGGACAATTAATTTCCAGCTATAATTCAGTTACCCGGCAAACTCTGAGTTGCCTCCCAACATTGTCAGCCTCTTGCTGGAGCAGTTGCTTTCCCGACTCCCATCACTTGGGAAAACAAGAGATAATAGCGCCTCATTCTGAAATGTGTGAAACATACCTGGTTTGGAAACCCTGGCCATTTCATAGTTGGCCTTTAATTAAGTCAGTGTTTTTGAACATCTGGATTTTGGATTTTTCTTTTCACAATTTGGAGTGATTTTTTTCTTTTTTCCTTTTTTTTTTTTTTTTTTTTTTTTTTTTTTTTTTTTTTTTTTTTTTTTTTTTTTTTTTTTTTTTTTTTTTTTTTTTTTTTTGCTAACACAGTCTAGTAACATCAGTCGTAGGGTGATGTCAGCCACCATCTTCAACATCAGCAGTGGCCCATATTCTGGTCATAGAGCCAATAAGCATCTATGATGGGCCAGCCCTTGTACTGTGCTCTTAAGATAAGGTGGCTATTTCCTTCCCACATCCCAGCCTAGACTCCCTAATTCCCCACTCGCCTACATAGAACCCTCTCCCGGCTCCCCAGTGCTCCAAGGCCCAGCTCCCCAGGCTGGCCTACAGGCCTTTCACAACCAGCTGACCATTCCAGAGTCTGCTCTGTTTCTCTGTCTCCATTGCACTCGAATTTCCCAGAATGCCTTGCTCACTCAGCATCCTCTGTCTGGGCCACCCCTCCCCCGGGCCTCCTGGGCACCTCCATGGAGCCTGCCCTGAGCCTCCCCGGCATGTCTGGCCTTGCTCTGCTTTGATGCCAGGTATGCCCTGTGCCTCTCCCTCCAAGACTTTACCGTGCTCACCTGCCTTCTCTGTGGGTTTGTCGCAGGTAGGAATGACATCCAGCTCACCCATCCAGGTCACCATGAGCGACGGTCTCATGGCCAAATCCAGTGGTCCGTTCTCTGTCCTCTGCTCTCTCAACCTCCTGATGCATTTTGCATATATATATATATATATATATATCTGGACTCCCGGGATGCTTGGAACCCAGGAGGGGCCCATACATGGAAAAAAAGGAATCTGAGGGAAACTGGGAAGAGCTCCAACATGATCTGTTATGCAGCAGAGACAGGAAGCAGCAATTCTGTGAGTTACGAAGGTGGGCTCTGGTGATGGTTGCACAACTGTGAGCATACTAAGAACCATCGAACTGTACATTTTAAATAAGTGAAAGATAGGTCATGTACATTATAAACAATAAAGCCATTATTTTTTTAAAAAGTGAGTGGGGGAGTTCCCGTCATGGCTCAGAGGAAATGAATCTGACTAGCATCCATAAGGACGCAGGTCCCATCCCTGGCCTCGCTCAGTGGGTTAAGGATCCTGTGTTGCCATGAGCTGTGGTGTAGGTTGCAGACGTGGCTCAGATCTGGTATTGCTGTGGCTGTGGCGTAGGCCGGCGGCTACAGCTCCAGTTCGACCCCTAGCCTGGGAACCTCCGTATGCCGTGTGTGTGGCCCTAAAAAGACAAAAAGGAAAAATAAAAATAAAAAAGTGAGTGGGGACACTCCTGGCGGGAGATAGCAACACACACTGGTCACTGAATAAAGCACACACCCTATCCTATGTGGCATATCCCCTATGTCACAGGGTGCTAACTCCCAGCTGAACTTCCAGCAGGCCATCCCCCCAGCCCCTCTGGCTAGCTGCTGGGTGCAAGGCCACTGCCACACTTCTCTCCCTATTAATTCCATTTCTGGGTTGGAGGCAACATTGTGTGGCACACCATGGCGATGGATAAAACGTTTTGTGTGACCACGGATGGTGGTACTGGCGAAAGTATCCAGAAGAGGAGTTCACGTCATGGCGCAGCGGAAATGAACCCGACTAGGAACCATGAGGTTGTGGGTTCGATCCCTGGCATTGTTCAATGGGTCAACGATACGGGGTTGCCCTGAGCTGTGGTGTAGGTTGCAGACACGGCTCAGATCTGGCGTTGCTGTGGCTGTGGCGTAGGCTGGCAGCAACGGCTCTGATTAGACCCCTAGCCTGGGAATCTCCACATGCGATTCCAGGAGGATTAATTGAGGCACTGCTCACGGTGGAAGACATCCAGAGTAATCAATTTGCCATCATCATGGTTTCCTGGGGAACGATGCCATTTGGGCAGCACTGGCCTGGGTTATTGGCAGACTGGGCAGTCAACAATGGCAGTAGCCAGTTCAGCTTTGGTAAATTGAAGTCTGCATTGATGAACCTCCAAAGAGCTTTCACCTCTGCTGAAATGCAGACTGAATATTGGTGTCTCCCCCAAATTCATATGTTGAAGCTCTAACTCCCAGTGTGGCTGTATTTAGAGAGAATTTCAAAGTAAGTAACAAAGGTTAAATGAGGTGATTAGAGTGGGGCCCTGATCCCACAGGAATAGTCTTTATAAGAAGAGAGGCCACTGAGTTCTCTTTCTTTCTCTCCATGCCTGCAAAGAAGAGGTCCTGTGAGCCCAGCAGGATGGCGCTGCCTACAAGCCAAGAGAAGAGGCTTCGGCATGAAACTACCTTGATGGCACCTTGATCTTGGACTTCCCACACTCCACAACTGAGGGTACCATATCTCTGTTGTTTCAGCCACCCAGCCAACAACATCTTTGTTGCTTAAGATGTCTGCTTGGGCTGTTGTTTACAGGAGACCCACATTTCCAACCCGCCCGGGGCAAAGCAGAGCGCTCAGCTCTACCCGCCACCGCTGACCCCTGCCCCCAACATCACCTCCTGCCTGCTGGGTGGCAGTGGCCTTCTCACTGGACGCCTTGTCCCTCCCTTCCTTCCCAGCCCCCACTCCATTCTCCATACACAACTAGAGTGATCCTTATAAAATACGGATTAAATCCCATCTCTTCCCAGCCCCAAATCCCGTAGTGGCTCCCCCTGCCCTTCCGGTAAAACCCCAACCCCTTGGCCTGGTTTCTGAGGTTCTGAACCAAATGGTCACCACCCAGGCTGGTACATGAGACAGATTCACCGTTTGTCCATGCTTGGCCTACTTCCATTTGCTTACTTCTTTATTTTGAAAAATGTGATAAGCGCCCGTGAATCCATCACTCCAGACAAAAGCCAAGCTGTTGACGGTACCCACCCAGCCATCTGGTCCCCAGTTCTACCATCACCTCCCCACTACCCCACCACCACTGTAACCAGCATCCTGACTCCCAGGGCCTCATTCACTAGCTTTCCTTTTTTTATATCATCACCTCCATATGTTTTTCCTAAATGTTTTTTAAAAAGTTATTTTAGGCTGTGTAGTCTTGGGGGCTAATTTTTTTTCACTGAGTATTATATGGCTCACATGCATTTGTGTTGTTTCGCTCTGCTGCATTCTATTTAGTATACCTGCTGTGTGATATTCTTGTGTGGCAACCCCAGTTTCTCACACTGTCCCTCTTGCTGGCACTCAGTGTGTGGGTTTGGCTGTAGGGAGCAGCGTTGCTGTGACCCTCACCGCCCAGGCCCCTGTCGGCCCGCCTTCTAGCCTTTGCCCTCACCTACCCCATGCCAGCCACGCTGGCCCCTTAGTACGCGCTCCAAGCTCATCCTGGCCCCAGGGCCTTTGCACTTGCTGTTTCCTCTTCCTAGAAAGCTTTTGCTGGTCTGACCGTTCTTCACCATTCTGTTTTTGCTACGATGTCACTGTCTCAGATGCCTGCTCACCTGGGTCTGCAGCCCTCCCCTCCCAGGAACTATCCATGAGACCGAAGTCTTCCTGGGCTCAGGAAGGGGCTGCTGTGGGTGTAGCTGGAGCACGGGGTCACAGGGCTGGATTGAGAGAGGGACCAGAGAAATGCTTTGAGGGGCAGCTACTGCTTATGCTCGAATAGAAGGCAAGTGGGTATTCCCCCAATTTATCCCTCAGAAAAGAGAGGTTGTCTCATATTTAAGTCTTTCCATAGTTTCACATTTTGGGGGAACTTATTCAATTACTTTTTTTTCTTTTTAGGGCTACACCTGTGGCATATGGCAGTTCCCAGGCTACGTTCCCTACGCCGCAGCCACAGCATTGCCAGACCCGAGCTGCGTCTGTGACCTACACCACAACTCACGGCAACGCCGGATCCTTAACCCACTAAGCGAGGTCAGGGATCGAACCTGCAACCTCTCTCACGGCAACGCCGGATCCTTAACCCACTAAGCGAGGTCAGGGATCAAACCTGCAACCTCTTGGTTCCTAGTCAGATTCGTTTCCACTGTGCTACAACAAGAACTCCAGTTTTGGACACTTCTGAGGGTCGCCTGTAACCCTGGTAGAAACGAGACATGGAGGAGTCCTCGTCATGGCACAGCGGTTAACGAATCCGACTAGGAACCATGAGGTTGCGGGTTTGATCCCTGGCATCTCTCAGTGGGTTAACGATCCGGCGTTGCCGTGAGCTGTGGTGTAGTTCACAGATGCAGCTTGGATCCCGCGTTGCTGTGGCTGCGGTGCAGGCCGGCGGCTACAGCTCCGATTAGACCCCTAGCCTGGGAACCTCCACATGATGTGGGTGCGGCCCTAAAATGACAAAAGACAAAAATAAAGGGGAAAGAAAAAAGACATGGAGCATTTTCTCACTGACAGCCTTCAGAGGGCTGGGACCTGCCAGCCGTGAGGGCTGCCCCAGACCATGTGGCCATGGTGTTTCCTGGGAAGTGCTGGGGTGTGCAGAGCTCAGTGGATCCACCCCCTGTCTTCAGAAGGGGAACCTGAGGCCTGAGGAGGTGAGGGCCTTCCCAAGGTGCAGCGCCAGGCTCAGAATGCAGCATCCTGGCTTCCTAGAACTTCCGGCTTTTTCAGGACATGGTGCATGGAAGACAATGTGCCAGGTACAAGCGACACAGAATCCTTCTGCTTTCTTGGCCTTGAAGGCAGGGCTGATACTATCGGGGAAGCAGCAGTTTTGGAGCCAGGAAATCGGAGTTATAATTTCAGGCTTTGCCCCTAACCAGCTGTGTGACCTTGAGTAAATCACCTCCCCTCTCTGAGCCTCAGTTTCCTTCTCTGCTGAGTGCAGATGAGAGCAGTGCCCTCTCCTCTCCTAGGATGTTGTGGGAACCATGGATGAGAAGGGGATGCTGGAGGGGCTACGCGGAGGGTTAGGAAGCTGCAGACATGAAGCCGCGGCCTCTCTCTTCTGGTCCGAAGGGCTGTGGGGTGTGAGCCTGCCCGAGGGTGTCCACAGCGTGGCAGAGCAGGGACAGGAGGAGCAGGGCTGGGTGGCCGGGCCGTCTACACTCACAGCCCTCTGCCCAGCAGTTCCAATGAATCTCACCGCGGGAACATGTGTTTGCCACCACAGGCCTTGAATGTCTTATAAAACTCACAATTTGTTCAAAAGAATAAACAGCATGAAAGGGGATACAGAGTCTTCATCCAGGGCTTGGGGGGGGGAGGTGGGGAGGTGCGGGGGGAGCTGCTCAGAGGCTGGTTTCTATTTAAACCAGATTTGGAGGCGTCGGCTCTCAGCTCTGGGTCTGGGAAGCTCTGCCTGGTACAGACGGGGTGCTTGGCTCTGGCTTTGGATGAAGGACATGGGGTCTCACTTTCTCCACCTGGGAAACAGGGATAACAATAGGATTGTTGGAGTTCCCGTCATGGCTCAGTGGTTAATGAATCCGACTAGGAACCACGAGGTTGCAGGTTCGATTCCTGGCCTCGCTCAGTGGGTTAAGGACCCGGCGTTGCTGTGAGCTGTGGTGTAGGTTGCAGACGCGGCTCGAATCCCGCGTTGCTGTGGCTGTGGCGAAGGCCGGCAGCTACGGCTCCTGTTAGACCCCTAGCCTGGGAACCTCCATATGCCGCCAGTGCAGCCCTAGAAAAGGCAAAACGACAAAATAAAATAAAATAAAATAAAAAAATAGGATTGTTCTGTACAGCGTAGGATTAACATATGTGGAGTGCTTAGAACAGTGCCCAGGAATGAGGTGCTATTATGCTAAAAGGAGGCAGACACGTATGCCTTCTGTGACACTCAGACAGATCAGCGCTGTGACAGTGGAGGCCTGACCTCAGGAACCCAGGGAGGCCTCTGAAGAGGCAGAACGTGTTTCCTGGAGGAGGAGACGCCAGCTTTCTAGATATAAATCGAGGACAGGGTGGAAAGATACGGGTCCTGGCAGAAAAGCAGCACATGGAAAGGTTCTGAGGTAGGAAAAAGGTTTTCATAGTCGAGAAACTAAAAGAACTTCCCTGGCTGAGTTCCCTTTTTGGCTCAGCGGTTAACGAACCTGACTAGGATCCATGAGGATGCAGGTTCGATCCCTGGCTTCACTCAGTGGGTTGCCATGAGCTGTGGTGTAGGTCACAGATGCAGCTCAGATCCTGTGTTGCTGTGACCGTGGTGTAAGCCAGCAGCTGTAGCTCCGATTTGACCCCTTGCCTGGGAACTTCCATAGGCCACAGGTACGGCCCTAAAAAAAAGAAAAAAGAAAGAAAGAAAGAAATTCCCTAGGGCTGAGAGGGCAGGGGTCAAATCACAAGAATCATGCGCCATCTTTAGAGAATTCGCCAAACCAGCCTGGGGCATCAGAGAAACCTTCTCAAAGGAAGTGATGCTGTGAGGAAGGAAGGGAAGGGTGTTCCAGGCAGAGGGAACAGCATATGCAAAGGTGTGGAGACATGGGAAACCAGGCACAGTGGGTGGGCCTGGGTCAGCTGGTTGAGGTGAATGAACCAAGGGTAGCCCAACTAAAAAGCTTTGGATGGTTTTACAAGATGGTTTTGGAGTGATTGTGAGGCAGGAAGGGAGAGACAAATAAGTGTAAACCGCTCTTTTGAAAACTGGGCTCTTGGCATTCCTGCTGTGGCACAGTGGGTTGATGATCCAGCTTGTCTCTGTGGAGATGCCGGTTAGATCCCCAGCCCAGCACAGTGGGTTCAGGATCTGGTGTTGCTGCGGCTGTAGCATAGGTTGCAGCTGTGGCTCAATTCACTCCCTGATCAGGGAAATTCCATATGCCACGGGGCAGCCAAAAAAGAAAAGAAAACTGAAGGGTTGGGCAGAAATAGGACCTTGCTGGTGAGGGAAGGGGTCTGCAGGTGTGTGTGGTTAAGATGAACTGAAAACTTCTTAAGTGCTGACAAAAGGGCAGAAGAAAGAAACTAGGGACAGAGGAGGCAGAGAATGAGGAGTAGCCTGTGAGTCTGGAGGCAACCATCACAAGGAGTCCCTCGGTGCTCCCTATTCTGGGGGAGCAGGGGGCCTGCGGTTCTGGGAGGGAGGAGAGAAGGGACCTTTGCTGTGAGCTCCAGGAGTGTCTGTCGCCAGCTGCTGGATGGGACTGGCCCACGGGGTCCTCAGTGTGAGTTCTGAGTGGTGAAGGCGCGTGGAGCCGGGAGAGGGGCCCAGGGCAAGGCTGGAGCAGCACTAAGGCTGGACGTGAACTCCAACTTGCCCTCAGCCTGCCCAGTTGGCCATCCCGGCCGGTGTTGGGGGTCTGGGGTAGGAGGAGCAGGAGACGGGCTGCGGGGAGGGAGGACGGCAGAAACAGTGAGAAGCGGACCCCAAGACCCTGGGCCCTGGGCTGGGGGTGAGAGCCGGGAAGACGGGTCCTCCTGGCTCTGGAAGCCCCCCCTCTCCGGAGTAGAAGAGAAGGCTCTGGGGTCCCTTCTGCTCTAATCTCCCCTGCCAGTGTGGTCTGGTTGTGTTCAGGAGCTTGTCCAAGGTTGTACAGTGAATCTAAGGGCGCATCCAGGCCTCTGGTCCCTTCCTCCACCGGGATAACCCCCTGTCCCCCCTGCAGCCGGTTGGGACCGCTGGGTCTCCTACCACCAGCAATTCAGGCAGGTCTGCAAAGTGCAGGTGCGGGAGGCCACGAGGGGGCGCCAGGACCCAAGCCAACCAGCTGCTTCAGCCCAGCAGGCTCGGCCTCTCTATTTCGTATTATTTTGAAGGGGCTGCAATGAGAATTTGCAAGTCTGTCATGGGGCAGGGCTTCTCCCATCCTGGTGCTGAACTCAGTTCCCAGCTCCGCCAGTGACTTTGGGTAATAAAGCCCCGCCAGCTCTCGGGTGGGGGGGGAGCTGTTGCCCATTGGTCAGTGGTGGCGGTTTCTTCACCTGATTGGCTGTGGGAAGTGGAAGGAGGTGGGCCCACCTGGAGAGGACCCAGCAGTGCCTGTGCTGCTCCACCCCCGTCCTTCAGTGATCTGTGCCTTGTGCCACGCACCTGCCCGCAGCGCCATAGCCCACGGAGGCCTCTGTTAGTGCTCTTGGTCATGGGGCGGCCTTCAGGCTCCATAGCGCTTTGAACTTTGCCGAGGATATTTCTGCACCGGCCCTGCCCCCACAGCCCTCTGGGAAGTCAGGGGCCCTGACCCTGCTGGTGCAGAAACCGAGGCACAGGGAACTGAACGTGTTCGAGGCCACCTGCCTGAAAATGCCCACAGCCGGGGCGGCTGGGCCAGGGCCTTGGGCTGTTTCTTCCCTGCCCTCTTGGGACCCCTGGCGTCAGAGTTGGGGACTGCAAATAGACTCATCAACCCAGTAGAAGGTGGCCCTGCCGGAGGAAGGCCACGGGCTGCAAAGCTTAGGCGGCCAGAGAGGGCGCCAAGCATCTGCCATTGTACAAGTGGCCCCAAGGGCTCTGAACCAGGGGTCTGCAGACAACCTTGTGGACACCACTCTGCAGGCGAAGGCATCTGGTCCAGGGCGCCAGGCTGGATGGGTCTCCGAGCCCAGCAGTCACACGTTCATTCCTTTCCTCCTTGGTTCAGCATGAACTGCCTCCCACTCCAGGCAGGGCCCCTGTGCCCCGGGGCGCTCAGAGAGCAACCACACCTGCTCCAGCCTCCAAGGGACTCACAGTCTGGAGGGGCAGATACCCACCTAGAGTGTGACCAGTGCCAGGACCTGGGAAGCTCAAAGGAGGAGTGTTCTAGACAGAGGGAACAGCATGGACAAAGACCTAGAAGCGAGAGGCAGCACTAGGAAAGGACAAAGTCTGGGAGTTCTCATAGTGGTTCAGCAGTTAACAAAGCTGACTAACATCCATGAGTACATGGGTTAGATCCCTGGCCTCGCTCAGTGGGTTAAGGATCTGGTGTTGCTGTGAACTGTGGTGTAGGCTGCAGACGCGGCTTGGATCCCGCGTTGCTGTGGCTGTGGCTGGCAGCTACAGCTCCGTTTGGACCCCTAGGTGCGGCCCTAAAAAAAAAAGGAAAAGAAAGGAAAAAAGAAAGGACAAAGTCTGGCAGGAGAGGAGAGTGTGAGGGGAGTGGGGCTGGGCCTCCCTCACTAAGGCCTTTGAACTTGAGGGTCTCGCACACCCAGTCTCTAGTTGTCCTTTTGCTCTGAAGTCTCCCACCAGCCCGGGGGCTCCCATCGCTGATAAACTCTGTGAGCCCAGTTCTGGCAGGAGCCCTGGCCGCCCCCAAACCCCACACTCTGTTGTTGCGCTGCCCCCATTTAGAAGGCAGGTTGGGAGGGGGGCTGGCGGGGGCTGAGGCTGCGAAAGCAGGCGGTGGGGGTGGGGTGGAGAGCGGCGGCCGGGAGCAGCTGATTTGTTTTAGAGCAGGAGGCTCTGCGTTGCTTTCTAAACTGCAGCATCAAAGGCTGCTTGGACACGTGTGCAGAATAAGGTGGAATATTATGGAAATCGTCTCCTCTGCTTTGTGGCCCGGGAATTCACGGTCATTGAGAAGAATTTGCCCTGGTCCCGTGTTTCCCCCGCTTTGAAAGTAACGCTTTTGGATCAAATAAATACAAATTATGGTCATACGTTTCTTCTGAACTCAACTGGCTTCACCAGCCATTACATAAATTGACTGAATTTTTTTCAAACTCTCCTTCCAGCCTTCGAGCTTTGAGCAGCGTTGCCTCTTGAGATTCAATGTGGTAACAGTGCAGTTTTCCACTTTCCCGTGACCAAGGCTGGCAGTCATTGGTACCGGAGAGCCACCTGGCAGTAGGCGACTCAGCTCCTGTTCTGACTTGGCCATGCTTGGGTCCTGGGCACGCCCCTGAGACTTAGCGAGTGTCAATACCTTCACCTACCAAGGGGATTCATTATACCTACTACTCATTCATTTTAATTTTTCTCAGAGTAATATAAACACATTGTTTCAAAAAAAAAATCGTAGTGGGCTGAGAACAAAAATCAACAGTCCTCAAATTCTCCTAAGTCTCAAGAACCTTCAGTCCCAGTTGTACTTTCCAGAGGCAGATGCAATTCCAGTCCCGAGGGTCTGTGTCCTCTATATGCGCTTTCACAGCTCAGTAGAATGTGTTAACTGCTATTTCGCGTCTCTTCATTTTGAGATATTTTCTATGGCTCCTGGGGAGGGCAATGAGGTCAGTTTTCTCCAGGGTTCCCACCACTTCCCTCTTCCCCAAACTCCCGGTAGTTATAGCACATAAATTTTCATTAAAGAGATATTCTGTATTTTTGTTATCATGACTGTGTAAATATTTATTAATCCAAGTACTGAACTCGGATTAGTTTCTTTTTCTCATACTTCTGCTATTTTCCAGAATTTACAGCTGCCTTCTTCTCTTGTTGCCTAGCTTTCTTTCTTTCTTTTTCTTTTTTGCTATTTTTAGGGTCCCATGTGTGGCATTTGGAGGTTCCCAGGCTAGGGGTTGAATCAGAGCTACAGCTGCCAGCCCACACCACAGCCACAGCAATACCAGATCCAAGCCCTATCTGCGACCTACACCACAGATCACGGAAACGCTGGATGCTTAACCCACTGAGTAAGGCCAGGGATCGAACCCTTAAATTCATGGTTCCTAGTTGGAGTCATTTCCGCTGCGCCATGATGGGAACTCCCTTCTAGTTTTCTATGGTCCTATTGTTAATTCTTCCCAGACCCACTGATAGCCACGTTCACCAACTCTCCATGGCATTTTCCACACTGCCAAATGTGCCAAAGGCCCCGCTTTAGCCCTCTGCTCCTTCTGTACAACTGTCCACTTGGCCTTGGCCTTGGCCTTGACCTCTCCAGCACCAGCTTCCTTGTTTGCAAGATCTGATATCTTCCTCATTCTTGCTTCGTTCGCTTTGTTGAGAAGAGCTTGTCCTCTGGCAGCCTTTTGAGAAATACTGCAGAGAAAATACTTTTATGTTGTAGTTGGAAGTAGCTTTATTTCACACTCACCCTTCTAGGTTAGCTGGACATAGAATTCTAGGTTGAAAACTGTGTCCATTCAGAAGTTGTAAGACTTGGCTCTGTAGCTGTCTTCCAGTGTTGCCTGGAGGAATTCGATAGCGTTTTGATCTCATACCCTTGTATGGGGCTTCCTCTTTTTTAGTACGGGGCTTCTTTGCTCTTTTTAGCCTCCCTCCCTTCCTCCTTCTCTTTAGGACCTCTCCCTTTCCCTGGTCTTCAGAAGTTTTCAAACAATGAGCCTCAGTGAGGCTCCTTTGCTCCTCTGTTGTCCTGGGCCCTCAAGCTGGAGGCTCATACCCTTCCATTTTGGAAGTTTTTCCTATGGTGCTACCTTGACAACTTTCTTTCCTTCATTTTTCTCTTTTCTCTCTTTCTGGAGATTTTATTCATCAGATAATGACTCCTGGGATTAATCTTCAAGGCTTATTTTTTTTTTCCCATTCTCCTTTTCTGTACCTTTTTTTTTGTCTTTTAGAGCCGCACCCGCGACATATGGAGGTTCCCAGGCTATGGGTCAAATCGGAGCTGTTGCCGCTGGCCTACACCACAGCCACAGCAATGCGGGATCCGAGCCGCGTCTGTGACCTATACCACAGCTCATGGCAAAGCCAGATCCTTAACCCACTAAGCAAGGCCAGGGATAGAACCCATAACCTCGTGGGTCCTAGTTGGATTTGTTTCCCCTGCGCCGCGATGGGAACTCCCTTTTCTGCCTACTTTCTCTTTAATCTCCTTCGGGATACCTTTTAAACTTTCTGTGCAGAGTTTCATTTCAGTCCTCTAGTCAGTTCACTGTTTCAGTTTTGCTCTGCTGCTCCCTTGTCTGTTTCCTCCACGTTTCTCTATTTTTGGTCCCTCTCTTTTCCTGGTGATCCTTACAGGCAACAAAACCGAGGGGAAGCTGTGTGCCTGATTTCAGGATGTGGTGGGGGGCAAAACTAGTTGCCTGGAAGCTTCATTGCTGTGATTGGGCAGCAAGGCAGCTTTTGCAGGGGGGAGTGTGGAGACCAATTACTCCAGAGAGCACCCTCCATCCTTCTGTCCTGCAGTGGTGGGTGGGGGTGCAGTCAGCTGCTTGGGTATTTCTGGGTCAGGATCCCCCCCAGTTCTCTGTCTCTGGTGAATGAACCTGCGTCTCCCTGTCTCCTGGGAGTGGGAGGTAAGAGGGACGGGGAGGCGTAGGTGCTTGGCTGCAGGGTCGGGAAAGGAGGTACCAAAAGGTCCAACAGCTCCCACGCCGACTTTCCACCAGCCCTGTTGTTTTCAATCCACCGCTCACCCCACCTTCCACAGTATCTGATGCCTCTGAGTCCTGAGTGTTTCTGGGGCTCTGCAGGAGACGCTGTTCACATATGGCAGTGCCCCCTCCGTGGATGTGGAGCTGCGACTGCCTGGCTGGTTCGATCTCCACTGCCCCATTCACCCCAACTCCCACTGGCTCCTCCCCTGTTCCCACGGCCTTGCTTCTGTCTGTCCTGTGACCTTAATGGGGTTTTAGGACCAGATGAGGTCCATGCTTCTCAGGGCTCCCTCTCCCATTTCACTTGGACTTTCCCGGTGTCAGGCAATGTGGGAAAGCCAGAGAAACACCTTAGGGATAGCGAATGTGTACTCCATGCCTGCTCCGTTCCAAGAGCCTTCTTAATGCCATTACAATGTATTAGCTCCTGGGACTCTTACTACCACCTTCTGAGGACACCTACAGATGTGCAGTTGGGCTCAGAGATGTCAGTGAGCTGCCCGACATCACCCGGCAAGACCATCCAAACTCCTCAGCCGGAGTCAGAGCCCTGGGTGGTCCTGGCACACTGACCTCTCCAGCCCTCCTCCCTCCCCTCCCTTACCTGTTGCATCGGCCTGAATGACCCTGGGTGCTCAGTGCTGGCTCACCCCACGGCCTCACTCCCACTTCCACACCTTTGCACAGGCTGTTCCCCTGGAGAAGGAACAAAAGATGGCAGGAAAGCTGGCATGTAAGAACCAAGACCACCCGGGGCCCCCCGCTGTAAAAGCCCCAGCTCACTGCCTGTCAGCTCCTGCCTCCGTAACAGCTTGTTTTCTGTGTTGTTTCTTTGCAATTTCTCTAGAGATCAGCCCTTTCCTTTAATTACTTGGGTTTGTATAAAAGGTTTGCTGCAGGGAGTTCCCTGGCGGCTCAGCAGGTTAAGGATCCAGCATTGTCGCTGCTGTAGCTCAGGTCGCTGCTGTGGCATGAGTATGCTCTGGGCTCAGGAACTTCTGCGTGTTGCAGGCGAGGCAAGAAACAAACAAGCAAAAAGGTTTGTTGCCACGTGTCCCTGGGATGCACACACTTCCCCGCCCTTCCTTTTTTTGCCCAAGGAAGTTTTTAATTTTTTCTCTTTTGGCCGCCCTGTGGCACATAAAGTTCCCAGGCCAGGAGTCATAACTGAGCTGCAGTTGCGACCTAAGCTGCAGATGCGACAATGCCAGATCCTTAACCCACTGTGCCGGGCAGGGATCAAATCTGAGCCCCAGTGTGCCTAAGACACCTCTGATCCTGTTGGACCACAGAGGGAGCTCCAAGGAGGGTTTTTTTTTTTTTTTTTAATAATTAGTACCTAACCTGTTAGTTTTCTGTTTCTGAGGTGAGACAGCTGACCAAGCAAGGGAGAGAGTTGCACAGCGATGAGAAATGCAGTGCCAGTGGGAAAAATAATAGATTAGTCATGTGGTGCTGCTGCCAAGAGTCACTTAATTAGACTGCATGGATTCTGTCACCATTAAGAGGCCTATAAGAACAAATTCCGCACACAGACTCTCTCTTTTTCAAATATAATGGCTTTATTGAGATATAATTTATATACCACACAATTCGCCCATTTAAAATATACAATTCATGGAGTTCCCGTTGTGGCTCAGCGGCTAACGAACCTGACTAGCATCCATGAGGATGCAGGTTCGATCCCTGGCCTCGCTCAGTGAGTTAAGGATCCGGAGTTGCCGTGAGCTGTGGTGTAGGTCACAGACATGGCTTGGATCTGGCATTGCTATGGCTGTGGTGTAGGCTGGTGTTCACAGCTCCAATTTGATCCCTAGCCTGGGAGCCCCCCCATCTGCAGCCCTAAAAAAAAAAAAAAAGCAAAAAAGGGTTTTACTGAAATACAGTTGATTTACAATGTCCCGATAATTTCTGCTGTACAACAAAATGATTCAGTTTTATATATACACATCCACTCATTTTTCAGTTTCTTTTCCCATATAGATCATCACAGAATATTGGCTAGAGTTCCCTGTGCTAGACATCAGGTCCCCATTGGCCAGTCGTTCCATACACCTCAGTGCGCATATGCCAGTCCCCACACCGCAGTCCATCCCTCCCCACAACCTGTCTGTCCCTTTTGGTAACCGTAAGTTTGTTTGCAGATCTGCGAGTCTGCATCTATTCTGCAAATTTGTATCCTTTTTTCAGATTCTACATTTAAGGGATATCATATGATGTTTGTCTTTCTCTGTCTGGCTTACTTTCCTTAGCAGGATAATCTCAGCTCCATCCATGTTGCTGCAAATGGTGTTATTTCATTCTTTTCATGACTGAGTGATATTCCATTGTATATTATACCGCATTTTCTTTATCCATTCTTCTGTCCATGGACATTTAGGTTGCTTCCATGTCTTGGCTACTGTAAATAGTGCTGCAAGGAACACCGGGGTGCATTTATCTTTTTGAATTATGGTTTTCTCCAGATAGATGCCCAGGAGTGGGATTGCTGCATCCTACAGTAGTCCTAGTTTTAATTTTTTGAAGAAGCTCCATAGTGGTTGCACCAATTTACATTCCCACCAGCAGCATAAGAGGGCTCCCTTTTCTTTTTTGCTTTTTCTTTTGTTTTGCTTTTTAGGGCCGCACCCGCAGCATATGGAAGTTCCCAGGCTAGGAGCTGAATCAGAGCGGCAGCTGCCGGCCTACGCCACAGCCACAGCAATGTGGGATCTGCAACCTATACCAGCGCTCACAGCACCGTCAATCCTTAACTCGCTGAGCGAGGCCAGGGTTGGAACACACATCCTCATGGATACTCATTGGGTTCATTACCACTGAGCCACAATGGGAGCTCCTGACATGAATATATTTTTTTATGTATTTATTTATATTACTTAATGAATTTTATTACATATTTTTAGAAAAGTACTTCCATACCACATACACTGCCCTGTTTCACTGCATAATGTTTCCAGGATATCGAGGGAAGGATCTGCTCACAATCAGAGCTGAACAAAGATGAAAGAGGCTGCCTTGGTGGTAGTGAGCACCTCGTCGAGGGGCGTATGTAAGCACAGCACTGTTCACACGGCATGACAAGGGCTCTAGTGGGAGCTGTTTACGAGCCTGACTCCCCTGCTAGGACCAGGCTGACTAATCTGATTCCCCTGCGCCCAGCTCAGAGAAAACCTGGAGACAGTTTGATGAATCGATGGGCATCGGCCAAAGGACTCCGAGGGAAAAAACAAACAGCTGAGTCTAAAGTCTCTCTGGGCCGGATCTCTTGAGGAAAAGTCCTTGTGACAGACATGTCCTCTCCTGGGCTCTGCACTCAGCGGCAGGTACCTGCCCTTCCCTATCTGTAAAAATGGGTATTGAAACGATTTCCCTTCAAGCTTTTCTGAGATGGCCTGGGAGGGACTCTGGGCCGTGTCCACAGAACGTTCTTGAAGCCTTGCGACTTACAAACTGGGGCTGCCCCCGGAGTGAGGCCTGACAGCCACATGGGGTGGCAGGGTGACCCGCTGAACTGTGGGCATCCTTGTTATGTGACATACTGAGCGCTCCATTGTGTGGAAGGAAGCCTCGCGGGGCCTGGCCTGAGGGCCTCCCCGGCGTTGGGAGATGAGTGGCTCCGAGAGAAAAGTCACGGAAAGACTGACCAACTGGGAGGGGCCGTGGGTATCCCGGGGCCCTGGCTGGGGCTTAGCAAGCCTGTGAGTCCAGCCTCCGTCACTCTCCTGCTTGCCGAGCGCCCCGGGCAGCCCCCACTCCCCGCTCCCTCTCCTGGCTCTGAGCCTGTGACCCTGTGGGCGCATCCAGAAACCTCGAGCGCTGTCACGATGGCCCGGTGAGCATTCCCTGCGCTCTGGGTGCTGTACAAGTTACCCTGCTGAACAAAAAGCGAAGGCCAGTTTGGAGGGACTGGGACTCGGAGAAAGATGAGAAAGCCTAGGGTCCAGCAGACTTGGTTGGGTTCTCTGAGCTGGGATTGCTTCCCTCTAGATTGTTTTTTTTTTTTTTTTGTCTTTTTTGCCGCGGCATATGGAGGTTCCCAGGCTAGGGGTCTAATAGGAGCTGTAGTTGCCGGCCTTCGCCACAGCCACAGCAACGCGGGATCCGAGCCGTGTCTGCAAACTACATCACAGCTCACAGCAACGCAGGATCCTTAACCCACTGAGCAAGGCCAGGGATCAAACCCGCAACCTCATGGTTTCTAGTCAGATTTGTAACCACTGAGCCGCGACGGGAACTCCCCCTCTAGGTTCTTTGAAGAGTGAATGAGTTAATGTGTGGCAGGTGATTGACACACAGTAAGGGATGGGGGGGTGCTCAAAAAACTCCTGCTGTCATGAGCAAGGCCTGAGAGACTAAGGCAGGCTCTTTCTTGGCCAAAGGCAGGGAGCAGGTAGTGTGGATTGTAGAATTTGTCTTAACCTTGGAGTGATGGCCTTGCCTTTGGATAGCCCAGGCCCATCAGCTGCCAGGGTCGCATTCTGTCTGTTTCTGGCAACGGCAGGATTTCTTTCCTTAATTATCAACCTGCTCAGGGAGATGCTATGAGCAGTGCCTGTTCCTGGGCACATGTCCACTGGCCACCAAGAGGGCTCCATGAAGGAAAGTCTATTGGTTTTTTGTTTTTTTTAAATAATGATTTTTATTTTTTCCATTATAGTTGGTTTACAGTGTTCTGTCAGTTTTCTACTGTACAGCGAAGTGACTTAGTCTCAGACACACACACACACACACACACACACACACACACACACACATGCATTTTCTCACATTAGAGGCAAGTCTATTTCGAGAGCACATTAAATGCACAGAGAGAAATTGAGAGAAGAGAGATCTGCAAAGAAAGGGAAGATAGGCCATGCAGGGTGTGGGGCCCTGAAACACCCTTAGCGACCACTACCCTGTTGGATAGGCCTAAGAATCCCTGGAGCAGCTTCAAACTCTGTTTATAACAAAGTGATGTACGGTGAGTTGCTCGGTTGCTGACCTGAGAGATGGAGACGGCTTCGCCTCCCCCCACCACTGTGACTTTTCATCTCCAGGAAACTCTGCCATGTCTGATGTCCTGTGTCTTCCTCAGCACGACCGCACACGTAATCGGGGTTTTCCACTTTACAGCCGAGGACACGGAGGCTCAGAGAGAGCGGGGGACTTGTCTACGGCTGCACAGCCAGAATCTGAATGGAGGTCCCAGGCCCTGGGTAGAGAGACTGGGGAACTCTGGCCAGTGAGGTTTCTGCCCAAGACCGCGTGGGGAGATGAAAGTCCTGAAACCAGATCCATTGCCAAGTTGCCACGTGTCCCCAGCCAAGTCAGACCAATTCCTGGGCCTCAGTTTCCCCACTTGCAGCATGACCCATAGCTTAGAGTATGAGAAGAAAGCTCAGGGCATTTGTCTAAATGGGCGGTCCTCAGATAAAAAAAAAAAAAAAAAGTGGCATTTCTGGAGATCCTGCTATGTGATGCTATCACCCCGTTTAATCCATCCATTCAGGGGCGGTCAGCGTCTCATTTTACAGAGTAGAACCCCAGACTCAGTGAGGTGACCTGCACAAGGGCCCGGTCTGAGCAGATCTGAGGGCCCCAGAAGCCCTGCTGTCAACACTCTGGGCCACACCATCTTTTGGAAGCTACAGACCTCCAAGCCTCAGTTTCTCCATCATAAAAGTAGAGCAGGGGTGCCCGTCTGGGCCGTTCCAGGCCTCTCTCGGGCACGGAGGCACCTTGTAAAGCCGGGCTCCATGGAGACGGCCACATAACACGCAGCGTTTGCTGGGGAGGGACCGCGTCCAGGCCCTGGGGAGCCTGTGCTCCTGGCCACCAGCCTGTGCAGGGCTAATGACTTCACCCTGGGGCCGCCCCCCCCTTTGCTTTCTAGCAGGAGACACCCACTCACGTCTCTTCTGGGTCTCAGTCCCCGCCCCTCCCCCGCTTTCCCTGCACCTGCACAATTAATTGCTGGACTCACTGGCCCCCCTCCCCCGTCCAGCCTCAGGAACAACGAAGCTGAGTGGCCAGCCCTCCTGCTGTCCCTGTGGGTGTGAGACAGTGGCTGCCACAGAGTCCTGACTGGGCCTGAGAAGCCATTAGAGGTTGGACAGTCCAGCCCTTGACTCAGGGACAGCATTGCTTCATAGCTTCTTGCACACTCTTGCTTGTATACCTCCAGGGGTGGGGAGCTCACTTCAACCCACATTCTGCTTTAGAGAGCTTTGCCTTTTAGAAATCTGAGATCCACCCTGCCCGGCATCCCAGTTTGCTTGAGAGTCTTCAGCGAGTCAGCTCCCTCTCTCTAGGGCTTCCTACAGAGCTTTGGGGTCGGGGCTGAGGTCTCCTGATTCTCCCGCGCTCCCAGGCGTGTCCCTTAGCACCTGCCACCACTGTCAGGTGTGTGGTAAGCAGATCTCTCCTGGTCCTGGCCTTAGTTTTGTGCACACATGTACATCGCTGGCGACTTAACCCAAGCAAAGAAGCGTTTATTAAATCCTAGTTTCCAGATCCTGTACTGGGCACTGGGGACACAGGGCCACCAGCAAGGTCTTTGCTGTGACAGGACAATCATACAGTGAAGGTTGGGCCACAGCCCCTCCCACAACAGGGCACAAGCCTGGACTTGCCTCCTGAATCTATCCCAGCTGCCAGGCCAGTGGGAGAATCCCAGCCTGGCCACACTGGGACCGCGTTAGTTCCTTCTTGGACAACTTCAAGCACACACGAAAGTACAGAGAAGTTATGAGCCCCAGAGAATACTGGGGTGGAGCCACCTTCCAGCTTCAGCGTTTTCAATTCTAGGTGAAGCCTGTTTCGGTTCCCTCTTCACCTCTTCCACCGGCCCCCGCCCCTGTCCCAAATTATGTTGAAACCCGACTACTCTAGTTCTTCCGTGGCCCTAAAAATCATACCCACCAGACCCAAGTCCGAGCCCCGGCCCGGTGGGAGCTCAGGCGGCCCCCTGGCTCCTGCCCCACAGGATGCGTGTCCTGGGTGTGGGCCCGGCACGATTGCCCCCTTCCCTGTTGGCCTCTTGATGGCTCTTCTGCAGCGTCCTGCTGCCCCACAGCCCCAGACTCCTGGGGATAAACTGAAGAAGGGCTTTGGCTCCCCAGCCCCAGGGCTGATGAAGCCTGGCAGTTCCTGCCCTGTTCACTTTCCATTTGCATTTCCCCCTGAGACTCCCGATCACTTAGGAACCTATAAATCTGTGGCAGGGCTGACAGCCCAGGCGAGTATATAAATCGGCACTCGTAAAAGCGTAATGGTCCCCTCTAGATGGCAGCGGGGGGCGTGTGCCAACCCCCCAGGCCGCCCCCCAGGGCCCGCACTGCTTCCAGCTCTGCCTGCCCTGATTCTCTCGGCAGCCTTGGGCAAGCCAGCTCTCTGAGCCTCAGTATCCTCCTCTGTAAAATGGGGCCAGCGTACTTACCTTGCTGAGTGTCGCAGCAACTTCACGCAAGCTCTGCGGGAGCCGTAATGGCACGGGCAGCGGCAGCTTTTCCAGTGGGCCAGCAGGACGTGTGGACAGAGCGCAGGCTGGGCCCAGGAGGCCAGGGTCTCTCCCGCTGGTCACCAGCCTGCTCTGGAGCTTCAGACATGTCACTTCCCCCCAGGCCCGTCTCCTCATTTTGAAAATAAGTGGTTGGTCAGAAAATCGAATTAGCCAGAGTTTGCTGTGACCCTGCTGTGCGAGAGCTTCTGCACAGATGGGCCCTTATCTCCTTGCTCCTGGCTCTGTTCCATCGACGTGTGTGACAAGCAGGTGCTGAGCGCCTCATGGCGCCTGGTGCCATCTAAGGAGCTGGGCAGTCAGCAGGGAGGAGCACAGGTCAGAAGCTGCCCTCGGGGAGGGAGAAGGGGCGAACTTTCTAGTGGGAGCTTCCCCAGTCTGCTCCCTCCGTGGGTGCAGGTGGCGGGGGTGGGTGGGGTAGCGCCGAGGGGGTCAGTCTGGAGCGTTCCCCCCACGGCTTCCTTGCCTGGAGCCCCGTTCTCCATGACCTTGAGGCTGGATTCAGGGCCGTGGACGGAGGCTGGGAGGCATCGCAGAAATGGAGTCTCTCTGGGCCTTCGGTTTCCCCATCCGAAGTGAGACGGGGATCTGGGGGGTCTCATGGGCTCTCGCAGCCCTGATGGCTGGGGGACCACAGGGGCCATCAGGAACAGAGGGTGGGGAGGCAGGGAGTCCTTGGAGGGCAGACCAGGTGTGTGGGCAGCATCAGGGGACCCTGGGCCTGGCCATGCGGCCAAAGGGGAGGTCCCAATACACAATCACCAGAGACCCTCGCAGAGGGAATTCAGGTTAGGGGGGGTCAATGTCATGGGCTCCATGGGAGTTCTCTGGTGGCCTAGTGGTTAAGACTCCCGCGTTCTCACTGCTGTGGTTTGGGGTCGCAGCTGTGTTTAGTCCCTGGTCCAGGAACTTTTGAATGCTGTGGGTGCGGCCAAAAAATAAGAGCAGAGATAGAGCTGGCAGGGCAGCTCGGAGAGCCAGAGTGCCTGGCACCCACCGACAGCCAGAGGCAGGAACTGAAGGACACGGGCCTGGAGGTCACCACCGCGGGGTGCTGCTTCCTGCCCACCCAGTCCTGCCGCCCCCAGCCTTGGTCCCCCTTGGAGGGGCTCCCCAGGTGAGAGGTACCACCCCCTGCTCACCCCCAGCCTGTGAGTCAGGCATCCTCCAGCCGGGGGCAGTAGTGCTGTCCCCTGTGACAGCGTGGACCCCTGCAGAAGGGTCCCTGGCACAGGGTCGGAGCTGGGGTGGGGCGGAGGTTCTAGGTGTTTTGTAAGTAAGAGACGAAGACAGCACTGGTGGGGAAGGGGCTCAGGTCTGGTCTCCCAGCAGGCCCTGCCCCGGGACCCTACCAGCTGCTGTGTTCTCTAAGACCCGAAGGGACCCTGCAGGCTTGGGGCGTCGGGGCAGAGGGCCCCCTGAGGGGCCAAGAGGAGGAGCGGAGGCTCCAGGGAGACCCCAGCAGGGGAGCGGCAGCTCGCGGGTGCTGGGGAAAGCCACGACCTGCTGAGCCCTGATGCCTGCGGGATCTGGGCGCCAGCCTGGTCTCCAGCTCACTCGTCTGTCTTCTCTTTCTCTGTCCTTTGTTTGTCTTGCCTTTGTCCCCTTTCCTCCCTCTCTCCATCTCTCTGAAATTAAATGGGATCCAACTGCCAGCTCCCTGTGTGTTCCCCTGCTCACGACTCAGCCCTTTTCATTAATAGAAATATGTCCTCATTGTACAGCTCAATTCCGCTTATCTGGAGTGGATTAAGTGCTCACAATGACATGCAGCATTGATTCCTGAGCATCCCGGTTAAAGGAATTTTGCCACGACCTAATTAGTTCCATAAAACCGGTGGGGGATGGGACGAGAGGGGCGGGGCCGGGGGGCTGGGTGGGAGTCAGGAGCCCTGGGTCCTCAGCCCACATGTGATGTGCTGAGTGACACGCACAGCTGGGCTGGAACCGGCCTGCTCAGAGAGGCCGGAGCTGGGAGAGGAGGGGGGAGCCAGGACGCCCCGAGTCTTCAGGGGGCTGGAGGTGTACTAGGTGAGAGCCCAAGGCCTCCAGCCTCAGACCCCAGCTCCACCTCATGCGAGGCTGTGCTGTGAGGGCCAGTGTCTTGCCTTCAGCATCCCTCAGTCTCTGCATCTGTGAAATGGGAGGAGCTGTCAGTCTGGCTCAGGTGGGAAAGAGACAACTGTCCTTGTCTGGGGCAGTCGAGGCGGGTTTCGTGAAGGGACTACGCACAAGGCTGAGAGCAAGGTCGCAGGCAAAGGGGGACAGTGCAGGGTCCTGACTTGCCCAAGGGGAGCAATTGCAGCGCCAGCCCCTCCCTGCAGGGGAGGCTGGGGGCTGAGAAGGCCCTGGACCTTCGGTGGAAGGGACCCTCCCTTGCCCTGTCCCTGCCACGCTGGGCTCCTCACTGGCTGGGGCCAGACAGTCCCCACAGGTGGGCCGTGGACACACAGGTAGAGCGTGCACCCGGGGTGAACAGGTGCAGGGAGGGCCCGGGGCAGCACACAGAGGCCGGCACAGGCCGCGATCACAGGGTTAGGTGCCACCTCGGCCTCTGTAGATTACAGGGTTAGGTGCCACCTCGAGTACATGTCACAGGTTCTGTCCCCACCGGGCTGGGTGTCCCCTCTGAATCCTAATCCCTTCTCTATAAAGAAGGGGTTGCCTGGATCTTTTCATCTTGCTTTGCCAAGCTAACCACGCCGTGCAGTACAAGGAGGCATCCCCTTGACCTGGGTTTGAGTCCTGCCTGCGCCTCCCACCTAAAGGGGAGCAGAAAGACCCTCCCCAGGGCCATTTCCCAGAGTGGGGGCGGGGTGGGGTGAGAGGAGAGCCCCGCACACAGTAGGGGTGCACTAAACGGCACCTCCCTTGCTCAGTTTTACGTTAGCTGTGACGAGGCAGGAGTTTTCCTTGAGAATTTTTTTTTTTTTATCAGGTGACCTTCATAGGGACATGGTGAGACACAGGCCACTGTTCAAGGCACCTGCACAGGCCTGGGCAGTGGGGAGGGTGGCGGGGGTGGGTGGAGGCTGGCAGCCTCATGGGAGCCTTGGTGCCCCCGCCCTGAGCCACTCCCGTTGGGCGGCGCTCTATACAAAGGATGCTCTCTGCACCCCCACCCGCCTCAGGGGCCCCGCTTCTGCCCCTCGCCTTCAGGAGTTTGGTTTCTGCCCCTGGAAGGCCCACCCGCCCCCTGCCCCGCCCCCGTTTACCCCAAGCTCACACCAGAACTGAAGCGTTTTCCCACCAGTCGGTGCAGTGAGCGAGGGTTTAGGTGATTCTGAGATTCTTTTTTTTTTTTGTCTTTTTTGCCTTTTCTAGGGTTGCACTCGCGGCATATGGAGGTTCCCAGGCTAGGGGTCTAATCAGAGCCATAGCTGCTGGCCTACGCCGGAGCCACGCAATGCAGGATCCAAGATGAGTCTGCGACCCACACCACAGCTCACGGCAATGCCAGATCCTTAACCCACTGAGTGAGGCCAGGGATCGTACCCGCAACCTCATGGTTCCTAGTCGGATTCGTTAACCACTGAGCCATGATGGGAACTCCCTAATTCTGAGATTCTAATTTCAGTCCCAGCCTTGGTCTGCTCACCTGCCAACGGGATGAGCCTACCTTTTGGTGACGTCCCGGCACCAGAGCTGGTGTCGGTAAGGCCCGGAGCACGTGGTGGGGGCTGGGACGCCAGCCAGTCCCAGCGGAGGGAACCCAGGCCCTGGCTCTGTCGCACACGCCTCCGCAGCCCTCCGGGTCTCGGTCTCTGGGCTGAATCACAGAGCAGAACCAGGCCCCCAAGTCTCATTTCCAGTTTTTAATGCTTTTCTTGTAAAACCCAAAATATAAAACTGGCAGGGGGATGGAACACAAGTTCTGTACATTTTATATACACGAGGTCTGTGATTTCAAAACCACTGGGGAGAGAAAAGAAGACACAGTCAAGGGACGTCACAGGTCACGGATCCTGATGGGCACCTCCGGGCGCCCGGCTCGGGCTCAGAGGACACTCCAGCCAGAGCCGGCGGCCGCCGCGGACCCCGCGTTGGCGTTCGGGGACCAGTGGCCTGCGGGCTGGGTGCCTGGAGGGTGGGAGGAGACGGCGGGGGGGCGGGGAGGGGGCAGGTGGCATCTGCGGTGGAGGTGGGCGGCTGGGGGCAGCCTCCTTCAGGTGTCTGCGTAGATAGAGGGGATGTGACTCAGGCAGTGGTCAAAGGCCCCATTGGGGAAGAAGCCGCAGTCCTCGGGGCCGCTGGACGCGACGTCTTCAGATGGCTGTGGTGGCAGCGCCGTGGGGCACGGGGCCTCGTAGCCTGCGGGGGTGGGGGACACAGGCCCAGGCTGGAGACCTTGGGGGCTTTGTTTTCTCCTCCCAGCTCCCCACTCTCCTGCCCCGGGTACATCCTCCCTGCATCTCCTCAGCAGGGCCTGCTCTGCGCCCTCGGCTCTTCCAGATACAGGAGCTGGTGTGTGTGTTGGGGGGGGCTCCGTGGGCCCTGCCCCCATCCCAGGGGCCCAGGCAGTGGGGATGCTGGGCAAGGGCTGGTGTGGGGAGGAATGTCGGGGAGGGGACGTCAGAGTGGTGGCATCACAGCTCTTGTCCTCAGGGGCTGGTCCTCTCCTGCCGGAAGGACCCCAGCCCACCCCCACCTCTCAGGTCCCTTGGCTCCAGCAGACACTGAAACTCAGACAAGGAGGCTGGTGCTCACTTAAGCTCCACAACAATCCTATGAGGTGGGACTCATTACCCCATTTTACAGGAGTTCCCATCGTGGCTCAAGGGTAACAAATCTGACTAGTATCCATGAAGACGTGGGTTCGATCCCTGGCCTCGCTCAGTGAGTTAAGGATCCGGTGTTGCCGTGAGCTGTGGTGTAGGTCGCAGATGTGGCTCTGATCCACCGTTGCTGTGGCTGTGGCGTAGGCCGGCAGCTGTAGCTGCGATTCAACCCCTAGCCTGGGGACTTCCATATGCCACACATGGGGCCCTAAAAAGCAAAACAAAAAATCTGATTTTACAGCTGAGAAGACAGGCTCAGAGAGGGCAAGCCCCTTGGCCCAGGTCATAGTAAATGGGGAGCGGGGCTGCGAACCCAGGTCCATCTGGCTCTAAGACACTTGGTGCTTCTACCGAACACACTGTGGGATGGTGGGGGGAGGGTGCTGAAACCTAGGAGGGGCCTGGAGAGGTGGTCCTATCTAGTCCCCACCCTAAGGGCTTTGTCCCCGAGCTGCTGTCATGAACATGCAGTGCTGGAGGCAGGGAGCGGTCTCAGTCTTCTAGTCTGTGCAATGGGATCAGACCAAATGATTCCTGAGGCCCCACGGCCCCAGCTTCTCGGTCTGGACTCAATCCCGTGAGGCTATCCTCAGCTTGGCAGAGGTGTGGGCAAGGGCGCTGGACGAGGAGAGATGAGGCCAAAAGCAGCCCCTCCCCAGGTGTGGGGCATAGAGGCTGCCTCCTGCCCAGCTCAGAGCTATTTATCTCAGGCCTTGCTGCTAAACCAAGAAATCCCGCCTAGGGCTGGCTGGGGCCAGGTGGAGCACGGGGTGGTGACAGCCAGCGGTACCAGCCTAAGCACGCACCGACCCATGGGCAAGCAAACACGGAATACGCTTGTCCACGCCTGCGCACTTGTGATCAGGTCCACACCTACCTCTGAGGCATGTGTGCAACACGGGTCCCCTCACAGAGGTATGTACATCGTACCTGAACATAGGCTCACACCTGCACACAAGCACACTTACCTGAAATGGCCCAAACACGCTAGTACACAACCATGCTCATGCAGCTGCGTGCACACAGTGAAGGGTCCCCCGAGGAGGACACACGTGTGCACAGACTGGGCATGAACACCAGCAGGAGCATGATGCGAGCACACGTGCCGGCACGCTCCTTACACACTCACGGGGGCTCGCACTGCCTGGAATCCACCGTGCTGGCCCCACACGCACCTGCACACACCGACGTGCCCCCCAAACAGCTGCAGCAAGAAGAACGTGCAGATGGGGCACGTGTGTGTGAGCAGATGACCCACAGGGGCGTGTGTGGGCTCAGCTGTGGCCTCGGCGCTGGCCCCGGCCCTGTCCCACCCCAGCTGCCCACCCCAGAGCTGCCCAGCCTCTGGGGCCGGGTCTCAGGCTGCCACCATCCTGCTCAGGAGGCCATGTAGCCTCCAGCTAGATCTGGGCCCAGAGGCTGGGGTGGGGTGGGCCCAGCCTGGGGAGTGCCGGTGCCACCCATCTGGTGCCCCCGCTCTGACCAGGCCTGGCCTCGTGTTCTGAGCCCAGGTCCACTCGGGCCGTGCACAGCCCTCCCCGCTCACTGGGCCTCTCCACCCCAGCTGGGAAGGCCCAGGGTCCTGAAATGGACACAGATGCTGCATAACGGACAAGCACAACCTCTAGGTTCTGTCCCTTCCTAGCAGTGTGGCCTCTGTGGGTCACAGTGTGCTCATCTGTTAGATGGGGATCAGAATTGGTCTCATCCCCTGCTGTATCCCCAGGGTCTACCACTGTGCCTGGCTCAGTATCTACTTGTCTGTCTGTCTGTATATCTATGTATCATCTATTTTTTTAAGCCCACACCTGCGGCACATGGAAGTTCCCAGGCTAGGGGTCGAATCGGAGCTACAGCCGCCGTCCTACACCACAGCCACAACAATGCCAGATCCAAGCCGCATCTGAGACCTACACCACAGCTCATGGCAACACTGGATCCTTAACCCACTGAGCGAGGCCACGGATCGAACCTGTATCCACACGGACAGTGAGTCAGGTTCTTAACCCGCTGAGCCACAACAGGAACTCCATCAATAAATATTTAAAGGGAAGCAGCAACTAGACTGGGAGCTCCTGGTCTGATGCTTCTCCATGTGAGGGTGTGGAAGGGACACTGAGGCTGGGGTCAGGCAGGTTGCAAATCCAGCTCCGTGGGGTCCTGGGACCCCCCTGAGCCTTTAGCTCCCGCTCTGTAAAGTAAAGGGATGGTCTGTCTCACAAGGTCCCCCAGGGCTGTGGGACGTGCACCAAGCCCCCAGCACAGGAGTGAGCCTTGGTGGGCGCTCAGGGAGAGGAGGCACACAGGTGGGGCTTACCTGTGGCAGGTAAAGGTGCACCGAGGCTGTGGTAGCCGTTGGGACGCAGAGGGTTGAAACCGTGGGCCTCCTCGGCCAGTCCGTCCCCACTGGCCGTGGGCTCAGCTGACCGGTAGCAGTCCCCGTAGGGGAAGCAATTCTGGATGGAGTGGAAACTTCCCTGGTAGCCTGCGGGGGGAGGTGGCGGGTGCTGAACTCACAGAGGGAAACGCCCAGGGAGAGGGGACCACCCCTGCCGCGTCCTGGAAACCCCCCAGGACATATTTCCTCCAGGAAGTGCCCCCTCCCCACACTGGGCAGGTCTGGGTCTCCCGGTTTCGCCCAGCGTGGCCCTCAGTGCCCACCATCATCCCAGGTACCCGCCTGCCACCCCCAAGTCAATGTCTCCTTCCACCCAGGCAGCCAAGCGGGGGTGGGTGGTTACACAGGGAGAGAGCCCCCCGGCCCGCAGCTTACCTTGCGGGCTGGGCAGAGGCTGGGGTGGAGGGCTCTGGAAGGGAGGGTAGGGTGGCTTGCTGGGGAGCGTGGGGAAGGGCTGGCCCCCCGGAGAATGGCTCTGGGAAGACGGCGGCAGCTGCGGTGGCCCAAGCCCCTTCATGGGGCTGACCATGGGCGAGAGGAGACTGGATCCCAACCTGGAGAGAACAGAGACAGCCATCAACAGGACAGGCTCTGCGGGCTGCGGGGCCCAGACGCACGGCTGCCACTTCTTGCTCCCTACCAGGAACGCAAGCTCACTAGCTGACCTGCTCTAATGCACAGCAGTGCAGTTAGAAGAGGAAGTTTTTACGGAGTTCCTACTGTGGCTCAGTGTTAACGAACCCGACTAGTATCCATGAGGATGTAGGTTCGATCCCTGGCCTCGCTCGGTGGATTAACAATTGGGTGTTGCCCTGAGCTGTGGTGCAGGTTGTAGACGCGGCTCGGATCCCCCATTGCTGCGGCTGTGGCGCAGGCTAGCAGCTGTAGCTCCAATTTGACTCCCAGCCTAGGAATTTCGATATGCCGCAGGTACAGCCGTAAAAAGTAAAAAGGAGAAGGTTTTTCTGGTTTGTTCAAACTGCAGTTAAATTTTAAAATCTTACAAGCTTTAGAGTCCAAAGGAACCAGTAAAGAAAAACTTCTACCTGGTGTTTAGAATCGATAGACAGCAAGGACCATTGGTTATAACTACGACTTTTGGAATCAACAGAACTGTGCTTCAAACGCCATCTGCTCTCACTGGGCGTGACTTTGGGCAAAATGCTTCATGTCTCTGAGCCTTGGTTTCCTCGCAGGGCTGCCGTGTTCTCCACTAGGCAACTCCATTTCAACTCTTATTACCCAGGGCTAAATACCAGCCACCCCTGCTGGACCACACCCTAACTCCATGCACACCACTCTAGCCCCCTGCGCGGTGAGCCCAGGAACAGCCCCACTGAGAGCCGGGCGGCTCCTTTGCAGGAGAACAGCCCATGGCACTAACAGTCACTTCTCACTCATTAAGCTTCTGTCTCCCCCAAGGCTCGTGAGAGATATTCACAGATCAGATAACCAAGGTTCAAAGAGGTTGTCCCAAAGAGTCCCAGCCACACAGCACTGACCTCATGGGTTATGGTGAGGGCGAAATTACATAAAGCAGCATAGACAAAGCACCCAGCATGATGCGTGATGCATTAACTATGCTGTGAATCATCATCAGGATCACAGAGATGAAGAAAAGGAAAACGTCCAGGTTGGCCTTTAATCCCCTGCAACAGTGTACTTTGAGGGATCTCTTGTCTCCATCTCTGGCCATCTCTCCTCTACTTGCATACAACCTGTGATGGGGGACTCACCACCTCCCTGCATACAGAGCCTGAAGGGGTACAGGCCCCAGTCTGTGCTCTTAGGAAGCTCATATTCTGAAACAAGATTGCAGCAGCCGAGCCGTGCAGGCGCCCTGAGCCCAGCTCAGCCCCAGCTGGCCCAGCGTCTAGGCTGCAGGTCACTCACTGTATGCCAAGTTCCGTCCTCAGGCCACCTTCCTAAGCTTCTGAGGGCTGCCCGCAGGAACCAAAATGACCCTGGGATCAGGGGGACTTGGGGGTTTGGGGACCAGGCTGAAGGCTCACATTTATGAAGCAGTTATGTGCACTGCCAAAAGCAGGAGAGCTCAAGGGCTCAGTGTCTTTATTTTCTTGTTTGCATTAATGGATAAGTTGTTTTTTGTTTTGGCCACCCCTGTGGCATGTGGAAATTCCTGGGCCAGGGATCGAATCCAAGCCACAGCCGTGACAACACTGGATCCTTAACTGCTGGGCCACCAGGGAACTCCTACACTAATGGGCATGTTGGCCCATCCACATTAAAATACCCTACACACTCGGGGTCACAGCCCCAGGTGGCCTTTTCAGGCTAGGCATGTTATTCTTGCCCAGCCTACAACATGAGGAGGTGTGAACACACAGATCAGAGCCTCTCGCTGAAGGCAGCAAGGCTGTCTCAAAGTGGGGAATGGAGATTTGGGGAGAGGCTGCTGAGCTTCATGCCTGTGTTTCCTCAGGGAGCCCATCTGCTCTAACTTGGGCATCCTGAAGTCCCTGCCCCTGTGATGACAGTGCACTGTCATCCTCACCATGTCTGGGACCCCCGCCACTTGAATGTGCATAAGACAGCAGAAGAGGGCCTCCATGCCAGGTTCTGGGTCCCAAGATGCTGGAGGGACGCCTCAGGCTCCTTAAATTAATGAACTGAATTCTTACCACGAACTCGTTATCATTACCATCATCATTAATATTTTTAGGCCTGTTGCACAGGGCCATCAAGTGGGTCTGCCGTTGCGCTATATAAACTGTGGAGGGCTGTGCACAAGCCAGGTGTCCTTACAACCAGCTCTCCCGGCTGAGACCAGGCTCAGGCGCGGCCAGGAGGGGGGATCCTCCTCATCCCGGCCTGCCGCTTGGTCCCCTCCTGTCTCAGGCCCACCCCATCCCGGTCCCCACCCGGCTCTTCCCCGACTTCCTGCCGGTCCCCTCCCCTGGCTTTCTCCGTCACTCCATGCTCAGCCCGGGGGCTGGCACTCAGCAAACAGCTGATAAATACTAACAAATGGATTTCTGAATCACCCAGCTACAAAACCCAGAGATTAACAGCACTGCAGAGTCAAGGAGAACCAGATCTGAGGGGGGGAGAAAACGTGCATTTTCAAAGTTTGTTTTCCCTGTCTCAGACCTGCCATAAATTCACATTTGCCACCTTCACAGCCAGTGAAATTAAACAGAACACACTCTCTCCATGCAGACGTGAAGGCTGGGGTTACGTTGCTCTACCTGAACTCTTTAAAAGGAAAAAAGATCATTTGGAGTTCCTCTTCTGAGTCATGCAAATGATCCCTAAATCAAATATTTTTGCTTCAATTGGAACCTATAAAAATTAATATAAAACCTCACTGGCCTGGCAGACGAGGGCTTCATACCTCGTGCGGGGCCCGGGAGGAAAAATAGCCACCCTATTGGGCATCTTCCCTGAGCCAGGGTAAATAAATTTGGTCATGAAGTCAGGCCCTCTTAGCATATTTCTGAGTGAATCAGATAATTCTGTCAAGCTATTTAACGTCCCAGCAAACCACCGGGGAGCTGCGAGTGGCCTTCCCTGTTGACTTTGGCAGGAGGGGAGGCTGAAGGCCTTTCCCCCACCCTCGCCTCTTCTCAGGGGCTGAAAAAAGAAACCCATTCAAGCTGGGCCTGGGCCTGGTGTCAGGCGTGAGGGCCCCTCTCTCGGGCAGCCTGGGCACCCGGCCTCTGGGATGGCCCTGGCCGAGGTTCCCGCAGGCGCGGGTGGCCGGGCAGGCCGGGGGTCCCGTCTCAGTATTGTCATCACTCTGCCTCTCGCTGCAGGAATTCGTGACGGGCACTTATGCAGGCGGCAGGCAGGTGATGAATGAGGCGGAGCAGAGCGCACAGGCCCGAGAGGGAAAAGGCCTCTGTGGTTTATTTTCCTTTGGCTGGCGATGTTTTGAGGCTGGCTGGTGGGTGAGCAGGTAGCCTGAGCTGGTGGGTGGGTGAGGCACAGGGAGGCTGGGGTCCATGGAACCTGTGCCAGGTAACACGTACGATGTCAGGCATGTGTAACTGATCCTCGCCACCTGTCTGGAGGAGAATATCTTAACGCCCATTTCATTTTATTTGTTTTTATTTTTAAAATTTATTTTTAGGGCCGTGCCTGCGGCATATGGAAGTTCCCAGGCTAGGGACTGAATCAGAGCTGCAGCTGCCGGCCTACACCACAGCCACAGCAATGCCAGATCTGAGCTGTGTCTGTGTCCTATACCACAGCTCACAGCAGCGCCAGATCCTTAACCCACCGAGTGAGGCCAGGGGTCGAACCTGCATCCTCATGGATGCTAGTCAGGTTCGTTACTGCTGAGCCACAACGGGAACTCCTTAATGCCCATTTTACAGAGGAGCGAATTGAGGCTGGGGAGGACTTGGTTTTCTGGGTCCCCCTTTGCACTCCATCGGGTGGCCTCTTTGTGGCTCTTCTCCCACTCACAGCCAGTCTTCCCCTGCCCCGTGAACACCCAGGGCACACCCAGGGGCTGGTCCCCAACAGGTGCTCCTCTCCCCGCCCAGCCGGTTTCCACCCCCATCCTGCTCATCCCGTCTCTCGCGCCTCCCGGGCCTTCCTCCTCCCTCCCCACAGGCGCTGGCTCAGGCTGCCATCCGCCCACCTTCTGTGCTGCAGTCCAGCCCCACGCTGCAGGTTGGGGCTTCTCATCCCGAACCTGATTTGCTCAGGGTTTGACACCCTCAGACACAGTCCTGTCACAGGCCCCGTGATCTGGTGCCGGTGACCTCTCTCCTGAGGTTGTCACTTCACCTGAAGGTTCAGGCATCCCAAAACACACCAAGCTCTCACCATGCCTGCCCGCGCTCCTGCTGCTCCTTTCTCCCAACCTCTCCACTGGGCCAACTCCTACTTAATCGCGGAGGCCCAGTTTAACACCACCTCCAGGAAGTCTTCCCTGATATCCTCCCCCACTGCACTGGGTTCTTCTCTGGGCTTCCACAGCCCCTTCATCTTCCTTCCCCGAGGGTGCATGCTCTGTATGGTCAATCCCTATAGGTCTGTCACAGTGAACTTCACCAGGGCCGAGGTTTATCAGTGGCCCCAGCACCGGGCCCAGGGCTCCGCCCACATCAGGGACTCAATAACTGGACACTGAATGGATAGAAGAGTCACTAGCAGGAAGAGCCCAGAGAGGAGCCCTGGACAACAAATTTGGTGATGAACGTAGGCCGGCAGCCCCAGGCATAGGCAGGGCAAGGCCAAGGCTGTGCCCTCGAGAAGGAAAAGCAGAGGAGAAGGAAGTCATCGGGGCCAGGGCTTGGGGGACAAGTCCATCGAGTCCTGCCGGCCATAAGCAAAAGAGGCAGAGAAGGCAGGCCGGGATGGGGGGGGGGCTGTGAGACCATCCTCTGCCCATTTGCAAGGAAAACAGATTTCCAAAGAATTAGGGGCCAGCAATGAGCACATTCACCCTTTCCAGCCAATTCAGTGGCCACGGTGGGAACCACATTGAATACAGGAAGAGGCCCCCTCCTTGCCACGAGCCCGCAGTCCGGGCTCCAGGACAGCCCTGCAGGCAGGGCAATCGTCACAGCTGTGGCGGTCAAGAGTGGAGGTGAGACCCAGGCAGGCATCTCTAGAGTGGGCAGGGGGCAACCTGCTCATCAATACGTGGTGCAAGCCAAGGAGGAGTCAGGGTCAGCCTCCCAAGGAGGCCCGGGGGTGGCCCAGAGGGCAGGGCTGGGTGGGGGGATGCAACACCTTCTCGGGGCCGCCCCCACTGGGCACGAGGTGAAGCATCAAGAAACCCACTTAGAGCAGTGATGACACAGTGCACGGTGTATGTTCGGTACAGAGCACAGTACCCAGCAAGGGCGGCATAAATGCTGGCTGTTTTCATCACCAGTGACACCCTCACCTGTCGCCCACACAGGTGCCTGCCTGCTGGCCCGGAGGACTGGCTCGCTGTACATACCCATCCCTGGTGCTCTCGGCCGTGGGCACAGGGGACAGATGGTGGTGGGAACTGGTGGTGGCGTCCAGTGGGTGGTGCCTGGAAGGGACGTCGTGGATAGGGGGCAGGATACCTGATGCCAGCCCATTATGGGGGGTGATGGAGCCAGGATACACGCCTGCAGGGAAGCAAACAAATATCACTGGGCTTCAGCCACTCCCTAGAGAGGACTGTGGACACCCCGGGAGCTGGAGGAAGACAGAGGGAAACCAGCCAGGTTGTATCCATAGAAGGTTAGCGGCCCAAATGGGGGTGATGTGGCCCCACTTTCCCCTGTTCATGCCGTAGCTGAAGGGCTGTGCGTGGGCTGTGCTCTATGCTGAGAGTGGAGGTGGACTAACAAGGGGCTGAGAGAGACATGGGGTGGTTGGGCTTTGTATGTGTGTTTTTGTGTGTGCTTGTGTGTTTATGGGGGTGAGGATTTATTGAATGAAAGAGGCTGCCTCAAATCTCTACGGCTGTTCTTCGAAAGTGGGGGATAATTCTGTGTAGTGTGAGAAGTAGAGACCCTGGAATGAAATGAAGCTTGAGAAAAGCAGACTCTAGCTCAGGGCTTGGCCGTTCCTTCTGTCAGGCAGAACTGCTGGAGGGTAACAGGCTGTCTTTCGAGAAAATGAACAACCCATCCCTAGAGATGTGCAAGCAGGGCTTCCAGAGAGAGGATGACTGTGCTAGCTGGATGGGAGACCCGGGAGAAGGGAGGCTGCAGACGGTTGTGTAGGCTGTACACTGCACAAGGTTTCCACTGCAGAGAGGTGTCAGCCTCGTCTCAGATTCTAAGCCTCTGGAAGACACCTGCATGGCGATCCACCCTTATCATATTTTACTCCCAAGGGTCTTATCCTTAAGAAGACATGGTAGGCTAGTGAATCGAATGTGGGCAACTAGGTCAGTCACATGTGGCCCCAGGGGCTCAGGTGAAGATCTGAGAGTAGTTAGTTACTGAGGCCGGTGCTTCCCAGATGCCTTCGCTAAAGACCCCCAATTCGAGAGGAGAATGAATCCCCTTTACTCTGGGATTGGAGCCTGAGAGGGTCACAGCAAGGACTGCAAATGTTTGACGTTCCTTATTTTATCTGAAACAAATGAGTCCAAATGTGGACCCTCTTCTTTAATCTGCCCATGTTTATTTGAATTTTAATACAAATTGGCATCATTATCCCAGAAATCAGCTCATCAAGTTGATGCCCTGGGAGGGCTCTGCGGACCTGTGGGCTGTGCCTAGAGCTGCACCGATGCAGTGTCCACTCTGATCGGTCAGCTGTCACTTTTTCTTCCTTTTTTTTGCTTTTTAGGGCCGCACTCGCGGCATATGGAGGTTCCCAGGCTAGGGGTCGAATTGGAGCTACAGCTGCTGGCCTACGCCGCAGCCACCGTAACTCGAGATCTGAGCCAAGTCTGTGACCTACACCAACAGTTCATGGCAAAGCCAGATCCTTAACCCACTGAGTGAGGCCAGGAATTGAACCCGTAACCTCATAGGAAGTTGAGGATCCAACTAGGAAGTTGGATCCATTTCTGCTGCGCCATGATGGGAGCTCCCAGCTGTCACATTTGAATATCACTCTGGTCATCATGCATCCAGACCCAATGCTCTTATCACCTCACAAGGACCATCTGAGGACACACCACACTCTTTTCATAGGTGGGGTCAAGGAGGAACCTTCACCTTCTCAGGTGGTTGGGGTTCTTTTTGTTTTGCTTTGTCTTTTTTAGGGCCACACCCACAGCATATGGAGGTTCCCAGACTAGGGGTCAAATCAGAGCTGCAGCTGCCAGCCTACATCACAGCCACAGCAACGTGGGATCCCAGCCACGTCTATACCACAGCTGATGGCAATGCCGGATCCTTAAACCCACTGAGCAAGGCCAGGGATTGAACCTGTGTCCTTATGGATGCTAGTCACATTCATTTTTGCTTAGCCACGATGGGAACTCCTTTTTTATCTTTATTTTTATTTTATTTTATTTTTTTTGTTGGGTAGTTGGGGTTCTAAGGCTAGTTTATTCCAGGCTGACCCTTCTGGTCCAGGCCTGCAATTCAGGGAGCTACTACCAGGAACTGACCAGGGCTGAGGCAGCGGTTGCAAGCTCAATGCCTTAAGTGGCTCAATGCCTTAAGTGGCACAGCAGGGAGAAAAATAAGTGAAACATAGGGATTTACAAGGGAACAGTGGGGACTGTGGCACCACACAGTTTGTAAACCAAATAGTTTGCAACCCCTGGCCTGGAGCTAGAGCCGCAGACATCCTATGGATGGCTACATTTGGTGAAATCCTGCTCTTACAATAAATGTATATTATTAACGAGAGCTAATTCAGAGGATACTATATGTTGAGTTCTTTTCCCACACTATCTAGTTTAAGTATCTCAACTACTGTCAATAGAGGAGATAACATGATCCCATTTTAAGATGAGGATAATAAGTCTTAAGATGGTCATTGATTTGTCAAAAGTCACACAATAGGCAGCGAATCAGGCTTCCCACATTGACACCAACAAAAAGTCTATTTAAAGGCAGGTCCAGGGAGTTCCCATCATGGCGCCGCGGAAACGAATCTGACTAGGAACCATGAGGTTGCGGGTTCGATTCCTGGCCTTGCTCAGTGGGTTAAGGATCCAGCGTTGCTGTGAGCTGTGGTGTAGGTCAAAGACGCGGCTCGGATCCTGTGTTGCTGTGGCTCTGGTGTAGGCCAGTGACTACAGCTCCAATTAGACCCCTGGCCTGGGAACCTCCATATGCTGTGGGTGTGGTCCTAAAAAGACAGAAAGACAAAAAAAAAAAAGGGTAGGTCTAGGTCCAGGGCTCCAGCTTCACTGCAGGCTGGCTCTGAGAGCCAGGCTCTGAATGGGCTCTTGGGGGCCCTCTGCCTCTCGGCCCCAGTCCGTCCCCTCCCTGTCTCGGGACCTCTGCTCCCAGAGGCAGCACCTCCTGTCCATCCGCCTGCCACCTGCCTCGGCCACACGTCCCTGCCAGCTCGGGAAGGAAGACCCAGAAGGGGATCTCTGTGGACGGAGCCCGGCTCATGGCTCACGGCTTGCTCTGCTTGTCACTCTCTACAGCACTCCCTCACCTGCCATCTTGAACCAATCTGGGGACATGACGTGACAGCTGCGAAGGCCCAGAATCCTGATAAACCCTGCGCCCTCTCCCTGAGCCGTGCTGACCTCTTGCTTCTCACGTCCTCACTGCGCATCGCCCGGGTCGGCTGGAGGAGGCCTGCCTAAGAGCCTGAGGGTTTCCTGTGACGAGAGCTGGTCCTTCCTCCTGAGAGACAAGCTTGCAGGAGCTTCCTCCAGTCAGACAATGAAGATTCAAGGTCGCCCTCACCAGCATCTCCCTACGCTCGGCTCCCTGTTCCGGGCTTTGTCCACACTTGTGGAATGCGTCGCATTTCCCTGCCTCTGCCCGGGTCCAGGTCCCTGCCCGTACAGCTCCCTGAGGACCAGCACACGGTGGGCGACTGAGGGTGTGAACTAGGCACACTGAACATGTGGACAGACCGTGGGCGGAGCAGCGGGAGTGGGGACGCCTCGGGCCCTGCCCCAGACCTGCACCACTTCAGGCTGTAAATCAGCGTCATCAATCATCAGCCGTGAGCGCTTAACCTCTGGCCCTAACATCTGTTCCCGACTTCGCCTCAGCATCTGCTGCGGGGTCCTGCAGAAGAACCTGGCGGCCAAATCCCAAGGGGACCCAGGACTCCTGGGTTTGCCTGGCTGGTCGCAGCTCGAGGACAGGGAGCAGCACAGAGCCTGGCACACAGTAGGTGCTCAGTATGGGGAGGCGTAGTATTGGGCAGCAGGGAGGCGGCAGGGGATTTGCTTCAAGGCATGGCCTGCAGCTGGCTGGCCTGGCTTCAAATAAGGCCTCTGCCATTTACTGGTTGTGGAATCTTAGCAAAAAGCTACTTAAGTTCTGGAGTTCCCGTCATGGCTCAGTGGTTAACGAACCTGATTCGTATCCATGAGGACACAGGTTCGATTCCCTGGCCTTGCTCAGTGGGTTAAGGAGCTGGTGTTGCCGTGAGCTGTGGTGCAGGTCATAGACACGGCTCAGATCTGGCCTTGTTGTGGCTATGGCGTAGACCGGCAGCTGAAGCTCCGATTTGACCCCTAGCCTGCGATCCTCCGTAAGCCGCGGGTGCGTCCGTAAAAAGCAAAACAAAAAAACGTTATTTAAGCTCTCAAAGCCTCAGTTTCCTCATCTGGAAAAGAAAGAGCACACTAGCATGTACTTTGTGAGGCTGGCGTGAGAATTACATTAGTTAACACATACACGTAGAGTCTCTAGAACAGCTCCTGGCACATATTCAATAAATGTGGCTTGTGCCTTATTATGAGTTGGATAAATAAATAGTAACTCTTCTCCTTCACCATGAGCAGTAACAATAATGATAAAATTCTTGGTCACAGTGGGTTTATATAAATGATCACATCCATAATCACCTTTATTGTCTCAGCAGGTCTGAGGGGGAAACTGAGGCTCAAGGCAAGGGAGATACCTGTCACTTTCTGTCATAAGAGTCCTGGGCAGGTCTGGTAGGACTCTACTCTAGTGCCCTTCTTTTCCCAGTGCAGGATGCTGCCTCAGTGACTTGTTTCTCATCTGCAGCATGGGCTCACTGAGGACTGAACGAGATAAGGTTTGTAAGGTGACCAGCCTAAGGCTATTGTTGGCCCTGGCCCCTCTCCTCAAGATAAGCCCTGGGCTAGTATCTGAGAGAACAGGCTTCCAAATTGGATCTGCTGCTAACTTTTCTGGATGACCTCGGCTCAGTCCTTGTCCTGCCCAGGGCTAAGTCCTCCCAAGGGTAAAAACAGTGGAGCTGCAGGACCTCTGCTCCCGCGTAGCCATTGCTAATCAGTCACAGCCCTCTTTCCCACTGAGCCTCAGAATCCTTCTCAACACGAAGCTCCAGCCACGGGGCAGGGAGCTGGCACTTGAGATGCAAACTATCATCTCTAGGCATTCCTAGGCCTTCTCTACTAGGGTCCCTGCTATTTTTGAGCAACTCTAACCCTTGCGAAGCAGCCTATGGCGGAGGGGCCCCCCCTAGCTGGAGGGAGGTGGGTGTGGTCCCTTCCCCGTGGTGGGGTCCCATCCTCCTGGGGGGCCCTCCCCCTTGGGGACCTGTCTCAGCACTGACCCTCGTGAAGGGCGACCCAGAGAATGGGAAAACACCTTCAATGCCCCAGGCTGTTTGGTAAGTGCTTTGACACGGTTTTAAAACTGCTGCAACTTTAATGCGGAGGGGCGAGAATTTAAAAAAAACTAGAGAATAAAAAATGTTTATAATGGCTGGAGAAGTTCAAGAAATCCCAGAGGGTGGGAAGAGCTTTCTGCTCGATACTGTTGTTTCCTGGGGCGCGGGGGGAGGGGGAGTGCAAGTATTGTCAGCTGGAATCCACAGGCCACACTGCCCTTTTCTGGGCTGGATTCCCAAGCAGCCAGGAATTCCTGCAGGGGCCTGAGAACTGCCCCATGGCCTGTGGCTGCTGGGAGGGACAGACAGGCTGCCTTGGCTGGACCAGAGGTTCTGAGCATCCGGCTGGATGGGCTGTAGGGTCCCAAGGCCTGGAGGGGGACCCCGTCTCGTGAAGAGATGGAAGTGATTACGGCCAAGTCACCCACCCTCTCTGAGCCTCGGTTTTTCTCCTCTGAGGCAAGGAGTCGTGGGCGGGAAGGGCAGAGGACTCCAAATGAGCCCCGGGCTGAACCCTGAGGTGGGTCCTGAAGGAAGTGCAGGAGCTGCCTTGTTGCGGGGAGTGGAGCGGAGGCCGGTGAGGCGTGTACAGTGGCTCGGAGGCAAGGGGAACATGGGGTGTCGGCGGCACGACGTCCAAGGTGCCAAGGCTGGGGCAGGAGGCCCCATGAGGCCTGGCCAGGCCGGATTCGCTGCACAGGCTGGTGCCCTCGGACCGTGGCTGTCCTTCTGCACCAGGGCTGGGTACAGGAAGGGACCTTGGGGGCTGTTGCGCCTGGCCCGGCCGCTGTGCATGCGTACCTGGGAGCAGTTCCTGGCCCGTGGCGCAGCCACCCTTCCCGTCGCTGGCAGCCAGCTGTGTGGCCGCGTGGAGCTGCTGCAGGGCCAGACACTCGCTCAGGACGTCAGCCTCAGCGTCGGGGCCCGTGTGCAGCTGGGAAGCGAGCAGAGGGAGAGAGGGTGTTAGCGGGACGTCACCTGCCCACCAGCAACCCTTGCTTTAGTGAACAGGGCGGGAAGGACAGTGGCCCCAGGGCGCAGCCCTTTGCCTCACTGCGCCTCAGTCTCCTTATCCGTACAATGGAGCTAAGTGCATGGATGGTGAAGGCTGCTGGGTCACTTCAGGGCTGAGAAGGAGATGCTGTGGTGAGATTGAACATGCAAGGATTTTAATAGGGAGGGTGCCCATGTGAGAGAAAATGGGGAGAGCTGGGCAGGCTAGGAGAGCCCTCAGGAAGGCTGGAGGGAGAGGAAGTTGGTGGAAACTTCCTAGATTGGGAGTCTAGGGACCCGGGAGTCCTCAGGGAGCCCTGGGGCAATGAAAGGGGGCATGCACCCAGACGGGCAGGGTCCCTTCTCCCACGGGAAGCCCAAAGCCGACTATCAGAGGCCTGAAGCTTGACCTGTTCAAATCCTCATTTTATTTGGGACAAAAACCGACCCAGAGAAAGCAAGAGCCTTGACACATGTCACCCAGCAGCTGGGAGTCAGCCCCAAGGGGTTTTCCACCCTCCCAGGCCAGCAGGGCCAGCACCCAGGCTAGGGGAAGGCACGCCCAGCCTCTCGAGGGGCCCTCAGCTCCCTGACCCAGCAGCTGTTTTCCATGTAAATTAAGTTTCTGGCAAAAGAGGGCCAAGGCATGTTCTTGCCGACCGCAATGTCGATCGGATTAGGAGCAGCAGGAGAGGAGAATTAAGGAAGAAAAGCATTTCTAATTCTCTATGAAACGCAGCAGGGCTGCCAAGGAGCTGTCATAATACAAGGGTCGCTTTACCCAGAAAGATACATCATCTCCAATGGCTCTTAATGGATGCTTATTGTTGGGAGGTTTGCAGATCTGCGGCCCCAGGTCCCTGGGGCTCTGTGTGAGCCAAGCACGGGCCTGGGAAAACCAGGACGGGATTTTGGTCCTCGGGCATCATCTGCTCAGGACAGAAGCCTCTCTGGCGTGGAGCCTGGGCCACTCCCTGTCCCTGCCCAGGTCTCTCAAGTTGAGAGCAGTAGAGAGTGCTCGGGCCCTGGAAGCAGGTGGGTCTGGCTCTGTCACTCCCACACCGCACGGCTCTGGGCAGATTTGCTACCTCTCAGAGCCTCAGTCTCCACACCTCTAAAATGAGAAAAACTTGCCCGCTTCCTGGGATTATAGAGAGGACGAGAAGACATACAATCTGTGAAGCACCAGGCTCAGCCCTCCCTTCTCAGGGTGAACACGGGTGTGGCACGTCACGGACGAGCTCACGGTGTATGCTGTGACCACGTCCCTTTTCTGCTCTACTGTTTCCAGTGGCTCCCCAGTCCGGCTGTCCCCTCCCCATGGTCTTTCCCACTGAGGCCTGCCTTCTCCTAGCACCCCAGCTCTGAATACCTCATCCGTGGATGGCCGCAGTCTGCTTTCTCCAGCGTCTAGGCCTTTCTCTGCTTTATTCACGCTGTATCCACGGTTCTTAGAACCGTGCTTGGAAAACAGGAGGTGCTCCTAAATCTTGCTGAACAAATTACTGGCCTCTCCCCTTCTGTCCTCTGTCATGCCGATGTCCCCAGAGTGGCCCCTGGTGTTTCTCTTCCCTTGACATCCTCCCTGGCACTCGAGTTTCCAGGAGATGTGGGTTCAAACCAGCCGGGCAGGCTGTGCCCCAATTTGCAGTCCCGTCCCTCCTGCTGTGCTGGGTCCCTCAGCAGCTCACACACTCCCTGCCCCAAACAGAGTCCATTGTTTTGTCCTGCAAACCTGCTTCTTCCTTAGATTCTCTGTCCCAGTGAAGGGGACCAGCATCCATCCTGCTCCCCAACATCTGACACTGATGCTCCTTCCGCCAGTACCCCCACCCCTGCGCACCCAGCCAGGCAGTCTCCAAACCCAGTCCCCAGTCCCCTCCCTCCCCACCCCAGGTTGGGACCGCATATCTCTCCTTCGCCCAGCAGTGGCCTCCCTGCCTTCAATTTCCCTCCACCCACCTCGTCCTGTTCTCCACGGGCCCCCATCTTCCAAGGTGGCACGTCCCTTCTCTGCTTACACCCCCATCCTCAGGACAGCCCAGACCGCCCCCCGCAGGGCTTCAGGCTGTCCTGCGGCCCTGCCCGCACCGCCTCCCCTCCGTGTGCCCGGCCGCTCAGCCCCCAGTCAGGCAGAGCACCTGTGCGCTCCTCGCACAGCGTTTCAAACTTCACTTGCTCTCTGGGGCTCTGTCTTCACCTGCTCAACACTTCCTCCTTCTTCAAGACTTCCTGACAACACGCACTGACTGCTGTCCTGAACTTTTACTTTGGGCCCTAGTACTGTGCCAAACCTTTAACATAAATTTACTCATTTAATCTTCAGGACGACCCTTAAGAGCAAGTCCTCCATTGCCCCATTTGATGGTTGAGGAACATGAACAGAGGCACTAAGCCACGTGCCCAGGGCCAGGGGGCTAGTAGCAGTGAGCCCGCAGGCCGGCCAGAGTGCCCGCCAGCACCCCCCGCCCTTCCCCACCCTGCCTCCGTCCCCAGGTCCCTTCCGCTACGACCCTCCCATCCCCACTCTGATGGGCTAAGCCCCTTCTCTGTGGCCCCACTCCTCTCTGCACGTGTCTGCTGTGGTCTTGCTCACATTGTACCCGGTTATCTCTCTGTCTGTCCCTCACCGTCCCCACTGCAGGTGGGGACCGTGGTTTTGTATCTGTGCATCCTTGATGCCTACGCAGGGCCTGACAGCACGTGTTTATAAAGGAGCTGTGGTCAGATGGCTCCGTGGGCAGAGGGATGAGAGAGAAGCTGGTGGACGGTGTGTGGATGGATAAATGCCCTTTGTGACAAAGGACAGGTCTCCCTCAACTGATAATGAGGTTATGTCCCCATAAACCCTAAGTGCAAAATATCACAAGTCAAAAATGCATTTAATACACCGAACCTGCCAAACACCTTAGCTTAGCCCCACCTGCCTTAAATGTGCTCAGAACACTTACACGAGCCTACAGTTGGGCAGAATCATCTCACACAAAGCCCATTTTATAACAAAATGCTCAACAGCTCACATAACGTACTCAATACTGTACTTAAAGTGACAACCAGAATGGCGGTCTGGGTACAGGACAGCTCTAAGTGTATTGCTTGTCCCCCCTTGTGACTGTCCCCCCGGGAGCTGTGGCTGCTGCCCGGCAGCATAAGACAGGATTTACTGCCCATCACGAGCCCGGGAAAGATCAAAATTCAAAATTCAAAGTATGGTTTTTACTGAATTTGTTTCCCTTCTGCATCACTGTCAAGCCGAAAAATCGTAAGCTGAACCATCATGACTCAAACTGTTGTAAGCTGAACCATCGTACGTTAAGGATTACCGAATACTCAGGCCAGAGGGAGGTAGACAGAGGACGAGGGTCAGCGACACCCTCAGGTGTGGACGGCTGAATGCATGTAAGGAATGTGGCTCGTACCTGGCTTGACGCCGGACAGGTGGCAGGCAGGCCAGTGGTGTCTGCAGAGATGGACCTGGGACAGAGCCCTCTTACCTTCTTACGCACCTGCTGCTCTTTGGCTGAATGGGCCTTCACGTGCTTGCGCAGGGAGCTGGGGTCTGTGTAGCGCTTGGAGCAGCCAGGGATCTGGCAGGCATACGGCTTCTGGAACATCAGAGGGCAGAGGTGGGGTGAGTGAAGGGCCGCCTGCCAGGCCCAAGGTCCCACTGCATGACCTGCAATGGGGAAGATGACCGGGCGAGGGGCGGCTGCAAGGCTCACGCTCCCTCCCTCCCCCCGTGTCTGGCCCAGAAGGGCTCTGACTTGACCAGGCCTGCGCACAGGTGCAGGGAAGGGCCTGGCCTGGTAGTGAAGCGGGGGGTTTCTGTCCCCATTCTAACCTCACACTGGGACCTCAGCCGAGTCACCTCCCCTTCTCTGAGTCTTACTTTTCTCCTCCGCAAAGTGGGGCCAAGTGAGTTCTAAGGATTCTTCAGCTCTGACAGTAGCTCTGAGAAAAGAATACACTTGTAGCCCCCGGCCGCCAAGAAGCAGCAAGTGGACAAGGAGTAAAATGCGTTGGCTGCCTTGGAGAAGGAGGAGGAGAAAGGAAGAGAGGGGGCCAGCACGGGGCAAAGCAGAAAAATGTGGGGCCGAGCTTATGGCAGGGTCCTGGCCAGGCACCTGACCAAAGCTTGCGGTGGGTCCAAAGTTCCCAGGCTGGTCTCCAGGCCAAGCAAAGCCCAGATCCTTGTCCTGACAATTGTGGGAGACCAGAAGGAAACTGCCTCTCAGATGCAGCCCTGGGGAGGCTGGGATCTGGGCCCTCTGTGTCCCTCCCCTGGGAACCCCACTGCTCACCACCACCGCCCCTGGTTCCGCCCAGACCCCACCCTGCTCTCTGTGCCTCCAGCCCCCTCACACTCGCAGCCGGGGGCCCTTCCCCCAGACCTGGCCACACTCTTACCTTCTAACCCCATGGCTCCCTAGTGCCTTCAGATACAGGCTGTCTCCGGGCACCGAAGGCCCTTTGTGACTGGGTCCTGCCTGAGTCCTCACCCTCCTCCTGCCCAGCCCTTGTCACCTCCTCTCCAACCCCACCCGGAGTCTTCTTCCTGCCATCTCCCCAGCTCAGGGACAGCCCCATGCCCCTGCACTGCTGGGTCTGTTCAGTGCTGCGCTTTCCTCAGGCGAGAGTACCTTCTGATTCATCTCAGGTTCCGGGCACTGGCCCGGGGCAGGGGCTCTGTGGCTCGCTCTGAGCTCCCCGCAGAGAACCCCACAAGACCCTGCTTGGGGACCGCTGCTGTTACTGGGGTCTGAGATCCCCTAAGGCTCCTTTTTGAACACGTCTAGCAGTTCTGATCTCTCAGGGCCCTCTGGCCTCCAGTGACTGCAGGGGACGTGAGGGGAAATTTGGCGGTGATGCCTAGGTCCCTGTCAGACGCGCCCACTGGAGCTGCCCCCCACAACCTCAAGGAGGGTGGGCCCTGCCAGGGCCTCCCGGGGAGGGGGAAGCAGAAAGAGATGGCCATACCTTGGTGCTGCCATGGAGAGTTGCCAGGGTAAAGAAACGGAGGAGGGCAAAAAGAGAGAGAGACAGCGCAGTGAGAGGCTTGCTGGGCTGAAAGGAAGGTGTGGCGGGGAGGCGGGAAGGCGGGCCTCAGACCTGCCCCCACACGACCCCTCGGAGACAGACAGACCCACACAGCAAGGGGGCCCCTCTCTCACGGGCCTGACCCCCGCCCCCCAAGACATATGCACAGACACACAGCCATGTACACCTGTACACATACACACCTGCACGTACACGTACACACCTATACACACACACGCGTGCACAGAGCCCCTCTCATAAGCTCCGCCACTAACACACACACACACACACACACACACACACACACACACACACACACACACTTTCTCCCCTCTCAAGGGCCCTGCACTGCCCCAGGCCCCGTCCCATGAGGATGCTGATACAAATCCACACGCTTCGGTCAAAAAAGCAAACAAACAGAGCTCCGTGTGTGCAGGCGCGCCCGCCTGAAAAGAGGGCACAAGGCCCATCTCTGTGTTTGTTTTTCCAGGGCCTGACGTGTGCAGAACATTCCTCCGGCCCAGCTCCCCCACCAGCCCTCAGGAAACCCTGAGGCTGTCCCAAGCCGCGGCCAAGCCCCAGGCCTGGAGTCGCCACCCCGGCTCCGGAGCCTCGATAAGAGGGGGACCCTCGAGGCGGCCGTGTGAGAGTGGAACCCCTCGCAGAACCCTCCAGAAGGGCTGGGGATCGGCTCTCCCTCCCAGCCCTCCCGACGCGCGGCACCGTGCTCAGCACTTGCCACCGACTCCTCCTTTCAGCCTCACACCCACCCCGTGAGAAGCGTCCCCACTTCGCAGATGGGGAAATCGAGGCTGACGCTCTGGCCGAGATCTCGCGGTGAGTCAGGGTGCCCGTGACCCTCTGCCAGGGTGCCCCCTGTCTTCGGCAGCCTGCAACGGTCCAGGGAAGTGGGCAAAGAAGAGGCTATCACCCCCACCTCCCCTCTGAGGGAACTGAAGGCAGGACAGAGAGTCTGCAGCAGTCAGGACTCGAACCCCACCCGGAGCGCCCGGGACACGGCAGGATTTGGTCTGCGTTCGGTCAGCGAGTCACAGGTCAGGAAAGGAGGGCCTGGCCTTTGCTGTGCAGACGCTGCATCTGGCCGCCACGCCCGTTGCCTCAGCTGACCCCCATCCTTCTTTACAAGGTGGGTGTTTGAGGAAACTGAGGCCGGGAGGCATTCCTCAGCCCTCCGGGACCAGGTAGGGGCCGGGTTAGAACCCAGGCTACTTCTCCCCAGTCCGTTCTGCTGCTTCCTGCCCGTGGAGAGAATCTCGCATTCTCTGGTGCCAGAGGGAAGCTGGGGCCACGAAGGGGTCCCCTCTGGAAAACAAGGCCCAAGCTGAGCCGCCGGGCCTGAGCCTCTGGTGCTGGGAAAGCAAGCCTGCCACGCAGAGCCGCCTGCCGCGCTTCCCTGGGGCTGGCGCGAGGGGCGCTGGGCTTGGCGGCTGCCCTGCCCCGGCTCCACCCGGACCTTCTGGGGAGATGCAGGCTGAGATAACTCTGTGGGCTCATTCTGAGCCCGACCTGACCCAGCCCTCAGAGCTCTGTTCACACACCCAGTGAGGGCCAGAGGCCTGTTGCTTTGGGGTTGGGTCCAGGAAATGCAGTCAGGAGAAGGGAGGAAGGGGTAAGTCAGGGTAGGTGACCCCTAGAGGCCTGGAGGGACACGGCCCAGGCCTCGGGGAGGTGGTGGAGGCGGGCTTGATGCTGTTGTGGCTCTGAGAGCCGTATCCAGGGTGCTGGGGCACAAACCCTGCCTCTCAGGGCTGGGACTGGGTGCCAAGGGCCCCAAGAGCTGGGCATGTGAGAAGGTCACGAGGGCAGAAGGACTTGCCAGTGTATCTCCTCACTTCGTGTCCCCAATCCTGTGACAGTGAGACCTGAGAGGGGATGGCTGGGGACAGGGGCGGGACTCAAGTTGCGGGCAGGGCTCTCCCTTTCTAGCCTGTACCCTGGGCCGAACTCGCCTTCAGTAGGTGGCTGACATGCCCCGAGGGGCACTGGACTTGGAGTCAGGCAGGCTGGGTTTGAGTCCCAGCCCCGCCACTTACCAGCTATGTGACGGTCAGTGACTCCATCCCTGAGTCTCAGTTCCTCTGCAAAATGGGGACAGGCCCCTACCTTGTGGTTTTTCACCAGGATTAAACCGGGGAAGGGTGTGTTTGATACGAGGGGAAAGGGCAGACGTGTAGAACATTCTGCCTGGGGCCTGATCTGACCCCCAAACTTGACTTCGCTGCTATTTTTCACTACTTCTTCCCCACTCTTTTTTGGGTCTTGGTGTTCCCAGCTATCAAGCCTCAGGGGGCCTGCAGCTCTGACCTCTGCTGTTTTGTGAACTGTCAGGCCTCCCTGCAACTTACCCCTCTCTTTCCTCATCTGGATGTCTGTGTACTGGCCAGGCTGGGCTGGACGGCCACTCAGGTCTCCCAACCCCACACCATTCAATTCCCCAAACATTTGCGTGAAGAGCAGCCAGTGGCCCAGATGGGGAGTCTGGCTCTGGACCCGAATCCTGATGCACCTGGGGGCTAGGGTCCTCCTAGGTGGGGTGCACCCCCTCATACAGGTCTTATGAGACTGTTTGAGGTCTGGGGGTCCTCCTTCCCAGATGGGGTGCACCCCTACACACAGGCGCTATGAGATTGGGGTGAAGCCCAGCTCTGAGTCAGCTCTGTCACCTTCCCCCTGAGGAGGCAGTGATCCTCCCAGAGCCTGGCCTCCCTCATCTGTCAAATGGGCTAGTGACCCCCCGACTGGCAGGGTCAGGGTGGGATGGGGGCAGACGACGTTCTAGGAAGTGCCCTGTTAACTGTGGGCATCTGGATGCACAGGAGACACAGCCACGGGTTATCAAGGGCGATGAGATGCACGTACAGGCAAGGGGCCCAGTCGCTATTCCAGGGGCCTGGAGCCTTAGGCCCTGCTCACCTCCGCCTCGTTCACCGCGCCCAGGGCACAGAGAATGGCCCCGGGGGAGCCTCTGGCCTGTCTCCACGGAAGGCGTGGGCAGGAAGGGCAGGAGGACCCACTCTGGGGGGCGCTGACAGGCCCTGGGGGAGGATGCAGAATGCGAGCCCACACTCTCCGTGGGGATACGCAAGGATGCTAGTGCCCAGGCTGGAGTATCTGGGCTAAAGCAGTGGTTCTCAACCAGGGGGAAGGATAAGCACGATGCCCTCTTCCTAGGATTTTTGACAATGTCAAGACATTTCTGGTTGTCACAGCTGGAAGTGGGAAATCGTTCCTATCTAATGGGTGGAGGCCAGGGATACTGCTAAACACCCTCTCGTGATGGTTCTTCTCTCTCCCCCAAACAACCATCCTGCCCAAAAGGTGAACGGGGCTCAAGGGTGAAGGCCGGGCTTCTGCGTGGAGCCAGCTGTTGGCCCCACATTAGCCAGCGGTCAGTGTGCACGCTCCCCCACCCTCCACCCTCGGCCTCCGCCCTCAGGCCTACCGTGTCGAGGTGGGTACGCTGGTGCTTGGCACGGTCGCTGGAGTTGCTGAAGGCCTTCTGACAGCCTGGGTGCTGGCACAGGTATGGCTTCTCCCCTGTGTGGCTCCGCAGGTGGATCTTGAGGTTCTCCAGCCGCGAGAAGGCCTTGCTGCAGCCTTCAAACTGCGGGAGAGGCTGGTGAGGGGTGCTCTGCAGCCCCTGGAGGGTCCCCCCACCCAGCCTGGAAACGGCCTAGCATCCTCTGCACCCCGCACCTCGCCTGGGTCCAGCCCGAGGCCTCCAGGTGCCCCAGTTCAACTCCCCATGAAGTGCTTCCAGGGCTGGGAAGCCCCGATGGATCTGGGCTTAAAAATGGCCCTGATGGATCTGGATTTAGAAATAGCCACTAGAAATGGATTTGGAAAATGGAGAAAAAAGTGGTCTTTCCATCTCTGGATCTGGACAGATCTGCCCCCACCCCCAGTGGTATCTAGAAACATCACGACGCTCTAATGGCACCACATTCTTGAACGGATAGGATGCAGGTACATGTCTAGAGCACACATTCCTGGATTTGGAGCTCAACGCCCACTTTTGAGTTGGGCTCTGTCCCAGTGAGGCTGTGGGCAATGCCCTTGACCTCCCTATGCCTTATTTCCTTGCCCACAAACTTAAGAGTGTGTGGCCATCACGCAGGGCTGATATGAAGGCCCCGAGGGGCAGGACACTGACCGTCAAAGGGCTTTGCATTTGGAACTCAGCATCCACACTGACTGCTATAAACTCAGTGTCTGATTTCTCACTTGGCCATTCATCTATTCAATGCCCACCAAGTATGTGCCAGGCCCCAGGCTGGGCAGGTAGCACACAGTGGGTAGAGCACAGACTGAGGCCCCCGGTCGGGGTGAGGGTGGATAGAGAGCAACGAGCAATGCTGATCACGGCAGCCTCTGCCCGCTCCCATCTCTCTCCAGAATCCTCTGACTTCCAAGTCCTCCCTCCCACAGCTACCCCAGGAGGCTCTGGTGTAGGAATGGGACACTGTTGGTCCCCTCTAAAGCCCTAGGGGGTTGGCACTCAGTCCCCACACCTTCTGGCCACTCCTGATTCCCCACCAGAGGCTGGCGACAGCAGGGGCTTGCCAGGCAATTCCCAAGCCTTTGTTTGCAAGGCATGTCCTGTCTCAACAGTCCACGCCATCCCCCTTCAGCCTTCACAGTCCAGCTTGAATGCTGCCCGGCGAGCATTCCCTGGTCCGGGGGCAAATGGCTACCCCTTCCTGCTTCTCCCCACTGTCAGGCCGCCAATCCCTCAGTGTCTGCCACCGTGGGATGAGAAACCTGCCCTGGCCCACACCTGCTCTGTCCGCCCAGGCGTGGGGCACAAAACACAACACACACAAAGAGCACACACACACCGTGAGGTGTGTAGCCTCAACAGCCCCACCTCTGGGACAGAGGCTTCCTGGGGTGTCACAGGGTTGGGACAGGATGCAGCCCGTGTCTGGCGCTAAAGCCCAGGTGGCTCCTCTGTGCCCGCTGCCTCCCTGGGCAGGTGGGCAGGGAGGTGACCCTCGAGGAAGACGAAATCGGAGGAGGGCCATCTCCCACTCCCAAGCCATGGGTTCCCTGGCCGGGGCAGATGTGAGGACAAGGACCTACAGTCAATGACCAGGAGGGCTGGGTTTCCTGGGCACCTCTCCCTTGAAGGCCTGGCCACCACTGCAGGCCGGCTCTGCTGGGGCTGGTCCAAGGCAAGCCGCCCGCAGCTGGGTTTTAGAAGCTGTTCTGCTTCCTATTTCCAGATGTTATGCCTTTTCCGTGCATCAAAACCAGAAGGAAATCCTGTTTGGGGAGTAAATAGGCCACAAGACACCCCCTACCCCCGCCCCCTACCGCTCTCCTGCAAGGCCTTGGCCAAGTTCATCCACAGGGAGATGGAGCAGTGGCTGAAGCCGGCTGCCTCTCGGCCCCTGGCTGGTCCCTTTGTTCTTCCCTGTCCCGTGCTGAGAGGGTGGATGGACATCTGAGGCAGAGGGGCTACAACTCATGTGCAGCGTGCTGCTCCTGACTCTGGGAGGGTCCGCAGGACGCCGGAGATCCATCTATCACCCCCACCCTGCCCCCAGGTCTGTGCGCCTGTCTGGCCAGCCTTCCAGCTCAGCACAGTTGCTCCCCGACGCCTTTGTTCGGGCTGTGCCCCTCCTGGGACGCCTTCCCTTCCAACTCGCTGACAATTTAATTCGTTCATTTTTCAAAAGTCTGGGATCTGCAGCTTGGTGCTCACGGTCTTCCAATACGGCCGGACACCTCCCCCATCGGCACAGGCCCCACTCTGCAGCCCACGGGAGTGATCAGACCCTGAACGTGTGGGGAACTTCCACACCCCCAGGCCTGCTGGAGCTGTTCCCTTGGAATGGAACATGGTTCCTTCCTTGGCTCACTTAGCAAACGTGGTGCTCAAGCACCACCTCCTTTGAAAAACCTTTCCCAACCTCCCGGCTCCCCCTCGGCCAACACCCTGAGCTGGCAGGTCCACTTCCCTCCCTCCACGCCTCCAGGCTGAGGCTTTGGGCTGGGCTGGCATCTCACTCATGGGGCAAGGGTGGGTTAGAAAGGTGATCCAATGGACGTAAGAACAGGGACTCTGGGCCTCAAGGTGCCCATGCCTCCCTCCATTACTCATCACGGCACCCACACCTGCGCACAAGTCCAGGCTGTGCCCGTGTATGCCGGCCCAGCCGCTCGCCCCTGACCCACTGGAAATTTCCAGAGCTGAGTCCCAGGCTGGGGTATAACAAGCAAGCTGTCCAGGGCACCGTGATGGGGGCGCTGTCCCTCAAGGTAGAACCAGAGGTAGCAGCAGGTGGAGAAGGGGTGCTGACCCATCAGAACAGGACCGGGAAGAGGTTGGCTCAGGCACCCCTGGCAGAGCCACGCCCCCATCAGGGCCAGAATCCCGGGGCCTTGAGGGTACATGGGCTTGGCTTGCAGCTGCCTGTCAAGGCTCCCGTGGCTTCTCCTTCAACAACCCCAGAGATGGGCTCACAGAGACGGGGAGAAGAGGACAAGAATGCTTGTGGGCTCAGCACCCGCGTGCTCACTCGGCTAGGCCTGGCACTGTCCCCAGTGTGATCTCATTTCCTCGCCACTCCTCGGGGCCAGTGTTCCTCTCCCACTGTCAGGAGCCGGGGCTGGGGGCGGGGGGACACAGCACAGCAGTTACAGACATGGACCCTGGTGGGGGACAACCCGGGTTTGTGTCTTGACGGCTCCACTTGAGAGCGATCTGAGGCGAGTCCCTTCAATTCTTTAGCCCAGGTTTCCTCATCTGTAAAACCGGGTGACTTCTACCAACTCCAGGGGGCGGTTGTGAGGACGGCAGAGTAGGTGGTTATTTAGGTACCAGGTTCTTGCTCAATATCGTCATTGCAGCTATCATGCAGGGTCACAGAGCCGGTAAGTGGTGGAGTGGCATTGTGCCTGGGGTGGCAATGCCTGGGCCTACTGTCCCTCTACAGAGTTGGAAGGGTGTGTGTGTGTGTGAAGGGTGTGTGTGTGTGTGTGTGTGTGTGTGTGTGTGTGTGTGTGTGTGATGTCCCACTGGCCACGGTGGGCTCCCAAGTGCCCCCCATGTCCTGGTTCTACTTCTCACTCCTTAACCCTCATCTCACTCTCCATCTTCCTCCTGCAGCCTGATACCCGGACTAACATTCTCAGCACACCCTGGGTTCTCCAGCCCTTGGCTCCAGCATATCAAGGGGGTGTTGGCCTGGGGCCTGGAGGGACAGGTGCCCCAGCACCTCTTGTGACCGGGGGGAGTGCACCCCAGGGCTGTTCTGGCTCCATCTCTGAGGAACAGGGACCCTGGACAGATTTGCTCACCCACCGACCCCCACATCTGTACCTGGGGAGCCAGGACCTGGCAGGGCTCACACCGTGGGGAAGGGCCTGGTCTGAAATCGTTGGGCTGGTGCACATGAGTTTCTCCTGAGCCCCTCTCTGCTGCCTTACAGCTGGCAGCCCCCGAGGCCCCTCCAGCTTTAATGCTTTATGAATCTATTTCTAAACTGCAAATCTAACCAGGTCACCTCTGCTCTGAACCCTCCAGAGCTCGCTGCATCTTCTGACATCTGGTCGACCTCCTCGGCCTGGCATTCAAGGCCCACCACAATCTGGTGTGTCAAAGCCTGGGATGAAGGGGCCAGACTTGGAAAATAGATGGCCCTGGGATCTTGGCAAGTCAGTGCCTCTCTTTGGCTCAGTTTCTTTCTCTGTAAAATGGAGATGTGAGAAGCCAGTTCATAGAGTTGTTGTGGCGGTGGGGCAATGCGTGGATTCGTATGTCACGTAGGACACACTCCGAAAATGTTATCACTGTTTTTATGGTGGTGGTGGTGGTGAATCCCGTCTTGCTCTCAGAGAGGACACCAGTGTGGGTCAGGCTGGGCTGACCCCAGAAATAAAGAACAAGGGGCCCTGGCTGATGTGTTGCCAGTGACTGGTCTGGCCCTAAAAACTCTTCCCACGCCAAGCCCGTAGAACAGTCTTTGGGTACCTCCAAGAAAGTGAGACAGCCTTTAGAGTGGGAATGGCTCGAAGGGGCCCCATGCACCAATCATGGAGGGGTTGGGAGGGCAGCAGGGAGAGAGTGGAAATCTGGGTCTTTTTGGTTCAGAAATGGAGCCAACAGGCACATCCTAGGCTTTGGGTCTTATTTTCCCTGAAGGGGTAGCGAATGGGCCCTAAGGCAATGCTATGGTGACCCAAGAGTATAAAGACGCTTACATGAGGTCTGCACCCCAGGGGTACGCATTATTATTATTATTATTATTATTATTATTATTTTACTTTTTGGGAAGACTGACATTCCTCCTCCAACACCCCAGTTCTCCAGAAGGTCTAGGGCAGATTTTGCCCTGGGCAAGCCCCTCCTCTCTGCTGTCATTGTCCAGGTGTAGAACCTGCAGACATGCTGCCCCCCCATTGCAATGGGGCAATAGGGGGAATTGCCCCCACTGTGCCAGAGAGCACCAAGCTTGGGCTCAGGTGCAGTCGGGGCTGTCATCTCTTTTAGAAAAAAGTGGTCCATCCATCTTCAACATAAGGTAGCATATCAGACAAACCCCACAGCTCTGAAGTCCCTTGGGTGCCCCACCCACCCCCAGCTTTCTCACACCCCCATCACAGCTCAATCGTA
>PVHT020000066.1:20997383-21078953 GCA_004024745.2 Catagonus wagneri | reverse complement strand
TCACATCTTGGAGTCACACATTCACACGTGTATCTTTTTGCAGCTGTTTCATAGCTTCTTGCCTCACTCAGCTGCCCCTGGGTGTGCCTGGGAGCAGCACGCTGGGAGCTGAGACTTTAGGGCCACAAAGACCACAAAAGACATGTAACTACAAACAAAAGAGAGGGTATTCAGACCTAAGAAGAGGCTGATCTTTAGAGACTTCCAGCTAGGGGAGCCTAAGGGCTTGCTAAAGCATTCTTGGAGGAGCTGCTACTTGATATCTGGGCAGGGTTTGGAGAAACGGGGTGGAGGACACAGGTAGACTGGGAGGGGTGGTAAAAGTTCTAGGAACAGCTAAGAATCTGCTAAGCCAGAATGAAAGGGAGTGGGAGAAGGAGATACAGTTTGCAGGGTCCCTTCATTCAAACCCGTGGAGGGGTAGTGCATTCTGGAGCAGGCAAGTAGGGGGATTTTTTGATCCCAAGCCTCCAGAGAAACCACCTTGTGTCCTCACTGACGCGGGGTTGCACGTGGGGAAGAATGAGGCCATTCACTTGGCAACTCCGGTGCTGCTTCTGCTGGCTTCACCCCCCCTCCCCCGGCCACTGACCTCCCTCCTGCCACCTGGATGCCTGAGACAGAAACCTATTCCCTCCTCCCTGGCCTCTGCATCCAACCAGCTGCCAAGCCAGGGAAATGCCACCTCTTAAACATCCTTCCTGTCCACGCACTGCCCTGGTCCACACGCCCGGCCCTGCACTGCTCACCCAGGTGACCGCACCAGCCATCCTAAGTCCTGCCCTTCCCCTCCTGACTCATTCCCACGTGATATCCACTATCCAGAACAAAGACTTCAGCCTGCGTAGGTCTGTTTGAGTGTACTCACCCCCCACCACACCCTCCATGGTGCCTGTCATCTCGCTGAGTACAAATCCTCACCCCAGCATTCTGGCTAGTGTGACCTGGCCCCAGTGATGGCTTGGTGATGCCTGTCCCCTCTGCCCCCACACCACTGTGTTTCATTATCAAAGCGGCCCGAGTAATCCACACTTTCCAGCTGGATGACCCTGGGCAAGTTCACTTCACTTTCCAGAGCTCGGATTCCTCATCTGTAAATGAGGGCATCACCTGGGCACACCTGGGTACACGGTGGGTGCCCCTGTGATCCACAGGGCACATGCAGCATCCTGTAGCCCAGGGCCCTGAGGCCAATCAGGTGCACACAGAGAATTACCCAGGCACCTTTTACTCAGGATGAATTTGAAAACACATCAGCTCACGTGGCCAAACACAACAGATTTATGGGGCCAGAAGCAAAGGTTCACATGCCATGGACAACACAGAGGGCCACTACTATGCATAAGGCGTGCACTGAGAGGGAACAGGAAACAGAAAGGATATCTAACAGTTTAAAAAAGTAAAAATGAGAGTTAGATTTTTTCTTACTAGAATGCATTAACATTAATGTGTATGATGATGAAACTGGGGGAATTCAGAATGATGTAAGTGACTGGGTGACACCCTCTCAGTCACCTGCCAGGGGCAGGGGCTGTGTGTGTTCTGTGTGGTGTTCCATTTAATCATGACAGCACACTCTTCCGGTGAGGGTCCTTCCTAGCCCCACTCTGCAGATGAGGAAACTGAGGCTCAGAAAAGTGACCTCACTGGTTCCAGGTCACACAGCCAGTAAGTAAGTGGCAGGGCTGGGATCGGATGCTGGGTCTGGCTGATGTGCAAGTCTGTTTGTATGTGCCCCTAACTGCTCTGGTCACCGCCTCAGGGACCCCCTATGTAAAGCACCCCAAACCGGCTGGTGCTTGGGAATCTATGACCATGACTTCCAATGGGGAACGCTCACATCCTGGCTCCCCTTCCCAGGCAAAACCTGGCCCAGCCCTGGATGAAGAGCTGATGCTGGGAAAGGTGGATCCCCATCTTCCTCCCGGAGCCTCCGAGAGGAGCTGCCATCACACAGAAAGGAAAGCCGAGGCGACACAGAGGAGAAGAGCAAGTCCGCCGAGGCAGAGCACCGAGCCTTGAAAGGCCCAGTTCCCACATGTGGGGCGTGTTACAAAAGAAGATTCGAATAACGGGGGAAAATACCCCGGGAACCGTGAAGCCCTAGACCATCTGGAGTTTTATAGTAACAGGCAGGGGAAAATCAGAACCTAATTGAAAAAAGTCCGCTGCAATCCATTACCGCTGCATGCAGCTCACAGAACCAAGGGCAGGAGATGAAAGACGCAGAGGAGCCGTCCTGGGAGCTGGGGAGGGGAGGACACCATCTTCCCGGCCAGGCCAAGCCCGGGGACCCTCCAGGCCCTGGCTGGGGGAGGGAGAGGGCACTGGGTCCGACATCGGAACCTGCAGGGCTGGGCTCACCCCACTCCGCAAGCTGCCCTCTCTGAGCCTTTCCCGCATCTGTCAAAAGGCTAAGCTGGGTCATTCAGGGCAGCCCCCGTTCGGAGCCAGCTGGCCCTGGGGGAGGATCAGGAGCCCCATTTCCTATGACATGTGGAACGGTGTCACAGGCCGAAGGCCACAAGGTCACACGGACAGAATTTTGTGCTGCCCCCCTACACACACACTGATGGCCCAGGCAAGCCATGTCCTGTCTCCACCTCACTCTTCTCCTCTCTAAAATGGGGCCACCAAGAACGGCTGCTGGAAGTGAACAAAAGGTCATGCCCAGCACGGGAACTGGCATACGGCGGGTAACTCAGCAATGTCAAGTTTCCTTCCTGTGGCTGCCAGGGTCCAAGGAGGGGGCAGCCCCTTTTCTCACGCTCTGGCTAAGGATCTGGACACAAAGGGCAAGGAGGGGGATCGGGGCACACGGGCTGGGTGCGGGGAGGACCTGCCGCCAGTTTCGGCATTTGCCAGTGACTTGCTTCTAAACAAACACATTTCTGGTTTAAGGGTAAAATATATTGGGTTACAACCGTCTGGCAGCCCATTCGGGGATCAACTTCTCATTTCTGTACAAACTTTTAACCTACTTTACAACAGTGATTTGGAGGGGAGAGCTGCATGGTGCCAGATCCTTCTTCAAGATGTCAAATAACCGTGTGCTTGGCCAACTGGAAAGGCCGGCCAGCCGGGAGCTGAGGTCCACCCCTCAGCCCGCACCCTGGGAGGGCGGACGCGGCCCTGCAGTCCCTGTCCTCTGAACCCCATGGGGTTTCCACAGGGGTTTTCTCAGGGACAGAGCAGAGCAAGTGAGTCCTCAGGGCAAGGTGGCAGCAAGGACGGGAAGGACAGACGTGGAACCTCCTGGAAGAGGGGGGCCCTGGGCTGGACTGTGCTCTGGAGGGGTCGGGGACAGCCTTGGGCCCCTGGTGCCTGCTGAGCAAACACACGAACGGGCACATGGGAGCAGGGAGGAGATTATGACCATAACAGCCCCAAACACCATCTCCCCGGTCCCCTTAGGCCAGCCCAACAAGCCCCTTTGTCACAGAGATGGGAGGCGAGGCCCAGGGAGTTTCTGTGAGAGGGACCCGAGCTTGTGAAGGATGGAGCCTGGGTTTGTCGCCGGCGCCCCCTTGCTTAGGCACCTGCTCCTGTCCTAGGCAGCCAGCACTGAGGGGCGCCGTGAGCTCCAAGGCCAGCATCTCCCAGCTCTCCAGGCCTTCACAACCATCTCAAGAAGCTGGAGGCACACAGAAGACAGGCCGCAGGCCCCCCTCCCAGAGCGGAACAGGTTGTGTCTGCCCCAAGCTAGCGAGCGGGGTGGAAGCTGCAGACTGCCCTTCGCTTCCTCGCCAGGACTGCGCCGGGGACTCTGGGCCGAGCCCTCCTCCAGCAGAAAGTCCTTGTCTGGGCAAGAAATGGGCTCCTGTTCCCAGCCAGTGAGGACCAAGCGTCAGGCCGCCTTTCCAAGGCATGCATGCGGAGCCCCCCCAGAGTGGGGGGTGAACGGGGATGTTAAGCCTGTTCACCAAGGAGACAGTGGGATCCAGGGCTCCCTGCGCTGAGCTGTGGACATCGTCTGAGGGGTGGGGAAGGGCTCAGCAAGCGGCCGGGGCCCAGCAGAAGGCAGACTGCACAGAGAGGCTGATACACACACACGCACACACACACCCCACCAGCCACAGACCCAGAAATGCAGACACACACACACACACACACACACACTCCGACACCTCTCCTGCCAACCTAGCCACATGTCAAAGACACAGAACCCCAGGACACCAACACACAGCACACACGCACACACATACCATGGCTCATGTCGCACACACAGGGCAGCACACGCACAATCTACCCAAGGACTCCCAAGCCTCAGACCTCACCACAGGCGCAAACATACCAGAAACACTAACACAGCCCCACGTTCAGCCCAGGCAGAAACCGGCTCACATACCAGAACACAGACGGCCTCGCGGTGGGCTTCGCGGTGGCTTGTGTGCGCGCAGGAGGAACACTCACCCGAGACAACACGCAGCAGAGGCTTTCAAGAGGCCAGGAGATAAAGACATGTCCTCACACCAACATCTCGAGACCCAACACAGCCGGACCCACGGACAGTAAGGCTCCCGCACGCCTCTCCATGGCTCCAGGCGTCCAGGAGATGGCGCTGAGGCTGCAGGTGGGAACAGTCAGCCCAGCAAGCGGTACCCCCCGACCCGCCCAGGCGGCTGGACTGGCCTGGGGGAGGTTACACGTGGTGTGGGAGCACCCCCAGGCAGGACCGCAGGCCACCCTTTGGCCCCACCGACCTCTAGCCCGGTGCCCCCGCCCACTTCCCCAGCTCTGCCCACGCAGTGTCCTCTGAGGGTCCAGCCCTCCCTGCCCTTCTCAGCTTGGTCAGGCCTCACGCCCCCCACCTGTGCCAGCCCCCCAGCCTCCCCGTTCCGGCCCTTCTCGCTCTGCCTGGCCACCACCCCGGGGCTGCCTGTGTCTCACTGCTCGCCCCTCTGTGCGGATCCCCCACATTCCCTGGGCCGGGAGGGGTGCCGGCCTGGCCTCTCATCCCCAGGAAGGGAGGCAGGCACGAACCGGAGAGCCACCCGGCAGCCGGCTCCCTCTCCACGGCTGACCCGTAAGCAGAAGCGCCATGTCCACTTGCTGAGCAGACACAACTTTCCAGGTGGGTCAGTGCCTGACCCGAAGAGCTGGAGGTGAGGCTGGTGAGCGCTGCCGCAGGACGGGGAGACAGGGGGACCGTGAGGGACAAAAGGCTTCTCTCCAGCCTCAATCCCCCCCACCCAGATAGGCTTGCGCCCGCAGCCTGGGCAGGTCGTCTCCCCACACCACCAGCACCGTCTGGGGCTCAGGTCCAGTTCCTCCTCTTCCCGGCCCCTGTGAGCCTCGGTATGCTCCCCGCAAATGGGGGACACTCCTGGCCTTAGGAGCCTACTATGCACCTCAGGGTGTGGCCTCGATATGGGGCTCAGGACAGGTGCTTCAGATGTTAGTTCTCTTTTCGGCTCCTCTCCTGAACTCCAAGAAGACACAACAGGGCCCATGATGTAGAAAACGTGAGGGTCTAAAGGCCTGATTCCAGCTCTGGCTCTGTCACAGGCTACTGTGTGACCTCACACCAGTCACCTGCCCTCCTTGGGGCCACCTGGCGAGTGAGGGGGCAGCCGCATTAATTAATCCCCACACAACTCACAGCTTCCTGGGGCTGCTGGGGGAGTAAAGGAAATTCAAGACATTCTACGCATCCCCTGAAAGAAAACTTCATGTCGGGTCAGTGGGAATCAAAACAATTGTACAACCGGCAGAGCTCCCGTCTGAGGCTGCGGTGGGGGAGCACCTGCCCCCGGGGCACCTGGGGCTCAGTCCCCCCCAGGAACGTCCTATGAGGCTCTGGGCGCCTTGGGAGGGAGCAGGGGCAGGGCTGGGGTGTGTAGCTCTGGGGTAGCAGGGCCTGTGGAGTCGTGGTGGGGACCAGCGGTGGCAAGGGGCGGGGGGGTTGGTGGGTCACCGAAGGCTGTGCTGGGTCAGGAGGAGCCTTTCTGGAGGGAGGTGAGCGACACCCCCCACCCCAAGCTCGCAGGAACGCCTAGGCGACCGCATGCTCATCAGTGCTGCTCGAAGGGTGCAAGGCGGTTCCTAAGTTACCTTCAGGGACATCCGAGGATCTAAACTGGGTTGGGCTTGACACCTGGGGCCCAGCAGGATAAACAGGCCAGGCTGACCTGCCTCAGCATCGTCACCACTCTCCTACTCAGCCGCCCACCACAGATCCACTGGGAAGCTCCAAAGGGACTGAGCCTATGATGGCAACTTAGGACCACTCCCTGAATGGGGCCACGTGACCTCACATTGCATGCTCCTACCACTGATCAAACTCAGTTTTTGGACTCACTCATCACGGTGGACGGCAAGCATGGTGACAACCCAGCTCTCACACTGGAGCTGGTGAAGGAAGATCAGTTGCCATTTGGAACCCATTACACAAAGAAATGAAATCCAGCCTATGGAAGGGATGAGAAGCTGGGAAGAGAAAGGGCAAACTTTTCCAGGGGCCAAGTGCCTCAGTCTGTACAACACCTCTCTTCCCTGGTCCCACCAGCATCATAGCGGTCCCACCAGAAGCAGGACCAGGGCTCCCAGACTCAGGACCAGGGCTCCCAGGCTCCCTCTGGGGCTTTCTGACAGTTGGTAGCCACTGCTGATGCCTCCAACCCACAAGTGACCCACTGTGCCAAAGACAACCAGCTGTATGTAAGCTGGGCACCTAGCCACAGAGGCGTCCCCTGGGCCAGGTGTCCTGGGAAAGTCCCTTTTCCTGCTGAGCCTGTGCTTATCTGTCAAATGGGTACATAATAGCACAAAGCCTCTAGCCAAGTGCCTCGGGAGGAGATACCTTAGCAGAAAGCAGAACAAATAGGAGCCGGTCCCTGGATTTTGGGTTTCAAAATCTGAGGCCTCAGGGCCGAATGGAAAGAACTCTGAACACAGCGATGAGTCACATATAGTTAATATTTCAAATGATTTTCTGCCATGAACCCATCTGAGAGTGCCCAGCACAGGGCCTGGCACATAGCGGGCTTGTGTGAACATCTGCTAATGAATGAAAGAAGTGTGGGGCAGGGCTGGGAGCCCCCCACATTAGTGGAGGCCAGGAGAGACCTGGTCGGAAGGAGGAGGAAAGCTTCATGTGTTCCCATCCCTGGAAGATGCTCTGGCTGGAGAAGGGACACTGGAGGGAAAGCAAGATGCAGGGGGGTGGCGGGGCCCCCTCAAAGTGGGACCTGGTGTGCTGACTGCACCCCCAGCTAGGCTTGTGGGACCCCCTAGCAGGGTTCCTCCCGATCGCGTGCAAGGCTCCAGATGTCTCAGGAGGTCCCATGCCCAGAGGTTGAGTCCACACTGCCCTGAGAAACCTTTCAGGTGGCCTCTGGCCAAAGACAGGGCGAGATGCTCAGCAGGTGCCAGCGTGAGAAATGACTCTGAGGACCCCTCGGTTCAGAACCGGGGCAGTGATTTGTGGACTGCCTGAGAATTGTTACCTAGCCTGGGGTGGGGGGGAGCCTGGGGGGTTCAGAACAGTAAGGGAGTTCAAGGACAGTTTTTTCTTATACTCAAGTCTATGGACTTCCAATTCAGACCTGACATAAATAATACGGAGACCACTGTGTGCCATGCACGGGGATGTGGAAAAGGCAGAATGGAGGAAATCTGGCCCTGAAGGGCATACCTCTGAGTCTGCGCGGCCTGTGTGGCCCCCTTTCTGGACACTGCCCTCTGTGCTCTTCAGGGCACCCTGCACAGAAGGTGCTCCATCACCCTCCTTTCTGGAAAGCCTGGATACAGGTGCCCAGGGAGTAGGGGCGGCAGCAGGACTGAACCCAGGGCTGTCTGATGCCAAAGCTCTGTCCCTGTTGTCGCATGGTGTTCCACCAAATTCAGACCAAATTCGGACTTAGGAAACATTAGGCCAGTTTCTAAAAATCACTTGAAACAAAGAATTAAATAGAAAATAACAATACTGGCAATAATAGCGGCCACACCGTTTTTCACATCCCCTGAGCATGTTGATTCCCCTTAAAACCCCAGTTCTCCAGATGTTCAGCCCAACACAGGCTGGAGAGCTCTGGAAGGGTCTGAGGGAGACATCCCACCCCTCAACTGCCTGGGTATCCCGGGGGTCTGAAAGGGAAGCGTGCCTTCCACTGGGCCGGCCAGGCTGCCCGACCCTCATGGGAACCTTCTGTCCCTTGAGCAAGGGACCCTAGGGTCACCCCACGAAAGAACGACCAAGTAAACTGAAAAAAAATTACAACCATATGATAGAGCAGGAAGGGGTCCTTAAGGAGGGCCATGCTGCGAGGCGCTTTGCTGAGAACCCGGCGGTTGTGGGGGACAGGGCCCCGCCCAGCTGCCTAGCTGCACAGCCCGACGCAGGGGGACACCTGGAACTCATTAGCATTATGTCAGGAATAATGTAAAATTAAAACATTTAGCTTTGGCTTCTAAAATGAAGGAGGACAAAAAGAGAAGGATGCCATTGTGCTGAGCCACTCAGCTATGACTTGGGCACCAATAATTTACAGCGAAAAAAAAAAATCTCTGCCTTGTACTTGGGCCCAGCTGGCGCCCTTGAGCTGCCAGAGGGGGCTGAGGACTGAGAGCTGAGTCCCCAGTTCCACTTGGGAGTCTGGGAGTTAGGGGGGCAGGGGAGGCCTTCTGACCACTCTCTCTCCCATGGCAGGACCAGATACAGGCCCGTCCTGCCTCTCTCCTCACTGGCCTGTCTCCACCCTGGTCCCTGTGCCCCCAAATCCATCTCCTATCCTGCAGCCAGAGAAATTCCTCAGTTGCAAGCCTGCCCATGTCATTGCCCCAAACTCATCCATGGCTCCCTACTGCTTTCAGGATACAGCCCAGGGCCCTTAGCCTGGCATGTCCAGCTTCCCACCATCTGGCTCTGCGGGCCTTCCAGCTGTGGCTGGCTCCCCACACTCCCTTCTCCCTCTCTGGTCTCTACTTAACACTGACTACTTGGGCTCTTGGAAATTTATACCTCTGTGCTCTCGCATAGGCTGTTCCCTTAGCCTGGAATTCCCTCTGGTGCCAGGGCTCGGCTCCAGGGGGCACCCCTCTGCAGAGGTTCTGGGCTCTGGGGCAGATCCTGGACTGAACTCGTCTCTAGGACCACCTTGGCCCGGGGGTAAAAGCAAGGTGGCTGGGCCTGGCTTCGTGGGAACCTGAGGCTCACACGATGTCAGGACTGGCCCAGCCCTCAGAGGTCCCTGTGTTATAGGTGGGAACATAGTGACAGCCCAGAGAGGGCATGGTTGCCCCTACCCCCAACTCATTCTGGAGTAGACAATGCTCCGGAGTCGTCCGGGCCCCAGTTAAAATCCTGACTCCCTCCTGCTCTGTGACTGGCACAAACCACCTAAGCTTTCTGGGACTCAGCATCTTTGTTGGCCTTTCGAGGATGGAAATGATGCTACGGTGGCTGTGGAGAGTCAGCCCCGGGCATGGTTCTGACCCTACCCAACATCATCAGCAACCCCCTGCACAGACAGAGAAACTGAAGTCCGAGGCTACAGAGGACAGGGAGTCAGTGACAGGATGGAGATGGAGGCTCCCGGATCCAGGAAGGCAGAGTTCACAAAGGCTGACTCGTCCAGTGGCACAAGAAAGCAGACAGCAGCTCATTCACTTCTTCACTCGTGCATTCACTCAGCCAAGGGCACGTGGCTGGGTGTCCAAAATACACTGCCGTGAAGGAAGCAAGTTAACAAACAGCACATCTCGTGTGAGCCCATTCTAGTAGACAGTATAACCATCACACACACAGGGAAAGTCTGGAAAAAACACTCTAAAATGTTAAACAGGTGATTTCTGAGTGCTGTAGATGGAGGTAATGTTTGCTTTCTTCTTTTTTTAGGGCCGCACCTATGGAATATGGAAGTTCCCAGGTCAAATCGGAGCTGCAGGTGCCAGGCTACGCCATGGCCACAGAAACGCCAGATCCAAGACTCCTAGGACAGGTCTGAGCCGCAGGGCTGCAGCGGGGAGGGCAAGGCTGCGCTTCGCTCCCCAGCCACCACGAGAGCGCCATGGAGGAGTGAATGCTCCACAGCTCACTGAAACACTGGATCCTTAACCCACTGAGCAGGCCAGGGACGGAACCCGCAACCTCACGGATGCTAGTCAGGTTCATAACCCTCTGAGCCACAATGGGAACTCCCTTTTCCTTTATACTTTATGCCCTACTTTCTACCCTGTGATACATTAAACTCCTGCTTTATACTTCATACTACTCTGTTTGGGTGCAGGTTTTTTTTTTTTTTTTTTGTGCAGTTTTAAGAAAAGTCAAGGTGGGCAGTGTGATGCTTTCTTATTAGATCCAGGCTGCAGAACTAGACTTCCTTCTTAATTCTGCACGTGGCTTTGGGTGAGCTGTCCCACGTAACAGGACTCAGGGATGTTCCCACCCTCAGCATGGAGCCAGAAAGGTCTGAGTCTGGTCCGGACCCTCCATGCGCTCCCGCTCCCGTCCCAGGTGACGTGGGCAAAGGACTTCCCTCTAAACTCAGTTTCCGCACAAGTCCACAGGAACAGCGTGATCATCTCCGAAGGGGAGCTGAGGGTCAAGGAAGACAGGGACGGTGACCAACTTTCAAAACGGCTGGGGACGCAGCCCAGGATGACGACGGCTGTGCGTCTGCCTCAGGGAACCCGGGCCCCCGTGGGATGCACCGAGGAACGCCTTCTCACACGGAGGGGGAGACGTCGCCAAGCTGTTTCCCACGTGGTGACCAGCGAAGACCGAGGTGTCTCAGGAGACAGAGCGGCCGGCTTAAGTAACCAGTGGACACAAACGAGCTCATTCCGGGGGCAGGTCTGAGCCGCGGGCCTGCAGCGGGGAGGGCAAGGCTGCGCTTGGCTCCCCAGCCGCCGCCAGAGCACCACGGAGCAGTGAATGCTCCTTCGACCCCCTTCTCCGTGGCCTCGGCCCGACGGCTGGGACTGGTCTCTGTGCCAGCTGGCTGGGCCATGGGCTGCACAGCAGGCAGAATGGGGGTTCCAGTCCCAGCCTCGCCGCTGACCGACCCCGACCCTTAGGCAAATTACTTGGCTTCTCTGGTCCAGAGCTGTCTTCTGGAAACCAGTTAACACTCCTTCCTTGCAGGTTTATTGTAAGGGCTAAATGAGATAAGAGACTGCATGGGATCTATTATTTCCTACTCCTACAGGGGAATCAATAATTATCTCAGGCATTCCCATCATGGCTCAGGGGTTAATGAACCCGGCTAGTATTCATGAGGATGCGGGTTCGATCCCTGGCCTCACACAGTGGGTGAAGGATCCGGCGTTGCCGTGAGCTGTGGTGTAGGTCGCAGACGCGGCTCGGATCCCGCGTTGCTGTGGCTGTGGCGCAGGCCAGCGGCTGTAGCTCCAGTTAGACCCCTAGCCTGGGAACCTCCATATGCTGCAGTGTAGCCCTAAAAAGACAAAAAAAAAAATGTATATATATATGTCTATATATATATATATCTCAAAAAGTTTAATTTGAAAAATCTACTAAATCATGCAGGAAAAAACCCAAATGCCCATCAAGTGATGAATAACTAAACAAAAATGGTATATTCATACAATTGAATAGTATTTGGCCACAAAAAGAAATACTGATACATTTTATAACATGGACAAACTTTGAAAACATTATAGTAAGTGAAAGAAGCCAGACACAGAACACAACGCACTGTATGATTCCATTTATATGAAATGCCCGCAGTAGACAAATCCAAGGAGACAGAAAGTAGATTAGTGGCTGCCAGGGGCCTGGTGAAAAGGAGAATGGGAATGCTAATAGGTGCGGGGTTTTGGGGGGGGGGACATGATTAAAACGTTCTGGAATTAGATCATGACAGTGGTTGCACAACTTTGTGAATACACGAAAAACACCGATTTATACACTGTAAAAGGATTTATCTTGGGAGTCACATTTCAGTAAAACGTTAAAATATTATTTTAAAAAAGAGAGACTCACGACAGGACCTCCCACCTCTGGGCACGCCCCGACCCCGCCCAGCACTACTGTACACTGGGGATGCGTGTCATTCTCCACGCAGCCTGCGCGGGTGTGCCTCTGCTCCCATCACTTTCTACCCTGAGTGCCCTTCTCCTGCCACTTCACCTAGCAAAATCCTGCTCATTTTCCAACCAAGCTTCAGCGCATGTGCCACCTCTTCCAGGGAGCCTTCCCTGATTCCTCCACTGTTAGGGCTACGATCCCCTCAGGTCCCACAGTCCTGTGCTTCCCCCATCACAGCCCAGGACTCAGGACGTAACTGTCACCTCCGGGTCCCTGTCTCCCACCACTGGATGTGTGAGTCAGACCTAGGTTGGTGCTGGTCCCACTGAATGGTCTCTCCCCCAGGGCCTAGCCCTGTGGACTGTACTCACAGTGGGGGCTCAGGGTATGTTTGATGACTGAAACAATCTGCTCCGTCGGGGTTGGCCCCCCACATTCCATCCCACCCCTGGGTAACGAGAGAAAGGTTCTTTAATTAAATCACAGAAGGTCTGATTGGAACAGGTGTTCGAATAAGTCTGCCCGCATTACAGGTGGAGGGACAGAGGCTGGGAAAGGAGAAGAGACTGGCTCAAGGCTGCCTAGCAAGTCAATGGTTGTACCTTCAAGACAGGGAGCCCAAGCTCCAGACTCTCAGCCCAGTGCTCCCTGACCTTTGGCCTCAGGGGCACTTTCCTCCTCACGCTCAGAAAAAGGGCAGCAGCTCCAGGCCCAGCATGGGCTGAGGCCCCACCATCTCCTCCTACATCTGCAAAGAACAAGCGCTGGGCTCCTGGGTCCTGAGCCCTACTCCACCTTTCACCGCCTGCGCCTGCCTTTAATGGATGGAAGGTGTTGTTTATCTCTGGAAGGTCCCATTTCTCAGGCCCTGGCTCAGGCAACGCCCCCCCAAAACCCGTCTAGCCCCCAGAACCTCATCAGCAGCAGAGCCGCCAGGGTACCCCTCAGGCACCCTTCAAACTTGGACCGTAAGGGTCCTGCTTCAGAACCTATTTGCTAACTGCATGCAGCACAATGGCTTTTCATCATCTTTGGAATGACAGTACATTCTGGAACACAAACTCAGGGAACCGGGCTCAGACTGGGCCTGACAAATTCTATTTGCCTGCCTCTCCCTCAGTGCGAGCCAAGCAGGGCTGCCAGGGATTAACGGAGCAGAATGACGGTAACTTCTCATTAGAAATACGTTTCGTAAAGTCCATTTCCATTTTCCTCAAGGAGCCAGGAGCAGCCCAAACAGGTCCAGCTCAAGAGTCTCTTTGCGGGGGAGCAGCAGGGAGGACTTTTGTTTTCTTATAAATCTATGCTCATTGTGTTTTCCATGTTTTCTGCAACAAGCATAAAAAACTTCTACAAATATTTATTTTTGAAAACTCAAGAACGGAATCCTCCTGCTTCTCCGACTCCTCCCTGGGGCTTGTCTCTCTCGTTGCTTCTTTGCACAGGGGCGATTTCTGCTGAACACGGGCTGAATCTCCCCCTGCAGCTGCCGAGATCTAATTAGACCCTGGGTCTGCTCACTTTACCTTCTCCGAAATCCCACCTATTAAAGATGACTCATGTCCAAGGCCACCCCAAGAGTCCCTGGCTGAACGGGACCTGAGCGCAATGCATTTGCTCTTTTCAGCTACACCACCTCCCCTGGCTGGGCCTCAGTCAGCCGTCTGGAAAACAGAGGGAGGGGGGAAGCTGGTCTCACAGGCCCCTCTGGCTCTGGCATGCCACACCCGTGTGCACCCTGGGCATCGGAAGGCGGGGCCCAGGGCTGAGCTCTGAGGGCCTCCTCGCTCACACCAACGCTGGACTTGGACCTTTCCGACAAAAGGCTCTGTCCATGCATGTTCCTAATGGGAGAACCGGGTCTGCGTGTAGCACCGAGTAGATCTTCTTCTGCGAGACCTTTGGCAAGCTGCCATTGGCACTGCCATGTCCTTCATGGGTGGGGGCGTGGGAGGGCTTCTCACAGCAGAAAGGAGCAGGGGAGGAGGGCCCCACGCTTAAGCCCATGATTCCTGCTCATCCTGTGATAACACTGTCATGCTAATGCTGTCCCAGCTCAGGCTCCTACCATTTGGCCACACTGCCTTTCACGGTGACCACAGCTCTGGGCCTGGCTTTGGGGAGACAGGCCGGTATGAGTTCAGAAGTTGCCTCTGCCCTGTGAAAGCAAACCAGGAGGAGTATCGAGGGTGGGCCGGCTTTTCTGGGCGATATTACACTGTGTGTCTGCTTCCCCGTGGTCTTCCACAAGCCTTTAGTAAGTTTTTCTTTTTTTTTTTTTAACAGCTCTGTTAAGATGTAATTCAAATAACCATAAAATCAATCCATTTGAAGTATACAGTTCAGTGGTTTTGAAGTATATTCACAGGATTGTGCAGCTATTACCACAATCAATTTTAGAACCTTTTCATCACTTCCAAAAGGAACCCCATGCTCATTAACAGTCATTCCTCCCTCTCTGTAACCCCTGGCAACCACAAATCTACTTTCTATTTCTATAGATCTGCGTATTTTGGAAATTGCATGCAGCCAGAATCATCCAGTATGGCATCCTTTGTGACTGGCTGCTTTTGCTTAGCATGTTTTCAAGGTTCATTCATTTTGAAGCATGGATCAGTACCTCATTCTTTTTCATGGCTAAATAATATTCCATTATATTCATGCACCTCATTTTACTTATTTTTAGACTGTTTCCACTTTTTAGCTATTATGAATATTGCTGCTACAAACATTCATGTACAAAATTTTGTGGAGACCTATGTTTTCACTTATTTTGGGTATACACTGAGGGGCAGAACTGCTAGATCACACAGTCACTCTGTGTTTAATTGTTTGAGGAACCACCAGACTGTTTTTCAAAGCTGCTGCACATTCCCATCATCAGTGCATGGGGGTTCCAATTTGTCCATGTCCTTGTCAACACTTGTTATTGCCCATCTTTTTCATTCCAGCCACCCTAGAAGGTGTGAAGTGGTATCTCACTATGATGTTGATTTTTACCTTCCTGATGGCTAATGATGTGGACCATTTCCTTACGTGTTTTTGGTCATCTGTATATCTTCTTTGGAGAAATGTCTATTAGAGTCCTTTGCCCATTTTTTCCCCATTTTAAAAAGTTTTATTGAAGTGTAGTTGATTTACAATGTGATAATTTCTGCTATACAGAAAAGTGATTCAGCTACACATACACACACCTTCATCCTTTTTCAGACTCTTTTCCTACATAGAACATCACAGAATATTGCCTTTGGCCATTTCTAATAGGTTATTTATCTTTCCTTTCTCCTTCTCCTTCTCCTACTCCTTCTCCTTCTCCTTCTCCTTCTCCTCCTTCTTCTTTTTTTTTTTTTTGTTTTTTTGGGGCTGCATCCGAAGCATATGGAGATTCCCAGGCTAGGCGTCAAATCGGAGCTATAGTTGCTGGCCTACACCACAGACACAGCAACACCAGATCTGAGCTGCGTCTGCAACCAACACCACAGCTCACGGCAATGCCAGATCATTTACCCACTGAGCAAGGCCAGGGATCGAAATTGTGTCCTTATGGTTACTAGTTAGATTCGTTTCTGCTGAGCCACGGCGGGAATTCCTATCTTCTTCATTACTGAACTGTAAGATTTCTTTCTTTCTTTCTTGTGTTTTTGTCCTTTTATGGCTGTACCCGCGGCATATGGAGGTTCCCAGGCTAGGGGTCTAATCGGAGTTATAGCTGCTGGCCTACACCACAGCGACAGCAACTCAGGATCTGAGCCATGTCTTCTACCTACACCACAGCTCACGGCAGCGCCGAATCCTTAACCCACTGAATGAGGTCACGGACTGAACCACAACCTTTTGATTCCTAGTCGGATTTGTTTCCGCTGCGCCACAACGGGAACTCCCTGAGCTGTAAGATTTCTTAATATATGCTGGGTGCAAGTCCCTTATCAGAAACGTGATTGCAAAAGTAAATTCATTTTTGAGCTGAAACAGCAACAGCTAACTGAGTGCTTACCATGTGCTGGGCCCTGTTTCAGGAGCTTTACATGTAGTAAGTATTTTAATCCCGACAATAACTCCATGAGACAGGGTATTATTATTATTGTTGCTGTTGTTCACATTACAGATGAGTAAATGGAGTCACAGAGCAGTACCCTGCTCAAGTCACCCATCTCGGAAGGGGCAAAGCAGAAGCTCAGGGTCATTAAGGGAAGGTCATGGCCCATGCACCCCCCCCTTTTCTGGGCTGTGCCTGTGACATGCCTAAGTTTCGGGGCCATGGATGGAACCCTGGCCACAGCAATCAACCCGGGATGCTGCAGGGACGATGCCAGATACTTCACCCAGCAGAAGGGAATTCCCTCATGGCCCGATCTTGAGCCATGACACCAACTGGAAAGCTATGCTTCCTTGGACTGATATGGGGCAGAGCAGCAGGGACCCCGAAAAGGGAACTTAACTCTGGGACATGTGGCAGAGCCACTGGGCTGAGCCCACCTCACAAGGTTTTGTTTCCTTTGCCAAACTTGGGGAATCTGGGTTCAATTTTATTCAGGAAGGATTCAGTTTCCTTTAGCCATGCATGCTCCAGTTGGGTGGAGACTGCAGACTCTGGCTCAGGAACTGACCCACTGCAAATCATGGATGATGTTTTCAGCCATCGGCACCAAAGGGAGCCCAGCCCTTAGCACATTAGCAAGGGAGCTTCCAGGGCCTTTCTCTGCAGTAGGTCTGGGCAGGAAGGAGGTGTCTCTGGGGGAACAGAGGGCTCAGGGGGAGAAAGTCTTGCCCCCGGGGTTGGAGGGTTAGATCTGATTATGCTTAGAAAGAACACCCGCTCACACAGAGCCAGGTTCCCACCATCCTTTGACATCTCGGTTCTGGGCGCCCGCCCAGGCTGGACATCAGATGAGCTTTATGCAAGAATATGGTTAATGAGACATTCTTGTTATAAAACACAAATAGTGGAAGATTAGGAACAACCTAAATATCTAACAGTGGGAGAAAAGCTGAGTAGACTACACCACAAGCCTCACGACGGGGCTACAAAAAATGGTTGTGATGACGCATCTCGAATCACAGGAAATGTTTTTGTCGCGGTGCTAACTGCATCTATGCTCATTATTGTAAATAATTCTCTCAACAACCCCACTGGGAACCTGAAGCACCTCATCAGAAATGAGGCTGGACTGGCCCTTGGCTTGCGTACCGTTCTCACTCTGAAATCCCCAGCAACGAATCTGAAATCACTCCTCGTTGAGCACTTACTATGGGCCAGACATTGTGTTAAGCACCACGTCACACACGGACCGGAACGAGACCAAAGAAAACATTCCTCTGTGGTGCTTTGAGTCATCTGTTCTCTTTCTGGTTTTGCAAAATTTCTAACATATGATTATGTCACATTCATACAAAGAAATTCAAAACGTCCGCCTTGGGAATGCAGTGAAGCCCAGGGACGTCATGAGACAGCTCTTTGGGAACTGCGGTGGCCCACTGACAGCCAGCCCCGGGGTCCCCAGCACGGAGGCGGCTCAGCTGGTGCTTCAGCCGCCGGGGTGGGGGAGGGCTGGAGCCTCAGGCTGCTTCCTCTCTTCCCCCTGGTCCAGGTCCTCATCTGTCAAATGCAGAAACAACCTCTGCCTACTGCTTCCCAGGTGCTGCGAGGATGCCAGATCAAACAGCCACTCTACGGCAGGCAGCTCAGGGCGCTGGGGGACCAACATGATGCCTCACAAAGGGGCTGCCCTTTTTAGGGACCCTGTGAGCACCCCTGACACAGCACTGTTGGCAGTACCGTCCCCACTAGGGCCTCTTCTACTTGTGAGCTCTGCCTGCCCCACCTCTTCCACCCTCTGCTCATAGAAACAAATCTCTACACCCGGGGCCTGACAATTCAGAGTCCCCATGTCACGGCCCAAGCCTCTCTACCTGCTGCCCTCCCTCTCCCTAAGCTCCACCGCCTTCCGCGGATGCACCGGGGGACCTGCTTCCCGGTCCCTATGCCTGCAATGTCCTTGGACACCAGTGCTCTCGTCACCACTCCAGGCCCTGCTCAATCTCATTTGGAGAAATTTTCCCAGACGCCCCCTCCAACACCTCACATGGTCCTCAACTTGGGGACGCGGTGGGGGCTACAGGCTCCTGGGTTCAAATCACAGCCTGGGCTGGGCTAGACACTCCTCTCTCCCAGCCAGTGTGAGCCCTCTTCCCACACCCTACACCCTGCCCCCCACATACACACCCAGTGCACATCCAATATCCTAGCACACACCTAAACACACACACACACACATGAACCCAGCCTACACCCAATATGGGTGCACATACAGCAAACAGATTCTCAAACACGCTCCTCCAAACACACACGTGCCTTGATCGAACAGTCAACACCCACCGCTACACCATGCACCTGACATACACATGTTGTACCTACAACACACACCCAAACACTCAACCACACTCTCCAACTACTCCCCTACACACCAGCACAGGCCATGGCCACAAAGCCCCAAACTCAAACTCACACTCCACATACACACACGCACACTCACTCAACCCAACCACACACACACACACACACACACACACACATCTATTGGAGGAGTGTGTTTGAGAGTGTGTTCTGGGAGTGTGTGCCGGATGTGTGTTTGGGTATGCTGTGGGTGCTGATGTGTTGGGGTACATGGGGTGTGCAACGGGTACATGTCTGTCTCTACCACATGCTCCCCAACCACGTCCCCATTAGGTGTGAATTTCACTGCACAAACATCTCCACCCCCCCACCAAAGCCCGCACACTCCCCAGTCCCAATCCCAAACACGAACTCTACAGCCATACACATTTCAACACCACTGCCAACAGCCCGCACACATACCACACAGATGTAATCACACAAACGCAGGCAACCCCCATCTCCTGATTCCCCTAAGGCTTAACATGTACCCAGGTACAGCCAAGCACACGCATATACACTCTCACAGATGCCCCCTGCCACACCCAAAGATGGAACCCTCTGGACTCTCCCCTACCTGCTCCCCAGACCTCACTGCATATCCTAACCTTAAACTTCTCTGGGTGGAGGCCAGTCCTCAGGGGAGTGGAACCAGGCAGCTAGCCCACAAACCCGTGCACAAGCCCCCTACCTGGCCAGGCTCTGTGCGGGGCAGGCGACCCAGGTGTCAGGGGCATAGGCAGCCCCACTAAGCCTGCTTTTCAGGTCCCCTGGCCACATTCCTGCCTGCTCCGGGGGGTTTATTCTTCCTTTGTTCATTGATGATTAAAACACTTTTAAGCCAACCACAAAGATTGTTGTCATCTTTTTTCTTTTTTCGCTTTTTTTTTATAAAAACCAAAACCAACAGATGCATTTGGAGACCCTCTGATTTTCCTCCAGGGTGATTTACATGACCACAACCAGTTCTTAGAGAAGAAAAGCAAACATTTCCCCGGTCTCACAGAAACATTCCCCCTCTGCACTCCATCCTCAGCTCATTCCCAGGCCCCTCCCTCCTGCCTGGAGGTCAAGGGGCAGGAGGAGGATCTGGCTGGACCATGGGCTGCAGTCCCACGTGAGACTATGTCTAGGATAGTTTTCTATTTGCATTTTTTTTGTCTTTTTGTCTTTTTAGGGCTGTACCCGCGGCATACGGTGGTTCCCAGGCTAGGGGTCGAATAGGAGCTACAGCTGCCGGCCTACGCCAGAGTCACAGCAACGCCAGATCCAAGCCACGTCTGCGACCTACACCACAGCTCACGGTAATGCCAGATCCTTAACCCACTGAGCAAGGCCAGGGATCGAACCTGCAACCTCAAGGTTCCTAGTCGGATTCATTTCTGCTGTGCCACGACGGGAACTCCTCTATTTGCATTTTTATCATCAACCCTAGAGGAAGGAGTTGGGCAGAAGAGACAAACTACCTCAGCAACAGGAAGCTCCCATTTACTTCATCAACCCTTTTCAACAGTGACTAACCTGGGAACAGGGGTAGGTCCTAGCTTCATTCCCATTTTACATAGGAAGAAACTGAGCTTCGAGGTAATAAGCAACTTGTTCAAGTCCTCAACTGGTGTCAGGTCCCAAACAAGGCAACACAGAGCTGGTCTCTGAGCTGATCGCACAGCCCGAGCAAGGGGACCACCAACCTTCTCTGCCTTTCTAGATACTTGCCTCACTGGCTGCTCTGGCAGCTGCATCCAACACCCCACTCCACCACCACCACCCCCGCCCCCGGAAGCCTTGGTGAATACAGGCTGTGCTACAATCTGGGGTAGACCAGGAAAGCACAGCCAGGGCTGGGGGGACTTGTGGGGTCACCTCAGCCACCTTCCCCCATGATAGGAATCCACCCACAGCCCCTGCCAGGGGCCGTTCCCCTCTGCGTACACACCTGCTGATATGGTGCCCCGTTACCCGAGGCAGCCTTTTCCTAGCCATCCGCCACCTCTCCAGCCAATGGTGACCCATCTACTCACACACTCATCTACTGAATGTTAAGTGCCTGTAAGATACTGGGTACCATGCCAGCTGGTGGTGACACGGTGGTGATCAAGACACACATGACGTCTTCCCTGGTGCAGGTAACACGCTGGTGAGGTGACGCAGATACCAGCCAAGTAAGTTAATGAGATAACGTCAGACATATGAGTGCTGTGGGAAAAAGCATTTGGCCTTGTGATAGGGCAGAAGTACTGTGGTCAGGAGTGGGTGTCCAGGTAAAGCCTCCCTGAAGGGGTGGCATCTGACTGAGACCTCATAATGAGCAAGAGCCAGGGAGTACCCACTGTGGTGCAACGGGATGGGTGGTGTTTCTGCAGCACCAGGATGCAGGTTCTATCCCTGGTCTGACATGGTGAGTTAAAGGATCCGGTGCTGCAGGCATAGGTGACAACTGTGGCTCAGATTTGAATTCCATATACTGTAGGGGCAGCCGAAGAAAGAAAGAAAAGACTGAGAAGGAGCCAGGCATGCTAAGCTGTAGGGACAGTGAATCCCAATTAGGAGGAAAAGTCAGTGCAAAGAGGTAGGGACAGACGTAGAGCGGGGAGGCCAGCGTGGCTGGAGTAGGGCAGGCAAGGGGGAGGACAGCCACGGGGGTTTAGCAAGGTGGGGGCCCGCCTTGTTGCTAGAACGAGGGTTTGGCAGGTATCCCAGCAGGCAGGGATTCCCAAGATGGAGCAGTGTCACCCTCCACAACTTCCCTCGATGTCCCTAAAGAGACACGAGAACACTGGGCCTCCTCAAAGTCTTGCTCAAGCACCTCCTGTCAGCGCCGGCTCCTGCTACAGGGAACGCTGCTGGGCGCCCCCAAAGCCAAAGGCTCTACTTTGCATTCCTGGACACAGTGTCTCACCGTCCATGACCTGCCCTCGTGAGACTTTCCCATTTGCAGTCCCATCTGAGCATCCTCAAAAAGATGGAGGGGGAGGCAGTCATGACAACTTCTTTTTGACAGATGAGGAAATTGAGGCATAAAGAGGCACAACCATCATCTAAGGTCTCACAGTGGAATATGAATCTAAGTCTTTTCTTTTGGGGTACCCAGAGGATCCCACCCACCCAAGTTCAGCCCTGTGGAATAATGTTTCGATCACCGAAGCAGCTGTAGGTAGTAAGGGCCAGGCCCAGTGCCAAGCTATTTACATATATTAGCTTACAGAATTAGAGCACCAAAGTTCAGAGAGGGTGAGTGACCTGCCTAAGGTCACACAGCAAACGTGATGGGGAGTCAGGGCTTGACTCAAGTCTGGTGCCACAGGACTAATCCAGCAGCTTGTTCGTTCAGGTGTTTCTTCTTCCACCACTGATTTGGACTCAGGGGCGAGTCTGTTGGTGACAGAGACCCTGGGGAAGGGTGTGGATGGAGACGGGTCATATCAGGGAGGCAGTGACACAGGCCCCACTGGCTAGCTCTGAGAAGCTGGGGGTACTCCTCACCTTTGACATTCCCACCATCCGATCCCACTGAAGCCACCAGTGAAGGACACTCTGTCCTCCTCCTCCCAGGTTTCATGAGACTTGGAGGAGACACCCTCTGGGGGGCATAATGGAGAAGGCCCCACAAGAATAGCAAGGACCTGGGCAGGTGAGAGGGCCTGGCAGCTGTCCCTCGGGCTGACCTGAGTTCTGCCCAGGACGGGAGGCTCTGGGCTCAGAGACCAGAAAGGCTGGCGTACTGCAGAGAGTTCCACAGGGGCTCTCAGAGCTAAAGACAGACTGGCCACCCCTTCTCCGGACTCCTCTGCAGAGCAGCGTGTTGGGGTAAGACAGTCTCTCAGGCAGCCCTGATTCTCTAAATCCTCTGCCTCTGATCCTCGTTTGTGGCTCTGAAGGCTGTTGGGGGACTGGCAGGCCACACTGGTCCCAGCACAGAGCAGGACCGAAGGGGACCGGGAGAGGACGTGTGGGTGAGTGCATGTGTGCATGTGAACACCGAGTTCCCGCCGCAGGTGGCTCAGGGCTATGCTGCCTGGCTTTAGGAGAGACCAGGCAATGAGAGCCCATGACTCGGAAGCAAGACTCTTTTGAAGCAAGCTGCCCTCAGTCAAAACGAGAAACATTCACCCCTAGGCTCGGGAGGAGAGCGCTCCGCTGCAAACTGTGTTCCTCCAGCACTCACAGCCAGTGTGGCCCCCGGGGGAGCGGCTGGGGCTCAACTCGGCCCTGCGTGTACCCCACACAGGTGCAGCGGGGCCAAGGCCGCAGACCGGCTTTCCTCCTCAAGCCCCGGGGCTGCGACTGGAAACAAAGCGTATCTATTGGGACACACGCCTTTTTTGCTGGACACCTGGACACTACATTATATCAAGTCCCCATCATGGCCCCAGTGGTAGGTGTTATCATCACGCTCCCCAGTTTACAGATGAAGAAACTGAAGCAACAGCAGTACGGACCTTGTCTCTGTTCCCTCAGATGGAAAGTACAATCTGTCTTCATAGCCACCAGTTCTCACCGGTGGATTCAACCAACTGTGGATTCAACCAACTGCGTATCCGGGGTGTGGAACCCACAGATACAGAGGGTTGCCTGTACTAGAGCATTTTCTGTAAGGAACTTGAGTGTCTGCAGATTTTGGTGTGGGGGGGTTGGGGGGCGGGGAGCCCCTACCACAGGGTGACTCTAGTAGCAACTAGGATTTGACTCAGGCAGTCTGGCCGGAGAGAGAGGTTTAGGAGCTCGAGTCACCAGCACCTGGAGACCAACTAGACACAGGAAAGAGAGGAAACATCCAGAAAGCCTTTTGGGGGCGTGGAGGAATGGGGGGGGACAGCAGGTATCCAGATGCAGAGCAACCACACCCCGGGCTGTGGCCGGCTAGGGAGGAACCGACCGTCTGAGCCCATCACAGACAGGGCAGAGCACACGGTACCGTCCAGCACCTTTCATGAAATATTTTGTCACTCCAATAACATTTCTGAATACCTCTCCTAATTCACTTCTGGTAAAATCAGACAGACTAGGTAAATATATACCTTTTTTGAAATGAAGCACGCTACAGTACCTAAATGGTTTTTACCAGGTTCTTTCCAGTCTCTTGCAACGTTCTGATTTCTAAATAATCCCTTATCCATTCCATATGCCCCTCTGAAGTCATTGTTAACAGAAGAGCGGAAAACACATAATCTTCCCTTTTGCATGGGCTTTTGTCTTCAGTTACTGCCAATCAAATGTCCTTAGGAGAGCCCCAAATCAAAGCAGAACGGAGTCGCTGATTAGATGGGGAGGGGGCTCTGGATGATGAGGGATGGGGCCAGCAGGGGCTGGTAGCTGTCAGGCTGGAAGGGCGTGCTGTCAAATGCACAGGTGTGTGAGCAATGTGATGGGGACCCGGGCTTGGGAAGTGGGACAGCGCATGAGTGGGACAGAGATACAGAGGGACACATTCAAAGGATCCAACTGAGGGGGGTAGCCTCAATTAGTGGTGCCTGGAGGCAGGCCCAGGGTCATGCTGCGTGCCAATACTTGGCTTTACAAACATACTTCCACAAGTATTGTAGAGCGCCGGCTATGAGTCCAGCACTGTGCTAGGTGCTGGAGCGTTTTTTTTCTTTCTTTCTTTTTTTGCTTTTTACAGCTGCTCATGTGGCATAAGGAAGTTCCCAGGCTAAGGGTCGGATGGAGTTGCAGCTGCTGGCCTACACCACAGCCACAGGAACGCCAGCTCCGACCTGCGTCTGCAACCCACACTGTACTCATGGCAACGCCGGACCCTTAACCCACTGAGGGATCAAACCAGCACCTTCATGGATGCTAGTCAGGTTCATTACCACTGAGCCACAAGAGGAACTCCAGCAGTTGCTTTAAGAAGGTCTCAACCTGGTGAGCAGACTGCTCAGATGCAGCCAGTGAGAGTGATGAGTCTTTGGGCTCAATCCAGGGTGGGGCCCCCACCCAGCCCTCAAGGCTTCAGGCCTCCCACCTAAAGGACCACAGGCAATAGACTGCACTCTGTGACCTGTCCCTGTCCCTCTCCCACCAGGCAGCCAGGCAGAGTACCAGAGAAGAGTCCAGCCCTATCTTGGCCTTTTGTTCCTTTTAGGAACTCTAACACACATGCCGCTATTGGACACCTACTATGTGCCAGGAACTGCGATGGGTTGTCTGCAGCTGTTACTTTTCCTTCTAAGTTTGTTTACTTCCCCAAAGCAGAGGGTTTACTACTCTTCCCAAGTCCCATCCTGCCACACTAGTCAAGTTACAGATGAAGAGATTCAGGGTCAGAGAGGCTAAAACACTTGTCCAAGGTCACACAACAAGTAGAAGAGTCCTAGGATTGAAAGCAGATCCCTCTTTCCAATAACGTCCGAGGGTCACTTTAACAAGCAGCTAGGCCATGGGGGCCCCGGCCTTGCAGGTAAGCTGAGCAGCAGGGCGGTTAAGAATATACTGCATTTATAAACAGTGCATGAATTTACAAGCCTCCAGCTATAATTTCATCACAGCCCAGGCCCTGGAAAGTCTGCATAATCCTGAAAGGCGTTGGATTGCAACTAAAAGACGGCTGTGACTGCTAATTGGTGCCTCGGCTTACGCTGTAAATCAGACCAAGTGTGGGCACCTAAATGCAATCTTTTTTCAAACAGGCACTGTATGTCTTTACATTATTGTTGGCCAACGAAGGCCTTAAATAGTTTCGGTGTGACCGAGTTAATAAATCTGCCCTCGCTCCATAGCTGGCAAACACAGCCAGAGAGGAGACCACGCTCCCAAGGTAAACAGCTGGCTGGCAGCTGCCTCCTGGCCAGCTAAGAACTAGAGTAATGGGCCTGGGGTGGGGGTCCAGCGGGCTCTCAGGAAGCCTCAGAACACACTAGGCTCGCAGACACCAAAGGGAGCCAGTGGGCCCAGCAGCCCATGGAGTTGTCATCCTAAGGTGCGGGACCAAAGGAGCTTAGGCCCATGGGAGCCAGAATATTCCGGTTGGGTGGGACATGCCAGCAAACAGGGCAGATCCAAAGTTCAGCCAGGGAACCTGGAGGGAACTCACCTGCAGCACAAACCCACAGCATGCAAATCTCTTCGCACCCTGGAAGGCTGGCTTCCTCTTGCCACTTTAGAGGCAGAGAGACTGAGGCTCACAGAGGTTGCACTGTTTGTCCACGGAGTCAGCAAGTAGCGACCAGTTTGAATCCAGGGCAGCCTAGTCCCAAAGCCTTTTTCCATGTCACACATGAAGAGAGGACTGGAGCGGATGGATAACCGAGGTCATATTTGCCAAACCAAAAATCTATCCACCAGGAATGACAAATACAAGTGTGGTTCCGAGGGCAAGGCAACAGAGCATGTAAATATGGGATGCCAGAACACAAACTGGGGGAAGAAGCGAGCTTCCCACAGATGGATGAGCAGAGGTTTAAAAGATGCTAAAGATGGGGTTTGCACAAAGATGCAATAAAGAAGATTCTTCATTCCTGTCACCATCATCTGCTGAGCACCTGTGGTATGCCAGGCCCCCGCCAGGTGACAAAGAGCCAAGAAAGATCAGTGCCTACTTTCAAGGAATTCTGCCACTCCAGGAGCCAAGTGGTGAACAGAAACCAGGGCACCAAGAATCCACTGCACACAGAAATAGGACACAGAAGGAAGCTGGGGACATTAGAGAAGGACCAAAGTACCAAAGAAACACCTGGGGCTGCATCTCTGTGATGACTCTCAATGTACAGAACAGCCCTGTACCCACAGAACACCTCTCTGCTCCCAAGAGATGAGCAGGCTGGGGTTCTGCAGACAGTTCCCCAAACCATGAGCTGAGAGAGCTCAAGGTTACCAGCAAGAACCTGTCAGAGCCACAACCCTGACCTTCCTCCTGAGTTGCAGGCCAGGATTCCCCATTGCACCACACGCCCCTAGATGTGTAGGCAGGCACCCCACCCCACTCCCTTATACCTGGTTTACCCGCAGGTATTTTCATTTCCTTCTCCTCCAACAACCTAACAATAATGATAACAGCAACAGCAAGGCAGATGAACCTTAACCCCCTGGAACCTCAATTTCCTCTCCGAGGTAATAACAGAATGAGATCTGGGCGGTCCTGCCATGGCTCAGGGGAAACCAATCTGACTAGCATCCATGAGGAGGCAGGTTCCATCCCTGGCCTCGCTCAGTGGGTTAAGGATCCAGCGTTGCCGTGAGCTGTGGTGTAGGTCGCAGATGAGGCTTGTACCCCAAGTTGCTGTGGCTATGGCGCAGACCAGCAGCTACAGCTCCGATTAGACCCCTAGCCTGGGAACCTCTGTATGCTGCAGGTGCGGCCCTAAAAAGACAAAAAAAAAAAAGAATGAGATCTGTTGGAGGATTAGATAAAGTAATGCATGTAAAGCACTCAGCACTGAAAAAGATCAACAATAGACCAATTAACACATTTATGGTTCTTTGCCATGTATGAATTCCTACGGTTCTTGCAGCAACTTGTGGGGCAGTTGTTATCATTGTTATTATTACTATCATCAGTGACAACTTTACAAATGAAGAAACTGAGGTTTTGCTTCTGGGCTCTTCTGCTGCAAAAACAACCAGATTATGACAGTTCCTGTCATGGCTCAGTGGTTAATGAATCCAACTAGGAACCGTGAAGTTGCGGGTTCGATCCCTGGCCTTGCTCAGTGGGTTAAGGATCTGGCGTTGCTGTGAGCTGTGGTGTAGGTTGCAGACGCGGCTCGGATCCCGCGTTGCTGTGGCTGTGGCGAAGGCCGGCGGCTACAGCTCCGGTTAGACCCCTAGACTGGGAACCTCCATATGCCATGGGTGCAGCCCTAGATAAGACAAAAAGACAAAAAAAAAAAACATTATGCGTAAAACAGTGTTTTTCTGTTTGTTTTTGCTTTTTAGGGCTGAACCTGCAGCATATGGAGGTTCCTAGGCTAAGAGTCGAATAGGAGCTACAGCTGCCGGCCTATGCCACAGGCACAGCAATGCCAGATCCAAGCCACGTCTGCGACCTACACCACAGCTCACAGCAAAGCTGGATCCGTAATCCACTGAGCAAGGCCAGGGATCGAACCTGCAACCTCATGGTTACTAGTCAGATTCATTTCTGCTGCACCACAATGGAAACTCTGCATAAAAGAGTTTTTGAGTCGTTTTTATTCTGGAAGGTAAGGAAAATCTCAGAGGCTAGGGGAGAGACCAAAGGAGGAAGTCATGAGCTAAAGAAGACTGGTGAGGGGGTACCTGTCCTAAAGCAGGTGTTGACGTCAGGACCACAGCAAAATGTGGGGACTGGACCGTCTCCTCCTACACTATGCTTGGGGACCTGGCCGGGGTCCAGGGCAACCTGGTTCTTTGGGCTCTCAACTTCCAGATTTCCTCTGGCGAGGAAAGCATGTTCATCTCAGGCCTCCAGTATATTCAGAGACCAAGCCTCTGCATGGCCTCAGTCACAATTACCCGGCACATGGGACACACACACACACACACACACACGCAAGCAAAGCAAAGGGAGAAACCGGACAAACAAAGAACCACAAAATCAGACTCCCACCACCAGGCCTGCCTCAAGGATTTAAAAAAAAATTTGGGGGGGGGGTCTTTTTGTCTTTTTAGAGCCACGCATGCAGTGGTGTAGGTTGCAGACGCTGCTAAACCCCAGGCTAGGGGTCTAATTTGGAGCTACAGCTGCCGGCCTACACCACAGCTACAGCAACGTGGGATCCGAGCAGCATCTGCGACCTACACCACTGCTCATGGCAACATCAGATTCTTAACCCACTGACCGAGGCCAGGGATCAAACCCACGTCCTCATGGATGCTAATTGGGTTTGTTAACTGCTGAGCCACGACAGGAACTCCAGGATTTCAAAATTTAAAACTATCACATCTAGAATATAAACTAACATGGGTGAACTGTTTAAAGAAATAAAGGATGGAATCACAAAATACAAGCAAGGAATGAGAGATTACCAAAAATGAGCCATGAAATTTGTAAAGGATCAGGTAGAATTTCTAGACATTAAAAATGTAATTATTAAAGTAAATTTTTAAAAATTTAAAAACCGAAATAGGTAAAACTAAACATTGGACACAGCTGCGCTGGAAAAGCTGAAGAAATTTCACAGAATTCAGAGCAGAGACACAAGCAGCTCAAAACTATGTGATTTGGAGGCCAGAGTAAGAAGGCATATAATCAATGTCTCAAAAGCAAAGAAGAAAAAAATGGGAAAGAAGTAATATTTGAAGAGACAATGGCTAAGAATTTTCAAGAACTACAAAGAGAAAAAATTAATCTGCACCTACTGTGGTTAGCGAAAAATTCAAAAGTTGATCTTAATATGGAAAACAAAGAGAAAACAGATAACCCACATAAGAATGACAATTACATCAACAGGCTTTTCTACAACAAAATGGAAGCCAGAGGCAATGGAATACTTTCCAACTGCTGAGGGAAAACAATGGACAACCTCTAAAAAACACTCAGAAAACTATCTTTCAAAATGAAGGTGAAAGAAAATGCATTTTCAGATAAACAAATGAGAGAGGCAGAAAGACAGACTTACTCAAGGAACCTCTAAAGGCTGAACTTCAGGAAGAAGAAAAACAATCCGAGAAAGGTCTAAAATGTAAAAGAATTAATGTAGAGCAAATAAATTTGTAAATACAGAGGTAGCACTAAACAAATGTTGTTTTATAAAATAACAATGCTCTCTAATTTATGGAGTTGAAACAAGGAGAGACCCAGAATACTGTACAACAGTAGGAACAATTTTGAGTGCAATAATTACAGCTAGTGTTCTAAGGTTCTCATATAGTTGGGAAAAGGGTTAAGGTATTAACGTTAGACTCCTGGAGTGTATAACCTCCAAGTCATGAGAGAAGGGAAAGGATTAGGAGGGGAAAAAACCCAAACTTCTCTTAATCAAAAAAGCAAAATAAAACAAACAACAGAACAAAGCCAAAACAAACAAACAAGCAAGTAGCATAGAAGCAGCAGAAGTGGAAAGCAAAATGTAAGATATCAGAAACAGTCTAAATACATTAATAATCATCATAGTTGAAAATGGACTAAACTCGAGAGCACATCAGAACAAAGAAAACAAACTACACTTCCCACTATTTGCTAATTACAAGAAGGACATGAAAAAAGTTGAAAGTTAAAGTATAGAAAAGGATATAGAATGCCAATGCTATCCCAAACAATGCCGATATAGACATATTAGCATGGATAAAGTAGAATTTAAACCAAAAAAATTACTAGGGATGGAGTTATCTAATGATAAAAGTTTTAAACTTCTAGGAACCAATGACATTGCAAATACTGAAAGCAATGCAAATGCAAAGCCCACCATCTTGGTGGGAGATTTCAATACTTTTCTCTCAGTTATTTAGGCCAAGAAAAAATTAATAAAGTTATAGAAATTTTGAATAATACAAGACCTTTGATCTATTGAATACAAACAGAGCATACATATTCTCCTGAAGCACATGGAACATTTTTAAAAACTGTCATAATTATAGTCATAATGGTTGATATCAAATAAATGTTCTCTAACTACAAAAATTAAATTACAAGTCAGTAATAAAAAGGATAACGTATTACCCTATGTTTGGAAAATTAAAGACTTACTGGGTCAATCAAAGCATCATAACGGAGATTTAAAATACTTAGAACTGAACAATAATGCCAATACAACATATAAAAAAAATTCTGAGATGTAGTAAAAGTACATTAAAAAAATATTTTGCATATGGTTTTACCAGAAAAAGAGAAAGTCTAAAAATTAATGTGCTAGGCAATCCATTTGAGAAATTAGAGAAGAGACAGTCAAGTAAACTAAAAAATATAAAAGGAAGAAGTTAACAAATATAAAAGCACAAATGAATAAAGGAGAAGACAAAAATACAATAGAGAGAACCAACAAAGCCAGGAACTAGTTCTTGGAACAACTAATTACAGAGACAAACCTCTGGTGAAATGAATTAAGAAGAAACAGAGAAAGCACACAAAAAGAGTAATATAGGGAACAAAAAGGGAGACATAACTACAGATCCAACAAAGATTTAAAAATGAAAGAGAACACTATAACCAATTTTCTGCCTATAAATTTGAAAACATATACAAAACCGTCAAATTCCCAGTGGTAGGGGAACTGACTTCATAAGAAATAAAAAGCTTTAATCATTCTATGCCAATTAAAATAATTGAAATAGTATTTTAAAATCCCCCAACAAAGATAACACTAGACTCAGTTTTACAGGAAAATTTCACCAAATATTAAAAGAACATATCATTCCAATCTTATACACACCTTCAAGGAACAAGAAAAGAACTGCTCCTCAATTCATTCTATGACACCAATAAAACCCTGATACCAAAATCAAATGAGAGAAGCATCTGAAAGGAGAACCATAGGCAAATATTCATTAACAAAGATGTAAAAACTTAAATTAAGTGATATAAAGAAAATATGCCATAATCAAGTTAGGTGAATTCTAAGAATGTAAGAATAATTTAACATTAGAAAAACCTATACATTTAACTCATCATTTTTATACACTGAAGGAAACTATATATTAAGGTGTATATGTGTGAAATAAATGATAAATTGGACTTCATTAAAATTAAAAACTCCTGCTCTGCAAAAGACATTGGCAAGAGAATGAGAAGGCAAGGCACAGACCAGGAGTAAATATCTGCAAAAGATATATCTGTGAAAGGACTATTATCCTGATTTAAAAATGGGCAAAAGATCTGAACAGAGTCCTTACCAGAGAAGATATACAGATGGCAAATAGGCATGTGAAAAGATATGCCACATTTTATGTCATTAGAGAGTTACAAATTAAAACAATAATGGATACCACTACATACCTATTAGAATATCAGAATGGTTAAAATCCGAAACACTGACAACACCAAATGTTGGAAAGGATGTGAAGCCACAGGAACTCTCATTCATTGCTGATGGGATTGCAAAATGGTACAGCCACTGTGGAAGACAGTTTAACAGCTTCTTACAAAACTAATAAACATACTCTTACTGACTGTATGCTCCAGAAACGGTACTCTTGGTACTTCTCCAAATAAGGTGAAAACTTATGTCCACAGAAAATTGTGCACATGGATGTTTCTGGAAACTTCATTCATAATTTCCCAAACTTGGAAGCAACCAAGAGGGTCATCAGTAGATAAATGGATAAACTGTGACACATCTAGACAATGGAATATTATTCAACTTCAAAAAGAAACGAGATATCAAGCCACAAAAAGACATGGAGGAACCTTAAATGCGTGTCACTAAGTGAAAGAAGCCAATCCCAAAAGGCTACACATATTGAATGATTCCAAGTGTATGACACTCTGGAAAAGGAAAAATGATGAAGATCTGTGGTTACCTGGGGTTGGGAGGAAGGGAGGGATGACTAGGCATAGCAGAGAATTTTTAGGGCAATTTTTTTTTCTAAAAAAGGAATGCTTTTTATCTGATAGCAGGCATTTACAGAAATCCCATAAGAAGCATTATACTTAATGATTAAATGTTAGATGCATTTTAAACCAAGAGTAAGACAAGAATGTCTACCATCATTGTTTCTTTTCAAAGAGATAAAAGAAAAAGCATAAAGATTTAAAAGGAAAGAAATTAAAAGCTGACTTCTTATATGAATCCATCTATATAAAGTGTCCAGAATAGGCAGCTCAATAGAGAGAGAAAGTAGATTCGTTATTGCTTAGGCCTAAGGGCAGCGAAAGATGATAGTTACCAGGTACAAGTTTTGGGAGGCGACTAAAATGTTCAGGAACTGACTGTAGACATGGTTGCATATATCTTCGTATTAAAAACATTTTTTCTCAAAAAAAGGAAAAATAAGATGGTCAGTATTCACGTATATGAAAGTCTGTACAAAAAACCCCCAAAGAATCCAAATAAAAACTAATAGAAATAACAAGATAATTTGTCAAGACAGCTGAGTATAAGATAAATTGTATTTTGTTTGTTCACTGGGAACAAACAAAACAGATAATCTGAAAAGAGATATAATTCACACGAGCAAAAACAAATCAAAAGAAGTCTATGAATAAAAACTTAAAAGAAATATATGCAATACATGTATGGCAAAACATAAAAAATCTTGCAGAAAATCATTAACAAAGACCATGTTTATAGACAGAAAAAAAATAAATATCTTAAAGAAATCCACTTCCCCCAACTGATCCATAAACAGAATTCCCAAAAAAAGTCAAGAGTTTTCGAAATTTTAAAGTTGATCCTAAATTACATATATATGGAAGAATAGAGTTCTAAGAATAGCCAAGGAATATCCAAAAAAGACTAGAGTGGGAGTAGGGGGATGGATTTTCCTATTAGATGTTAGCAAAGACTTCTTACAAAATGATGGTAATTAAGATAGTGTAATACTGGTACAGGGTTTTTTAAAAAACTAATGGAACAGGAGCACCTAGAAACAGACTCATAAATACATAGAACCATGACCGAGTGGTATTGCAGATCAGTGGAGAAAAGATGGGCAAGTCAATGAATGGCTCCCCAGATGGAAAAAAATTAAATTGGGTCCCTATCTCTCATCATACACTCTTAACTCCAATGAATTAAAACTTCAAAAGAAAGTAGAAGATAAAAAACTTAAAAATAAATGCTCCCATTATGATACAAGAGAATTTACTTGTGACATCAGGCAGAGAACAATTTTTTTTTTTCTTTTTATGGCCACACCATAGCATATGGAAGTTACTGGTCCAGGGATTGAATCTGAGTCACAGCTGTGACCTACACCACAGCTACAGCAACACCGGATCCTTTAGCCCACTGTGCTGGGCTGGGGATCAAACCCACACCTCTGCAGCGACCCAAGCTGGTACAGTCAGATTCTTTTTTTTTTTTGCTTTTCAGGGTTGCACCCGTGGCACGTGGAGGTTCCCAGGCTAGGGGTCCAATCAGAGCTACAGCTGCTGGCCTATGCCACAGACACAGCAACTCCAGATCCAAGCTGCGTCTGTGACCTACACCACAGCTCACCACAATGCCGGATCCTTAACCCACTGAGCAAGGCCAGGGATCAAACCCGCAACCTCATGGTTCCTAGTCGGATTCGTTTCTGCTGCACCATGACGGGAACTCCTCCGAGGATTTCTTTTAAGAAAGAACAGATAGAAGTTCCCATCATGACGCAGTGGTTAACGAATCCGACTAAGAACCATGAGGTTGCGGGTTCGATCCCTGGCCTTGCTCAGTGGGTTAACGATCCGGCGTTGCTGTGAGCTGTGGTGTAGGTCTCAGACGCAGCTTGAATCTGGAGTTGCTGTGGTTGCGGCATAGGCTGGCAGCTGCAGCTCTGATTAGACCCCTAGCCTGGGAACCTCCATATGCCACGGTGTGGCCCTAAAATGACAAAAGACAAAAAAAAAAGAAAGAACAGATATAAACAATTAAAGGAAACATTAGAAATCCATTCTAAAATTAAGAACTTTTAGTCAAGAAAAACACCATTAAGAAAGACAATATGAGTCATCAACTGGTAGAAAATATCAAGAATTCCTATCTACCCATAAGAAAAAGACAAATCAACAGGAAAATGGGCAAAGGGCATTAAAGGCATTTCACAGAAGAGGAAAGAGTAATGACTTACAAACTACGACAAAGTGAGAAACTTCATTAGCAATTAGCTACATGAAAATTAAGATAACCCCCAGACACCATTTCCTACCCACCAGAACTCCTATATGCTGTGGGTGGGAGTGTAAACTGGCACAACCTTTTTTTTATGGCTGTGCCCACAGCATGCAGAAGTTCTTGGGCCAAGGGTCAAACTCATGCCACAGCAGTGACAATGCTGGATCCTTAACCCACTGAGCCACTAGGGAATTCCTAACCACTTTTAAAAAACAATATGGCATCACCTTACCTTCTCCAACCCAATAATTTCATTTCTAGGCACACGCTCTCCTGAAACTCTTCTACTAGTTCAAAAAAACACAGGAAGAATGTTCCCAGTAGCACTGTGAACTAGCGGAAAACAGAAGCAACTCAAATGTCCATCAACAACAGAATGATTGAAGTTCGAATTACACACACAATGTAATATTACACAGTAGTGAGAATGAATGAATTATAGCTGCACACAATACTATGGGTACAGTCAAACATAATATCAAGTGAAAATGTGGCAAAGACCACATACAGTATGATACTATTTTTATAAAGTTTTAAACCAAGCAAAACTAAACAATACATTGTTTATAGATATATATGTGTGTGATGAAACCACGTTAAGAAAAGCAGAGAGTGCCAAACAGAAAAAGAACAGTGGTTCCAGAAATTCATGGATGTTCATTTTGCTATGCTTTATTATTCACACATATTTGCATGTAGGCTTTTCCATGTATCAAACACGCTATGATTTTTTAAAATGTAAACATGAGTATGGGCTCTGGGGCTAAACAGTGCTAGACCAAATCCTGGTGTCTCTACTTCCTCACCTGGGACCCTGACAAATCTCCTCCCTTTCTGAAGCTTCTGTTTCTTGGTCTGTAAAATAGGGATGGTGACACCTCCCCCATGAGGTGTTGAGAGCCACTTCTAATTGAGCACAGTATCTGGCATGTATTAGGCACCAAGTAGGGGTGTGCTCTCTTTATGATTACTATTAGTAATGATAAACACAGGCTGGGGTGGGGCAGGGACCCAGGCCCACCGTATCTCCCAATCCTGTGCTGGTTTTAACCCTGTGGCGTATGGAGATTTCCAGGCTAGAGGTCGAATCAGAGCTGCAGCTGCCGACCCACGCCACAGCCACAGCCACACAGGATCCAAGGCCTGACTGCGACCTACACCACAGTTCATGGCAACGCCGGATTCCCAACCCACTGAAAGAGACCAGGGATCGAACCCGCACCCTCATGGATACTAGTTGGGCGTGTAACCCAATGAGCCACAACGGGAACTCCCTAATGTAGTGCTGCTTCTTTGCTGCGCTTTCTGCCTGGTACCTGCAAACCCCTGTGGGTTGCAGCAGAGTGATTCTTTCTGGCCTTGTCAGAGGAGCAGCTGATTTAGGCAGCACTGAGGCCAACAGCCCCACGCCATCAGGGGATGTTTACATTCCTGGTGGATTAAATTCCTCAGCCAGCATTGTGGTGGCCTCGGGGCCGTAGTGATTAATAACCTGGCCAAGTGCTAAGAGCTCTCAGAGGACAGCTGGCAGGGGACAGGCAGGACAGCTTGGGTACCTCTTGGATGCACATTAGCTCTGGGGTCAGAAACGAGACTCTTCTAGGCCCTGGCCAGCACCATCGCCCCGAGAAAGCACAAGGGAGGGGGCGGCCGCCTCAAGTCCTCCCGATTGGGTAGTGGCGCCACCCCTGGCTGTACCTGTGCTTGCTGCAGGGGCCCCAGGCAAGCTGCTTCATCACTAGGGCTTCAGTCTCTCATCTGTAAAACAGCACGTGGCCCAAAAGTGCGGGTGAGCTTAGATGCGTGACCAGCAGGGCACGGGCTCCATCACTCTAACTACTATTATTCCCTTGGGGACCCAGCCTTAAGGGTTATCATCATGCGTCTGTGAGTCCTGGCACTCAACCTGAATTATGTCTGTCCCAGGGCCCAGAGTCAGGCCTGATAAATAATAAGAAGCTTCAGGGAGGAGTTCCCGTTGTGGCGCAGTGGAATGAATCCAACTAGGAACAATGAGGTTATGGGTTCAACCCCTGGCCTTGCTCAGTGGGTTAAGGATCCGGCGTTGCTGTGAGCTGTGGTGTAGGTAGAAGACGTGGCTCGGATCTGGGGTTGCTGTGGCTGTGGCGTAGGCCGGCAGCTATAGCTCCGATTGGACCCCTAGCCTGGGAACCTCCATATGCTGTAAGTACAGCCCTAAAAAAAAAAAAAAAAGAGGCTTCAGGGAATGTTTGTTCAGTGAAATTGCCAAGTGGCAGGCCAGCCTCTGCGCTCACATCTCCTTCCACTGGGGAAGGCCCTGTCTGCTAGAAAGTCCTTGCTGGTAGTGAGATGCTTCCTGACAGCTTCCTCCGAGTTTGGGGGGGTGGGGAGGAGAGTAGGGAGGAGAAGCTCCCCCATCCCCTCTTGGTGCCCATTCCCCAGAGCCTGAATCCAGCCTGCCCCTCTCAGTGGCGCTTTCCCTGGCCACCCTGACCAGGAGGAGTGGCACCTTCCTCAGGCTCACAGAACCCACACTCACAGACATATGCTTTGTCAAGATATGCAGATACACCCCCCAGATACACAGTCACAGAGCAACCACTCACAGGAAAACCCACAACACGCTGGCCCCTGGGGACACAATCAACAATACAAATGTGCCCACATGAGGAAACAACCCAAATGTCCAGCGACAGATGACTGGATTAGGAAGATGTGGTATATATACATGATGGAATACTACTCAGCCATAAAAAAGAATAAAACTATGCCATTTGCAGCAACATGGATGGAATTAGAGACTCTCATACTGAGTGAAGTAAGTCAGAAAGAGAAAGACAATTACCATATGATATCACTTATATCTGGAATCTAATAGACTGCACAAATGAACCTTTCCATAGAAAAGAAAATCACAGACTTGGAGAACAGACTTGGAGAACAGACTTGTGCTTGCCAAGGGGGAGGGGAGGGAGTGGGGCGGTCTAGGAGTCTGGGGTTAATAGATGTAGACTATCGCCTTTGGGATGGAAAAGCAAGGAGATCCTCCTGTAGAGCACCAGGAGCTATGTCTAATCACTTGTGACGAATCCATATGTGTATATGTAACCAGGTCACCACGCTGTGTAGTTGGAAAATTGACAGAAAAGTGTAAACCAGCTATAATGAAAAACTAAAAATCATTATATTAAAAAAAAAAGATATGGCACATGATACTAACATGTAGGCCTACACACACACACAGAGCACAGAACACAAACATGGTGACAGGCACCTGGAGACAGGCAAACACACATAAACACAGGTCCTCAGAACTCCAGCAGCTGGGGAGCCAGGGTCAGAGCCCCTCCGGGGAGGAGGGCTCCATGCTTTCCTAGAAATAGACTTGATTTGCCCTGAACATGTTCCCCGGGGGACAGCTCAGGCTGATGCCAGAGACCACAGGTCTCGCCATGGTCGCTCAGCAAGCCTGGCCAAGGACGGCTTTTTTTGGAGATGGCATAAACGACATTCAGGCCATAATCGCTCTTCCATTCCACGCCATACAAATTGTCGCACAAATTGCAGGACAACGACAATTAGAGCAGCAACGGCTGCAGGCTGGTTAGCTTTTGCAAACAGAGACTCTGCTGCTCCCCGCACAACCCCCACAGCCCGCTCCAGACAGCAGGACGCTGTGACTGGGCCGGGGTGTCACCCACCCTGAGAGCACCTGCACTTCTGACTTCCATTCTTGCGGTCCTGGCTCTGAGGTGCTCTATGTGAGGCCCAGGCGGAGCACAGCACCGAGCCTCAGTGTCCCCAGATGTCGCCCAACTTCTGGTCAGTTCCCCTGCAACTTCCCTGTCCAGCCTGCCCTTCTCCCAGGTCCCATTCACCTCTGTCCCCGGCACTTCACGCATTGCCGAGTACAGTCCAAGGTCTCCATTAGCGGGGGAGGGGGGAATGAATGAATGAACCCCCTCCCCACCCTGGACTCGGGCATCGTTTCTGCTGCTTGCGGGAGACCCTCCCTCCCGGGCTGTGCTGGGAGATCACTGGTACACAAAGCTTCCTCTCGGGGTCTGCTTCTGGGACACCCACTTAAATACCATTTGCCAGGTGAGACAGTGGAAGCTTCTGAGAGGTAAAGCAACTCTCCCAGTGTCACACAGCACAGTCGCCCTTGGGGGTTAGTCCTGGGGAGGGAGACCTCACTCTTCCTCTGGCTGGAGGCTGGGGAGGTCCTACTGTCCAGTGGTTGCCAACACGGGTAAAGGCGGCGGCCCCCCTTTGGCCTTGTGTCCAAGTCACATCCGTGGTTCCAGCTGTACCATTAACAAAGGGCACGGTGAGCTCCGGCGGGCCATGAGGTCTGGATGAGGATGATTAAGAGGAGGAGGGCAGCGTTCAGCCAGGGTTTGATAACAGGCCCATTGAAGGAGGACATCCAGCCGGCCCAGAGCACGGGCTCCTTCAGAGGGACCCTCTCCACGAACCTTGCCATCAGTCCAGGGGCAGAGCGGTGGCCCCCTCGGGACCTGACATCTTGTCAGGGGCCCTCACTGGACACCCTGGCCCAGCACAGAGGATCCTTGGGCCAAGTTGGCAAAACTGCTTGCAAGCCCAGTGCTCTCCAGCAGCCTTTATAAATCTGGAGGAAAGGGGTTATTGAGCCCTGGGAAACTGCAACCAAAGACACTTAACCTCATTCTCGGAAAAGCCTCTGGAATTACGTCATTACCTGTTAATTAACTCAGCTGATGGCAGGACGGTGCGCACACTGGTCCTCGACAGGCACAGGAAGCGCACACACACCTCCCGCCCCTCCTGCTCCAAACCGCCCCAGGGCCCTGCGGCCCAGCCGAGCCCCCCATCCGGCACGCAAGGTCCTCCATCACCAGCCCGGCTCACTCCTCCATTACTGTCTCCAACAATCCATCAGCGAGCTATTCGCAACACTCACCCCCAGGTTTTTCTTAGGCTGTTCCCCCTCTCCCTGGGACACTCTTTCCAGCCTTTTGCACCTAGAAAACTCTCACCTAGCTTCTCTCCAGAGGCCTCCCCACCCTGGGTTAAAATCCTCTGCTCTAAGTTCCTACACTTGTTCCCACAGGGGATTTCATCACGGGGTTTCGGAACTCGGGTTCTGTGTCTGGCCCCCTCTAGACGGCGAGCAACTCCAGGGCAGGACAAGGCAGAGTGCAGAGCAGGCGTGCTCGTGCATGAATGAACACATACGAGCATGGCTGCACACGCTGAGATGCTGCTCTGAGCTGGGCCCTGTGCCAGCCCCGGCCCCGGGGATGGATGGTGCGGGAGTTGCTGTTATCCCGGCAGAACGAGGAGGCGTTTCGGCCCACTGACCGGCTTGCTCTCCTTGGAGACACGCGAGTGCAGTCAGGAGGGTGACGGGCTCGCTACAGTCCCCGGCCCACCACCCCCATTTCCCCAACCAGGTAGATCCTCCAGCCCCTTGTGCTCTCAGGTCCACCGCTAGGCTGATGACACCCAGACTTACACATCTCCTGCCCGCTGGGGCCCTCTGGGCGGCACCTCCCTACTCAGCATGCCTGAAACCTCCAACGCACCCTTTCCTCCCTCGTGCCGGCTTTACTGGTCCACACAATGAACCCAGGCCAGAGAGCGGAGCACCAGCCTGGGGTCCTCCTCCACCCCAACAGTTCACAATTTCCCCATCCCCTGCTCTCAACTGTCTCTCCTGAATCTCTCTCAGATCTAGTTTCTATAGCTGCAAAGGTGCTGATTTGATTGGCTTCACTGTTTCACCATATTAAAGAACCCTTCAGAGCAGGAAGTGAAGGCGTGAATAAGAATAACCTTTATTCCTCCCACAAAGGAGGGGGCAACCTACGTCAACCCGGCTGGGGGGACCCAAGACAGGCCTGGCCAGTGGGATGCCTTGCCACAGCTTTGGCCCCGGAACAAAAGAGCACAGAGGCTGAGGACCCCAGCGTGGTGTCTGCGTAGTGTTGTCCCTGGAGAAGCAAGTCTAGGTTCTCTGCTTCTAGTCCCCTGGGGTCCTGGGATCCTGCCTGTCCTCCATGTCTACTCCCCTTTCCTTAAACAAATGGTCCATCATCATAAGAGCCTGCTGATAAATCCTAGGGGGTGGGGAGGGAGGGGATGCTGGGATCATTATGGCCAGAGTTGGTTTCTGCTGCTTATAAGAAACTTGGCAGCGGCTGCTTCTCTCCTCTCTGCTACCACCTGGGTCCAGGCTTCACTGGCTCACCTCCTGGCCCACGTCAGTGCCCTTTCTCACCTCCTCCATGATGTTATTCTGATCCTCCCACCCTAGGTCCAGGCTGACAGCTGCTCCTTCTACTAGGCCCCATCACCTCCTCAGCACCCCTCAAACCCATTACAGTGTCGCCCCCTTCTTTTTAAGATTTGCAGAGTCTACTAGACTATGAGCTCCTTGAGCAAAAGGGGCTGAGTCTGCCCCAAGTAACAGACTGAACCGTGAAGTCTGTACAGAGAGTCCACTTGTCATAGAAGTCAGGTCCCACGGGGAGATCAGAGTCAGTTTACCTCTCTGAGCCTCAGTTTCTTCCTCTGTAAAGTGGGAATAATGACAACTACCTCAGAGGGCTGTTGTAAGGACAGACGAAAAGTACAACACAGACTACAGAACATAGGTAAGGTACCTTCACTGCCAGCATTTACTTGCCCCTGGCTTTTCTCAGAAAACATTAGCAAAGTTATTGGTGAAAAACAAGGTCTATGGCTTTGTTCAGTGACTCTGCATCATCAATCATTTGTACCACCTTCCTCCAGCAAACAGCACTCATGACTCTCACCATGGTCTACTCAAGATTTGATATCCAGACAAAACTGGCCCCAACACACAATATGGCTGCTCTGCTTCATTCCCCAGACAATAAGAATGCTGCAATTCAACAACTTGCCTTCTTTGCCTTGGCTTCCAGGAAGCTCCAATAAATACAGGGTTCAATCACAATAACTAAGTGAGCTTGGGTTTTTCATGCATTTATGTCCTTCTAATCTATGTTAGCCTAACTGCACACAGATCTTTTTGTTGTAAATACGCATGAATTCTTAATGAAAAGCAAGAACTCAATGATAAGGAATAAAATGGACTAGAACAGAAGGAAGAAGAGTAAATCATCTCAGCAGGATTTTTTGGTGTTTCCTCCATTCGTCCCTCTTCACAGAGGAAGAAACTGAAGCCTAGAGAAGGGGAGGGGGAGGAGGCAAGGCCTGGACTGCACCTCAAGTGTTCCCAGTCTTTGTAGGCCTTGCTTTAGAGCTGACCTGTCCACCAGGCAGGGCACATGTAACACACAAAGTCCACAATACTTTCAGGGACCCACAAAAGCGTAATTTCTTTCTTTCTTCTTCTTGTCTTTTTAGGGCTGCACCCAAGATGTATGGAAATCCCCAGGGTAGGGGTCAAATCGGAACTGTAGCTGCTGGCCTACACCACAGCCACAGCAGTGCTGGATTCTTAACCCACTAAGTGAGGCCAGGGATCAAACCCACGACCTCATGAATTCTAGTCGGGTTCATTACCGCTGAGCCATGACGGGAACTGCCAAAAACATAATCTCACTTAAAAAAATCAGAAGAAAAAACTTTTAGGTCTGAGAAAATGTTTTCATACATAATATTAATATGTTGTCTTTAAACCAACACTGTCATAAAATGTAATTTTTAGTATTTTTTATGGAGGAAGAGGCTGAAGCCAAAAGCGCTGGGGTCAGCCAATGCCAAGATGAGGCCCTGCTCACTCTGCCCATCTCACCAATAAGTCCGGAGAACTCCTCCTTCCCATCGGCCGGCTTCCTAGGGGCCCAGGCCTCCTTCCAGCTTCCCTCTCTGATGGAGTCTGAAGGGGGCGTGTTCACGAAGATTCCAGTGGGAAGCAGGGCCTTGCCAGGTGAATGTAATTTATACCTGGCAGTAACCACCTCCAACAGCTCCTGAAAGGCTGCAAGCACCGTCCGGCTGCTGGAGGAGGGTCCCCAGGCTGATTCTGCCAATCCCCTGTCAGGATGAACCTTCCTGGGTTCACAACTTGGAGACGATTACAGGACTGGCGCTCTGACAGCAAGAGCCGAGAACCTCCCGACAGAGGTGTTGACCGCAGGCGATACATCCTCCGTTTCTCTCGCCTCAGCTCCACACCTCGTCTGTCCCCGCACCTGAGAGCTCGGCTCACCTTGGGGGCCGCAGCGGGAGCAGAGCTGGCCCGACACACACGGTCTCACCTGGGGCCTAAGTGGCAGGGAAACCGCCTGCCCCTCGACATCACCACTGACCTGCCCTGTGACCCTTCGCTGGTCACCCTGCCTCACCAGGCCCCGGTGTCCTCCCTGGGACAACGAGGCGATGGTCCCAGAAACACGAGGCTGTCATGAGCACGATGTGGGGTGATGAGCAGTCAACAATCTCTAGCAGAGGCAGCAGGATTTTCACTCCCACCAAACAGCCAAGGAAACTGAGACCAGAACAAGGAAAGAGTTGGCCCAGGCAAGGCCATGGCGAATAAGGGATCAGAACTGGATTCCAGAAGCCCCGAAGGCAGGGTCACGAGGAGTGGTTATGCTTTCAGGCCTCCCTGGCTTCAAATCCCAACTCCAACTCTTACCGGCCATGCGACCCACACTCTCTCTGCTGCCTGGTGTGGGCCGTCATGGGCCGCAGAGGCCGCCATCCTGACCTGGTTCTCAGAGCCGGACCCCAAGCAGCTGCCCGTGAGCCCCTCCCTCTGACCCCTGCGTGCCTCTCCTAACTGGTGAGATCCCTGTCTCCCTGCACACAAGGATGCCCTGGGCTCGTGGCAATGATTCTTGAGACAGCATCCCAACCCGACCCCAGGGCAGAGCAAGTAGAAGGATTTATGCAACATCCAGATGATACCATTGCTTTTGAGGGCGTCTCAGTAATTAAGATGCCTTGACAGGGTCCTCTGGGCTGAGCTCAGTGAAAACAGGGAGTGATCAGCGCATGCTCAATTACAGAAAATTAACGCTGGCACAAAGGGTATTCTGGCCCTGGGGGAGGCTAAGGATCGGAACCCCAGCACTTAACTTGTCCGAGCCTTACTCTCTTCATCCATATAATGGGACAGTCACGCCAACATCAAAAGATTCCCTGAGAAAACAGAGATTAAGGGCTTACGCTGCTAACTGGAGGAGGGCACATTCCTGATAAATGCCACTTTCCCTCCTTCCTCACGCTTTAAAGTAGCTGCTGCTTCGGGATAGTTTAATCACTCCCCCCGCTGCATTCTTGGCTGTAATAGCCCTTTTGTTGTCAATTAATGCAAAACTGTACTCTTGCTCTATCTCTGCGCCCATGGTCATAAAAACAGGCTCTGTGGAGACTGAATTAATGATAAACAGATGCAGCAGCAGCAGCTAATTACAGAGCATCTACTATGCGGAGCGCTTGATTGTAAATTTCTCTCCAAGCCCTAGTAACAGCATGGGAACCTGGACAAGAAGCCTTCCTCTCTGGGCCTCAGTTTCCAAATCCACAAACAGGATTGAGCCAGAAGGTTTCTCAGCTGACAATTTCGAAGCTCTTGTCTGGGTCTGACATTCCGCAAGCTGGAGGACTTGGGATGCAGACTCCCGTTTACCCTGACACTGCAGATTACAGAGAATGGGAAATCAGGGTGGGGATGGAGTGGGAGGAGAGAACTGGGCACCAACTGTGCACTGGGCGCCGTGCTGGGCTCTCTGAGCACACTACCCATTGGGCATCAAAATGCCCCTCAGACAGCAGTCTGGGCAATCCTCACCACAGCCTGTGAGTTTGTTGCAAAGAACCTTCCCAGTACACTCCATCACCTCTGCCCCGCTAAGGCAGATTCTCCTCTTTATCTTTTGACTTATTTATTTACTTATTTATTGCTTTTCAGGGCTGCACCTGCAGTATATGCAAGTTCCCAGGCTCGGGGTGGAATCAGAGTTGCAGCTACCAGCCTATGCCGCAGCCACAGCGACTCGGGATCCAAGCTATGTCTGTGACCTACACCACAGCTCACGGCAATGCTGGATCCTTAACCCAGTGAGTAAGGCCAGGGATTGAACCCAAATCCTCCTAGATACTAGTTGGGTTGGTAACCTGCTGAGCCCCAACAGGAAATCCAGATTCTCTTCTTTTTCATTCAATCACATTCATTTAGCAAATAACTGTCGATCACAGACTGTATGCGAGGAACTGTCTGAGGCCTTGGAGACAGAGGCAGCAGGGAACAAAAAATAAAAAGATCTCAACTTCATGGGGCTTATGTTTGAATGGAGGAAATAGATCAGACACATAATGTCAGGTAGTATGCGGGGCAGAGAGTGACTGAAGGTGTTACATTAGACAGCTGGTCAGGGCAGGCCTCCTGGAGGAGGTGGCATGGACCTCCATGAAAGCCTCTGTAGACCTCTGTGAAGGGAGGTGGGGCTGGAGAAAGAGAACTCTGGGCAGAGGGAAGAGTCATGCAGAGAGCCTGAGATGGGGATGAACTCGGTCCGTCTGAGGAACAGCCAGGAATGAGTGTGGCTGGAGCAGAGTGAGAGAGAAGAGTGTGGAAGGAACTGAGGTCAGAGAGCTCAGCAGGAGCCCACACCTGCCCCTTCCTTGTCCTGCATCTCCTTCCTCCTCCCCTAGGCCCCGCCCAGAAATGTGGAAAGATAAACCGAGTTCGAAGGATCTTAGGGATCCTGGCATCTGAGCCTTCCATTTTACAGATGAAAAAACCGAGGCTCCAAAGGGTCCGGTGACTCTCCCACAGCCACAGGCAGTTTGATGAAGAGCTGGGTAGGGAACCAAGTTCTGAACCCCTGGCCCACACTGTCTCTACCCAGACTGGCTGAGTTAAGGTCAGGAAACGTAAGGGCTTGGAACAGATCGAAGTCCTCATCACACACATGAAGAAACTGAGGCCCAAAGCCAGGTGGCTGCATGTGCAAGAAGAAGGTGAGGGGTACGGGCAGGCGGAGGAGCTGCAGACTCAGGCTGGTGCACCCTGTGTGGACCTTTGCACGAGTCAGGCTTCCTCTGACACCCACAGCAATCAACAAGTGTGCTTTTCTAACTCAAGGAGCTGTGCTGTCTGAAACCTACCACTGGTAATGGCCTCCCTCAAGCCTGCTAGGCAGAGCTGCCTGAGCCCGATCCTGCTGGAAGGGAAGGCGATTCTGACACGTGTGGACTGCAAAAGCCGCCAGCCATCTCCTCCTCGGGGCCTCTGGTGGGCCATCCCCTGCTCTGGGCTTCAGGTCCCCATCTGTCAAAGGGTGCTGCAGGGCTTGGGAACAGCATCAGACGAGATTCCCTGGAGGGCCCTTTCCCCAGGCAAACACAACACAAGCCAGCATTCCCTAGAATTTGGGAGGCAGTGATGGTGAAGATGGAGGCAACGCATGCCAGCTCCCAAGGCGGGGCCTGGCACACGGCAGGTACTCAGAGAGACCCCATGACTCTGCAGAGCGAGGAGGCACTGCGCTTGGAGGCAAGGGAGCTGTGCTTCGTTCTTGTGCTCTGTGATCTCAATGAGCCAACCCCTCTCTACGGGCCTGTTTCCACATCAGCAAAGAGCAAACAGAGGCATTCGGACTTGTGGCCTCCCCGAGGCACCTCCTCTTGTCCTGGATGCCTGGGGAGAAGGAACAGAGTGGGTAGCGGCAAGGGGTGGGATCTTGAGGAATTACTGGAAGCACAGCAGACTGCTTTTTCCTCCTGGGGCCAAAAGCTCTTGACTTCTGATTACGATCATGTTCACTGGCAACTAAATCTGGTCAGAAATGACCCCACAATGCAAAGTGACTCTTCAAACAAAGAGTTCAACAGATGATAGGGAGCACAGACTTGTGGTTAAATAAGGTTGAAGAAACAACTGCGGGCAGGGGGAAGATGTCAGAGCAGGGAGCCAGGGACAAGGGGTGGAGTCCCAGAGGTGATACCTGGCCAGGGAGCTTCCATTTGGGACTTCAGCCGGCCCACTATAAAACAGGGGTCCTGCCCCTGCCCTGTGCATAGGAACCTGAGCATAGGAACTACCCATCAAAACTCTGCACCCCAGGGCCATGCCCTGGGAAGCTACAAATGTTACTTTTAGCTGGAACACCCTATGCCTTCTGGCTTAGTAAAACAGAGCCTGGCAGATGGCCCATGAGCTAAACAGTTCCTGGCTTGCCTTCCCCCATGCCCAGCAGAGACCTCTACCCCCAGGAAGCACACAGCCCTGGACCACCGTGCTCATCTGCTCTCTGAGGATTCTTCCCCAACGTGGCAGACTTATCCAGGGAGACTTGGGGGCTGTGTGGAGGCCAGAGCAGGCTGCTCTCCAGCAGGCAGCCCCCTCCTAGCCGTCTGGAAATCGCCACTCGCAAGGCCGCGGAGTCTCCGTGATGGACTCTCATTGTATCATTACCCACGTCAGAAGAATGCATCTTGAGGAGGCAGCGCTGCTCAAGTCAGTGCTGTAATCACTTACAGACCGCGGAGGCCCCAGTCCTGGCAGCGAAGGAAGATTTATTGTGGGGACAGATGGAAAACAAAGAACAGTTGTGCAAACTTTACGGAGTCACATTATGGGAAATGCCTTTCCCGTTTCCCACTGGTAAACGTGCTGGACGCTCTTCCCAAAGAGCAACTGCGCTCCGGGACCCAGTCAGGTGCAGACACTGTGCCCAGCGCAGCTCATGGGGCTGGGCTGGCCTGGCCCTGCTGTCTGCTCTGGTGGACCCGGTGAAGAAGGCACCTTCCTGGGCCTCTGTGTCCTCACCTGCTGACCGCTGCTCCGCCTTGGACATACCCACCACAGGGACCAATGTTCTAATGCTAACGCTGACTGCATCACGCTCCTGTTCAGAACCCTGCCACCACTCTCTCCACTGCCCTCTGGGTAGAGCAGAAGATCTTCATACGGGACCTCAAGGCCCTTAAAAGTCCATCCTAACTGCCATTTCTGCTCCCAGCCCCCAGGCACTGAATACACACCAAGCACAAGAGGACACCTACGTTCCCTGCCCCCCCCCCCAGGGTCAAGACTGTCACTTTTTTTGTATATGCTGTTCCCTTTTCCTTAAATGCCTTTCCTCATGGTCTGCACCTGGAAAGCTCCTACCCTCCCTTCAAAGCCCTACTCTCAGGACCTCCTGGGGGAAATCTTCTCCCCATCGTGTGTCTCTGAGGCATGTGGCTAATTCCCTCACCACTAGGTCCTCTGACGCTGCACCCCTGCTTCTAGCATTGAACCCGGCACAGTATGGGCATCGAAAGCTGGCAGAACTCTCCATCAAAAGCTGGAGAGACCACACAGCTGAGCCCACGGCATTCTCCTGAGGGAGGGGAACAGGCAAGCTGATCGTCCCCGGTCTTACAGCATCCGAGGTGACCGAGGCCCATCACCCACTTAAAAGATGAAGACAGGACGCTGAGGTCCAAGGGAGGCGCATGAAGGCGGCTCAGATAACCCATCTGCCATCCGGTGGAGACAGAGCCTATTAATGTTCAATCACAAAGTTTACCATTTCCAGGATGTCCCTCTGAGAAAACATGTTCTGGACACTTTCTCCGAGTCACTGTTGATTTTATCTGACTTTCTCATTCCAGTAAAAGAATCATTTCAATTCCATTTACATTAAATTCAAAAGCTTTTTCTCTTTTTATTATTTTAAATTCAATTCAGAGGGTTGTGTTTTTTTTTTATCCTTAATTTTTTTCATATTCCATAAAGCAGCGTGGCATTCACAAAGCTTGGCTCGTGTTCCTGCCTGTACCCTCAAGTCTGGTGCTCCCAGGAATTCCCCACTCTACGAGAGCTCATGACAAAAAAAAAAAAGAAAAGAAAAAGAACAAGGGCTCCTGTTTTTAGGCCTGGAGTACTTTGCCAGCATGAGGTAAGTGCTCCATATATATGAGTTAATTTAATTCTCACAATGCTCTCCCTTTTACAGAGACAGGAACCTGAGGCTCAGAGAAGCCATGTGACTTATTTGAGGTCTCACGGCTGGTGAAGGGGCAGCATGGGGACTTGAACCCCAGCAGTTATCTTATGCATTTAGCCACTAGGCCACCCTGGGCCACCGATTCTTGGCTCAGAATTTTAATAAGACAGGGGTGGGGTCAGAAACGGAGACGGAGGGCTGCAGTGGGGAAGTGAATGGGAGTGGGGGGTGAAAGGGAGGCAGCGGGGAGCAGAGGAGGAGTGGGGGAGGCCAGGAGAGATGCAGACAGAGGCCTAAAGGCCAGAAACTGCATTTGGGGAGCACGTGGCTAACAATTCTGTGCCTGATGGGAAGTCCATCTGGGAGGAACATGTCTGTGAGGTGAGTGTATCCTCTGAGGCTGGTTACGGGCAGGTGCACTGGACAGGGTGCAGGGGACTCAACGTGACCCCTCCGCAGAGCACTCTGCAGTCTGTGGAGCACAGGCCTCCACTCCCCCAGAGAGTCTTCTGGGCTGAGCATCACACACCCCATTTTATGGACGCCCAGTGGAGGTTCAGGAATGACATGACTGCACAGCCAGGGAGCAGCGAGCTGGGAAGAGTCTCCGGCTCCACCGGTCCCCACTTCCTCTGCCCTTTCCCCAGCAGGTCACTGCCATCGGGGCCTCAGTTTCCCCCTGTATGGTGACGAGAGGGGCCCTCAACTGCCGGCCTATGCCACAGCCACAGCCACAGCCACATGGGATCCAAGCCACGTCTGCGACCTACACCACAGCTCACAGCACCGCCGGATCCGTAACCCACTGAGAGAGGCCAGGAAGCGAACCCACATCCTCATGGATATTAGCTGGGTTAGTTACCGCTGAGCCACAATAGGAGCCCCCAGAAAGTCACTCTTTATGAAGCCCCCTGAGTTTGATTTTTAAAAACTAGGGGAGAGAAGAAAGCGCCCAGTATAAGCCAGAACCTTGGCTTCAAAAGGGGAAAGAGCATTCATATCTGTTGGGCCCCCAAGGAACCCAGAATGCTAGGCACTGATCCCATTTCACAGTTTAGGAGGCTGAGGCTCAGCACAGAGGAGTGACCCATCCAAGGTCACATGGCCCACTCATGGCAGGGCTGGGACTTCCCACAGCCTTTTCTGTTCCTTGGGGATGCTCACGACTGCATGGCCACTCTGCATTTTAGACTCTCCCTCTTTGCCTTTCCTAATGCAAACTGCCCAGAGCAGTCAGAACCATTTGCTGTGCACTTGCCGTGTACCAGCGGCTTTGCAAGCATCTCGTGTGCAGTACCTCACTGAAGCGTCACAAGTCCTAGTCCCACCATGTGACGGGGAAGAAAACAGGCTTGCAGACGTAAAGTTACTTGCACACAATCACAGGCTGACAGGCAGCAGAGCCAGGTTTCAAGTTAAGACTTTCTTGCAGGAAAACTTCAAGCACCAGATTAGGGGGTGAATGTGACTGCACAGAAACTGCTCTGGAGAACAGTGTCCAGGCAACCTCACAGAGCCGTGGAGAGGAGTCACACGACCACCAGGATAGAGCCTCTGTACTGGGGAGCAGGTTCAGTTCCTCTGCCTCCAAGGGCAGGCCATGTGTCAAAGGGCACGTGGTCCCCAAGACACTCAGCCACACCAGGAGCAACGAGGGCTGGGAGAACAGGAGGCATGCAGCAAGGGGGAGGTGAGGAGGGAACGCTGGGCTGGGTTTTGCAGGATGGTTAGGAGTCTGCTTGGTGGGGAAAAGCATTTCAGACAGAGGTACCAGCAAAAGCCAAGGCCTCAATAACTGTTGTTCATGAGGGCACATCTGGATGCCAACTTGATGGCTGCCTTTGCTCAAAAAGGTTTTCCTTCTCAGACCACATGCTCAGAATGAGGCCAGGCTCAGATCCCCGTTTCCAAAGTGGATGGCCTTGGTGACCTGAACTGCTTGGACCAGCTTGGCCTCTCTGGGTTCATGTACAGCAGAGTCCTCCAGGGCAAGGGCTTTAAACCATGTTCCATTTTGTAACTTCTTCTTTTTTTTTTTTTTTTGCCTTTTGTCATTTTAGAGCCACACCCGCGGCATTTGGAGGTTCCCAGGCTAGGGGTCTAACAGGAGCTGTAGCCGCCAGCCTACGCCACAGCCACAGCAACGCGGGATCCGAGCCACATCTGCAACCTGCACCACAGTTCATGGCAACGCCAGATCCTTAACCCACTGAGCAAAGTCAGGGATCGAACCAGCAACTTCATGGTTCTTAGTTGGATTCGTTAACCCCTGGGCCACAACGGGAACTCCCATTTTGTAACTTTTTAATCTCACCAGAAACCTCAGTCTTCAGAAAGGGAGTCTGTTTTCAGGTGATGTATTCATTGTTAAAAAGGTGAACTGTCTTATTCTTCACTGCGTGAGTACTCTCTCCTCTAGAACCAAAGACCCACTGTGTCAGCTGTGCAGAGGACCCGCGGCTCTGAAAGCGATGGGATGCCGAATTGGGAAAAACAGTTAAATGTGCATGACTATCCAAGTCCCTGGTCCACCAGGCCAGGCTGGCTTTGATTCCCTTGTGATCCCACTGCCCACCAGGGCCTGGCACGTGGACGCACTCAGTGTCACCTTGCCGAATGAGTTTCAGATCTGGATAGCCTCTCGACATTTGTGAGCAGACTGATGATTCTCTGCCTGGGAGCGGGCTTGTGCTTCAGGCTAGCACACGGTCTTGGGAGTCAGGCTGAGACTTGGGTTCAAATTTGACCCCATGATGCACTTAGCACCTGAACTTGAGCATAAGCCGGACTCTCCTTTCCTCATGTGTTAAATGAGGATAACGCCAGACTCCAGGAATGTTCTGACTGCTGAATCATACGTGTGTGGAAGCCCTAAACACTGAAAAACACCCAAGGAGTATTTCAGTAACGTTCCCGGCCTCCTTGACTGACTCGGACAAGGTAATGCAGCCAGACTCAAATCCTCAGCCACTGGTTCCCCTCCTGCCCTCCCTCCATCGTCCAGCAGGACCACGCGGTTCGAGGGTAGCATCCTTTCTGCAGATCAGGAAGCCTCCCACCACAGCATCTTCATCTCTGGACTTCCAACTCCCAGTCCGAAGCCTGGCACACGGGGCACGCTGCTCCTCCAGGGAGGCAAGTGTTTTTGGGGAAGGGTCTTCCCTCATATGAGGGTCACTTTCCGACAGTACAACCTGCCCCAGCTTTCAGCTGCCAACCCCTTTGGGAAGCCCCGTGCCCACGGAAACTGTTGGCTGTGCTATCCTGACCCCCCGTCCTCTCAAAGCGTGTCTCCCCCTGCCCCCTCCATACATGCGGAGGATGGACTGGTAAACGCACCTGCTCAGACATTTCAAACTCCTGGCTAATTTCCTGGGATGAGCCTGAGATGCTGAGATGAGGCAGGGGTGTCAGCTGGCCTAGGAACACGCCCAATCTGGGACCTGGCCGGTCTTTGGACACGGGGGCAGGGGAGAAGCAGACACCCAGGACCACCTCCCACTGTGATGTGAGAAGCACAGAGGGCTCGACTCCGCTGAAGGGAGAGGCTGGGCAAAGGCAGGTGGGGGGAGGGCCGTGCAGACTGTGGAATGGGCCAAGCAGCAGCAGCACGTGACACAAGGGCAGGCCACTGTGTCTGTAAGAGTCAGTTTCTACCTCTGTAAAATGGGCATGGTGATCCAGGGCTGGACACAGCTTTTCTCAGAATAGATTAGGTCTCTCCTTCCTCAGGACTTCCCAAAGATATAACCCCAGACCCCCCCATCAAGCCTCCCTCTGATGTATGTTCCTGGTCCCAAGTCCAACGGCACCCATGACAGACTGGACGGGATAAGAAATGGGGACCAATGGTCAGAGTGGCTGCAGCTGCCAGAGGAACCCAGGTGGGAGGCGAGTCCAGCCTCGAGGCTCCAGCTGGGCATCAGGACCGGGAAGGCGGGAACTAGTACCTCCTCCCTGGACCACTCCTTCTTCGAGCCTGAGTCACCCTGAACAGCCACCATCTGGCACAGAGCAGGTGCTCTGCATTGTGGGCAGACCCCTGACAAGGCCACCAGCACATGTGACAGCCTCGTTAACCTCACCCACAGCCTTGTCAACCTCACCCACCCAGTGCAGCAATTAGCTGACCTTAAGTTCAGGTTCCACTACTGACCGGCTCTTTTGAACCTCAGGGTCCTGTTTGTAAAACATCCGTAAGTGATCCTGTCCTAACTCCTAAGGCTACTGTATAAATCCTCTAAAATGATCAGTGTGAAGAGCATGACTGGGGAAGGAGAGAATGAACCAAGCACCTCCCTAGAAGGTCATCTCTTCTAACCCGAATAGCAACAGTCCTAAAAGGTAGCTACTGCTATCGGTCCATTTTACAAATGAGTATGCTATGGTTCAGAGAGGTTAAGTCACCTGCCCAAGATCACACAGCTCCCCAGGTCGGTCTGACTCCAGACATGGGCTTTCACCTGCCTTTCCCTTCTTCCACGCCACACTCACAGCTTTGGTCAAGCTCTTCCCAAAACTCAGGGCTTACTGTCATGATTATTTCAAAAAACCCAAGGTTAGAAGAGGTTTTCCTTTTTTCACGCAGCCTGTCTTTCTCTCAACGTGCAGAACAGCAAACTCACAGTCTGCTAATTTCTGGGTCTCAGACAATCAGAATTCCAACCGTCTGGGAGAGCCAACCTAAGAAAGCAAGAAATTAATCTTTGCAAAGTTAACGTCTTCGAGGCGTCGCGTCAGTATTTGGGTTGGACGTAATCTTGCTATCGTAACGCAGATGAAACCCCAAATTTAATAAGGCTAAGACAACTCTAACGACGCAAGAAACATAACAGGATATTGCAAAGAGATTAGGGAGCTTCCTCTGGACGGCGTGGATGGGCCGAGGAGAGGGCAGGGTGGGGGCCAGCAAGGCCTGGGGACTAGCAGCCTGGGTGGAGGGGAGCCCGCCCAGTGCGGGAGCAGAGGCTCCGCAGGCTAAATGCGGACCAGCTGGAGGATGGACGCGAGTGTTAGAGTTGGACGGGGCAGGAAAGGCTTACCTCATGAAAGAACTGTGGAAACGGCTGCTGGAAAGATAATAAAAGGATTAACTGCTATTTTAGTGGGCCATTTACTCTTCAATCAAAGTGTCTCATCTATTTCCTGTTCTCCAGAGGCTCCGGGTCCAAAATTCCTTTGTCTATTACAGCACATGGTAGCAGAGGCCTGTCATGAGAAATTAATAATTTTACAGGGAAGGGAGATTTTATTCATCTGGGTGCGGCGGGCGAGGGCCCGCTCCTTCCCCAGGTTACCTGCTGCGCCGCGGGCCTCACAGGAAGGGGAGGCGCTCCCCTCGGGGGCAGGGCAGACGGAGCTCAGAGACCTCTGCTACCTACCATCTCAGAGGAGGCCTGGCCGGCCCAGGACCGCAGAGAATAACTGGGGTGTCACAGGAGAAGATGTACACAAAAGGAGCATCATAGTTTAGAAAGATGTGAGTTCAACTTCCACTCCAGTGGTTACTAGCCGTGTAACTCTGGGCAAGTTCTTTCTATTATTGTTAGTATTATTATTGTCATGATTACTAGCCTCTATCATTACTGTTGTTACGGCTTGTCTCCAACAAGCTGTGTGACCTGGGCAAATTATGTAATCTCTCTGAGCCTCAGTTTCCTTACCTGTAAAAGGGGGATTAATAGTATCTGCTCCATAGGGTGGCTGTGAGGAGCACAGGGCTTAGAACAGCCCCTGCACACAGTCAGCACTCAGGAACTGCTTGCTGGTCTGGTATTGTGACCATAATCCTCAACCCCCCTAAGAGGCAAGACAAAGTGTTCTCACAGTAGCAGATAGAAGGCCAGCTGGACCCCACTGAACTTCTGTAGCTTCATCTGTAAAAACCTTTGGTTTTACAAAACTCTTTTGTAAAGATTAAATGCAAGCACAGGTGAATACAGACATGGCTTGAACATCACCTCCTCCATGAAGCCCCTCTAGGTTTCTCCTCCCTGGGTTGATGCAAACTCCATCTCAGACCCTGTCACTCCTCTCAAAACCCATCTCCAGCCCATCCCTGACTGTCAGTGCTCCCAGACGAAGAGCTTGGCAGGTCCAGGCCTGGGTCCCTAGAGCCAGGTGTAAGCCTGTGTTCACGGAAGTCTGCTGAACCAAAAGAGATGTTGTCAGGTTGCCCCAGCAAAGAAACCCAGAGAGATCCTGCAGCTGCTCCGAGTGAGCTAAGCCTCTCTGACCCCTCAATAGGCTTCCATTTCCCAACCTGGAAAATGGGCATGGAAGGCCTAGCTCATCTCCAAGGTCCCTCATGTCTAACGTATCAAAAACTCCTGGATGCTATGCTTCCACATGGGGAACCCACGTGTGAGAAGCTCACTGACCACACTTTGACAGGGTTCAGGCCAGGCAGCCTCCATGAGGGCCCCCACAGACACCAGTGGGGTCACCCGTAGGAGAGAAGACGTGGAGTGTACAGCCCAGCAGCTGACAATGACAGACGCTCAGAGAGACGGGGTCCAGCTGCTGTCCGGGAGCCCTGCCCTGTGGTCTCCACTGGGCATCTCCTTCCAGGCAGGGGCACACCCTTCTGCGAGTCATGCGTCCCAACACCCCGAATGAACTGGGGCATTGCCAGGAGCCGGCCCAGCCACCAGCTCCCCCTCCAGCAAACTCTCAGCCCAAAGGCACACAATACGGTCAACGGCTCAGCCTGCTCATGCCGGCCTCCCGCTGGAACCCAGCACTCCAACCACAGGTTCCGTCCTACTTCCACTCTTTGGCAGAAGCCATTCTCTGCCCCTCACTCGTCTACCAAGTGAATTCCTTCGCATCCGCAAGCCCCAGCCTTCTGGAAGCCAAATAAGCCGGTTCAGTGGGTGCCCAGCTCACAGCTCCACCAGCAGCTGGGCCCCAAGGGTGAACAGCGGGTCCCAGGAGGATGGAGTTTATGCCCAAGCTTCCTGCCCCCTCCCCGGCCCTGCAAATGCTACCCTGAGCTTTGAGCAGGAACAGAGATGGACCTCTCCCCAGGCTGCACCCTCCCCAAACTGAGTTCCCCACCAGGCAGGGCGGCCCGGTGACAGTGATGGCACACGAGTGTGCAGGGACTCAACCTTGGCCATGACGCCCTGCCTCCTCCCTCTCCCTCGCTCAGGCCCCAGTGGCTGGGAAGACGGAGCTGGGCCCTGGTGGCTCTCTCTGCCCTTGCACTCCCCCCAAACAGGCGCCTGTCCTGGTGGCCAGCTGGGCCATGGCAGTAGGCACTGCAGCTTGGCTGAGTACATCGGGGACTACGAGGACACTCCTGGCCTCTGATACGACAGACTCCCACCACAGTGAGAGAAACGGAAAGGCCTGGTCAGAAGGGCTGGAGGCCTGGGTGCCTACGATGAAGGTGCGTGTCCCTGGAAATCCTAGTCTCAGTCTCAGCCAGAACACTGCAGGCACTAACCATGGCCTTGCCTGCTAACCCTTGGCCTTGCCCTAGAGCTGGCCCTGGGGACCCACAGCTCTCAAGCCAGACGCCGGTGAGGACCAAACTCCTTGGGAAAACAAGCCTGTGGCCGCTCCAGGAGACCCGGGGAGCCCCCCCTAGGGAGGACTCCGGGTGAAGAGCCAGCACTGGAGGACAGCATGCTCCCCATGACTCACCTGGCCGCCGGCAGATGGGACCCTGCGCCTTTGTAAGTAAGAGAGAAGCCTGGTTGAGAGCATGTGTGTTGCCACCTGAACAAGCATATGTGACACCAGGCCACAGAGGGTGGAGGATGGGGTACCTGGCCAGTTTGAGGGACCCTCTGCCACGGTTCCCAGTGATGGGGCACTGACGCTGTGACCAGGGGCCACGTCTGCAGCATCAGTCCTACCGTCTTCGAGCCCGGGGAATCCTGGCCAGCCCCCCCAGGGAAGGAGCCCTGGCCGCGCTCTGCCAGAGCAGCGAGGTGGGTGCTGCTCGGCCGGGGGTGGCCGGGGGACTCACCATGCACTTGTTGGGCTTCTCGCCCGAGTGCACCCTCATGTGGATGAGCAGCTTGTAGCGGGCGTTGAAGGGCTTGTAGCGGCGCACACAGCCGGCCCAGAAGCAGGTGAAGTCCTCGCCCTTGCGCTGGTCGATGTGGCTCTTCTCGATATGCCGCACCAGCTCCTCCTGCTGCTCGTAGGCTGCACAGCAGTCCACCCAACGGCACGCCTGCCGCCCAGCCACCCCCCTGCCCGCCAGGCCCAGCCCCAGGCCTCCGAGGCCCGGGCCAGGCGGCAGCTGAGACAGGGGGTAGGGGGGTGGCAGGCCCTGCTGGTGAGGCCCGAAGAGCTCTGAGAACTCATCCGCGGGCTCCTGCTTCAGGAAGCTGGCTTTCCGGCAGGCTTCGAGTTGCAAACTGCCCTCGTGGCTCTCGGTGGATGCAGGACTGGACCGGGCCCGCCTGGGAGGGCCCCCCAGGTCTCCCGGCAGAGGGGGGCTCCGCAGTCCATTTACGCAGGTGACCAGAGCTGTCTGGGAGGCGCGGATGATGGAGGTGATGTCAGAGGAGGCGCAGGGGGAGGCGGAGGCCGAGGAGGTGGCGGGCAGGCCCAAGAGGCAGCAGCGCTTCAGGCCTCCCTCAGGGAGGTGGGCCTCGGGTGGGGGGCCCAGGCCAGAGCTGGGTTCACTGCCCAGAAGGTAGCAGGAAGGCGCGGGGTTGGCGAGGCCTCGGCCCGGCGGGTCCAGGTCCGTGTGCAGGCCCGTGGCTGGCGGGGCCCGGCAGTGGGCAGACAGGGGTGCGCGTGCTTCTGCCATGGCCCGGTAGTCAGGAAGGGACTCCTGCTTGATGTTCTGCGTGGCCGGGAGGCTGCCGTTCACATACGTGACCTGGGCCCTGGGTGACCTGAAAGACAAGGCAGAAAGGTCATGAGAGGGCTGACACTCCGCTGTGCAGAGGCCTAGACAGGGGACGGCGGGGAGCCTGAGGACCGAGGCTGGAGCAGGAAAGGGATGGCAAGCAGCAGAGGGACCGGGACTTGTTGTCTGGTCAGCAGGGAGGAGCGTGAAGGGCAAAGGGGACAGAGAGGAAGAAGCCGGGGCTGGGGAGAGGTTCAAGAGAGGAAGGAGGTCCGAAAATACGAATGTGCCAAGGAGGATGCCAGCAAGGAGCACATCTCATTCTCCTACCAAATCCAGACCCCCCCCCCCCCCACTTCAGCCCAGTGCCACTCACCCTGCCTCTGAGGTCTCCCTGTACCTGCCCCCCGCCCCCCTGCCCATGACCTTCTGGACATTCTGGAGGAAGAAGGCTGAGGATGGATCTTGAGAACTTAAAGCAAACCGGACTTAAAGCAAACATGGGGTCCGGTTTGCTTTAAGTCCTGCTTACTTGGCAGTTCCCGTCGTGGCTCAGTGGAAATGAATCTGACTAGCATCCATGAGGAAGCAGGTTCGATCCCTGGCTTTGTTCAGTGTGTTAAGGATCTGGTGTTGCCGTGAGCTGTGGTGTAGGTTGCAGGCATGGCTCAGATGTGGCTTTGCTGCGGCTGTGGTGTAGGCCGGCGGCTACAGCTCCGATTCGAACTCTAGCCTGGGAACCTCCATATGCCACGGGTGTGGCCCTAAAAAGACAAAAAGAAAAGGAAAAAATTCTGCTTACTTGTCCCTTAAATCTTCCTCATCTCTTGTCATCTTTCTTAATTTCTAAAATTGTTAATTGTGTGACATTTTGCCGCAAGCAATTTGTCCTCTCCACTGTGAACACACGTGGGTGGGGGTCTGACTCACAGTCACAATGAGGAGCGTCTGAGGAAAAGCATTCTGGGGGGGACATGCCGGATTTCAATCCCAGGTACCACGAGTGCACAAAACACAACTCTGGGGAGGAGCTGTGGGGAGCCAGGCAGGCCAGTGAGAGGCCTGGGTCTGAGGCCAGGCTCGACGACCCTCGGCTGTGCACCTTGGCTGGGGGGCGGGGGTGCTCTGGGCCTCTCTTCACACCCCAGCGTGGAAGGATTCTCTCCTGAGGGTGAGGATGGTGACAGGCAGGGCCCAGCTGGCCCGACGCTGCCTCCATCACATGTGAACCACCCGCATTTCGAGAGGGGCGGCCTCTCCCAAATGTGGGCAGTTAAGTACGGGTAGAGATAGCAGGACCTGCCGGTCACCAGAGGATTCTGAGGGGAGAGCCAGCAAGGTGACACTGGGCTCGGGGCCAGAGAGCCGCACTGGCTGGCTGGGCAGACAGAGAGCCGGCTTATGTGCCCGAAGTCTGACTAGGACACCTTGTGTGTCCTCGTACTTCTCCCCATCCGAGCCTCGGTCTCCTTTCCTGCAGCAGGAGGAATAACCCTCCCTACCTCAGAGCGGGGCTGCCAGGCCCGCGGGAGGAAACAGGCCGTGACGGCCCTCTGGGAAGAGGATGGCAGGGTGAATGGTGCCACCGTCACTGCCATTATTACCACCGTTGTGCTGGGGCTCTGCAGCTGGGGACTGTGGGCCGGTCCCCTGTCCCTCTGCTTCCCAGGGTGACCCTGCAGCCCCAGCCGCTCCCTCGCGGGCTCCCTGCAGCCCTGGCATCCTCAGCTCCAGCCGTGAGGTGCAGGGAAAGGAGACGACAGGGGAGAAGGAAAGTCGGAGCCCGGAGCACTCAGAGAGCACTGCTTCAACCCGTTCGCTTCCAAGAAGGCCCAGGGCTTACTGCAGTCACAGCAGCAAACCAGCGACAGGGCTGAGGCCGGAACCCAGGCTCGCCCTCACCCTCCCAGGGGTGTGCGGTTCTTCAGCGCAGACCCGACCTGCTTCCTGGATAAGAGCTTGGAGAAGGGGCTTTTCTTCGGTTCTCAACTATACTGAACAATTCTCCACTTCACTCAGCAGAAACCTTTCTTGCCTCCCAGGAACTCTGCTGCCCAGAGTATGGTCATCAGGTGGAATCAGAAGGGACAAATACACACATATGTGCTGGGCCCACTGTAACCAGCAGAAGGTCCTGCGTACCTTAAAGACCTGATTTAAAGTTGTGACTTTGTGGAGCTCAAAAAATAATAAAAGCAATAATAATAATAATTTAATAATAATAATAATAAAAGCCTAACTGCTCCTTGCATGGTCATGATCCTGGGCCCGGTGGAGGTGGGCACAGGTCGGGAACGGCAGCCAGGGAAGCATTTGTTTGGAGCAATCACTTTATAAACACAGCCACCTTAAAGCACCAACACCAGGAGAAGAGAAGAGTGTGAAGTTCTGTGACTGAGTCACTCAAACAATCAATGATGAAACCCTGAATGGCATCAGGCGGGGAGGAGGCAGCTCAGGCCCAGTGTCTCCTGGCTCCCAGTGTAGTGGAGGCAGCCGCTGCTTGCCGTCGCTGGCCCCGTGAGGTCAGGCAGTGATTCTGGACCCGCTGGACCGCTGAGCCCTGTGTACCACCTGCAGCTCCCATCGTATCGCCACAAACTGTGAGCTGGGTTCCTCAACAGAGCAGACAACTCCAGGCGCTTTCCCAGAGCCCGTCTCATGCATCCTAACAGGACAACGATGTGTGTCTGTCAAATGCATAGCCAAGTTCTTCAAGGGAGAGACTACCAGCTGTTTGATACTTATAAAAACAGAAGCTATTTGCCCAAGTCCTCAGAGGCAGGCAGTGAGAGAGCAGGAATTTGAACCTGGATCTGTCTGAATCCGAGAGAGCAGGCCCTAAACCCGAGATAATCAGGTAGGACGGAAAAGGTACAGGACCTGGCCGAGTGTGGGGTAGGGCCTGGGACCCTCTTAACTTTTGGGAAAATGAAAGAGTCTGGAAAAGCCAGATCAGCAGCAGGGGTGGCAGCCACTTAGATGCAGGCGAAGGGTTCTGGGGACAGACTCTCTTGTGCCCTGTGAAAATGACATTCAAAATGACAAATGATATTTCTGGAGTTCCCTTGTGGCTCAGCAGGTTAAGGATCTGGCATCATCATCGCAGTGGCTTGGGTTCGATCCCTGGCCTAGGAACTTCAACATGCCACAGACGTGGTCAAAAAAAAGTGAGAAACTATATATCTGATCCTCTCTACTGGGAAAAAACAAAAAAAAAAACACACACTTTCAGGGAGTGGCTCAGTGGTAACAAACCCCCACTGTGGGTTCGATCCCTCGTCTCGCTCAATGGGTTAAGGAACTGGCGTTGCCATGAGCTGAGGTGTAGGTCACAGACGAAGCTGTGTTGCTGTGGCTGTGGTGTACGCCGGCAGCTACAGCTCCAATGTGACCCCTAGCCTGGAAACAGCTGTGGCCCTAAAAATACAAAAAACCAAAAAACCATCTGCTGTCTTAGCTTTCACTAATTAGCATAGCTCCTTCTACCTGAGAAGAATTTCATTGAAGAAAACGGATGCTGCCGGGCTGAGGGGAGGGAGCCTCAGTGAATAACCAAGCAGATAAATGCATCTGACTGCCACCACCAAACAATGCACAGCTCCAAGTCTAAAAGATGCTTACTCCTTGCCACATACCTAATTGTGTTCACCTAAAATCCACAGGTTGAAGCCCCAAACGTCAATGTGACTGTATTTGGAGGTAGGGCCTTTAGGGAGGTAATTAAATGAGATCATAGGGTGGAGCCCTGATCCAGGAAGACAGGTGGGTGTCCTTTCAAGAAGAAGAAAAGACACCAGGGCAAGCACACAGAGAAAAGATCCAGTGAGGACATGGCGAGAAGGCAGCCGTCCGCAATCCAAGGAGAGTGGCTGCAGGAGAAGCCATACCTGCAGACACCCTGATCTGGGACTTCCAGCCTCCAGAAGTGAGAGGGGATGCATGTCTGTGGTTTAAGCCACTCCGTCGGTGGTGGTTCGTTATGGCAACCCAAGCCAACTAAGACCCTTCGGTAAATCAGAAGTCTCACTAATATCAGAGAAAGCCACAGGGAATCTCCATCCTCAGAGAAGGAACGGTTCCACGTGGGAAGAATAAGCCTCCTGTTAATTCACAGTCTCTCCCACAGTGGGGCTCCCCCTGCAAAGTAAACTGCATCGGGGCGATGGCTGCTTCCTTTACCAGGGCACCCACCCCAGCACCCACCATGGTGCCCGGCACAGAGTCGGAGCTTGGTAAATGATTGGTGAAGGAATGGACTGCAGACAGGCAACTGGGCCAGCTTTCAGAATCTCTGATCTGTGGAAGAGAAGCCTGGCCAGCAGCCCCAATCAGTGGGAGAGGACCCCCCGGGGCCAGGTGGGTGAGTGCAGAGGCCTGTCTGTGGTTGGGCAAACCAGAGGGTAGAGAGGTGCGGCTGGGACCCCGAGAGAAGCCGCAGGAGGCAGAGTTCAGTCCCACGTGCAATCTGACAGAACATCTGTCCAGAGGTGGACGTCACTGGAAATGTGCCAGCGCTGGCGATTATCTGGCACATCGCCTGCGGGGCGCAGGCTTCCTGGGGCAGGACACGCCCGCGTGGAGGAAGCCCTCTCCACGCGAGGAGCAATCCAGTTAGGACACTATAGGTGTATGGATCCTGAATGGAGTTTCCCCTGCCCAACCTCTTCCCCATCCTCTGAATTTTTCTCTTCTGAAATGACGGATTCTCTGTAACAGCCATCTCAGCTTCTGCAACGGGGAAATGCATCTTAGTAAAACCATTCCTATTTCTCAATGGGGCCCTGCCGTGCAGAGGTGCAGAGCCCAGACCAGGCAGCCGCCCATGCTCCACTGGGCTCCGGCTGGTCTCTGGCCCTCCCGTGCCTCAGTTTCCCTGTGTGGCCCGTGAATCAGGCAGACCAGGGGAGGTCTGGAGCCCCAGGCCTTGGCCTCCAGGGAGCATCTGCAGAAGGCAGCTGTTGGGTACGGAGCACATACCTGCTGGGGTGGGGGAAATGCAGCAGCCTCTCACAGGCTGGGGGGTGGCCCCGGGGTGGTGGGCTTCCTGCAGGGAGAAACAGGCCCTGGCGGCAGGTGGGGCCAGGGCCTTCGGCGAGGTCCAGGTCCAGCAGGCTCTTCTCAGAGCCCGGAGTGCGATGGCCGTAGCTCCCATTCACTACACAGAGAAAGACAGGAAGAGGAGACAAAGTGAGTGGGCACGGCCTGCAGAGGGTGCGGGCAGAGGGCAGTCAGCAGGGTACCAGGCAGGGCACAGCACCCCTGAGCAACACTGACTGAACCCCTGCTGTGTTCAAGGTGATACAGTCCCATAGTCACCAACAGGATCAGTAATAAAATCCCCAGTTCTCGGATGCAGATGCTGAGCTCCAACGGGTAAAGGACCTTTACACAAACACGGAGCACTTGTGATATACTAGACACTACCCCAGGGGTGGGACACGTGGTGAGCTGGACTCACAGACTCCTGCCTCTTGGAGCTTACAATCTAGGATCCGCATGCCCATCACCTAGCGCTCACTGGACAAAGGTGACCAGCCGCGGCTGGGTTGGCTGCCCGGAGGGCTGGTTGAGCATCACTGACATTTGCTGGTCCAGGAAGAGCACCTGTTCTTATTATCACCAAAGCTCAAGCCACATTGTTTCCCAAATCGCATTACCCCATAGAAACACAGCACACAGTTATTCACACCTCTGCAGCCTCCACGGTTCTCTGACAGCCTGTCACTGACTCAGCCTTGCTAGACCTCTGGGCTTTTAGGAAGACAAATTGAAGCAGGCATGCCTCAGTTAGTCTTGAAATCTACATAAAGCCTTTGAAAGCCCTTAAAAGCTATATGAAATATAACAATAACGTTAGGCACAATCGTTATTAAGCTACGTGCCCTATCTGGGACTCTGTTCTCATCTGCAGTGTGAGGAGGGTTAATCTGGGCTTTCTGCCCAATCATTTGGCAAGGTTATGTTAAGAAGGAAAGAGCATGGGCTCTGGGGCCTGATGCGCCTGGTGTGAGCCCCTACTGTCCCCGACCAAGTCTGTGACTTCAACAAGTTCCTCCCCATAGCTGAGTCCCCGTGTAAAATGGGGACACCCACACCGGTTCTCCAGAGATGCTGTGGGGTTTTGAGAACTGAGGTGCAGAACCCCTAGCCCAGCTCGGGCACCTAGCAGGCAAGGCACCAGGAGTGGAAATTGTTCTTACTGTCAAACAGCCCTTTGAAAAGTATGAAGTGTCCTGTGGATGTAATAAAACATTAGTAACAGGTCTGAGGATTGTCCGGGGGCTGTCAACACTGAGCAAGGTGAACCACTAAGATGACAAAGAGCTGACACCGGCGCACAATCAGCCCTGAAGCAGAAGGATGAGGACAGCAGAAGCGTCCTTTGCTGAGCTTCCACTGTCTCATGGGAGCCTCCTGCCGCCCTTGCGGGGAGAGGTGAATTACATTCCCGGTGCAGAAGAGAAGGCAGAGGCTCAGGAAGGCTGACCATCTGCCCCAGATCACACAGCTAGTCAGTCTGGGCTGGACGTCTGGCTCCAGTCCATCAGACCCAACCGCCTCTTCATCACTCTACAATAAAAAGCAGGCTCAGGAAGAAGTCCAACCTCATCTTCCAGCTCCAGCTCCCCCAGCCCTAATTCTAGCCCCATCCTCACTGCCAGGCAGCCCCCTCACAGAAGGCCAGACACTCGGTGCTCACCTGTCACATTCCCAAAGGCCTGGAGAGGCACCAGGCTTTCACCTGCCGAGCACTTTACAGTTTGCAGAGGAGAATGCAGTGCCCTCAAGGTCCCAGGGCAGGTGCTGAATCTCCAGACAAGCGTCTCCTCCAGAGTAGCCCTTTGGTCACCCTCCCAGGCCAAATGCTGGGCCAATATCCTGCTGTGAGGAACACTCGCTCCCGCTGGCTTCGGCTGCTGCTCGGCCAGCCCCCTACAAGCTTATTTTTTAATAACTCGGTTGTTTTTTAATTAAAAAGAAATCCCTGGTAACAAATGCGAATGGCCTGAGTTAATGAGAGCAGGCTGCCGCTCCTTCCACTCCGTCTCTGCTTGGCGGTCTCTGCCCTTTTCAAATTGTTTCTGCTCACGCTTTTATTGTCCCACTGAGGCAAACCCTGGGACTGGGCCTCAGAAAACTGGGGATAATTTTATGACCATTAATAGCATTTGGTGCAAAGAGAGCTTAATCATCACACGGGACTGTTCTGCCAGGGTCTTTCTCCCAGAGTCTTTGGGTCAGGGAGGCGGTTCCGAGCTTCTTTCAAGGGCCCACCAGCCCTGCTGGGGACATCTGGGTCGTCTACCCCTCCTTCCTGTAGGAGGACATGTGAATAGATGGAAGGCGGGGCCCCGGAAAGGCACCAGGGAGCCCCAACACATCCAGGTCTATTCATCAAGCCTTTCCTATTCCACCCCCAGGCATATCTGAATCTTTCCAAAGTTGGTCCCTGGGAGGTGGCTCATTACAGCCATTTTCCAGATGCGATAAACTGAGGCTTGGAGAGATAGGTGCCTTCCACCAAGCTCTGGGGTCTGTAAGAGGCAGAGCCACAATTCAAACCCAGACCTCTCAGACTCTACAGCCCAAGACCTGTCCTGCTGCCTCTCAGCTGAGTGACAAACAACGGGGTATCCCCCCTGCAAAACAAGCATCCCCACCTTGGACTCCAGTAAGATCACGCTGGGGAGCCTCTGGGGAAGTTCAAAGTACAGCCGTTACAATGACCCCTAAACTTCAGGCTTTGAACCCACTCTGCCATCTCAGACAAGCACACACGAAGAGGAGTTTCCATTGCGGCTCAGTGGTAATGAACCCAGCAAGTATCCATGAGGATGCAGGTTTGATCCCTGGCTTCACTCAGTGGGTTAAGGATTCAGCATTGCTGTGAGTGGTGGTGTAGGCCGGCAGCTGCAGCTCTGATTTGACCCTTAGCTTGGGAACCTCCATATGCTGCAGGTGCGGACTTAAAAAAAAAAAAAAGTACACATGAAGGCTCAGAGAAGTTTAGGGGGTTACCCAAGGTCACACAGGGGGTAAGGGGCTGAGCTGAGATGCAAACCTATCGCCTCTAGCGGAAGAAACAGTCATCACTGGACAAACAATTGGGGTCTATTGGCTTCTCCACTGGACCCAGTAAGAGCTTTTCCTACAATAAATAAACACGCAGCTTTGGGACGGAGGGAGGAGCCCCTTGGGTCCCAGTTCAGCACTGTTTGGGACTCCGAGCCCCTTCAAGCCCTTGTCTTGTGTGACCTTCACAGCAGTCTAATGCAGCACAGGCCTTCTCTCCTCACAGAGGGACATGAGCACCAGAGCTGGCAAGTGGCTGCCTAAGGTCACATGACAATTGCTGGCCTAGCTGGGGCCAAACCCAGGTCTCCTTCCCCAAACCCAGGCCAGGTCCCGCTCCTGGCCACGTGCTTTCTCAAAGCCTGGAAATTAAACTAGAGGCTATGTCCCAGCAATGTTGCCACCATGGCAACCCCAGGCCCTCCCACTGCCTTCCAGCTTGTTGGCACCTTGCCTCTTTGTCCCCAGGGGCACCACAGGACCCACTCCTGCTTGCTCTCTGTCTCCAGGAAGCAAGATGGAGTCTTTCTCTGAGAAGGCAGGGGAAGAGAGGGGCATGCTGAGGCAGGCTGGGGGTGCCCTGAGAAGGGGCCGGCACCCCACAACCATGTCTCCCTCTGTGCCATAGACGACCAAGAGCAGACCCTGGACCCGGCCCTCCCCATGTAAATGAAGCTTCTTTAGAAGTTTGGAGGGTGAGAGGGTCTTCTGTTCATTTTTTTTAATTTGTGAGAAAACTTAGAATGGGACCGACTTAGAATGGGACCGAGTAACCATCTATTTCATTAATAGATGAAGAATCGGAGGCTCAGAGAGGGAAAGGACCTCCTGAGTCACACAGCAAATCCATAGCAGAACCTGGCCTGGCACCCCTGGGATTAGGTAAGAGTTTGGTTTCTTTTACTCTTCATGCCTCAGTTTTCTCATTTGTAAAATGTGCTAACACCTACCTCACACAGCATTAAGCATAGCGCCTAGCTCACAGTAAGCACTCAACAATGAGTAATAGTGATGATAATAATAATTACTTCTATTCATCCCTGAGTTCAGGACGGGCTGGGAGACAGGGCCCTGGATGAAAAGTATTCTGTCCTCAGGAAGGTCAGGTCTGGATGACTCTGAGGCCAGACACAGAAGGACAAGCCCCCTAGGCTCAGGGGTCACCAAATGCATGACTGGGCAGCCTGAATGAGGTCACAGCCAGCAAATCTAAAGCAAATGGCTCCAGTTACACACCACAGAGCTTTGCAAATTACCGTAATGACTTGGCTTTATAAAGTGGTACCACATATAAGGTGACTCCCCACAGGAATTTTAATTTACACTGAAAACTGCCAAGTCTGCATGAGAGGGACAAAGATGCATTCAGCATCTCAGGCCCATATGCCGCCTCCGTGCTGTCCCAGGAGCAGCCAGTGGCCAGGTCTAAAAAGGCTTATATGATGACTGCTCCTCATTCATGGACAAGCAGACTTTTAGTGCCACCACGTGCCAGGCTGGTGATAGGGTACTGCCCTTTACAGTTCACAACACATCTCACAGCCATCATCTACAAGCATTGCTACAACCCTTGCAAGTTACATTGGCTCAGAGGGGGCAAGCAATTTGCCTAAGCTCACACAGCAAGTGCAGGGCTCAGACTGCAAGCTTTCTCTGAAACAGGCAAGACGTACTTTAAGTTTTGCTGGCCACATACTCCCTGCCACAACTACTCGACTTGGTTATCGTACTGTGAAAAGCAGTCATAAACAACATGTAAACAGATGATTGGGCCGGGTTCCAATAAAACTCTGTTGAGAAGAAAGCTCACTGGCTCCTGGGCTGCCGACTCCGATCTAGTGCAGCAGTTAGAGATGGGCTTTGCAGTTAGACTTTGCTGCATCTGTAAAACAGGGAGCATTTTACAGGTGAAGCTGATGACAGGAAAACCACTGTTGACTTTGCCTGAAGGGTAGGCATTTGACAAATGGAGCATTTGATAAATGGCTCGGGCCCCCCCCACCCCAAGCCGGGGCTCACCCCCTATCTGGGCATTACCTCTCACTTCCATATGCTGTGCTGCACACGCCCCCGCCTTCTGGTCAGGGTGCCTGACATCTTCCAAAACCCTCTGGGCCCCCAGAGCTCAGCAGAAATGCATCTCCTTCCAGAATATTCTATGGTCTCTCCCACCTCCCCAAGCTCTCCCACCTCTGCACACAGCAGTCCCTGCGAATAGCTGCCAGTGAGGATACACCTGCCGCACGCCCAGCATCTGACTAACACTCATCACATCTGCTCTCTAAATCTCCTCGGCATCACCACAAGGTGGGGACTAGAACACTCTGTACCACCACACAGATGCTTCTGAGTGCAGCTGAAATCCTGCCTCTCCTAGAGTCTGTGAAATCCTTCGGGACGAGGGTCTTGGAGCTCCAGAGCTGCTGAATGTCAGTGCATCCGGACATGTGATTTTGCCCAGCCTCACTTACAGAAGGGAAAAGGGGGTCCTGGGTGGCGAAGAGGCAGGTCCTAGTCACACATCGAGCAGGTTCTCTCCATGCCTGGGCCCCACCGGGGATCTTCCCCTCATTCCTGCACACGCTGACCCACAGGAGGTGCTCAGAAACACTGGGGAGGGGTGGCTGGAAGGACTGTCCAAAGTTCACGTGCATGCTTACTATGGCAGACGCGGGGAACTAGGGGAACAGAACAAGCTTTTGTCACACACACACACACACACACTGTGTGCCTCCTCTATGAGCCGCAGCTGTCCCCTCTGAGTAGTGGGAGTGCCAGGCCCAAGCAAGAGGGGCACCAGAGACCCCAGGGAGCTGGGACCGCAGGCTCCACTGCTCAGGCCCAAGGGGAGTGAGTGCTGGTGGAGGGCGAGTCTGTGCTGCATCCGAAATCCAGGGCCCTTCTGCCTCACGGCGCTGCCTGTCATCCACTCTCTCTCCTCACCAAACCCAAAGGCCCGGCAGGCAATCAGCAGGAAGTGGGAGCTTCTGAAAGCGGAGAAGCAGGAAGGCCCGACAGCCGAGGCTTTTCCAGTCTCCACAGCCCGGCCGGATGGGCTGCTTCACCTGGAGCCATCTCGGGGTGTCACAGGCCCCATCAGGGGACCTGACACCTTGGCAGGGCCTCCGGAGCTACAGAGCCTGATGCTCGAGGCCTCACGCCGGGCTTATGGCCGCCTGGCGTCTCTTATCCCCGATCACAAAAACTCCATAAATTCCCCTTTAAAGCTAAGCTAGATTTACGGGGACTCAGGCCAGTAAAACCCGAGCAGGCTCACCTTGGGGGGACGGCGCCGCAGAGAAACCAGAGCAAGCCTGCAGCCCTGTGCCGTAGAGCGGGGAAGTGAAATGAGGTGGGGCAGGGGGACGAGTTTAAGATCATTTATGGGCCGAGTTTCTCTCAGGCTCACCTATTCCCATCAAATTAGCACACACTTGCTGGAGAAAAAAAAATTAGAATAAGCCACAACCCAGAGAGTCACAGCAGACCGTGATGACACACCATCCCTGTGGCATCTCCCTAAGCCTCTACATTTACAGTTTTTTGACAAAAAGGATGATATACTTATTTTCTCGTACTCTGCTGTTTTCATTTAGTAGTGTAATCCCGAATACTAAAGTTCATGGAGTGCCCACTATGTGCCAGGCACAGTACAAGGCTTTTCCCATGCCAGAACTACTAATGCCATTTTCTAGAGGAAAAATGACTTGCCCAAGGCCATGCAGCTGGTGAACGGTGGACTCAAGATGCAAGCCCAGCCTTCTTGGACACCCAGACATAAATCTCCATTAGGAGATTCAGGGTTAAGGCAACTGATTATTCTCCTAGTGTGTTAGTCAGCTTGGACTGACATTACAAAATATCGCAGACTGCAGTTCTCGTCGTGGCTCCACGGAAACGAATCTGACTAGTATCCATAAGGACACAGGTTCGATCCCTGGCCTCACTCAGTGGGCTAAGGATTCTTAAGGACTCAGTGTTGCTGTGAGCTCTGGTGTAGGTTGCAGACACGGTTTGGATCTGGTGTTACTATGGCTGTGGTGTAGGCCAGCAGCGACAGCTCCGATTTGAACCCCAGGCTGGGAACTTCGATGTGCCGCGGATACAGCCCTAAAAAGACCAAAAAAAAAAAAAAAAAAACCAAAAAAGCAAAATGCCACAGACAGAATGGCTTAAACAACAGAAATTTATTTTTCTCTGGAGTTCCTGTTGTGGTTCAGCAGTAATGAACCCAACTAGTATCCATGAGGACGCGGGTTCCATCCCTGGCCTTGCTTAGTGGGTTAAGGATTCAGCATTGCTGTGAGCCATGTGGCATAGGCTGGCAGCTGCAGCTCTGTTTCGACCCCTAGCCTGGGAACTTCCATATGCTGCAGGTGTGGCCCTAAAAAGACAAAGAAAAAATGGAAAAGAAAAAAAAAAGAAAGAAAGAAAAGAAAAGAAATTTATTTTCTCACAGTTCTGGAGGCTAGAAATCCCTGATCAAGGCTCCTGCTGATTTGCTTTCTGGTGAGGGCTCTCTTCCGGCTTGCAGACAGCCACCTCCTCACTAGGTCCCTCGCGTGGGCTTTCCTCATGTGTGCGTGGAGAGAGACTGGGGGGAATTTGGGGTGGTTTTTCCAGTTAATATCTTAGTAAAATCTAATTCATTTATTAGATAGGTCAGAAGCAGCCCACTTATCACAAAGTACACACTAAACAGGGAACTGAGAAAGTCTCAAATGGTTATGAAGCAATCACTTTCCTAAGCCCATCATTCCCTGCAACCTCCAGAGAAAGTAAGAATTCTCTATGAAGAAGCTGGACAGAGGACAGGAGCAACTGTCCATGGCCAATCATGTTTTTAATGAAGGTTTCGTATCACAAAGTATCTTAACATGGGTTTTATGGACTTACTGAAGGTTTTAATTACAAGGGAACACGTTTATAAAAATTATATTAATTGAAAAGAAGATTCAAAAGTCCACATACATGAAAGTCACTTAAACAGTAAAAAAAGAAAATCAATACATATTAATATTAGATTTTTTTTTTGTCTTTTTGCCAATTTTATCTAGAACCGCACCCGCGGCATATGGAGGTTCCCAGGCTAGGGGTCTAAAAGGAGCTGTAGCTGCCGGCCTTCGCCACGGCCACAGCAATGCGGGACCGGAGCTGCGTCTGCAGCCTACACCACAGCTCACGGCAACGCCGGATCCTTAACCCACTGAGCAAGGCCAGGGATCAAACCCGCAACCTCATGGTTCTTAGTCGGATTCGTTAACCACTGAGACACGACGGGAACTCCAATACATATTAATATTAATTATTCATTCATTCATTCATTTAACATATGTCGACTGAATACTACTCTGTGCCAGGACCAGGCACCAGGCACAGGGATGCCGTGATGAAAAAGAAAGGAGACTCTCTATTCTCACTGAGATTTTCATTCTGATCAGAGAGAAGACAATTTCAAAAATAAATAAACAACTATAAAATATAATATCAAGTAGGGATAAATATGAATTAAAGGTAAGAAGCTGGAAAGTGCAGAGAGATGGGGACCGTTGGGGCAGGTCTCTCCAATGGACTGACATCTGCATCGAGTCCTGGATGAAGGAAGGGGGGAGCCGTGTGGACACACGGGGGAAGAGCATTCACACAGAGGATGCAGCAGGTGCAAAGGCCCTGAGGCAGGAGTGTTCTCCAGGGTAGAAACACAAGAAGGCCAGGTGTCGCTGGAGCCTAGTGAGCAAGGGTGAGAGGTAATGAGGAAGCTGGGCCTGACCTGCAGGGGTCTTGAGAATCCTGTTGAGGTTCCAGGTTTTATACCGATGTAGCAAGAAGCTACTGGAGCGTGAAAGCAGTACCAACCAGACTTGATTACAGTGTGGAAGGATGTCTGAGTTTTGTGTTGAAAAAAGACTGCAGACAAAAAAGTAGCTGCAGGGAGAATGGTGGCTTCATTACAGGAGTGCTCTCTAAAGCCACCATTCCTTTTTGGATTGAATGCATTATCCTTTTTTCTTTTTTTTCCTTTTTACAGCTGCACCTGCAGCATATGGAAGTTGCCAGGTTAGGGGTCAAATTGGAGCTGTTGCTGCCGGCCTACACTACAGCCACACCAAGCCAGGATCCGAGTCACATCTGTCAACTACACTGAAGCTTGTGGCAACGCCAGGTCCTTAACCCACTGAGTGAGGCCAGGGATCGAACACGCATCCTAAAGGACACTACGTGGGGTTGTACACCCACTGAGCCACAATGGGAATTCTGAGTTCATTATTCTGATTCCTGATTGTAATGGTGGTAACGTGGCTGTGCATTTGTCAGAAGTCACAGAATAGTTCACACACACACACACACGCTTTTAGTGACTTTTACTGTACATAAATTTTAAAATACTCAAAACTCTTTGTCTGCAATCATTTAAAAATTACTATGCTAAGCCCCATCCTTGAGAATAGACCAAAGACAGACTTGGGACAGACTGCTGCTCTCAGCCTGGCGTGGACCATCCTCCAGCACACGGGGCTGCCTGCGAATAACCCCTGTCCCTCCCAGCTCACCAGCAGCAACTCCGGGGGTTTTCCCAGAGGCTGGCCCAGAGGATCCCTGGGTACCCTTCCTCTTGAAGGCTCACAGAAGAGGACAGCTTTAAGGGACAAGCACCTTCACATGAGAGGAGAGGGCTGACAGGAGGGATCAGCAGCCCAGCGAGGCCTCAGGACCCCAGGCTTCCTCTCTGCCGGATCCTCTGCCCTTTCCCTCCTCCTGCTGCCTGCTGCCGGCTCTCCCATGCCCTCTCCCTCCTCTCCCCCACCCCTCCTCCCAAACACCCCCTTCCCACCTCCTCCCCCTTCCCCTTCTACCCACCCCCCTCCTTCTCTCAGATCATTCCCTGGAAAGGCTGCACCCACACTAGGTGTAAATGACTGCTAGAGTCCCCAGGAAGACACACACACACACACACACACACACACACCAGATTCCAGGTTGAATGAGGCGGGAGCACAGAACAGGGGCCCGAGGGCTGGCAGATGAAAGCTGTGCGTGTATTTAGCATATTTAAGTCTTTCCCAGGGGTGGGGGAAGGGTGGTGTAGTAAACAAAACCTGCTATCTGATATTCAAAATTCTCATATTCCGTATTTCATCATACTGAGCCAAGATGGTTCCAAACGTCAAGATTAGAGATTTCCATGCATCTGGGATTCTAAAATTCCATGATTCGCTCGTCCTGAGATGATGTAATTTTATAAAGCTAAGCATTTAAATTACTACGGTTCTAAGAATCTATGATGTTATGGATCAGATATAAGGAGACTGTTTGATTCCAAGGTTGTAAAACCCCATGCTTCTCAGTCTGGAAGGCCTGCCACTTCCTAGAGTGTCCTGGACTGCACAAGAGTCCCGGCCAGGTCTAAATCATCAGAGAGCAATAGTTACGGTCACCAAAACCCCTCCGTCTTTGTCCAAGCGCAAAGCAGGAGAGTAACGGGATGACAAGAAATCCAGAGGAAATGGCTGTTGAAATCTATAAAAACTTCTCGAAGACAAACATATTCCATCTGGGTTTTTTCAGTAAATACAGGACCATAAATGTTTATGTCAGGCACATATTTATTATTTCATGTTTGGCCTTTTTTTTTAAACTCTCTCTCCCCTTAAATCTAGCTAATTAGTTAACTCCTATGTCCCTGTCGGTCCCCCCACCCCACCCCGTTGAAACGTCCCCTAAGCTGCGAAAGGAAGGAAGACGTAAGGGCAATGAAGGGAAACGCCCAGGCAGCTGCAGGCGGATGAGGGCATGCGAGACGCCAGCACCTCAAAAGCCCTTCCCTCCATCCTGGATCTCAGGGGAAAGGATCAGTTATTCCGGCTGAAAAAAAAATGCAACCATCCTGCAGAAGACACCATGACCTTCAGGAAAGGGTCCATCCCGAGATGCAGCAAGGAACAGGCAGTTGGGACAATTCCTTATACCTCAGAGAGGCTCAGATTTTCTAGACTCATGGAAAAGATCATTTGTTCCCCAGTGTGGCCAAAAAGGCTGGCTAGCCTACTGGGACAGAAGCTGCTTTGGCTTATGAAACACCCTCCTCCTCAACTCCAGAGCAGAAATCACTTATCTCCCACGGCTCCTCCTCCAGAGAGCCCTCCCTGATCTGCCGGCTCCCATAGGGCTTCCTGCTCTCCTATGCTGCCCTCCCCAAGGACCTACAGCCAGTGCCCTCGCCCACCAGGGCACAAGGCACTGTCCCTCAGCCATCGCTGCAACAGGGGGTCTCCAGAGCAAAGATTCCACCCAGGGGCATGTTGAAAATCACTGGGGGGTGTCTGCTGTCACAGTGACTGGGAGCCACTGTCATTTAGCGTGGAGGAGCCAGGGATGGCCAACTCACTGCCAAGGTCGGGTCAGCCCTACATTAACTTTTTTTTTTTTTTGTCTTTTGTCCTTTTAGAGCCACACCTGCGGCATATGGAGGTTCCCAGGCTAGGGGTCTAATCGGAGCTGTAGCTATCTACCTACGCCAGAGCCACAGCAACACCAGATTCGAGCCGCATCTGCGATCTACACCACAGCTCAAGGCAACGCTGGATCCTTAACCCACTGAGCAAGGCCTGGGATCAAACCCGCAACCTCATTGTTCCTAGTCAGATTTGTTTCCACTGCGCCATGACGGGAACTCTAGCCCTACACTAATTTTTAAGCATGTTGCCAGCTATTCAAAATATCTGTAAACAAACAACCTGGTCGTCTAAGTCTAGAACACAGCCCTATTTTACACACAAACACAAAGTACTTTTTCACCATTTTAGCATGCACTGACTTTTCCAGGAGTGGAACTACCACGTCAATGGAGGAGAGACGGTACTGTGTTTTGTTTGGAACCTGACCAGTTGTTCACCATTTCAGAAAATGACATCATCCTCAGTCACTCTGCTAGTGACGTCTGTGTGTCTGCAGCTGGCAGTTTCGGTCAGGGATGCTGGGCACAGGTGCGAGTGACTGGCGACTTCCCTGGGCGCTTCTATGGAGAGGCGCCCATCACTTAAGGGTTTCCTTACTTTCACTTCTGTACGATACAACTTAAATAGCTTATGGAATTTTTAAGAATGATGACGCTGGCAGATGCCAGGCTCTATGAATTTCATTTCAGGAATAAAGGAGGTGGCATAGAAGGGACATTAGCAAAAGGAGGCACTGAGGGCCACGGACCAAGCCAACTCCTTGGTCCAAGGTCACGCAGTGGTGGGGATGGGAGGGGTGGGATTCAGCCAGTGGTGTCAGTGCAGGATCCTGACACTCCCAGGATCCTTTTCTGAATTCGGAGAGACAGAGAGCTCTGAGCCCGTCAGGACCCACGGGAAGGCAGGTACACAGTCCCCATGCGGGGTGAGTGGCAGCCCAGGCCCCGTGCTGGGGCAGGAGGCAGGGCGTGCCAGGTTGACTCCGGAAGCCCCAGGGGAGGCAGGCCAAAGAGAAGGTGCAGGTGCAGAGCAGAGACTGCAGCTTGAGACCTTGGGACCAGGCTCCTCTCCCCACTTTCTCCCTCCCCACCCATACTTCCCTTTCTCCTGCTGCACCCCTGACTCTGCTCATCCCTCTCCCTCAGCCCCCAGCCTCCGCACTTAACAGCTCTCAGTCCGTCCCTTTCTCCCCATTCTCACCATCTCTGCCTCAGTTCAAACCACTACCATCTTTCACTTGGATATGATGCAGCCACTCGGCCGTGGCCAGGCTGATCTTTCCAAAGCACAGAAATTCAACTGGTCTCCCCCGTTCTTAACCCTCCATGGCTCCCACTACCCACAAGATACCCTCAGAACGCCTGGGCCAGGCAAATAAGACCCTGCACCTTCCATCCGTTTCCATGGTCCAACTCCTGTGGGTTCCATCGCCACCCCCCCCACCCTGCCCCGGCCTCCAGCTCTGCCCAGCTGCTCACAGCCCCCTGGAACCTGCCCCTTAAGTGTCCCCTCGCCCTTGCTGTCCTCCTCTGAGCATGCCCTCACTACTCCCTCTGCGCTAGCCTAGCCCGTGCGGCCCCCGTCAGAGCTCCCCTGTACCGTGAGTGCTGTAAGAGCATCCAATGACAGTTTGAAGGACAGATACAGAGAAGAATACATCAGGGGAGAGCTGAGCAAGGCCCTGGATGACACTCGAACCTCTGCCGCCAGGAAAGAGAGACCTAGAAAGACAAGAGAGACAGAAGCTTTTTTCTAAGACTCAGCCCCCTGGGGTGGGGGGTGAGGAACAGCCAGGCAGCAGACCCCACTCCAGCCATTACAGCTACGCTGGCTGAAATCCACTGGCTGCCACCGGAGAGGTGGCAGATGGAAACATACGGAATATTTCCAAAAACACGTTTGAGGGAACATGAAGCAGCACCTAGCAGTGCTTTCATTCCACACAGGAGCAGGTCTCCGTGAGGGGCAGGGAGGCTGCAGGTTCAGCCCGGACCCCGCCTGGGCTCTGCTCCGGACTGCCCGGGCCACACAGGACCACGGCCCAACTTCTGAGGCCGCAAGGGAGGGTGTCTAGGAAGATGAGGCTGACAGGGCAGCCCATTCGGGGACACGCCATTGACGCACATCGCAGAGGAGAAAGCCTGCCCACAAAGTCGCTTTCCAGCTCCATGAGGCGGGAGCGGCGTGTCCATCCACAGTGAAGGAATCTGTGCTCCTGTGTTTGGTCCTTAGCTCCCGCCTTCAGTCCCCACCCCTTTAACTTCAGGTAGAGTCTGGGGAAAGGGCCCTCCCCAGGCAGGAAGCAGAGCCCAGCCTCCCAGGCTTCCCAGGAGACTCACTACACGTCTCGGGCAGCCCCCAGCCCCTGGGTCTGTCTGTGAAACAAGGGGAGTGGACTGGAGGTGCCTCTAAATGTTCATGTTTTCTTCTCGCCCCCGAGAGCCATCCTGAATGTCCTGTCAAGAGGCCTCATGACCCAGAGGAGGGGCTGGTCTTGAACAGGACCCTGATTTCTGGGTCCCCCAAGCCCCAGCATTCGGGGCTCCTCACTGCCTGACGGGCCTGCCCCTTCCCACAGGACCGCAAGGCCTTCTCTGGGACGGGCTGAAGATAGCAGCGGTCCATCCCCGACCCCGAGCCCCTGTGTGTGCCAGGCCCCTGCACGGGGACGCAGAGGTGAGCCAGGTACAGGCGCTTCCCTCAGGAGCCCACAGCCTGGGGAGTGACACGGACCCTTAAACAGAAAAAGGTTCTGGGCTGGATCAGTGCCCGGAATGAAACCCCACCCCAGCCTCAAGGATGAGGGAGCACACCTGCTTTCTTCTACCCTTCCTCCAGCACAGTCACTGTGCACACGAAGCCTTCCCTGACTCTGTCACCCTCTCCTCACCTTGCTGGCTGCTCCCAGGCCCTCTGGGAATGGCCCCCCTACAGCCCTGACCATGTGACATAAGTGCCGTGTCCCCACCTGAGAGGGCAGAGCCCTGAGCTAAAGATTTCATCTGAGCCTCTCAACCATCTTGCTAGACAGAACGATCAGCCCACTTTACAGATGAGGAAACTGAGGCCCAGGAAGGTGAGATGAATTCTTCCGAGTAACACACCTAGAAAGAAATGGACCTGGGAGTCCATCTCAAGACGGGTGACTCCAGACTACAGGCCTCAGCCGGGGCTGCAGGGATCACCCCACGCCCACCCACAGGGCTGCCCACAGGCCCAGAGTGGCCGTTCCTAGGAGGCGTACGCCTCGGGCAGCCCCCACCTCCCCAGAGGTGAGAAGCACCGCTCAGTCACTCTCCTGTAAGACATCAGGGCTAAAACGGCCCCACAAGATGATCTAATCTCAGTCTGCTGTTTTACAGAAAAGGGAGACTGAGGCCCATGGAGAGCAAGGGGCTTGTCTAAACTTTCACAGCCAGTGGCCAGTCAAGACGGGACCCAGGTCCCCAGAGTTCCCATCAGGCATTCACTGCATGATACCTCGCTGCTGCCTCTTAAAGGCGGCTGGAGAGCATAATACTCTCCTGAGCATTCTGGCAGAGATGGGACATTATAGGGGGAACTTGGTTGACAAGTGTCTCTTCAAGTTTCTCCCATAAGCTCTGCCAGGCAGGGGTCATCCAGAGATAAGGAAACCGAGTCTAGGAGATGATGAGAGCTGTGCCCAAATTCAAGCCAGGACTGTCTGGGGTAGAGCCCCTGCTGTCTCCAGGATCCTGGGCCAGCAGCCTCCACGACGTGGCTTCACATGTATACAGATGACCTCATCCGTCCTCACCGAGGCCTGTGGCTAGCACTGACCCGCATTCCTGGTGTCAGCTCAGCGCCCGGTATCTTTTCTTCAGACCAACCCTGACATCACAGTGTACCATCTTCATGGGTGCATCTGATGAAAGGATGGGGTGAACAGAATATGGGCCAGAGGGCCTCCCAGGCTCAGGGCGTGATTCCCCCAAAGCCCTCCTGCTTTCTTCTCACCCATCTCACTGCCAGGTTTTGCCGGGTGAGCCGTGGCAGCTCACTGCCAAGCATGGGGACCCCATCAGCGGGCTGGCCATGAATGAGTGCAGTGTTTGGGACCAGTCAACAAGATGGATGTTGTTTCGTTTCGGCTCTGTGCACCGTAAACATTCTGTAGCAGACGCGGCTCCAGGTGGCTTGCTGGCTTGCGCTCGGCAGCCAGGCCAGCCCGTAAAGGCCCATTAACGTGGACATAAACAAGGAGGGCCGGGGGATGGGAGGCAGGAGGCCACTGGGGTCTATCCCACTGTTGGAGACAAGAACACAAAAGGCACCGATCCAGGAGCCGGGCTGGAAGTGAAGGCAGCCGGGTGGGGAAGAACGAGGTCCTGCCTGGTTCCAGTCCTCGCTCTGACATCGATACGGTGTGACCTTTGCTTTAAGGAAATTCACACCTTGTCCAGGCCTTGGTCTCCTCGTCTGGAGAAAGGCTCCACTGTCGGCTGCCATGAGGCCCTCGGAAACTCTTGATGAATGAGCTGACTGCGCCAGCAGCTGCCCGCGGACCAGAACTACATCCGATCCAGTGGTTAACAGCACAGGCTTTAGAGACAAACCACCTCATCTGATGTGGAATCCGAACTTTGCCATTCATCCACTGGTGTGCTCTGAGCCAAGTAAGCTACCCTCTCTGAAGCCCCCTTATCTGTAAAATGCAAATGGTCAAAACCGTTTCTCCACCCAGTGTGAGGAGCAAAGGAGACAATGGCCATAAGCCCTTCACTCAGCCCGGCATGCCATCAACAGCAGGTCACTCTCATTCTGTCCCAAACCCCACACAGCCTTGCCCCGAGCAGACTCTCAGGATGAAGCGGGTGGTCCAGGCTGGGGGCTGGCCAGGTCTTCTGGATTCTCCCCTCCTGGTCAAAATGCTCTCTGGATCCCTGACCAAGCGCTCAGCCTGCCAGGCCCATGTGGGCCTCACAGCCCGGCCCCAGGCATCAAGCCCCAGGCCCGGGTGGGACAGAGTCCAAGCTGACGAACATCAATTCTCAAGTGCCAGCTGGCCGAAAATCAATGTGTCAAATGACCAATTCATCAAAAGCCAATTAGCCACAAATTACTTTGCCAAGTGGCTACATTCCCAAATTACCCAGTTACCCAAAACTTATTTATTTTCACCATTTATAAAGATGACAACCATTTGTGCTGGAGGAGATGGTTTTAGTTTTAGTTAATACGTTTTGATTTTGTGCTCAGAGCAGCCTTTAAAAAAATATTAAGCTAGTCAAAATCAAGCATCGGGAGTTGGTTTAGCCCTCTTCTTAAATATTTACCACTCAGAGTATCTCATTATCAGTTATTAAATGCCAGTGTTTCATATAGGAAATCTTGAGGCTACATTGTGCAGTATGTTGAATGGTGGCTCCTGAAAAGACACGTCCATGTCAAATCTCTGGAACCTGGGAATGTGAACTTATTTGGAAAAAGGGTCTTTGCAGATGTAATGAAGCTAAGGGCTGCACTTGCAGCAAGGAAAGTTCCCTGGCTAAGGGTAGAATCTGAGCTGCAGCCACCAGCCTGGACCACAGCCAGAGCAACACCAGATCCAAGCCACGTCTGTGACCCACGCCACAGCTTGTGGCAACATGTGATCCATAACCCCCTGAGCAAGGCCAGGGATCGAACCTGCATCCTCATGGATACTAGCCAGGTTCTTAACCCGCTGAGCCCTAATGGGAACCCCGATTTAGGATCTTGAAATAAGGAGATTACCCTGGTGGGCCCTAAATCCAATGAGAAGGGTCCATACGAGGAGAGGCACAGAGAGGAGGAGACAAGGTGACCACAGGGACAGAGACTGGAGTGACACTGCCACAAGACATGGAATGCCAAGGATCACCAAAAGCTGGCCCAGGCCAAGAACACATTCTCCCCTCAAGTCTCCAGAGCCAGCACCTTGATGCCAGACTCCTGCTCAACCCGAGGGAATAAATTTCTGTTTGGTGGGTTTTTTAAAGGCAGCAGCAGCAGTTACAGGAGTGACTCAAACACCCGGGTGCCCGGCAGCCACCACAGCCTCTGCCAAGCCCAGTGCTCAGCCGTTGCCAGACTGCCCTGACTCAGAAAAACAGCGCCACGGGCCGCTACGGCTCAGCTGCCGGGGAACTGTCGCTCTCAGGCCTCCTTCTCAGCCACGTGTGCCACCGCCCACCTTGGGAACAACCCACCCCACTACCCAGACCTCTGGCACGACCCTGCACCAAATCCTTCTGTTTTTAAGCACAGGTTTGTGATAATTTGCTACAGCAGCCTCAGGAAACTCATACACGTTTCTTTAATCATTAATGCCATTTTCTGTTTTGCTTACTTCTACTTTTTTCTTTTTTTTTTTTTGGAGAGTGGGATTCTTTTGCTAATTTCTCAAGAAACTTGCTAACTTTAATTATTTAGACAAAAAATATCTATTTATCCATATAATGGTGCTAGGATGACTTATACTACTTAGTTTATTACTTTACCTATCTTTTAGCACTTTTTATGGTTTACAACCAATTTCTTTTACTCTTTATTTACAATTCATATTTATGGTTAAAGTGTATCCAATTTGATGACATGAATGTTTACAAGGAAATTCCCAAGAAATCTCCAAAAGCAAAAACACAGAAAGAAAAATCTAGCAGTGTCACAAGATACGAGGTCAACGTATAAAAAAATCTATCATCATTCTACATACTAGAGGAATTAACAGGGAAATGGAATTTAAAAAGCAATCCCACTATAATAATATCAAAAAACATAAAATTCTTAAGAAACAAAGTTAAAGAAAGACTTTTACATTGAAAACTGTTAACACTGCTGAGAAAAAGTAAAGAAGACCTAAATAAACAGGGAGAGCAAAGAGTCTACACTGTTAAGATATCAATTCTAGGAGTTCCCGTCGTGGCACATTGGAAACAAATCTGACTAGGAACCATGGGGTTGCAGGTTCCATCCCTGGCCTCACTCAGTGGGTTAAGGATCCGGCGTTGCCGTGAGCTGTGGTGTAGGTTGCAGACGCAGCTCTGATTTGACCCCTAGCCTGGGAACCTCCATATGCTGCAGGTGCAGCCCTAAAAAGACAAAAAAGAAAAAAAAAAGATACCAATTCTACCTGGGTGGATCAACAGATTTATCACCATCCCAAAGTTCCAGGTGGCTTTTTGTTAAAATTTGAGTAGTTAATTCTGAAATATATATGAAAATATTGAGGACCCAGAATAACTAAAACCATTTTGAAAATGAAGACCAAAGTTGGAGGACCCGCACTATCTGATTCCGAAGATCTGGTTCTATAGACCTACAGTCATCAAGACAGTATGTTGGCATAAGACTACACACATACACATAGCCCAGTGGAACAAAAGAGAAAGTCCACAAATAAACCCCCCACGCTAATGTGGTCAATCAATTTTTCCCTAATGTGCCCAGACAAACAAATGAGAAAAAGAAATCTCTTCAACTAATGTTTCTAGAACAAATGGATATAACTACACAGAAAATAAACCTTGACCTTTCTCTCACACTGTACACAAAAACTGATTCACAATGCAATATCAACTCAAACTTAAAGCTAAAACCATAAAACTGCTACAAGAGAGTATACCTTGAGATAGGCAAGAGCTTCTAAGAACACAAAAAGCAAGAAACATAAGGGGACAAGTTAATAAACCAGATAATCAAAATTTAAAATCTTTGTTCTCTGAAGAACACCATTTAGGAAGTGAAAAGGCCTCACAGAGGATGGGAGAAAAATATTTCCTATATGTATATCTAACAAGACTTAACATCGTGAATGTCTGAAGAACTCTCACAACTCAGTAATAAAAGGATAAACAACTCAACTGAAAAAATGGACAAAGGAGAGTTCCCGTTGCGGCTCAGTGAGTTACAAACCCAACTAGTAACCATGAGGATGTGGGTATCAAACCCTCGCCTCACTCAGTGGGTGAAGAATCCAGTGTTGCCATGAGATGTGGGGTAGGTCACAGACACGGCTCAGACGTGGCACTGCTGTGGCTGTGGTGTAGGCCAGCAGCTCTAGCTCTGATTCAACTCCTAGTCTGGGAACTTTCATATGCAGTACATGCGGCCCTAAAAAGCAAAAAAAAAAAAAAAAAAAAAAAAAAAAAAAAAAAAAAAAAAAAAAAAAAAAAAAAAAAAAAAAAAAAAAAAAAAAAAAAAAAAAAAAAAAAAAAAAAAAAAAAAAAAAAAAAAAAAAAAAAAAAA
>PVHT020000066.1:20851590-20997283 GCA_004024745.2 Catagonus wagneri | reverse complement strand
AGATAATACCTTTAGTCATCAGGGATATTAAAATAAAACCAGAGGACAGTAGCAACACTGGCTTTTTGGAACTTGGGCAACTGGACACCCACTGAAGGCTGATGACTCACTATAATGAAGGGCTGCCTTCTTGCTGACCAGTTCTGAAGAGAAAACAAAATGCAAGTCTGGCTTCCAGCAGTTCTGGGTCTGGCTGACACATCTGACTTCATTGGTATGGACCTCTTTTTCTTGCTCCTAAGCACAAGTCAGAAAAACCTCCTAGAAGAGATGACTCTTGAGCTTAATGCTGAAAGATTATGTGCCAGGAAGTCAGAGCAAGAAGAGCATCAGAAGTGCAAGGACTAGGATCTAGCCAGAGACATGCAACAGCAGTATTTCAGAGCTGGGACCAGGAAGCCCAAGAAGTAAGATGAGCAGGGATGGGACAGGTGGGACCTTGTGGGCTGCCTCACTAACTCTGGACTTTATCCTCTGTCATAATGGAGTCACAGATTCTAGCATTTGGTCCAAGTCTGGACCAAACCTCACCATGCAAACTGACTCAAATTTATTCTTTACTGACTCAAATATACATCATCAAATACTTACTGCCTAACTACCGTTGACATTCTTGTCTCCCCAGACTAAGGAGCAACCCCATTCCCAGCCCTGGCTCTTTCTCTGAGGTATATAGCCACTACACAGTGAGCTGGCCAGGCTAAGTTCTCTGCCTCTTATCAGCCCCTCACTGCTCTGTTCCTGCCACACTCATTGTAATGGCTTGAATGTTTGTGTCTCCCCAGAATTCCCATGTTGAAACCCTACCCCCATTGTGGTGTGCTTGATACCTGCTCCTTTGGGAAGTGAACAGGATTAGATGAGGTCACAAGGGTGGAGTCCTCATGAATGGGATTAGTGCCCTTTTAAGATCAAGAGAGAGTTTGCGTCTCTCTGTTCTCCCTCATATAAGAACAGTGAGAAGAGGCCATCCATGAAGCAGGAAATGGGTCCTCAGCAGTCTCTGAATCTGTGGGCACCTTGACCTCAGACTTCCTATCCTCCAGAACTGAGAAGTAAATGCTCGTTGTATTCTTGTTGTGCCTAAGACATCTGCCCTTTTCTCAAACACACCTCAGAGGCTTTGCTTTTCTAGTCTCTCTGGCCTCCCTGCTCCCAGATCTGTGCAGCCTCTTGTCCCCATTCACTTCTGGAAGCAAAAGCCACCTCCATCCAGGAGGCCTTCCTTGATGCTCTGGGAGCCCAATTCTTGTGCCATCTTAACAGCATTCATCATTATTTAAAAGCATCTTGTTTCTTTGCTCGCATATTTATTTTCTGTCCTCTGAGGGCATGGACTTGGTCAGTTTTGATCACTGCCTAGATCTGAGAGCATTGCCTTGGAATTCAACAAACATCTGTCCCATGCGTGAAACTCACAAGGTCCAGGAAAGATGCCACCTCGGTGAAACCTTCCTGGACACCCCTGTTCGGACCCCTCAGAAGTGCAGACCTAGAGTTCCCATCGTGGCGCAGCAGAAACGAATCCAACTAATATCCACGAGGACACAGGTTCGATCCCTGGCCTTGCTCAATGAGTCAGGGATCTGGTGTTGCCATGAGCTGTGGTGCAGGTCACAGACACAGCTTGGGTCCCGAGTTACTGTGACTGTGGTGTAGGCCAGCAGTTGTAGCTCCAATTCAACCCCCAGCCTGGGAACTTCCATATGCCGTGGGTGGGGCCCTAAAAAGCGGAAAATAAACAAGTGCGGACCTCACCATCCCCTCCCTCACCTCTCCCTCCGGTTCCCAAGGGCAGGGCTGTGGCTGATTCATCTCTGTGGCTGGCACCTAGCACAGGGACCAGTACACTTCAGGGGCCGAATGAACACACTTTCACAGAATAAATAAATGACTGCAGTTCAGCTTACCCCCTGTGATAAATGCAGAAGGGCTCTGTAAGCTGTAGAGTGCAGTGCGCTTTCATGCATGTGTGCGCACGCGCACACACACACACACATACATACACACACACGCATACATACACACATTCTCCAGGGCCTGACGGTCACAGGGCCTTACCACACAGTCTGCTGAACCAAATTCTGGGACGTCCTGCCTGTGCCCTAACTCGGAGGCCCACAGCCACAGCCAGGCATGGGCACCGTGCAGCCCCGACCACAGCTGGCGTGAGTCGGACAGCTCATTACCTGAGCGGCCGGGAGGCAGAGGTTAAGAAAACCACAGAGCTGCGTGCTCTGCAGTCCTCGAGGGGGAGGTGCAGAGAGGCGCCTGCACATGTGAACAGCAGATGGTCAGCCCGGCAGATCGGGAGGGTTCTATTTCAGTGACAATTCATTTTCAGTAATTATCCATCTCTCCTTTAAAGTCACCTAAGGCGGCCCTTATGGGCACAGCGGACCTCTTCCCTGGGCAAACTTTCAAGTTATTTGCACTTTTGGAGATGCATAGAATTAAAAGCAGATGTGCCAAATTGAGCCTCCTGCTTGCTGCTCCATCTCTGATTTTTTTCCCCGCCGGTCCACTGTAAATGTTTTTAAAATGGGACCCCGGTACTAGACATGTCAAACAGCTGAATTCTAGGTAGAGGAGGCTGCCAGCAGGGAAGACGGATGAAATTTACAATCCCTTTCGACAGATTAACTAGAGACACTTTGAAGCCATAAATCATGCAGACAGTCTAGAAGAAGCTAATAATGGATTTCGGTTTTATTCGTATATTTATTATCTCGAAGAGATAGTGGAATGCCGGGCCAACACGCCTGGCCAGGAAGTCCACTGGGACTTCCTATGGCTGACTGTCAACCAGAGAAGAGGTGGGACCAGAAGGGAGGAGGGTCATAAGAATTGGCATTAATTATGAACCTGCTGTGCCAGGGCTTGGCGTGACTTGTCTTAAGCCAACTGTGTGAAGACGATAATATTGTCCCCATTCTGAAGATTCCATCGTGGCTCAGTGGTTAACAAACCCGACTAGTATTCATGAGGACTCGGGTTCAATCCCTGGCCTTGCTCAGTGGGCTAAGGATCCAGCAATGCCATGAGCTGTGGTGTAGGTCACAGACATGGCTTGGGTGTGGCGTTGCTGTGTCTGTGGTGTAGACTGGTGGCTACAGCTCCAATCTGACTCCTAGCCTGGGAACCTCCATATGCCACGGGAGCGGCCCTGGGGGAAAAATAAATAAATAAATATATATATATATATATATATATATATATATATATATATATATATATATAAAATATTGTCCCCATTTTATGGATGAAGACTTGAATATACTCCAAGATGACTTGTTCCAGGTCATGTAGCCTGGCTTCCCTGACTCAAAAGCTCTCCCCCTTCCACCCTGCAGTGTGGGAAAACAGATGGCCCAACGTGAGAGCACAGAGGACCTGAGAGACAGACAGACAGTGAGGGCATGAGCTCCCACACCCCAAGAGGCCTGTGCCACAACTGATTTGTGGCCTTTTCCACTGCTATCCTTCAGCCTTGCTGTGTCCTCTGCCTGGGGTGCCTTCAGTGGTCACTTCCTGAGCTCATGATCACATCAGGACCCAGCTTGGGTCTCTGCCTTCAAGAGGATGCCCTGAATTAAAGCATTTTCTTTCCTCTTATGGCTGCACCTGTGGCATGTGGAGGTTCCCAGGCTAGGGGTTGAATCAGAGCCGCAGCTGCCTGCCTACACCACAGCCATGGAAACACCAGATCCCAGACGCATCTGCGATCTATGTTGCACCTTGCAGCAACACCGGATCCTTAACCCATTGATTGAACCCACATCCTCAAAGATACAACGTTGGTTCCTTAACCCACTGAGCCAGAACATGAAATCCTGAATTACAGCATTTTTATATTTGTCTTCCTTAACCCCAAAGGGCTTGCTTTCAATAAACTGACCTTGTCCACCCGTTAGGCTCTCATGGCCACTCAGGAGCTGCTCAATGCTGTTTCTATCATTCTCTGATGCCCCAGCACTCTGAACACTAGCATCACATCAACCAAGGACACAGGACAGCCAGGGCAGATGCTAATATTTATGGAGCATCTCATACATGTTTTTGGTGCCCACTCTATACCAGCACCAGGGGCAGAACTATGAACTAGATATGGTGCCCACATGGAGCTTACAACTGAGTATTGTGTGCTTTATACACTAATTTAGCCCTATTGACCTAAGGGGAGGTACCATTACCCCCACCTACCAGAAGGGAACCAGAGGCTAGAAGGCAAAGCAACTCATCCATGATGAAGGGGAATGTGTACCCTGGCTGCCGCCGCCGCCACCTCCCTCCCCACCAAAGGCCCTCCCTGCACCATCAGAGCCCCACCCCACGTGCCAACTTAGCAGGTCTCAGCACAGTCTAGTGCGTGCTGAGCATCAGGCAACTGGTGGTGCAAAGCGTAGGATGGGGACAGGATGGATTTAATGACCAAAGGCTCAATACAGGTACAAACAACCCAGGGAGAGGTCAGAAGGGGCAGCCATCAGGGAAGGCTCCCAGGAAGAGGAGAGGGCCCTGGCAGTTCTCCATGATTCCCCACCCACAGCGGTGGGACTTGTGAAAAACATATCCAGGCCCTGCCCTAGATGCAGCAGGTGAGAATCTCAGGGGTGTGGTCAGGGACGCTGTCCTTTACAGGACTGCTCCAGAGGATCCTGCTGAGCTGACCCGGCGCCAGCCCTGCCAGTGTCTGGCCACCACCTAACTCCAAAAAAAAGTCTCCATCTTTGGCCTGGCATGTTCAAGACCCTTCATAGCCTGGCTCCAAACCACCTCTCTGGTCCGATCTAAGACTATGTCATGTGCGCGCGTGCGCGCACACACAGACACACGCACACACACAGTACAGTCATCAAGTCCAGGCCTAACAGCGATTTGCCATTCCCCTGATAATCCCTGAATGTGTAACCCCACCTCCACCCCATGCTTCATACTGTTCCCTCTCCTGAAATGCCTTTCTACTCCCTTCCACCTGGGGAACTCATTCCTACTTATCCCTTCCAGGCCCAGCTCAAACGTTTCCTCCCTGAAGCTCTCCCAGATTTCCTCTGCACTTTCCCAGCCCCATGAATGAGCCCCCACTGGGCCCGAGCTGTCCCCATCCCCAGACTCCTCAGAGCCTCTCTCCAGTTCTCCCGCCAGCCTGACTTCCTGACCCAGCGCCTGGCTCAGAACAATCCCCTAGAAACAAAAGAGGCATGAGATGGTCTCAGAGAACGGCCATGACCCCAAGATAAAGAGGGAAGGGGAGGCACCCCCAGCTCCTGGTTCCCTGTCCCAGCTCCGCTGCAGACACACTGGCTCGAGCAGACCCGGGAAGCCTGACCCTCCTTCTGGACCTTTGCACCAGCTGTCCCCTCAGCCTGCCGCGCTCCACCCTCACGGTTCAAGGCTGGCCATGTCCTCACATCCTGTGAGGCCTCCCCAAGCTCCCCCAGGCCCCATCACTCACTATCTGCTTCGTCTTCCTTCTTAGCACACACCGCTACCTACACAGCATTCCAGCTGCTCACACCTGACGGCCACACTTGAACACAAGCTCTGCGAGGGCAGGGATGCTCCCCGGACTCCAAAAATACCTCCTAAATCAAGAGGCTTCTGGAGAGCTTCCCCGATCGTTCCTGCACACACACAGGCCTCAAGAAAGCCATCCTAGACCATTTAATGTGAGCCTTGGCTTTTCCTCTCCTCTCTGCCTCTCCGCGTTCATTTGTGGTGAATTTTAAGGGTGGGGGTGGCTCTTCAAAATTTGTTTTAAATTCCATAACCCTCAAAGAATCTCAGACAGATTAGATTTTTTTAAAGTGTTAAAACACACAAAACATAAAATTGATCATTTTAACCAATGTTAAGTCTGTGGTTCAGTGGTATTAAATACACTCACACTGCTGTGCAGCCATCACCACCACCCATCACCCTCTTTTCATCTTGTAAATCTGAAATTCCGTACTTGTTAAATAGAAACTCCACATTCTCACTTCTCCCTAAGCCCCTGGTAACCACCATTCTACCTTTTTTTTTTTTTTTGGAGGTTTTTAGGCTAAGGCTCAAACCAGATCCTTAACCCACTGAGAGAGGCCAGGAATTGAACCCACATCCTCATGGATACTAGTCAGGTTCTTAACCCTTCGAGCCACAATGGGAACTCCCATTCTACTTTCTGTCTCTATAATTTTTGACTATTCTAAGCACCTAAGTGGAATCCTATAGTATTTGTTTTTTGTGACTTGGTGTATTTCATAGAGTATAGTGTCCTCAAGGTTCATCCATGTTGTAGGATATTGCAGAACCTCCTTCCTCTTTAAGGCTGAGTAACATTCCGCTGTATGTACATACCACCTTTTGGTAATCCATTCATTGGCTGATGGACACGTGAGTTGCTTCCTCAGACTGCTTATGTTTTAAAACGTTCACTTTTTTTCACTACACCCATGTGTGTGATTGTATCTGTGTACACATAAATTCACACACACATTTAATGTTTTACAACACAATGGCACTGTTTAGCATTTGTTACCCTAAACATCAAATCGTGAGCATTTTTTCCCTTGTCACTAAGGAATCCACAAATGCGCCCTTTGAACAACTGCATAGTATTCCATCATGGGACTGAACATAATTTATTTAGTTATTCCCTGCTGTTAGGCATTTTGGTTGTTTCCAATTTTTCCCTATTATAAATAACGCTGTGATGAGCACCCTTGAACATAAATCACTGTCTGCATCTCTGAAGGCTTCCTCGGGATAAATTCCAAGAAGAGGAATTCCTGGGTCATAGGGATTGAGTACTTTCCAGGCTCATAGAACATACTGTCAAACTGCTCTCCAGAAAGGCTGTCCCCATGTCCACTCCCACCAGTGACGGTGAGAGAGCCAACTTCACTGCACACAACAGCAACAAGCAAGAGGACTTCTTTCATCTCTGCCAATTTGTGAGACTGAAATCAGACTTAACCTTTACTTGGATTTTATGATGAGTCGGGCAAATATCCGAAGATGCTTTTTGGCTACCTGTATTTCTTCTTTTGTCAAATGCCTGTTCCTATCCTTTCTCCATTTTTCTTACCATTTGGGGGGAACTTTTCCGGTATTAAATATTTCAGGCTTGTATACTTTTCTCATTTTGCTTATTGCCTTTTACTATTGTTTATAAATTTTTACACATAAAACTGCTCTAAATTTCCAAGCTGTCTAATCCAACGGTCTTTAGCTGAGATCACTTCCATGGGCTTGAGGTAAAGCTAGTCCTTTTCCAACCAGACATAAGATAAATATTTCCCTATCATACCTTCTAATTTTTTTGTGTGGTTTCATTTTTCACACTTAACTCCTTAATCCATCTGGAATGTATTTTGCAGGATAATGTAAGTGAGGATTTAACTTTATTTTTTCCCCCAATAGTTAACCAATTGTCCCCACCTGTTATTTTTTTTTAAGACCCTTATGGCAGAGTTTCTACCGTCTCCGTTAGTAGCACCACCACGTAACGACAGTCACAAATCTCACTTACACTTTACAAAGCTTTATTCATTTATCATTTATTCATCACGTTTTTGCTGAGTGCCTGCTATGCACTAGAGACCATCTAAATGTTGGGAATCCAGCAGCGAATCAAACAGATAATAATCTCTGCTCTCATGGAGCACACCTTCTAAAATAAGTAAATTATATAGAATATTAGTTATAATGAGAACAATCAAACAGGAAGGGGGACGGAAAGGGTTTGAGGAAAGGATGCACTTCTACACAGGATGCTAAGGGAAGGTCTCGCTGAGAAGTGTCACCTGGGCAAAGACCTGAAGCAGGTCAAGGACTGAGCCATGTGGATGCCTGGCTGTAGGGGGAGGACATCCAGGCAGAGGAAACAGCCAGGGCCAAGGTCTGGAGCTGAGGCCAAAGGAGTAAGGGTGACTGTGCATGCGTGCGTGCGTGCGTGTGTGCGTGTGCGTGTGTGTGTGATGCAGGGCCTCCCAGGTCTTTGTGCAGATCTTGCTTTACCTCTTAGTCACCATCTGGATGAGATGGTTCTGGTGAATTTTAAACAAAAGAGTAATATCACAGGGCTTGTCAACCTCAGCACTGCTGACATGTGAGGCTCTGGGAGGCTGTCTTGTGCACTACAGGATGTTTAGTAGCATTGCCAGTAGCTTACATGTATACATGTACATGCACACTCTCACACACACACATACACACACACACACACACACACACACACATCCTGTTGTGACAGTTAACAGTGTCATTGCCAAACTGTTCCCAAGGGGGCAAAAAAAACCCCAGTTGAGAACCACTGCTTTAATAGGATCACTCTGGTTGCTCTGCTGATGAGGATAAAGGCAGAGACAGCACCCAACCAAGAGGCTACTGCAGTCAGTCAGTGAGAGATGACAGTGGTTTCAGTCAATCAGTGAGAGATGACGGAGGAATGGCTGAACTAGATACACGCTGAGTGCAGCGGCACCAGGATTTATTGGCAGATCACTATAGGGAGTGAAGGAGAAGAGTCAAGGATGACACCAGGAGTTCCCGTCGTGGCGCAGTGGAAACGAATCCGACTAGGAACCATGAGGTTGCAGGTTCAATCCCTGGCCTCACTCGGTGGGTTAAGGATCTGGCGTTGCCGTGAGCAGTGGTCTAGGTTGCAGATGCGGCTCGGATCCTGCATTGCTGTGGTTGTGGCATAGGTTAACGGCTACAGCTCTAATTAGACCCCTAGCCAGGGGACCTCCATCCATATGCCACGGTTGTGGCCATAAAAAAAAACAAAAAAAAGGATGACACCAGGTGTTGATCTTGAAGATCTGTAAGTTGGAGCTACCATTTATGGAGATGGTGGTGACAGGGAAAAGGACCAGGTTTGGGGAGACTCTTAGGAGCTGTTTCCATCATGTACTTATGAGACACGCTTTAAACGTGCCAATGGAGACGCTGAATAGCAACGAGATTGACAAGTCAGGAGCTTAGCGGCCAGATCAGGGCCCAAGACATAACTCTGGACCAATAGCCGATGGTGTTTGAAATGCAGCCAAACAAGAAGGGACACCAAGGGAGGGAGCATAAGCAGAAAAGCAAGCAGTCAACGGACTAAGCCCGGGGCCACCAGGGCTAGAGGTCAGGGAGCTGAGGAGCAGCAGCCCAAGAAGTAGAAGGAAAGCAGCCACGAACTGTGTCCCGAATGTGCGAGGATGGGGTCTCCAGGAGTAGAGAATGGAGTTTCCTGGTGGCCTAGTGGGTTAAGGATCCAAGCGTTGTCACTGCTGCAGCTCGGGTCGTTGCTGTGGTGTGGGTTCGATCCCTGGCCGGGGAACTTCTGTGTGCCATGGGCACGACCAGAACCAAAAACAGTAGAGAATGATATCAAGGCGGATGGGAACACTCAAGTTAGGACTATGAGTCGTTGATGGATTTGGCCACGTGGAAGTCACTAGAAACCCCAGTGAGAGCCAAGAGCTGTTTGGAGGGGAGGGTGGAGTGAAGGCTTCAGGCAAGGACAGGCTGACAGCTCCTCCTACAAAACACAGGCATGCCAGGCAACCTCAGGCACCCATCCTAAAGCAGGTGGAGCTCATGCTTCTGCAGCGCCCTCGACCAGTGGGTATGGGCTCCAGTGAATACATGCCGCCCCCTGACAGGGCTCTGAGAGGCGCTTGAAAGGCCCCTCGGGAGGCACAGCAGCTCAGCAGTGCACTCTTACACAGGCTGTCCCCTGCCCTGTTTCATTCCCCCACCTCCCTGGGACCAACTCCCAGGGAAATCACCTGCCCCAGAGCATGGAAATCTCTGGGAGGGAGAGGAGAAGAAAGCTGGAGGTAGAAATGGAGTCCACAGAGGATAGGGGCTTTTTTTTTTTTTTTAAGATGTTAGAAATAACAGCAAGCTTGTATGCTGATGGGAATGATCCAGGAGGGAAGCAAAAACTGATGCAGGAAAGACAGGAGAGAATTGCTGGAGCGGTGGTGTCCTCGAGTAAGTGAGAGGAGGGTCCACAGTCGTATTCACAAAACTGGGCCACAAAGCAAGTCTGAATATACGTCCAAGGACTGAAATGAACAGAACATGTTCTCTGACCACAATGCAAAAGATAACTTGAAATCTCGTATGTCTGCAAATTTAAAAGATGCCCCGTTATGGGCATCAAACAGAGAATGGAAATTAGAAATTATTTTGAACTAACTGATCATGAATACTCTACATCTCAAAACCTGTGGGATGCTGCTAAAACAAAACATAAGAAAACTTTCTGGTGCTTAATGTCTTACATGCGTTTGTCAGAAAAGAAATGCTGACATTTAATGAGTTCAATATCCATTTCAGGATTTTTTTAAGAACTACATAAAGCAGGAAGAGAGAAATAATAAAGGTGTGGGCAGAAGTGAATAACACAGAAAACATACACGGACATGCACATGCACAACAGAGAGGACTAATAAGTTAGCCTAAAGTTAGTCCCCCCTGGTGGGCTGACAATGGCCACTCAGAGAAGCTGGAAACAAGAGGTCCCTGACCAGCCTGTAAGATCAGGAGAGGCTTCCGGGAGGAGGGGGCGTCTAAACTGAACTACAGAATATGAGAGGGTGTCAGTGTTCGAAGAGGGGGCGGTCTTTGGGGCTGAAGAGCTGCAAGTGGGTCCCTGAGCACAGAACGCTGTGAGAGTCAGCAGGGAGCGAGGAGACCAGAGAGGTCACTCCTATAGCCATGAAATTGTGGACCCTCCCCCAGAACAATGCACAAACACATTCATTAAGGCGGTGAACACACAGCGAAGCCAACTCTGCACCCCAAGATTCCAAGAATACGCTGAGGATGGCAAAACTGAACTGTTTTACATTTAGAGGAAGAAAGATACAACTGGGCTTCTACTGCTGTCCACTTTCACCCATGACCTTGGCCAGGATCCAAAATAATTCCCCCACGGCCAAGGATGACCTCCCGGCTCAGACACCTGATTCAGTGTGCGAGGGTCTCACCAGCCTTGGCCGCGTCACGGGACAGAGCATGCTGGACAGAGGCCTTGCGGTGACCCTGCCACTGGGAGGGCAATGTCACCATCCCCCCGGTGAGCAGCACCATTGCTACCGAAGTTGCTGGGCCCTCACCATGTGTCGAGCAGGAATGGACAGACATGTGCCAAACCGGTAGGAGAGAGGAGAAATTTCCTAAAGCAGGACCCCTCTGAGCAGAGGACACGGGCATGAAAGAACCTGGTGTACAGGGGGCCTGGCTGGAGGATCCAATGCAGGACACTGACTGGACACGCACAGGACACGCATGGGGTCCCCACAGGTCAGAGCCCAGAGGTTAGATGCTATCCTGAGGGCAGGAGAGAGCCAGGATCCAGTTTAATCGACTTAGACCACTCTGGTTGGGTGTGAAGAAGGATCCATATAACCGCTGTGCTATGCTCAAGGCGGAGCCTGACCTGTGAGAGGCAGTGTATATGGGGCCCAGGAAGGGCATATCTGGAGAAAGGCGGGGGCGGGGGGCGGGGGGTCTCCTTGTTTCTTTTCATTTTGACAGGTCATAACTAGGGCTGCCCGGTGAGGGACACCAAAGATCCAAAGGCAAGAAGCCCCTTCCCCATTGGCTCGTTAACCATCACAGCAACCATAACGGGGCTGGTTGCAGGAAGGAACGACTGAGCGAAACAGACACTGTCCCAGAAGGACAGGTTTCCTCGGGGTCAGCTCAGGCCTGGCTGGTCAGGAGCTCAGGTCCCTCCCTCAAGTGCACAGATGAGGCCGAGACCCACACGGGGTCAATCAGGGGCCACTGCAGAGTCTAGCAGAGGCCACGTCGGTCCCGAGCCTGGTTTGTCCTCCCTCCTACCCCAGCGCGGCTGCCCCACAGCCCTGGTGGGCAGCTGAGGCAGCACGAAGCAATGCAAAGGACTAGGCAGACCTGCGTCCACGTCCTAGCACATTGCCGCGTGGCCCAGGCCAGCTCCCCTCACCACTGCCGTCAGCCAGGCACAAGTCGGTAAGTTCCTTTCCATCCCTAGCATTTCGCATACCCAGAGGCCCACGCAGGGACGGGCAGAAAGAGCCAGTGGACGTAAACCAGGAGTGACCCTGGAGGGAGTGGTCAGAGAGGCCACAGGCAGAGGTGGGGCCCGACCGGGCAGCCAGAAAACACAGGCAGCCAGACCCACGGGCAGGGGGCTGCCCTGACTCACCAGCAGACTTAGGGCAAGTCACACCTGCCCCAGGATCTGGACTTCCTCATTCACAAAGGGACAGCAGGAGGAGGGCAGAGAGAGCGAGCTGGACCAGCTGCTTCCAAGGCCTTTCAGCTTCCCACTGACAGCACAAGCCTTAACAACAAAGGAGGGAAACCAGGATCTGCCACTGGGAGCTGTGCGACTCTGAGCAAGTCCTTAGTCTCGCTGAGCCTCAGTTTTCTCATCTGCAAAATGGGGATAGGGTGGTTCTAGAGACTGAACCACCCCAGGTGACGCAGAGTAGTCACCTGACGATGACTACCCTTCCCCAGCATGACGCCGAGGGAGCCGGGGAGGCTGAGGGACATGCGATCTGTGGGCTCAGCCAGGCCCCGCCGTCCCTCCCGGCTGCACCAGGTCTGCAGGATCCGGCCAGGCTGCCTCTTGGGCCACAGCCCGGCTTCCTCACCTCATCCGGAGGCGTTTTCCTGGATCCCGGTGGGCTTCTCTCCTTCCCTCTCCCTTGCCACAGAGTTGGGTGGCAACTCTGAGAAGGCCTGTCCACCTCCGCAGGGCTGGCAGGAGGCGCCCTATAAATCAATCAATAAATTCCAAGCAGATGCGCACACGCTGTTTTGCTTGGAACCCTGGCTCTTTCCTATGGTTGCCGTGAAACCAGACTCTCTCAGGTGATTCACAATTTGACGGAGCCGGGCCTGGATCCACCAGAGGGTGACGATAATATTTTCTTTCCTGTCTTACCTCGGAGACAGGGCGGGGTTTTTTTTTTCCAGCCCTCTGTCCTGGACCGACAGCAACCCCAGGTTTACTCAGTGTGTATTTATAGACCCCCAGGCTTGGGGAAGCCAGTAACAAGGACGGCCAGCACTGCCGTGGGCTTCCCAGCGTGCAGACGCCCTCTCCCACAGGACCCCACGTTCCTCCAGCTCCCACGAGGCTCTGCCCCAGAAAACCAGCAGAGGGTGGCTGTGGCTAAAAGCTGTGGCTTTGCTCCTAATAGCTCTGGGTTCAAGTCAAGGTCTAACACTTCACAGGGCCTCAGTTTATATTTTTATTTTATTTTTTTAGTATATCTTATTACTTTATTGCAATCTTATGAACCGGTGTTTCCCAACAACCAGAACCGAGCTGTTAAGAGAAAGTGACTGTTCTGACAGTCGCTTTTAAAAGTGTCCTTGAACCTTGGTTGGAAAGTAAGAGATTATATTTTTGTTTTGTAAACAGGGATAATACACAACAAATCGTAGTGAGGTGAGATTTAAATTAAAATAACAGGAGTGTCTTTTGTGGCTTGGCAGTTAACGAACCCGACTAGGATCCACGAGGACACGGGTTCGATCCCCGGCCTCGCTCAGTGGGTTAAGGATGCCACATTGCTGTGGCTGTGGTGTGGGCCAGCAGCTGCAGCTCTGATTCGACCCCTAGCTTGGGAACCTCCACACACTGCAGGTGCGGCCCTAAAAGCAAAACAAAGAAATAAATTAATTAAAATGATATACATGAATAGCTTGCCCAGGACCCAGCACATTTCAGACACTGAACAGATTGTCACTATTCATATTAATGATATTCTGAGTGCTCAAAGAAGGGACACCGCTAGTCCTGTGACAAGATCAAAGTGTAGACCCTGTCATACTGCGTCACACCCCACGTCACGGTGGAGGAGGGGCAGTCCTCTGCTGCAGCTAATTCTCAACTTTCTCTGCAGCTCACAGACTGACCTGCCCCTCCCCCTACACAGGAGGCACCAGGGCAGCCACTCAGGGACAAGAAAAGGAAAGGAAGACACACCACAGCAAGCATGCCTGTGTGCTGGGCCCCGTCCCACGAAGCAGGGATGTGACACCCGAAGCTGGAGTTGAGGTACCTGCCCAGAACGGCTCAGCGGGTTCCCCAGGGAGGCCGGGCTTCAGGCCGGGCAAACACCAACTCCCTTTATGGAGAGAATGCCCAGTAAGAAGGGAAAATATCTGAGTCTGCATCCAGGACAAGTTAATGATTCAACTACTTTGGGTTGTAAGCAAAGAGGAGGATACAAAGGCCACGAGTCTGGCTGAGAGCGGGCCAGTTCCTCCGCACCTTTTCTGGCTAAAATCCGCCCTCCCCCAGTCTCCGTTTTTCATCCGACAGCAGGGTTTTTGAGGTCCCGGCGCTCTGCCCGGCTGCAGAGTCTGGATCTGAGCCGGCCTGTCAGACGGGCGTGTGGAATCTAACCGCGCCACCGAGTTTCCTGAGCGCTCGCTTTGTGTGGGCCCCACCCAAGCTCCTACCTGGGCTCCACGCTGTGTCCCACACAGACACAGCGGAGGGACGTAACTGTACAGAGGAGTTCCCTGGCCCAAAGTCATCAAAGAGGCGAGACTGAAACCCTGAGAGCCACTCTGCTGCCCTCATTCTTACCCGTTCCCCACTCTGCTGCCCTCATTCTTACCCGTTCCCCTACACACACACACACACATTCTTACCCGTTCCCCTACACACACACACACACACACACACACACACACACACACACACACGTTGAGGCAGCTCCCAGAGTCTAGGCTCAGCTGAGAGTCATAGCAGGACTATGATCTTATTATCTCTGGGCCTCAGTTTCCTCATCTGTAAAATGGGGACAACACAATACTTCAGAGGGTCATCCCAGAGACTAAACTACACCACATGACCCACAGTTTCAGAGGGGAATGTGCCGCAGTCTCCCCTCCCTTAGGAGTTAATGGAATGGCCAAGCGTGGAGAAATACAGCAAATGCACAGGTCTCGCCTGGCCTCAAGGCCCTCCACAGCCCCACCTCTCGCCATGCCCTGTTCTCAGGGTACAGCTAACCCACAACCTCCCACAGGTCAGTCGGTTCTTTGCTGTCTCTGGGCCTCCGCTCTTTGAACCCACCTGCCCAGAATGTCCTCACTCACCCTCTTCCTTGGCAAACCCCTAACTCATCCTTCAGGACTCGGTTCAGCAGCCACCTCCTCCGGGAAGCCTTTTCTGACTATAGGTTAGGGTGGTGCCTCTTCTGGCTCTAGCTGCCCCTGGCCTCTCCATCCCAGCCCTGCTCACTCTGGGTGGACACAGCTGTGACATACTCTCCTCCACCAGGCTCCGGACTCTTCCAGGGGTAACGCTGTGTCCACTCACCTGGGGTCCCGAGCGTAGGGGCTGGCCCAGAGTGGGGTTCAGTAGACGTTCGCGGTATGAATGAGTCAGTAACACAAGAGATGTATGAGGCAGGGACAGGTGGCCAGAACACAGCCTTGGAGACGGCTCCACGCCTCTCCCACTGTGAGGGCCTCTCTGCGCCCCAACGGCTATCTGTCCATCCACTCCCTTACGCTTCTCCTCCAGGAAATTAGGACATGCCGACTGACCCCTTCTCTGCGCTGGGCCCAGGGAACACGGACATGAACCAGAGCAGCTCAGAAGGGACTGGAGCTCAGAGTAAAAGTATCTCACTGGGTTCCCCCAGCAACCACCAGCACTGGGACGATGCGGGCTGTGACATCCTCATGACCACCTGCTCAGTCACTACGGTGTGGCCAAGTCAGGCAGGCAGGCAGGCCAGGCTGCTGGAATTGACTCTGCAAAGAGATAAAAGCCTGGGAAACAACAACACGCAAAGGAGGGTAGGGAAAGGGGGAGAAGGAGAAAAATAATAATAAAAAAAAAAGGTTCTCTCAGTATTTGTTTTCAAAGCCACTGACGAAAACCAGATTTGAAGTTTGGGGGAAAAAAGGGATTTGGGCCTTTCAAATTCCACTCTCCACTAATTGACTGCAGTTTCCTTTGAAAGAGCCCCCAGCCCTTCTGAGCAATCAGAGGCCCAGCTGGGACTCAGCAACCAGCAGCATCCAGGCCTCCTGGCTCCAGAGGGCCGCTGCGGCTGTGTGAGCCCCGGACAAACAGATGGACAGACACCGGGGCACTGGGCCCCTCAAAATGAACGCTCAGAACCAGATCCTGTATGAAGTATTTTCTGTGGAAAGAGGCTGGGCCAGGACTCAACCCCAGCGTCTGACCCCAGTACCTGTCACTTTGCCGTTTTGCAGCCTGCCTCTCAAGGCGCTTATCACTTATCGGAGGCAACAGGGAGCCACAGCAGGTTCAAGAGCAGAACTCCTGGAGAGCGGGTTTTCTGGGAGGAGAAACAAACAGCCTGAGGCAGTATCCTTGGGGCTTTGAGAATGAAAACGCTCATGGGGTCAGGTGCTCACTGCAGCACCCACACCCAGCGCCCCCGCCCCACTCAGCTGGAGAAGCCGTTCATGTTCTCTACTCAGCTCTTCCAACAAAGTCACAAAGGCCTCCGACCCATGTCCTGTTAATCCTGCTCTCTGGGAGCATCTGGCCAACTGCTTCTCTTCGGGGCGGCTCAGGAACAAACAGCCCTACTCCCACTTTGCGCTCGGAGAAATCCAAACCCAGAGGCCCCCAAATCCTAGCAACCCAGCCCTGGGAAAATCCAGGGGCCTCACCCGACGGCAGCTCAGATCACAACCCTCCCGCCGGAGGCTGCTCAACTTCGCGTCTCACACAGAGGCCCAGAGGGGTGGGAAGACTTGCCTGCAGGCACACAGTCAGCCATGGGATTGGCAGCGTCTCAACCCAGACCTGGCTATGAGCCCTGCCCACTTTCCCCTGGTCCAGCCCCTCCATCTGGACAACAAGCCTTACTTGCCTTCCTGAACTATTACCCCATAGGGATCTATGAGCAGCACGACCAGAATGTCCTGGAAATGTCAGTTTTCCTTCCAGGAATGAGAAGGGCCAACATCCTTCAGCAGAAGCTGGCCTCCTGCATTTGCACATGCTGTTCCCTCGGCCTGGAAAGCCCTTCCCCTTGGAGAACTCACTCTCTGACCAGGAGGTTTGCTCTGGGGCTCACCCCCTCCGGGACCCCTCCTCTGTGCCCCTGTGCTGGCCTCCGTCTCCCGTCCTGCCTGGCACCGTGGGGAACAGCTCTGCCCACTGGGTGACTCCCACGCACGAGCTCCTCCAGGGCAGGAACATTCCAGCACCCACAGTAGGAACTCCAACGGTGTCTGGGGAAGGAGGAAGGCAGAGAGAGCCAGAAGAGCCCAAAGCACTCTGGGTAGGGTCCTGGGTGCGAGGCCTGACTCCAACACTTGCCATCTGTGTGGCCTTGGGAAACTTACTTCCCCTCTCTGGGCCTTGGGCTCCTCATCTGAAAAAATGTGAGTGACAACCTCTGTCTTGTGAGGTTGTCACATAGATCAAATGAGACTGAGGGCATGGGGGGGGGGCATGTCTTGAACTATGGAGCTTTACAGAGGTAAGGACAGGGGGAGGTCGTGATGACGGGGTGCTGGGGACAAGGCAAGCTTTGGTGGAGTGGGGGTGATGTTCCTGACACATCCTCTTGGCACTCATCCACCTCTCCTCCAGCTTCTGGGGAAGGAATAGTCAGTCTGCCCATCTGTGCCGGGAAAAGCAGCAGAATTCCTGACCGCTGAGCACGTGCTTATCCTGTGCTGGGAACCACTGCAGACAGCATCCCCAGGAGGCGTCAGCTCCCGATGCCGAGAGGTGAGATGCTGGGCTGGGGTCTCACACTCAGGGCAATCCCGCCCACCCTGTCCTTCCTGTGCCTCCCACCCCAGGCTGAGTCCAAAGCTCTCCTTGACCAAGTGTCCCACCCATTCCCAGAGGCTGCAGGCATGGGGCCTCAGAGGCTGCTCCTGGAGCCTTGGCCGAGGCCAGGACACCTCAGGAGTCCGGCAGACCCAGAACCCCTCGGGCCAGGCCACACTCGCCCTGATGAATCCCCAGGCAGCAAGCTGCCCCGCTTCTGTTCCCCATTAAGAGGAAGGACCAGTGCCCATCAAATAAATCAGGCTTATGAAGTCTGATGAACAAAGATTCTGATGGTGGGATGCTGTAATTATAAACATCAGCAGCTCAGCAATCTGGGATCAGGGGAGCCGCCTTGCTTTGATGGGGCTGGAGGAGGAAGGGCAAGTGGAGAGAGACTTAATTTAGATTACTCTGGACATCGCAGAAAGGAAGGGCCACGGTCCTCTGCTCTGACTTCCCGACACGCTGCTAGGGAGTTTCAGGTTGCTTCACAGCACACGAGGCCTTTCGGCACGGAAACCCACCAACTTCTTCACCCCCCACTCTGCCTCTGCAATACCCCACTGGAACTGGACCTGCTCCGTGCCATCCACACTCAGCACCTCATCTCACCTTTCCAGGCCTTTGCAAAGTTATCTATGCGCTGATGAAGTCCTTTCCCAGCTCAAATACCACCTCCTCCAGGAAGCCTTTTGAGCACCCACACAGTTAAAGCACTCCCTCCCCTTGCTATAAAACTTGCCTCTCCAGCCTCACGGGAGCTAAGCTCCACCTTCGGTCTTGTCTTCGCATATACCACTCCCTCTGCCTTCCCCCTGCAGCGGTGACTCCAACTCACCTTCCTGGTCTCTGATAAGATGTCATCTCCTCTGGGAAGCCCACCTTTATCTGCCACCAGCCTGCCTGGGGTGCTATCCTGGCCCCACAGATCCTTGCACTTGTTCCTATGCTATCAGTGTCAGTTTGCACTTTTGTGTCCCAACCTAACCCAGAAGCTCTCTGTCCCCAGTGCCCAGCACAGACCTGGAAGCCAGGAGGTGATCAGAGAATATGTGCCAAAGAAATACATTCACTCGCTATCAAACAGCCAAGGGACAAGACAATCCGAATCCCCCCAAATCCTGTCTTCTCAGACTGACAAGTCCCAACTCCTAGCAAGTGAACCAGGAAAACCACCAAGGGCTGCCATGACCCAAGTGCAGAGAGCTTCAAAAGGAAGGAATCAAGAGGATGGAGGAATAAAGTATCAGTTGGAATAGACACTTTATCATGCAGGCCATAAACCTGATTTACACTCAGGTTTCTTCCTCCCAGAAGTTCTGTAAAGATTTACCTTTGCCCCAGCAAGTCTTGGGAACAAACCTTCAGAACAGCAAGAAATCACCCATTATGATGAGGGGTGTGGGGGGGGAGACAGGACCCCCAGACGCTCCTACCCTCCCAGTAATCCTGTAGCTCACCTGAACCAGGTGCAATGGATGGGCCCAGAGAGGGCTGGGGGCCCAGAGACTTGGATTCTAGCACAGGCTCTGCTGTGCACATGGGTGTGGCTTTACAAGCTACTCCCCGGTCTGGGCCCTCAGTCTCCCCATCTGTGCAACAGTCATGGGGAAGGAGGTTAGGCCAGGTCTCCTGCTGATGTTCAAGGGCACAGCCTAACAGCAGCCGCAGGTTCAAATCCTACTGGCTCTGTGACGTGGACAAGTTCTGACCACACTCTGCACATCTTTAGCACAGGGACCTGTCAGGACGGCACTTGCCGAGGGCTGCTGCGAGCACTCTGGGGGTTAATGCTGGGGAGGGGTGCAGACAGGCACGCAGAGATTCCCTCTGCCCTGCTCCCGGGGGTCTCCTCCACCACCCTCAGCCAGCAGATGCTGACAAGTGGACACAAGGACCTTCCAAATCCACCATCCAAATTTATCCCTCAAGAAGCAAGGAGGGATACAATATTCTTTCCACGCTAGAGACGGGGGGAATGAAGCTGTGAGTGACCCTAACTTGCCTGTAATTGAATGACCTGGGGGCCTGGCCCTGCTCTCCCAATGCCAGGCCCAGTGTTCTTTCCCGGACAGAGAATGTCCCAGGCCAAGGTGTTCTGAAAGCAAAGGGGCAAAGAAAGTGGAGGAGTGAACAAGGATCCCTCTTGGGCTTAACTCAAATATATTTGAAGATGTTCCTAAAAGACATCATTTATTCAGCTGATTCACCTCTGTTTCTGTTTCCAGTCACTCTTTCCCACTGAAGCCAGGCTGCCCGGACCCCCATTATCTCCTCAGTGTCCAGAACAAGGCCTGGCACATACAGGTGCTCAGCAAATGTCCATGAAATGACTGACTGACCAAACAAACAAGCACTCCAGTCACACCTGCCTCCTCACTATTCCTCATACATGCCAAACACGCTCTGGCCTCAGGGCCTTTGCACATACTGCATTCTCTTCCTATAATCCTCTCTCCTAGATATCTTGGGTTTATTCCTACAATTCGGATTTTTTTAAAAAAAATTTATTATAGTTGATTTACAATGTTCTGTCAATTTCTGCTGTACAGCAAAGTGACCCAGGTTTTTATATGTATATACACACATTTCTTTTTCTCATATTATCTTCCATCATGTTCTATCACAAGTGACTAGATATAGTTCCCTGTGCTAGACAGCAGGATCTCATTGCTTATCCACTCCAAATGCAATAGTTTGCCTCTACTAACCCCAGACTCCCAGTCCATCCCGCTCCCTCTCCTTCCCCCTTGGTAACCTCAAGTCTGTTCTCCATGTCCATGAGTTTGTTTTTGTCATGTAGATAGGTTCATTTGTGCCATACATTAGATTCTACATATAAGTGATATCATCTGGTATTTGTGGGATCTTCGCTCAAAGGTCACACCAACACTGAAGGCTTTCCTGGACACCCTGTGTAAGAGGGGTGGGCCCCAAACCCCTCTCCAACCTGCTCATTCTTTTCTCTCTGTTGCACTTATTACCTAATCACATACTCTATATTATCTTTTCTTACTATCTGTCTCCACCCACAAGAAAATAGCCTCCTGGAAGACAGAGATTTCTGTCCATGTTACTCATTGATTGATCCCCAGTGAACCCCCAGGAGATACTTGCTGAATGAGTGACTCCTTCTGCCGACTCCCTTGTCCAGTCTCAGGGAGCAGGATGGCAGGCCAGGGAAAAGGGAGATGGTGAGGACACCCTGTCCAAAAGCAAGACCCCCCTGTTAACCACAGGGCTGGAGGCGGAGGACAGCGCATACAGAAGGGCCATGCCATCCAGCACTAAGTGGTTTAATAAAGTTATCTCGTGGTAACCACACAAACTAAGTGTCATCATCTCTGTTTTACTCAAGAGGAAAAGCTGAAGCTCGGAGAAACTAAGTAACTTCCCCAAGATCACAGAATTTCAGGGACAGCAGAGTTGGGATTTGAACCCAAGGCTATTGGGTCCTTCCAGTTCTTATTTAATGAGTTTTATTGACCTGCCAGGCCAGACCCGACCCTGTGCTTGGTCCTGAGCAATGTAGCAGCACACAAGGGAGCTGGGGGCAAGCTGAAGAGGAGTATTTCAAGCAGGTGCAAAGGCCCAGAGGTGACTGCTTTGGTCTGGAGAGGCAACTGTAACAGGAGGTTGAAACAGGAGATGGGAGTCAGAGGACACAAGACTTTAAGAAGCTGGGACCATAGGAAACAAGTCAAGACTGGAAAACAACCCCAGTACCGGAAACAATCCAAATACCAACTGGAGTGGATAATCACTATGGTATATTTATACAATGGAACATTACACAGCAGTCAAAATGAACGAGCTGGAGGCACCTGCAATGACCAGTAACATATGCTGGGCTTAAAAAGTGAGCCACAGATTATAAAATTCAAATTCAACTAAAACTAAACAATATATTGCTTAGACGCATATGTATGTGATAAAAACTGGATAAAACTATTTCAAAGAAACAGAATGACAAAAATAAAATTACATTAGACAGGGATGAAAGAAATAAAATATGTAAGAATTAAAAAGAAAGAAAACTGTTATTCACAAATGTCAAAAAGAATCTAGAGGAGTTCCAGTCGTGGTGCAGCAGTTAACGAATACGACTAGGAACCATGAAGTTGTGGGTTCGATCCCTGGCCTTGCTCAGTGGGTTAACGATCTGGCGTTGCTGTGAGCTGTGGTATAGGTCCCAGACGCAGCTCGGATCCTGCATTGCTGTGGCTACGGCGTAGGCCAAAGGCTACAGCTCCAATTAGACCCCTAGCCAGGGAACCTCCACATGCTGCGGGTGCGGCCCTAAAATGACAAAAGGCAAAACAAAACAAAAAAAGAATCTAGAAACAAAAAATCAAAATTAAGAAATGAATTTAACGTCAGTACACATAGGATGAATACTCAAAAATCAATTGTGTGTCTATCTGCAATAAACAGAAAAGGGTTTTTTTTTTTTTTTTTTTTTTTTTTTTTGGTCTTTGGAGGGCTGCACCAGCATATGGTAATTCCCAAGCTAGGGGTCGAATTGGAGCTGCAGCTGCCGGCCTACACCACAGTCACAGCAACATGGGATCTGAACGCGTCTGTGATCTACACCACAGCTCACAGCAATGCTGGATCCACAACCCACTGAGCAAGGCCAGGGATAGAATCTGAGTCCTCATGGGTACTAGCCGGATTTGTTACTGTTGAGCCACAAGGGGAACTTCGGAAATTTTTTAGATAGCATTTATAATAACATCAGAAAACATCAAACAGGAGTTCCCTTGTGGTGCAGCGGGTTAAAGGTCTGGCATTGTCACTACAGCAGCTCGGGTCAAGGTTGTGGCATGGATTCAATTGCTGGCCCGGAAATTTCCCCATGCCGTGGGTGCAGCAAAAAAAAAGACAACACATCAAACAGCTATGGATAAAACTAACATAATATGTACAAGATCTCCACATAGAAAATTATAAAATATTATTGAGAGAAATCCTAAGACTTGAGGGATATATCATATTCATGCCTCAAAAAATCCCAAATGTGAATCTGGAAATTCTAAATTTATCTTCCCAAATTTATCTAGAGAGTCGATGCAGTCTGTCTGAATCAAAATCCCAGTGGGCTCTTTTTGGGTATGGAAATCACCAAGCTAATTCTAAAATTTATATTAAAATCCAGCCAGGGATTTATATTAAAATCTATCCAGGGTAATCTTGAAGAACAAAGTGGAAGTTCCACTACCAGACATCAAGCCTCATCGTAAAACTGCAGTAATTAAGGCTGTGAGATTGGCACAGAGATAAAACAGTCCAATGGAACAGAACAGATAATGCAGAAACAGACCCCCTCGCTGAACTGATTTATAGCGAGGGAGAGTGGGGAAAGGACAGGATATTTGATAAAGCTGCTGGCTTCATCAGATTTCTATGCTAAAGAAATGAAACTTGACCCCTACCACACACCGTACACAAAAATAAAGTCCAGATGGATTAGAGATCTAAATATGAGGTGTCAAAGAGCCAAGCTTCAAGAAGAAAATTCGGGAGACTGCTTTTCACAATTTGAAGTAGGCACAGATTTCCTTAGCTAGGACTCAAGCACTAACCATAAAAATGATTGATAAAGTAGACCGTTTTAAAATTAAGAGCTTCTACTCATTAAAAGACACCATGAAAAGAAGAAAAGGACGAGTGAGAGCGGAAAAGGATACTTGTAGCCCACCTGACTAATGGAGAACTTAGAGCTAGAATAAAGATCTTACTCATGGGAGTTCTGGCCGTGGCTCAGCGGAAACGAATCCGACTAGGAACCATGAGGTTGTGGGTTTGATCCTTGGCCTCACTCAGTGGGTTATGGATCTGGCCGTTGCCATGAGCTGTGGTGTAGATCACAGATGCGGTTTGGATTCTGCATTGCTGTGGCATAGGCCAACTGCTGTAGCTCTGATTTGATCCCTAGCCTGGGAACTTCCATATGCTGCAGGTGTGGCCCTAAAAAGCAAAAAAAATAAATCTTTCACATGTAAAAAAGCAAATAATCCACCACGCTCCCCCGCAAAATTTAAAGACTTGGATAGGCTCTTTAAAAAAGAGAATATACAATGGTCAAAAAACATATGAAACAGTGCTTAATATAATTTGTCATCAGGAAAATGCAAATCAAAATCCACAATGAGATACCATCACACACCCATCAGAACGGCTACAACATAAGGGACAGGCAACACCAAGTGTTAGCGGTCACCCTGGGAAACCACCGGGCGTTACTAAAAGCAAACACACACCCGAACCCTACAGTTCAGCAATTCCATTCTAGGCACACACTGAACAGAAGTGCAAGCTTTTGTGCATCATGACACGTGTTCACCTGTACTCACGGTGAAGCTACCCAAACAGTCACAAACCCAAAACAACCCAAATGTTTCCCAGCAGTGGAAAAGATCAATAAGCTGTAATACCACGCATCAATGAAAATGAAAAAAACAGAGCTACACAGCAACGTGAACAGATTTCAGAAACACGTTGGATGAAAGAAACCAAACGCTAGAGAGTATGTATGCTATGACCCTCGCTGTATAAAGTTCAAAACCAAGCAAAGGCAGGCTGTGGTGCTGGAAGGCAGGCCTGTGGTCACCTGGGGGAGGAGGCAGGGAGTAGACACTGAAAGGAGGTGTGAGTCAGGCTTTCAGGGGTGATGGTGATATTCCATTCCCTGACCTAAGTAATAAGCATTGGTCTCCTGGTTAGGTCCATATTCATCAAACTATACCCGTGCTTTTGTGCACTTTCCTACAGATGAAATTTACTTCAAAAAAATATAATTCAAACACGGAATTCCCGTTGTGGCTCAGTGGAAATGAATCTGACTAGTATCCATGAGGACGCAGATTGGTTCCCTGGCCTCCAGCGGTGGGTTAAGGATCTGGCGCTGCCGTGAGCTGTGGTGTAGGTTGCAGATGCATCTCAGATCTGGTGTTGCTGTGGCTGTGGTATAGACCGGCAGCTACAGCTCCAATTTGACCCCTAGCCTGGGAACTTCCATATGCCATGGGTATATAATAATACACACATATTGTACATACATAATTCAAACAGGAGTTCCCTGGTGACCTAGTGGTTAAGGATGTGGTGTTGTCACTGCTGTGGCTCCAGTTCAGTCCCTGACCTGGGAACTTCCGCATGCTGTGGGCATGGCCAGATATAGATATAGACATATACACCTATTTAACATGTACTTAATTTTTTTTTTTTTTTTTGCCATTTTGTCATCTTTTAGGGCTGCACCCGCGGCATGTGGAGGTTCCCAGGCTAGGGGTCTAATCAGAGCTGTTAGCGGCCGGCCTACACCGCAGCCACAGCAACACAGGATCAGAGCCACATCTGCAACCTACACCACAGCTCACGACAACACCGGGTCATTAACCCACTGAGCAAGGCCAGGGATCGAACCCGCTACCTCATGGTTCTTAGTCGGATTCGTTAACCACTGCACCACGACGGGAACTCCTAACACGTACTTAATTAAAATGGAATAACAGGAGCAAAATACAGTACAGTGTTTACCTCCAGCCTAGAGGAAGACCAGCTAGGGGAGAGCACATGGGAAGGTAAATGTACTTTCTTGTTAGTGGTTGAGTGAGGGGGGAGGGGAAAGGAGAGGGAGAGGGAGAGAGAGAGGAAGAGAGAGAGGTGGGCACCTTAGTGGACCAAAGAGGACAGCGACACAAACTAATAATGGTGCCTAATCCAATTCTATGCATCCATGACTAAAAACATAATTATATAAAAAGGCCCACACTCCAAGAAGGAATCACTGGAATCAGAACACCACTACCTACCTCATGGGGTCATGAGACAAGTGGTATCGTGCACTATGAAAGCTAGAATAAAACAAGTATTTTTAAATTTGTATTCAGCACCTAGAATAAGACAGTTCTCCGATAAATAATTCCTGAATGACCAGACAGATGTTCTCTTAAGATTTAAGACTTAAGTCAGGGGGACGAAATGTATAGCACAGCGACTACAGTTAACCACACTGTATGGTAATATTTGGAAGTTGCTAAGGGAGTAGATCTTTTTTTGTTGTTGTTGTTCTTTTTATGGCCGTACCCGCGGCACATGGAGGTCCCCAGGCTAGGGGCTGAATCGGAACTGTAGCCGCCAGCCTACACCAGAGCTATAGCAATATCAGATCCAAGCCGCATCTGCAACCTACACCACAGCTCACGGCAACACCAGATCCTTAACCCACTGGGCAAGGCCAGGGATCAAACCCGCAACCTCATGGCTCCTAGTCGGATTTATTTCCACTGCGCCATGATGGGAACTCCAAGAGAGCAGATCTTAAAAGTCTTCATTGTAAGAAAAATAAGTCTGTAACTGTGTGAGGTGATGACGCTGACCAAGCTTATCGTGGCAATTATTTTGCAATATATTCATGTACCAGATCATCCTGTCACACACCTTCAACTTACACAGTGTTATATGCCAATAGTATCTCAATAAAAAAACAGAAAAAAAGAGGGAAGGATGGATGAAGGAACAGATGGAGCAAGACATGACCTTCAGCGCTCCCCGTACCCATCCATCTGCCCGCACGCTCTCCCCATCCTTATGTTTCGCTTTGGCTGCCGCTGCCGCTGCTCAAACCCCACTAGCACCCGCTCTCCAGCATCGCTCACTGGCCCAGGGAGCCCTGGACGTTAAGTCAAATGAGTTAACAATTTCCTTTCAGCCTGACGGTGTTTCTCAAATGTCCATTATTTTCACCGCCTGAAAGAGCCAGAGTCTTTTTTAACAGTCCAGTTCTGGGCTGGATCTGTCACCACGACAGTAAAAAATAAAAATTAAAAAAAAAAAGGTTTAAGTGCATCGTGTGCTTATAATAAATAGTTTGCACAAAATTATTCATTCCACATATGGGCAGAGCGATGCCTTTAATGTGCATATTGTTTGTGGAGAGCCCGTAACCCAGGCTGTTACCAGGCAGAATGTGGAAGTCGTTTTCTACTATTAAATAAGGGAAACAAGGTTTTCATTTTAAAATTAATTCAGTGAAAACTATTAAGCAGTTGGCCGTGAATGCCTCAGTATTTTTTCCAAACTGATACTAATAAGGGCTCCCACTCCCAGCCCCGCTTAAACAAAAACATAGAATTAACCACATAATTTCCAAGAACGTTTTTTGAGTGTTGTTGTTCTGAAACAAGGAATCGGGACAGCGTGTAGATCCACCTCAGTCCGAGACCCTAGTCCCCAGGATGCTGTGTTTGGGTGGTTTGGGGTGGGGTAGCGGCCTCAGGGTACCTCGAGCTGCTGAGTGGAGGGCTGTTCTCTCTGCATTCAACCATCTGTGAAGGCAGGGGCACGCGACATCCTAGGCTCCACCGGCGCGAAGGGTGGATGAGATAAACCCAAGTACCCAAGGCCTCTCCAGGGACACGTGGTAGCAAGTGCTGGCCGCGCACCCACTGTGGGGCATCCAGTCAAGGGGAAAGACTACAGGATCAGAAGTCAGATGGATGTGGATTAAATCTCAGCTATGCCACGTCCTAGCTCCAAGGCCTCAGTGTCTTCATCTATAAGTGGGGCTGTTCTATGACCTTGATGCATCCTGGTCTGCAACGAATCCAGCACACACTAGGCGTGCAGCAAGGGGTCACATGATGTCAGGCCCTTTCTCGCCTTCTAAGCCAAATCTGTGCCAAGGATGCAGAGGCAAGAATTGGTCACTGCTCCCAGTGGAGAGCCAGCTCCTTGGAGCAGGAAGTGCACTGCAGGAGCTCAGGGGGCAGAGGAGGCTGGGATCTGAGACCCAGGAGCGAGTCCCACATGTGCCATCCCTGAAGGGGTTTCCTCAGCTGCTGGCCACTCAGACCAGCACTGACCAGGAAAGGAGGTGGCAGGATATCTGAGGAGGCCAGGCTGGGATGATGTGGTCCACGACCCTCTGGGAGCCCCAAACCATCCTGATTTATATGTCCATTTCTCCTGGCCTGTGACCACCAGCCCCCAAGGGTGAGGACAATGTCTGACTCATCTCTGAGTTCTCCGTTTCCAGCCATGCCAGGAACAGACGAAAACTCAGTGAAGGGTCTTGGGAAACAAATAAGCCCCCAACAACATCCTCCGCGTGCTTCTGTGGGAGAGCATGTCCTGGGTGGAAGCACTGGTCTCCGTGTAATACAAGCCTCCTGGGCCACTCCTCTTAAAACTAAGGTACTGCAGGAGTTCCTGTTGTGGCTCAGTGGGTTGAGAACCCAACTAGCACCCATAAGGATGCGGGTTCGAACCCTGGCCTTGCTCAGTGGGTTAAGTATCCAGTGTTGCTGTGAGCTGTGGTGTAGGTCGCAGATGTGGCTCGGATATGGCGTGGCTGTGGCTATGGCGCAGGCCGGCAGCTGCAGCTCTGATTCGACCCCCAGCCTGGGAACCTCCATATGCCAGGTGTGGCCCTTAAAAAAAGAAAAAAAAAAGACTAAGGTACTACAGAGGAGCCTGGACTCTGGGGCCAGTCCTAGGAGACATGAGGGCCAGCTAAGGCCACCAAAAAGGAGAAGGGGGCGCTGCTGAGCCTCCACTTCCTCCCCTGTAAGGGGGGGACTGTGATGCAGCCATCCGGCCTGCCAGGGGGACCGAAACAACCAAATGACCTAACGGAAGGGATGAGGACTCAGGTGAGGTTCCGTCTTGCTTATCCGTCTCTCTCTCTCTCTCTCACAGATTTGACTGCACACCTACTGTGTGCAAGGCTCTGAGCCTGCAGGATGAGCCCAGGCTGGACATCAGCCTGCAGGCCAGTGGGGCTCCTGAGCGTCACCAAGACTGGAAGAGGTGGAGGGGAAGAAAGTGTGTGGACACAGTGCCCGGCTTGAATGGGAGCTGAGTAAATGCTGAATTGATAGACAGAGGGATGGAACTACGGCTGGGGGCAAAGGAACGAACGAAGGAGCGGGCAAGCCTCAAACCTCTAGCTTTCGGTAACTCCTGCTCCCATGTTCCTCAGAACCGACACCCAGACCCACACTCTTCCGGTGAGTCCATGCAAAGGCCTGTAAACAGTGCATCACGGCATGAAGACCCTGCCCACGTGTCTGCTTCCCATACCGTCTCTATTTCTCTTCCTGGACGTCTCTTTTGTTCTTTCAGTATCTGACTTTGTCTCATTCTGCTTTTCTCGGTAGGTGAGTATCTTCCTTCCTTCTTTTTTTTTCTTTTTAGGGCCGTACCCAGACTTTGTCTCATTCTGCTTTTCTCGGTAGGTGAGTATCTTCCTTCCTTTTTTTTTTCTTTTTAGGGCCGTACCCACGGCATATGGAGTTTCCCAGGCTAGGGGTTGAATCAGAACTGTAGCCGCCAGCCTACACCACAGTCACAGCAACATGGGATCTGAGCCTTGTCTGTGACCTACACCACAGCTCACGGCAACACCAGAGCGAGGCCAGGGATCGAACCTGCATCCTCATGGATGTTAGTCGGGTTCATTAACCACTGAGCCACGACGGGAACTCCAGGTGGGTATCTTTCTACCACTTCCTGGGTATCTGCCTCTCTTTTCTGGTCCCTCTCTCTCTTTTTTCTTCTCTCCTTCCCTCCACCCGCAGAGCCCATCTGTCTTCCCAATTCCCCTGTGAAAGTCTAGCTTCCAGCCAGCACAGGTGTGTCTGCAGATGTTTTATCCAGGGAGATGCTGCTTGTAAGCAGTGAGTGAAGATGAGGGCGACGCAGACACCCCTGTTGAGAGGGGGCATGACCTGAAGCCCAGCTGTGACCCAGGTTGCAGGCAGCAGGGGACCTGCCGTTCCCCACCCTAGCCGTGCATCGCATCTCTTCTCCACCCCTGCCTGTCCCCGGCCAGCCCTCCTGGCCGCCAGCGGTGGGCAAGGAGGGAGGAGGGCATCCAAGGCAGAGGTTGCCACCTGGACCAGATCCTAATGAACAGGTACCATAGGATCACTGGCTTATTTTTCACTAAGGGGCCCCCAGACAAAGTACCGCCAACTGGCCAGAAGCAGGGGGATCTTTCTGTAAGGGGCAGCACCAAACTCCACCTGGCCTGGCTGAGGCCAAGACACTCAAGACCCCTCCACATAACAGCACTGCTGGCCACCTGCACACATGGGCCAACACTTCACAATTTCTAAGGTCCTGCCACTCCCATCCCTTCAACAGATACCAAGCCAGACACCATTCTGGGTCCTGAACCTAGACAGACTGGGAGCAAGAGGGACAAAAGCTCCTGCCCACAGAGAAATGACATTCTAGTGGAAGAGATCGACAACAAGCAACAGACATAATCAACCACTGGCAACCCCGTGGCCATGCAGGGAAGGCGGCTAGATGCACCCGGGGGCAGGGGGCAGGTCTAGGCGGGGCATATACATTCAGGAGTCGCCAAGAGATGTTCTTCAAAGCCACAGCCTGGATGAGATCGCACAGAGAGGGAGACAGGTCAGCCAGATGAGATGGAAGGAGGGAGGGAAGGGGGCCAGAAGAAGCAGAGGGGTGGGGAGATCCGGAGAGGGCGGGTCAGCGAGGAGGGGAGCGAGCACAGGCAAATGCTGCGGACGGGCAGAGGCACTGAGAGATGACGGCGGCCTGGGCAACAATGAGGCCACTGCCATGACCTCTACGGGAGCAGCGTCAGCACAGCTGTGGACCTGAAAGCCTAGAATGGGCCCTGGAGAGAAGAGAAACAGGACCAAAAGCACGGCCAACTCTTTTGAGGAGCTTTGCTCAAAAGGAAAGAATCGAGGCAGCATCTGAAGAGGGAGGTGGGTCCAGAGGTTGGTTTGTTTTGTGATACGGCAGAAATAAGAGCTTGCTTATGCGGGGATGACTCAGCAGAAAGGAAGAGCTGACAGGGCAGGAAGAAGGGGCCGGCTGGGGCCGTGTCCTTGAGCAGGTGAAGGGCATCTCGTGTGCGGTCTGTCTGATACCCACACATCCCTCAGGCTGGTGGGCAGGGGTCCCGTCCTCAGTTTTCAAATGAGGACAATAAGGCTGAAAGTAGCTAACCTGCGCCTCCCTGCGACTCCAGAGTCAACTGGGAGTTTCCTTCCTTCCTCACCCATCTTCTGCTTACCCCCCAAGGTGGGGCAGGAATCTGAATTTTCACCTGCTTCTTGGAGGCCTCTCATGCATGCTAAAGCATGGCAATCACTGCTTAAGGCCAGGAGTCATCAGACTTTTTTAATCTCATACTCCTATCAAAAGAAAGTGTATTCGTTTCAAAACCATAGACGTGAACTACTATTTCTTAGGTATATTATCAGAAATGCTCTACCACATCCTAAGTATGCAGCCTTGGGCAAGTGGCTCAAGGAACCTCTGTGTGCCTCAGTTTCCCTTCAGCTAAAGTGGGAGATAATAAGAGACCCACTTCCTATGGTTGTTCTGAAGACCACCTGAGTTAAAAACACACGCGGTAGTTTCCGTCATGGCTCAGCAGTAGCGAACCGACCAGTAACCACGAGGACTCAGGTTCGATCCCTGGCCTCATTCAGTAGGTTAAGGATCTGGCATTGTCGTGAGTTGTGGTGTAGGTCTCAGATGTGCCTCGGATCTGACTTTGCTGTGGCTGTGGTGTAGGCCGGCAGCCACAGCTCCAATTCGACCCCTAGCCTGGGAACTTCCATGTGCCGTGGGTGAGGCCCTAAAAAAAAAAAGGCAGCGCTCAGGACAGTGCCTGACACAGTGGATCATCAATACCATTGCATAAAAAATGAGCTATGTCATAAACATAACCCCTGACCTAATCTTTCTCCCCCTCTCCATAATGGTTTTGGGGCCCCACATTAGCGATCACTGGGCCACACCGTGAGATTACCAAGGACAAGGACCAAGCGTTTAGTCGCCCTTTTATCTCCAGCGCCTTGAAGAGGGCCTGGCACACAGCAAATGGGCAACAAACAGGCGCTGGAATAAAGACCCACCACTGTTGAGGCCTGACCACGAGCCACACTTGACTTAATCACCACAACACTGAGGTGGGGATCGATGTTCCATTTACAACGGGAGAGACGGAGGCCCCGGTGGGGTAAAGTGACTGGTCTAAGGTCGCAGAGCATGTCCCAGCAGATCAGGAGTCCACAGTGGGGACGCCTAGTCCCCTGGCTAGTTCTAGCCTCTCCCCATCACTAGGACGGCAGCCACAACACACTGTGGGGACCTGGCTGCCTGGGGGCCGGGGTTAGCTCTTAAACTCAATCCCCTGCCCCCACCCACCCCCAGCAGAAGAGGAAGGATTAGCTGGACAAATGCATTCACACCTCATAATTAGCAGGAGCTCGAGGAAAACGGAGCCTGGGTGTAGGCAGGAAAGGCTGGAGGGGGCAGAGACCTTAGCCGGCAGCCCCGCCCCACTCCACCCAGTCCTGGGGGGGCGCGGAGGGGGTGCTGAGCCTGGCCTGAACCCGAGAAACACAGCTGCCACTTGGGAATCCACACCTTCCCTTCACCTCGCGCCTCCCTCCCCGGCCAAGCTGCGGATCCGCAGGCAAGGCTGCATTAACGGATTTCTGAAATGTCACCAAGAACAAAGCTCCCCTTTCTGCCAGCCCCTAGTATTTACAAGCAAGCACAAATCTGTGAGAAAATTCAATTGAACGCAGATGGCAGGAAATTCCTCTAAAATGACAGTGGCCAAATTCAAACCACAAGACATGAAAATAACCCAACATACTAGACATGAAGAACATATCTTATAGACTTCTCCTCGTGCGATGTGCAATCTGTGATTGATTACCAGGAAGACAGACTGCAGATTTATTGGACTTCTGTAGAACACAGATTCCATTTGCAACAATTAAACCTTCCGTGGTTGAGAACCGGGTCGGAGGGGGCTGGAGGGAGATGGTGAAGTTAAGGAATGCGGTGTGAGGCTGATAAAGGCTGGTGTTAGCGGCCCTCAAGCGGGGCGTCTGCCTGGCTCAGGTAGTGACAGGCAGGGGAGGGGCCGGATGTGCTGGTACGTCCGAAACCCAGGCACGTGCCATTGGGTTGGAGGTCCGGCTTGTGGCAAAGGGCTGGGGGCAGAAGCGTGCTGACCGGGGCAGGTATTTGCGAATCTGCTGACCCTCCGGGTACACAGGCTAGACTCGAGGAATCCTTACAACGGCAGTGGTCCTGGAGGTGCTGGGGGGAACAAGGACAACAGAATCAGTCAACTGAGAGGCAGTAATCCTGCTTCTCCCCGTGGCTGGCACAAAGCAGACATCCCCAAGGAATCAAGCCATCCCTTTCCTGCTAAGCTCAGAATCCTGCTCACAGTTCTGCAAGCAGCACCAGCAAGGGACCAAAGCTAGGCTAAGCATGGAGGCCTGTTTGCCAGCCCTGGGCTCAAGCACCGGGGGGGACTTCGTGGTGTATGCTGAGGCTGGAGCACAAGCAGTGTACTCGGCTGCCGCTGCCGAAGGAAACAGGTGTGCTTTCAACTCTTAACGATCTTGCTAAGCATAAGCTCCAGGCTCCAGTACGTGTAATGGTTCAGTAGCTGAGGTGGGTACTATCGTATCAGAGATGCAAACCTGTGCTGGAGAGTGAAGATTCTTTACCAAGTGGCTGACACCCAGCATCTGGAAGATTCCACTGCCCAGTCCTCAGAGGGGCTCAAATCTCTCCGAGCAAGATGGGGGTGTGGGGCTGCACGTGGATTAAGGAGGGCCAAACGTCTTGGACAGTCCTCCCACTCAGAGGTGGGGCCGTGTCCCCTCTCTGGATGTGGGCTGCTCTGTAACTGCCTTGACAAGTGGAGCATGTCGGAAGCCATGCAGTGTCCGTGTCGGAGCCGGCCTTTCTGAGGACAGGCCGCTTCCCTCTCGGTCTCCTGGAGCCCTGAGCCGCCACGTAAGAAGTCTGACTACCCTGCTGGAGGCGGTCCCTGGAGACTGCATGCAGACAGAGCCCAGCTGAGCCCAGTCTTCTGGCCACCCTCATCCATGTGTCAGCATGTGATCACTCTGACCTGGACCCTCCTACCAGATCAGATGCCAAATGAACACCACCAAAGTGACCTCAGTCCATGTCATGGGGAGCAGAATGATCACCCAGAAGAGCCTTGCCCCAAATTCCTGACCCACAGAATTGTGAGACACAGTGAAATATTTGGTGATTTAAACCACTACGTTTTGGGATGGCTTGTTCTGTGAGTCATCCGTCTTTGCCCCCTGCCTCCCCATCCTCACGTTCCCTCCCTCTTATCCTCATCACTTCAGCCTGGAGAGCAAGCCTGGCCCAGCTGCCCAGCTTCCCATCTGGTCCCCTACCACCCAGATCCCTCTGGCTCCAATGACCTTGCTAAAGCTGAGCCTCTGACCACATCCCCCCTCCCCACCAGTGCTCAAAGCCTGGTGGGCTCTTGATCACCTCTCCAACACCTTGCCTACCGCTCCCTTCCCCACCTCTGGGCTCATCACTGTCCAGAGGAAGCACCTCCACGCTGCTGCACAGGCTGTTCCCTCTGTCTAATGCCCGGCTCCCTTGTCTCCTGGCAAACTCTTATTCATCCTTCAGTGCCCAGCTGAAATCCAGGGCATTTGTTGGTTCTGTCCTCTGAGACTTTGTAGCCTTCACCATCCTGTAGGGCCATTATACACCCAACTCTCATTACAAAAGCAACCTGAGAAGAGAAAGAGGCTCTTGGGTTTTTGTTTGCCCAGTGTTAACAGGACACCCAGCACAGAGTCCAGCAGAGTTTTATTGAGTAAGTTAATAAAATAAACGCATGATGCAGAAAGTCCAAGACACGTCCTGGCCCCAACCTGTCTAGAGGAAAGGAAAACATGACAAGTTGAATTCCAGCAAGCAGCACAGCAGAAATTACAGGTTCAAGTCAGAGAAGGGAGAGGCTACTAGGATCCAAATAGCCAGAGAGGACTTCCTGGAAGAGGAGGACCAGGCTGGTGTCAGAGTCTCTTCCTTCAAGAACTTCCCCAGAGCCCTCTGGGCTGAGGCTGCCCCAGGCACTCCCGGTAGCTGCCCGCGCCTGACGGCAGCACACTGCTGCTCACTGCCCTGCTCCCTACTCACGGCTGCATCCGCGGTACCCAGCCAGGGGGATGGGGGACGAGGTAACCTCTACCAGGGCATCATAACTAGGGCACCTGTCTCTCCTTCCTCTCAAAGACAAGGGCCAGCCCTGAGGCACCACCCAAAGCAGGCACTACAAGGCTCACTGTTGAAATGCCTGTGAGGGAGGGTAGGGAGGCTCCATGGGAGGAGGAGGGTCAGAGCAGCCTGAAGGACACACCCAGGAGCCATGCAGCACTGACCTGCCAACCGGCAGCCTGCCCTCTGGGAGCCAGGATGGAGGCAGGTTAGTGCACAAGTGCCTGGCACAGAATCGTAGGCATCAGGGGTCGCGGGGGGACAACCCCTGGTCCCAAAGGCCTCTTGGTGCTCTGCCCCTGGAGAAGGCCCAGGAAGAGGAAGGCCGGGGAGAGAAAAGGGAAACATTTCTAAAGCAACAGCCAAGGTCCAGGCCCCAGGTTTGGCTGTCACCCCCAGGCAGGGGCCACTAGAGGGGAGCCAGGACAATAGGCGGCAGACAAACCCTGAAGCACTGAGTTTAGCTGTGCATAGAGGAGAGCTGTCCAGCATGGGGACGGGCTGACCAGACAGGTAGTGAGCTGCCCATCACAAGACATTCAGCAACCGGGTAACCTCTCAGGATACTGTCAGGGCTGCAGAGCCTTTCAATCTTGCTCCTTATGCGAATGGGGAAACTGAGGCCCAGAGAAGCAAAAGGCTGCACTCAAGGCTGCTCAAGGCTATACAGTGAATTGCTAACAAAGCAAGACCTGCACCCTGGCGTCCCTACTCCCAGTCAAGACAGCACTCCACACAGACCCTGCTTAGCTGCCCCAGAACCAACGATGCTCATGCGGGGGCCTATGGGCAAACCCCACCCCCAGATGCCCCCGGATCCCTCCCGGTGATGCCACCAAGAAGGTGGTGCCACCCTGGGAAAGCTGTTCAACTCTGAGCCTCAGTTTGCTCACCTGTAAAATGGAAATAACAACAGGTCCCATCTTCAAGGGTTTGTATGAAGGCTAATGAGATAAAATGCACTTGGAACAGGCCCAGTATCTTGCAGAGGCTCAGTGAATGCCAACTGTGGACCTTGTTTTAACCATCTGAGGCACTGGAACAGAGAGGAGTCCACTCTGCTCCCTGAGGAAGGCCTCCTTCCCTCTGCGAGTCCCTCTGCCTCGTCTAAAATGAGCGATTTGGGTAGAGGATCACAAGGGTTCTGGCCAGCTCCGAAATCCTTCACATCTACGTTAGGTTTTCCCAGACGTGCTCTGAGTTGGGGAGCCACCTAATGAGCATAGAAGCAGCTTGGCCCCCTTTCCAGACACATCAGGTAGGATGAACATCCAAAAGGCATTAGGGCCTTCCTTAGCAGGCCAGGAGCCACGGCCTCGTTCCCAGCTTCCAGGCCTCTGCAAAGTCTTCCTTGGCTTACATCGCAAACACCCCCCTCCGCCGCCCCCATCCCATACCTTTCTAGCCCCGTCATCCCTCAGCCTCAGCAAGGAAGGGACCGGTTTCTCAGGCAGGCAGTAAGAAGAGCTAACATTTACTCAACACCTACTGGGTGCCGCGTGGAGCACCAGGCCCTTCGCCTATATAATTTCACCTAATTGTCACCGCCACTCCTGGACAGGGGATGGCGTACCCCCTTTGTACCTGAGGAAGCCAGCTCAGCAAGAGGAAGTGACTGGCCCCTGGTCACAGCGACCCTGGTCACACTGCTAAGATGGAAAGAAAGCGAGTTCCCATTGTGGCTCAGTGGCAACAAACCCAACTAGTATCCAGGAGGACGTGGGTTCGATCCCTGGTCTCACTCGGTGGGTTAAGGATCCAGTGTTGCCGTGAGCTGTGGTGTAGGTCGAAGATGCAGCTCGGATCCCGTGTTGCTGTGGCTGTGGCGTAGACCAGCAGCTGCAGCTCCGATTGGGACCCTAGCCTGGGAAACTCCATATGCCTCCGGTACAACCCTAAAAAAGAAAAAAAATTGGCAGGAGAGAGACTGGACCTCAAGCACACACACTACACTCAGGTACCTTTCAGGCTGAGTAAGGACCCCAGCAAGAGGGGGGGAGCTTAGACCAGAGTCTCCCTGAACCTGAGTGTTGGCCAGGAGTAGGGAAACGGCGAGAGCCTGGGCCAGCCTGGAGCAGGGCAGGGAGAGGGGAAAGCATGGCCTGAGGGGAGTGCCTGCAGACTTGGACTTCTGAACTTAGCCCAGCCTGGACATTCCTTCAGCTCAACTCCTCATCTGGCTGGTTGTATGCAGTGGGAGCTCTCTGTGATGCTCAGGTTTACAGGAATGTGTTTCCCCCAGGGCTCGGCGGGGAGGATCAACTACAAAGAGAACAGTGGGTCACTGCAAATCAAAGCGCAGTCTGCTGGCAGCCCGCTCTCCCGGCCGGCCCGGGTGGACCACAGTCGGTGGCCACAACGGGATTCCCTGCGGAGGCGGCTGCCGGGGTGGATCGTGCACTGGTAGACCTACGTTTGTATGTGGCTCCCTGGCCTGTCCACTGAGTGGCGGTGGCCAACACCCACTGGGTATCAGGTTGTAGGACTGAGCAAGCAGGTATGTGCGTATGTGTGTGCAGTGCTGCCTGGCGCTCATGGATTCAACTGGGAGAGGGGCAAAGCGAGAAATACTAACACTTCTGGGGAGTCAGGGATAAGGCTGGGGTTCCCGCCTGCTGGAAAGATAAGAAAGCAAATGGCTGGTGACAGAAAAAAAATGCCTGAGGACTAAAGAAGCCCACGAAAGGCCTCTCACCCAGTCGAGGAAGTCAGAGAAGACTTCCTGGAGGAGGAGGTACTTGAACTGGGCAGGAGCGTCGGAGGTGGGGAGATATAGGGCAGCACATCGGGGCAGAGAGGCAAAGGAGGGGTTGAAGAGGCAGGACACCACGATGGCTCATTTGCTTGGCTATGCATTTGAGATTTGTCCCAAAGGAAAATCCCCCAAAAGTCTAATTTGCTTTTATCAAAAACAATCCTCCAACATAGAAAACCCCCCAAATGCCTGGTCTTCTACGCTCCCCTAGACTACTCCACACAGGCCCAAACAGTTGGAAGGCCCTGAAAGGGGAGGGCCTGACAAGGACAGGGCTGAGTGTCTGGGCTCTGAAGGGTCCTTAAAGACCTCCTGGTTCAAGGGGGGCCTCGGAGGGTTCTGACAGGTCAGGGTCAAGTGAAGGCCAAATGCCCAGGCCCAGCTCTTTCTCACACCACTCCCCTCATGGCCTCTCTCCTGCCCCCTCCCTGGGGCAGCCCCAGGATGTGCCTTGATAGGGGACAAGATAGACAGGGACAGTGGAACAGGAACAGCCAAAGGTGAGGACTAAGCTGGGGGCTCCTGTTGTGGCTCAGCAGGTTAAGAACCCAACTAGTATCCAGCAGGATGAGAGTTTGATCCCTGGCCTTGCTCAGTGGGTTAAGGATCTGGTGTTGCCACAAGCACAAGCTGCAGTGTAGGTCATAGAAACAGCGTGGATCCGGCATTGCTGTGGCTGTGGCATAGGCCTGCACCTGCAGCTCTGATTCAAGCCCTAGCCTGAGAACTTCCATATGCCACAGATGCGGCCCTAAAAAGAAATAAAGAAAAAAGAAAGCTGTAGGAAGCCTGGATACTATCTGGTCGTTTGAAAGGTCATTCAGGCCAGGGCTGCACATCAGGGGAGATAAACCTCCCGTCCTGATGTCTCAGCCAGGCTGTGCATCACCAGACCAGTGAGCACCAGTGGAAGGGATGGAGAATCCTGGATTGGGGGACAGAACACTGCCCAATACGGGTAGTGAGCCTCCTGTCCCCAGAGGTGTGTAATCAAGAGGGTAAGCTACTGCTGGGGAAGAGAAGCCTGCCCTGTACGGAAGGCTAAATTGAAAATGAAGACTCCACAAATCCTCCATTCTACCACTTAAGTCCCAGCCTCGTAAGCTGGGACACCTCAAGCACCTCGTAAGCTGGGACACCTCACTGGAACTCTTGGGGCCTCAGATCTGCTGGTCAAACAGGATGTTCTTTCCTAGTGGCCAGGCTTTGTGAGGAGCCATGGTGAGGGCCAAACTCGAGCACAGACATGAGGGCACTTGGCAAAGCACAGAGCACTATAAAAATGCAAGGCATAACTATCATTTGAAACAGACTTTCAGAGGCGCGGGCCCCACAAGACCCGAGAGAAATGCATCCTTGCCCTCTATTGGAACCATGTGTTCCCAATGAGGTAATGGAGGAGAAAGCACTTTGTAAAATGTAAATCCCCACACAAATGGTAGTTGTTATCACTGCCATTATCACGATGATGATGGTGGTGATGATGATCACTATTCTCCCATCTCCTGCCACAAGGACCCCAAGTGACCCCAGAACAATCAACCTGAAGGTCCTGAAGGCAGACCTGTCAGCTGTGGGGCCATCAGCCTGCTGGTCTGGAGGTGGCTGAGAAGCAGTTTCCAACAGGCCTGGCCAACCCCACAAGGGCCTCCACATCTCCACAGGAGGCCCTGCGGGTACCCCAAATTAAGCCAAGCTCCCTCCCACCCCACCCCCAGCCTGCTCCTCCTTTCTACATCCAGTCCCCAATGCACCATCCTAGATGCGTCCCTCTGCCCTAGTCCCCCATCTGATCAGCCACCAATAATAACGATAGCTAATGTTCACTGAACTCCACATACACACGGAGACTCCACTGAGCCCTTTACAAGGCTATCTCACCGAACTCATAAAGACTATCAGTACTCCCATCTCACAGGTGAGGAAACTGAGGCACAGAAAGAGTATGGAACCCCAGGTCACACAGCTGGTAAATACCAGAGCCAGGGTTTGAACTCAGGCCATACGCTGCCAACAAACTTCCCCTTCCACCTCCTAAATGTATTTCACATGTCTGCTCTGCTCGGTGACCACTGCCACCACCCTAGTCCAGGCCACCAGCCCCTCTCACCTCCACGATGTGACCACCTGTCTGCCACACCCAGGGTGAGTCACTCAAGGAATTGTACCTTCCGGTTCTTTTCCAGGCTTCTAAATTTCAGCACAGGGGAGGGCCCAAAGCAGGCCAGCATCAGTGAATGCCAAGTACACCCAACCAAGCCAAACCCAGTCAGGAGGACTGGGGGCTGCTGAGGTTGCTGGGGGGGAGGGGGGCTGCAGGCAGCAAATGGATGGCTTGTAGGGGGCAGGCCTGGGCTGAGTGCTTTCCGTGCCTCATCCCATTTCATCCACAGGAGGACCCCGCCAGGTACGACGGTGCCACTCACAGATGCAGGCTCCTTCAGCTCCACCAGCTGGAGGGTTGTCTAGACGGCAGAGGGGAGCCATGGGCACGATTTCAGATGGGAGATGAGGCTGACCTCTGGCCCTTCACTGCGCTGTGCTCAGTCTCCTCATCCGTCCCGTGCAGTGAGCTGCCCCTTTGGTGGCTGGGTGGTCGGGCAGCTGGAGTAAGCGCCGGAGAACCTCCAGTGCAGCACCAGCAGGGAGCCAGCGCTGGAGCAACACTGGCTGCCCGTGCTCCACGGAGGTCTCTCTGTGGGGAGGGTGCCGGACCCAGGTGTCAGGAGGACACAGTGTTCGCAGGCTGAGCTGTGGCTCCCTCTGGGCCAGCGGCTGGGCGGTCCCAGGCACTGGCCTTTACAAGGACCTGTGATTTATGGGCTCAGGTCACAGGGGAAGCCTCCTCTGATGTTGCTCCAGACACCTAATAAAGGAACCTGGAGAGGAGCATAAGACGAGCTGGGACGGCCCCAGCCCAGGCTGGCCCTCCCTTTCCCACTCACTTGCCTTTTGCCTTCTCTTATCCAGTTGATCGGGGAGAGGGCAGGGAACCCAGCTCAGATAAAGAGGAGCAACCCAGAAGGTGCCCTCCACCCACTCAAGTCCCAGCCAGAGTCCGACAGGGTGCATCCAGTAGCCGTGCCCGGGCAGAGCCCAGGGGAGATTCTGGCGTGCAGCCCCGGGGGGTGTGGGGGTGTGTGTGTTCTGAACAGAGAAGTGACATCGCTGGGTTCATGTCAGAACAGGACCCTACTAGCTCCAGGGAGGCCAGAGGGGAGGCAACGGCAATAATCTAGAGGAGAAGGACAGGGGGATGGGCCAGGAGGGCAGCAGGGAGAGGAGACGATGCACAGATCAGATCCTGCCTCTGTGGTCAAGGCAGGACCAAAAAGATTTGGGGGTGAACCGGATGAAGGATGCTGGAGACAGAAGAGGGAAGGGAGCTCCGAGGCTCTGAGCAACGAGCAGGGAAACAGGCTCAGGTATCATCAGTTTGGCTCTGGATGTGCTAAGTTGGAGACATCTATTAGACATCCAGTTGAAAAACGGGGCGGTCTGGAGTTCAGAGGCGAGGTCCAAGCTGGAAGCGCAAACGTGGGGTTCACAGAAGGATATCTGAAGCCGTGAACGTGGAGGAGATCACCGAGGGGGGTGACGGCAGACAGACACAAGAAGTCTGGGGCGCAGGAACACCGCAACATCAGGAGGGGGACCCAGCAAAGGTGAATGAGGAGCTGCTGGAGAAGGAGTAGGAACGAAGAAGTGTCCCGGAAGCGGAGGAAGAAAGTGTTTCAAGGAGGAGAGAGCGAGCAGCTATGTCGGATGCTCTCAGAAAGGTCAACTAAGATGAGGCCTCAGAACCACCCTCGGATCAGCCACGCGGAGGGCACTGCTGACCCTGGCTGGGTGATCCCTGTGATAGGGTGACAGCCTGAGTGGCCAGGACTCAAAGAGAAGAAGAGAGAGCGCGGGTATTAACTCATTGAATACAACCATCCCACAAGGTCAGGACAACTTGTCTCCTGACAAATTAAACACAACACAACAGAAGAGACACAGGGAGGGCTAACCAGAGTGTCTGGGGGTCAGGCAGCCAGGCCTGGAAGCCGGGCAAGCCGGCCCGGGGGGCACCTGGTCTCAACCACTCCATCCGGCTACCCATCACCCAGATGCACACAGGCCACCAGTGAACTGAAAGCCTGCCAAGGGCCAGGCTACGGCGCTCACAACGCCGCCCGCACAGCACCACCTCGCCCTCCACAGCTGCCGTCCACAGCTGTATTTCCTATCTTGCAAACGAGGAGACCTGGGTTCCGACTTGGCAAGAGATTAGACCAGCATTTAAACCTGGGTCAGGGTGACTCCGATGCCCTTAATTGAGAATTTCCAGGGTGGCCTCCCAAGTCCCACTGAATCAGACACTCTGCTCAGGAAGGGACAGGGCCACCCGCCCTGACCTGAGCCCCCAAATCCCACTGGGTGACAGAGTCCTGCCACGTGGGCAGCTCTCGGGGTCCCTGCAGAGTCTGGTCCTCCTTCGTCTTCCGCCCCACCTCCCACTCCACTGCCGTCACTCCTGGGATCCAAACCCGGTCTGGCAGACTTACAGCCCAGCACTGAGAGGCACGGAGCCCAGGCCAGCCCGTGGATGGTGGCAGTGATCGTGTACACCCCTCGAGCCTTCTAGAGCACTCTACCAAATCCTTTCTCCACTGCTGGTCTCAGATTCGAATCCTTGCCTGTCCCAGAGGAGCTCAGGAAGGGACAGGGCCACCCATCCCTAGGTGAGGGGCATGGATGCAGAGAAGTGCCATGAAGTGTCCCAGGGGCTCTGACAGAGGACACACAGGAACGAGGTGGGGTGCGAACAGGGCTCATGTTCTCCTCCCTGGGGGCCCCATCAGCTACCAGCACAGGGCCTGAACCCCAGCAGATGTTCAGTAAGGGACAGATGGGAGAAAGGGAGGTGAGACTGCATAATGACTAATTCCCCCTACACGCTTACCTGGGCCGGGCTGGGCGCTACCGACTCACTCATCTCGCAGGTATCTACCCAGCATCTACTCTATGCCAGGCTGTGGGCTGGTGCTGGAGTTACTGTAGAGAACAAGCCAGACACAGCCCAGCCCTCGTGGAAGCTGTGGGCTGGCAGGATGTCGGGCTCTACGGCCCCCATGCGAGCCCTTCCCGCCACAAGGTCTCTGCCTGGTAAGAAGACCGAGAGCTCCTGGGAAGCAGAGGCTAGGTCTGCCTCCTCCCTGTGTCTTCACACCCACAGCCAGCGCCAGCCTGGCCCTCAGGGGCCATTTGCTGGCTGCACTGAACAAACAGCACGTGCTAAAATTGCGATGACAGGTGTTCCATCTGCTCTAGAGAGGTCCTCCTGAGCCGGCAGCTCAGAGCCCAGCGCTGTGCTGTCAGACCAGCATCAGACACACAAAGGCGAACAGCTGCCGTGAACACACGGAGCCTACAGGTCTGGATTCTTATTTTTTTTATTTTATTTTTTTTTTTTGCTTTTTAGGGCCATACCCTCGGCATATGGAGGTTCCCAGACTAGGGGTCCAATCGGAGCTACAGCTGATAGCCTTCTCCACAGCCAAAGCATCACCAAATCTGAGCCGCGTCTGTGACCTACACCTCAGCTCAGGGCAAAGCCAGATCCTTAACCCACTGAGCGAGCCCAGGGATCGAACCCGCAACCTCATGGTTCCTAGTCGGATTTGTTTCCACTGCACCACGATGAGAACTCCTGGATTCTTAACTGCTTTTATCTCTGCGACCCAAAGCATAAAACCAAAGTGGTGCAGCAGCCTTAGCCCAGAAAGGAGCTTTATTTCTGGACTGGATTCTTCTCTGGATTCAACCAGCTCTTGCCCAAGAATGGTCCAGCCGACAAGAACTGAGTTCTCTCCTAGCCCAAAGCCACATCTCCAGGGAGGGCGATGGCTTCCAGAGCCACACAACACAGGGCCAAACGGGCGGGTTGAGGCAACGACCCTTCAGACTATAAATCCCCCAAAGTGAGACTCCTCCAGCAAGAAGCCTCCTTCCCCTCCCTGCACTCCCGATCTCAAGCCAGAAGGACTAATGCTAGGCAGGCAATGTAATTTATCCTCACCAGAAACACTCTGACAGTGAAAGGGGGCTCTTTTCATAATTACACTGAGATGAGAAGAGTAACTCTGGGAAAATTCTCCAAGTGCCATGGGCTCCAGTGTAAAATGGGAGAATTTGTCTCATGTGGAATTAATTATTGCTATCATGTTATCAGTGAAGGATTCTTAAAAAACTCATTTACAGAAGAAAAGGAAGGTGGAAACCTATCTTTAGCAGACAACATTCTTAAAAGACAGAGGGATGAGGGATGGAGATGCTTGTACAGACTGAGTCAGCAAGTTGAGGTCTCAAGGTGTATTTGCTGGAAACGCTCAGGTGTAAACTTTCCTCCCAGGCCCAGCTAGGTTACCCAGGACCTAGGGTACCAGGCTCAGCTTCTGACCCCGCAGCATCCAGAAGTCCTGGGGCCAGGGATCAAACAGTGACCCAAGCCACAGCAGTGACAATGCCAGGTCCTCGGCCCACTGAGCCACCAGGAAATTCCTAGCACCGAATGCTAACTGCAGCTTGAGTACCCTACCTTCTGAGAAGGGTGACCACGGCTGATAGCGCCGGGGGTGTGGCTCCTGGAGAAGGAAGGCACCTGCCTCCAGTGCCTGAGGTCGCACAGACTAGAACCAGCATCAGCAAGCAGGGGAAGCTACCACGGCCCAGATTTCACTCAATAAAAGAACTGTCTTGGAAGCAGACAGCTCCTCATCACTAAGGGTCTTTAGGGCACTGGAGACCTTCCATCAGGAGTATTTTAGGGAAATAGGGAATTTCATGTATGCCGTGGGAAATGGAACTTCTATTTATTGAGCACCTACAGAAACTGGAATACTCTTGAAATATACATTATTTCATAGAATCTTCATAGATTTTTACAGATGAGGAAAGTGAGATTTAGGAAGCTGAAAGGGTTTGCTCAAGCTTTCAACGTTGGCAGAGGCAGGGCAGAAATTCTATCTGCCCACCTCCAAAGCTCACTCCTGACCTTTAACTTTTTAAACATGTCCTTCATTATCAGGAATAGACTCTAGTCCTCATTCACACTTTCCTTCTGTTGTAGGACGAGGAAATTCTCAACTTCTCCCTCTGTGAGCTGTGGCCAGGGAAACACAGCAGGCCTTGGCCAAGCTGGCAGTGGCGCACCTGCAGCGTAGGAAGGCCAGGGCCAAGGGGGTCAGGCCCTGACTCCAGGCAGCCCTGAAGCCTCCCTGCCCAACCATTGCCACTCATGCAGGTACTAAAATGGAACAGACACCCAGGGACATAGGAGTCTTTGAAGCCAGGGATCCTGCGGGTGCCTGAGAGAGGACCTAGGAAGCAGCGTGGGGCAGTGGACAGAACACCAGACGAGGAATCAGGAGGCGGTCTGGCCTCCATCCCCCTGGGCAAGCCACTCCTTCTTCCCAAGCCCTGCTTTCCTTTGTGCAAAATGGAACCAGCCCTTCCATCTACCCCAGCTCAGAGCTGCATGCAGTTCCCCCCTAGCCTGTCTGTGAACTCCTACACATCCTTTAAGGCCCAGCCCCAATGTCACCTACTCTTTGAAGGCTTCCCTGATCACCTCCTATCCCTGGGCCCAGAGTGAGTTACTCTGTGCTTCTCTAGTAGTCAGAAGATCCCCTATCTTTGGACTACTTATATGACTGTGGCCTTGGAGCAGGTGCTGTGTGTCTCCAGCTGCCCCGGCTGGTGAGCTGGATGGACAACAGGGCCCCTTTGCCAACCCAGAACCAAAGCAGCATCTGCAGATCTCTGTGACGCCTGCCTGCAGCCTCGGGGAGCATGTTTTCCTCCCGCTCCTCTCAGCCTGCCTCCCCCACGCAAGCCTCCGTTTTCCTTCCTTTCTATGTCCCCGCAGTAGCTAGCTCAGGGCTGGGCACATAAGACCATACCTCCCCAAATCTATCCCTACACAGCAGCAGGAGTGCCCTGGAGCTGCAGCCCTACCCTCCCTCTCCACAGGGACCGGCCGCCTGGCCCTGGGCCACTGCTCACCCCACCCTCCAGGCTGAGACAGTGCAGGGATTGGCCCAGGCTGGCCAGACTGTCCCCAGGTCTCCTCCCAACCAGGTCACACCAGTTCGGATGCATTATTCCCTGAGCTGGCAGGCACGCCGTGTTCCCCACAATCTTGTGCCTATAAAGGCCAGAGAGGCGCCAGTGGTCATGGAAGCCTCGTTCTGGTCTGGGTCCCCACCAGACTCCCTCCACCTCCCTGAGCCCACGCTCAGTTTAGGACCGTAAGTGTTATGTCTTTAACCTCCTGTCCATACCCTCCCCACAGAATTTTTTTATTAGTGGAACATTGGAGTAGTGTAGAGAGATAGCGGTGATAAAATTACTCTGAAAGGGCCTGGATTAACACTGGGGCCACTTGCCCAGGGAAAACCCAGCCCCGGATACAGAGGAAAAACAAAATAAATCCATGCCTCCAGTTAAACCATGTTGAGAAAATGAGCCAAAGAGGTTTTACAGAGTGGCAGCACGGTGTTGGGGGGAGAACCAGCTACAAGCCTTAACTCTGTGCTTATCAACCAGTCTCAGGCAAGTCACCTCCTCCAGGGAGCCTTCCGTGATCCCCCTCTCACACACTGGCCCTTATCTTTGGGCACCCACTACTCTTTGAGCTCCCTATGCATCCCCTACCACACTGGAATTTCCTCCCAGTCAGGGACATTCAGCTCCTTGGAGCACCAGTGGGCTTTCGCTGGGTCCCACCCAGTGAGGGAGATGTCATCTCTGTCACGCACCCGCTGGTCAGGTGAAGAGATGGACAGAGAAACAAAGAACAAACAACAGTCAACTCTCTTGGCCTGTTTTTCGTCTTTAGAACAAGAACTGAGCCATAGCGCCAAGCACAAACAAGCCTGGTGCAAGGCAGACACGAATGGCTGAATGAAGGCAGGAGTGAATGGAAACCCGAGTAGCCTGGCTCCCTGGGACGGTGGTGAGGATCAGCTGAGATGGGGGTGAAAATACTGCAAATACCTGTGGGAGGGTGGTTAGACTGGGGCTACCTCAAGTGTGGGCCAGAGTCCAGGGGCCCCAGCATAGTCTAGAAATGTGCAAGAAATGCAGATCCCCAGGCCCCACCCCAGACCTACTGAAACAGATTCTCTGGACATGGGAATCTGGATCTTTTCTGCTTTTCTGAGTGCACTCACAACCTGCAGAAGTTCCAGGGCCAGGGATCGAACCCGAGTCACAGCAGTATCCCCAGCCACAGAGGTGACAATGCCACATCCTTAATCTGCTGAGCCACCAGGGAACTTCCAGAAATCTGGATCCTTTTTTTTTTTTACAGTTAGTTATTTTTTGTTTATTTATGATTGTGCTGGTTATCAGGCTCATTTACAAAATAACTACTAAAAGGCTGGTAGGGGAAATATTAAAAACAACCTATGGTAGTAATTAATTGTACTTAGTGTGATATTTGCATGTCCTGAATGAATGTGTAGTTCTCTGAGTCTCCAAGAAAAACTGGCATTGTTTTTACGGATGATTCTATGTCTCAGGGAGCCTTTTTCCAAACAGTTTACTTGTTCTCATTATGTAAGAACACCATTGTGGGCTTGGATCACATTATTATTCCACCAGGTCTCATATAGATTTGTCCACGTTATCAGAGTAGAACTGACTATAATGCCTATTCACAGGCTGCTTTCCTCTCTAAACTGAAGACGAATAAAGAGACTAAAGTAGCTCATTCAAAATCATTAGTGAAGGTCATAGAAGGGCGATCTGACCAATGGGATACACTCGTCATGGAAGTGGCTGAGCCCGAGCATCACTGCAGTGATGGCTCCTGGACCGAGTTCTGGGGTCACAGGCTGCTTCATGGACAGCAGACTGACCATTCCTCCAAAGAGATTCAGAAATCTGGGTCTTAATAAGCCTGTCAGCCAATTTTCCTGTATAGGAAAGTTTGAGAAACACAGGCTTTTTTTTTTTAATTGTTATATGATTTTTATTTTTTCCATTATAGTTGGTTTACAGTGTTCTGTCATTTTTCTACTATAAAGCAAAATGACCCAGTCACACATACATGTATACATTCTTTTTCTCACATTATCCTCCATCATGCTCCATCATCAACACTGGTTTCGATCATGGGTCTAAGTTACTTAAGTTCCCTGTCGCCGTTTCCGCCTCAGCACTATGGGGACAAGACAGGTAAATGTGCTCAGGAGAGTCACGGACACACTGCTGTACTAAAGGCCAACAGAAGGCCCCCTTGGGATTGAGCTGAAGCAGTCCCCAAAAGGGATGCTAGAAACCTACAGGGACCCACAAGTTCCACTTTATACAGGAGGAAACGGAGGCCAGCGAGAGCCAGGACTAGCCCGAGGTCGCCCAACCTGGGATGCAAGCTTCTAGGGAGACATGCAGCCGATTTAAAGCAGAAGTGCCCACTGAGGGGGAACCCCCCCACACTCAGCTCAGCCCAAGAGCCCTAGGCACAGGCTAGCTGCATACAATAGGGGCCAACTCAGTGCTCCCAACTGGAGTTAAAGACGGGGGTCCAGAGAACTCCAGCAAACCTGGAATTCCTCCTCAACAGAGAGCCTTTTCCCAGCTCTCACTCTTCAACCCACATCCTTCATGCACTCCCTCAACAGGGACTCTCTGAGCACCTCCTGTGGGCCAGATCCCATGAAGATGGCTTTAAACCTGGCAAGGACAAAAAAATCATTCACACAGGATTAGGATTGTGCTCTTAGAGAGAGATGAGACTCAGAGAGGTTACACGACCTGCCCATGAGCCCACAGCAGAGTAGGGTGGTCTACACCCCAGCTCATGTTCTGCCTGTGCTCTTGCTGCTTCCCTGACTTAGGAGCTTGGGTCTGTGCCTGGCTTAGCCCCGTATTAGGCTCCAGATGAGGCAAGTCACAGCCCCACCTGGGTGAGCCCAGATGTCTGAAAGCCAGAGGGGAAAAGCTCACCCATCTCCCAGGCCTGTCTGGAGACTAATGAGAAGACAGGAACAAAAAGATGTGCAAACAGGCAGTGGTCCCCGCCCGTTCACCTCTTACACTGGCTGTAAGGCATAGCCACCCGCAGGGCCTAACTTCTCACCACCCTGCAGGCCAGGGACCACCTCCCCCATTCCAACAGAGGCTCGAGGTGGCAGCTCTCACGGAGGCACACCGCAGCAAAGCCCGCACTTGAACTCCTGGACCAGGGCCTCTTCCCCCAGGGCTCTCACTGTCTAGTCGCCTTTCACCAAACCTCCTCCCACAACCAGTCCCCGGCACAGGGCCCTCCCTTCTTGCCCAACCCACCTCCTCTTCCTACCTGGCCCAGAGAGTCCAGCCTGGAGCCAGCAGTCGCCAGGACCCTGTCCAAGAACCCCCAGGCAAAAGCAGAAGGGGAAAAAGAGGCATAGTTAGGATGTGAAACTTCTTGAACAGAACCTTCTTTTATTGTGAGGAAGAAACAGCAGACTTGGTTCATGGCACAGGAAAAAAAAAAAAAAAATCCATCCTTGGGTTGGGTTTGGGATTCAGCACATTAACGCCATTTGCTCTGGTTTGGGGTTTACGGTTTGGGTTGAGTCTGTGGGAAGCAGCAACCAGGGATACGTCCTTCCACGGGCCCCAAAGGTGCCCGCCTCGGTGGCTCCATCTGAGGGGCAGGAAAGGCCATTCAGGCAGGAGGCCTGGGTCTCCTTAAAGCTCAGAGCAGTCGGTCCAGGCCTGGATCGAGATGGTCCCCTCCTTGCCCAGCTCCATCTCCATCTTCTCCTCCAGCCGACTGGACCAGCCCTCCGCCTGCCAGCAGGAGAGCCCGGCATGGCTCCATCAATGCAACCTGGTGCAGCTACCCAACTTGGAACCTCTAAGCCTGAGAGTTCCAACCACATCCCCCTCCACTGGCCCTGGTCCTCCCCTTGATCCTGCCACCTCCCCCTGCACAGCGGCCCTGCACGGGGACCTCTGCGAGCCAGTCCCCATGCCAGGCACAGGCCTGGCCACATCAGGCCAGTCAGAAATCACCCACCCACCCACTGGGCCAGACACGCTCTTTTAGGAAAATCAGGCTGAAACAAGCAAGGCACCAAGTCCTTCTCCAACCCTTGGGCTGAGCTTTCAGTGTTTGTGTCCGGGGGCCAGAAGCGCCATCCATCCCCACCGCCCACAGACTGCCCCGTGGCCCCTCTGGGGCTTGACCTTGGCTGGATCCCGCTTCTCGGCCTCAGGAGCTGGGAGCTTTAATACCACTTGAAGCTACTAAAATTTCTTCTTCATTCCTACCTCACGCCAGAAAGATGCCTCCAAATCCCACTTACCGGTCATGAAAACTTGAGCAGGCCCTCTGGCCTCTCTGAGCCTCATCTTAAAATATGAATAGCAATAAGGCCGATTTTTCAGGGTCTCAAAATCAATAATACCGATTTTGATCCTAGAGTGGTGCGTGGCCCCATCACTCCCAACCATGCCCCTCACCAGACCAGGCCCCGGAGACTGTGGTCCACCCTGTCCTGGGTCCTCTCCACGCACAAGCGCTGCTTCCACCCTCGCACCCCTCCCCCGCCAGAGGGAGCCCGTCTGTGGCCAGGAACCTCGCTATGGAGTTGTCTTCACAGCACTTAATGATGGATGACACCCAGCAGAGCAGCTGGCACAGAGCTGGGACCCAAGAACCCTCGGCTCTCTCTCCTCCTCTCCCCCCTCCCAGGGAGCTGCCCCTGTGAGGACAGGGCCTGCTGCTCTCAGCTCCTAATTAGAAACGCACGTTGCGGTATAAGCTTCACGCTGGGGTTGACGGTTCCATTAACAGGGGCGGTGTATGCATTAGCGGTGATAGGAGTTCATGGTCGCTGGAACTGCTATTTCACCAACGATCAAGACTGGTGGCACCACAGCCCCCTTCTGCACAGGACTCCTGGTCACCCCCTGGCTCCCAGGTGAGAAAATGAGGGCACAAGGCAGCCGAGCAACTTGCCAACGTGTCACAGCCCGTGGTGACCAAGCCGAGGCTGGAATTCGGGTGCTAGCTCTGAGGCCTACGGCGTAGAAACACCCCGGGAAATGACAGCCTGGCCTCACCAACACCTCGGCGTGTTCCCAAAAGTTCTCTTCCCCAGCCTGGCCATTACAACACGCTACAGCCGACCGGAGGAAAAACAGCCCAGTTTAGAAGGCAATAAAAATGTGTTTTTTCTTGCTAAACAAATTAGTTTACATCTGGTGATATACAAATAAACAGAGCGGCCTCGGCCAGGCCCAGACCAGACGTCTCCCAGGGCCTGGGCCCCGCTCCGGCGGGCTCTGGCCTGGGGCGCCACACGGAGGATCCTCGCTTCTCACTTGTTCTCACGCCATTCCTGGGGTCTGCTGTGCCCTTCCCGCCCCCCTCCCCCGGCACGGCCCTGTCTCTCCCCGCACCCCCCAGCATCAGGGCAAGGCCTCTGGCGACTCTTTCCACCCCTCTTGCTGTGAGGTTCCATGGCCCTCAGTCTCCTCATGTGTAAAATGGGGACAATGACAGCTTCCTGCCAGATCTGCCATGGGATCAAAATCACCCGAGGTCCCTCCGCCTGGCACTGAGGAAGAGGTCCCCATTGTTCCCAGTACTGCCAGGTCCTCCGGAAACATACTGGCTAGGGGCTGCTGGGAGCTCAGCCAAGGCTGTTCCCCCAAACTCCTGGGGTTGGGATGTCCCCATTCATTCTTGACTGTGTTCCCCACCAGACCAGCCCTGGAGATGGGCCACCACCCCTTCTGGGGGGTCCACCCACATACCAGCACTGAGCCCCCAGGGAGCCTGGCGTCGGGAACCTTAATGCATCAGTTCTGAAAGCTCGGGCTGCCCCCCACCACCACCACAGGGAAGAAGAAACAGGCCTGGAGAGGTGAGATCACTTGCCTGGCATCGTGCACAAAGCCAGGTCTCGAGACTCCCAGACCCAGTATTCCCCATTCACACCAATGAGAAGGAGCTGGTACCTGCCACCCCAAGCCACTGGGGCCGTCACTGCAGGACACGCTGATGGCACATCAACCCACAGCCCATCCAAATGCTAATGTCCACCACGAGGGCCCAAGGCCTGTGGGACTTAAAGGCTCTGGCTTCAGAGACACTCACTGAAAAGGACCGTCACTGAGGGTGTCTGTGAGACCGTCACCCCTGGTATGATCGGCCAGGATGCAGATGGGATCAGATGGGAGCAGAGCAAGAGTGAAGCCCCTGGGCTTGGGCAAGCAGGGAAAGGTAGTGAACCCCTGGTTCTTGGCACCTCAGTCCCTTAACTGTGGAAGGAAAGTACTGGACAAGATGACCCCCAGGGCCCCATCCCAGCCAGAAACTCTGACTTATTTGGACCCAGCTCACCTGCCCATTTCTGCTCCAAAGGGGGTGGGGGGGTTGTATCTGTGGTCCTGGTACCCGGAGTGTGAGCCAGCGACCAGGCCCAGCTGCCCCTTCCCTAGGGACCCCTCCTTGGTCTGGGCAGGCACCCCCCACCTCCGTGTCCTCCTCCCACAGGCCCAAAGCTGGCCCCTCAAGTTCTTAGCTGCAGCAAGCAGCATGGGGGGAGCAGCCTTACACCTCACTTTGGCTCCATGTCCGGGCCACCTGGGCCCCCGGCGGGAAGGGGACCGGTCCACGAGGAGCGGGGAGAGAGGCAGCAGCCACGAAGGCCCCCAGCAGCAGCTGGATGACTGTGGGAGCTGGGCCCGCAATTAAAATAAACCCCCAAACAGCCTTAAAATAACTACAAGGCATTTCAAGAAGATTGTATTGTTGAATTTACTGTTTGTTTACTGAGACAATCTGAGTTGGGTTTCAGATGAAAGTAGGAGGGAGACCAGATGTGAGGCTGAACGTCTGACCTGCAGCATCTGCTGTTCCCCCGGCAGGAGCCCTGGCAGGCCCTGGGACCAGGGGCAGCCCAGCACCAGACAAGGACGACCCAGAGGCCCAGACCACAGGCCGTCCAGGGCGCAGAAAGCCAGGGCTTGCCACCTCCACCTGTCAATCCCCGCAGCGATGGGGAGGGCTCCTCAGAGGCCCCGTGTCCCAGAAAGCAGGCTGGCCTTCAGAATCGGAGACCGAGGTTCAAACGCCAGCCCTGCGGCCCCGGACAAGTCACTGTGCTGCTCGGAGCTCACTCCTCAGCCATAAAGCAAGGGAGGGTAAGGGAGGAGGTCTAGAAAGGCCCTGGCCCGGTGCTGGCCACAGGGGGCCTGGGAACAGCAAGGCCAGCCCGCCGCCCTCCGTCTCCCCCCTTCTCGCCGCTCTTCTCCGGTCACGAGTGACACCGTCTCGAGGCAGCCTGGCCCGAGGGTCACCGCCACGTTCTGTGAACTCCTCGAGGTCAGGGACAGGTTGTAGTCTCTCGCCCCCAATCCCAGCCCAGCGCTGGACACGGAGCAGAGGTCCCCAGACACCTGCTGGATGGAGGAGGGGGACGCCAGGAGGGAAAGCGCCTCCACTCCAGGAAGGGCCTGCCTGTCTGTCAAGTCTCAGCCACCAGCTTTAAACCTATTTCCTGTCAGTTACAGCATTCGTCCTTAATGTCCCCATAAGGAAAGACAAGGAGAGAGACCCCCATCACACAGGCAGCTGCAGGGGACACCAAGACCCAAACAGACAGGGAATTGATCTCCCTGTCCCAAAGCCCTCTCCTCCGGCTGGAGGTGGCTGCTATCTGTGTCATGAGCACAGGGCTTGCTCGCCCAAGGGCACCAGTACCAGACCAGGACTCTACAGGGAGAGGGGACAGCCCCAGACCTCTTTTACTGACCAAGCTGTGTCACTCTGGGCGAGACACTTAACCTCTCTGAAACTTGGTTTTCTTTCTCTTTTTTTTTTTTTTGTCTTTTGTCATTTTAGGGCCGTACCCGCAGCATATGGAAGTTCCTGGCTAGGGCTCCAATCGGAGCTACAGCTGCCAGCCTACGCCAGAGTCACGGCAACACCAGATCCGAGCCGCATCTGCAACTTACACCACAGCTCCCAGCAACGCCAGATCCTTAACTCACTGAGCGAGGCCAGGGATCAAACCCGCAACCTCATGGTTCCTAGTCGGATTGTTTCCACTGCGCCATGATGGGAACTCCTGAACCTTGGTTTTCTTCTCTTACAAAATAGAGACAATAAAACCCCCTCGCCTCATGAACATTAAATGAAATCATGGGGAGTTCCTGTTGTGGCTAAGCGGTAACGAACCAGACTAGTAACCACGAGGGTGTGGGTTTGCTCCCTGGCCTCACTCACTGGGTTAAGGATCTTGCTTTGCCGTGAGCTGTGGTGTAGGTCGCAGATGAGGCTTGGATCCTGCATTGCTGTGGCTGTGGCATAGGTCAGCTGCTGCAGCTCCGACTGGACCCCTAGCCTGGGAATTCCCATATGCCATGCATATGGCCCTAAAAAAGCAGGAAAAAAAAAAGGGAAGAAGAAATTATAGAAGTGAAGATGTTCTATGAACTGTAAACAGCATGGAAACGTGAGGGGTTATCATCCTGTGATGGTGAGAGAAGGTTTTAAAATGCACATGGTCAGAAAAATTAATCCTATTTGGGGAGGGGTTAGACAGAGGCAAGCGTGCGTGTGATGTTCCTGATACATGCTGAGTGAATGAATAAACAAACCATATTCCAAAACCAAAGCTGCTCAGGCCATCTGAATGTGTGCTAAGACCGACTTGCCCTAAGAACTAAGCAGTAGGAATAAAATATTAAGTCCAATCCCACTGCTGTTCAAACAAGCAGGGTGAGACCTCTGAAGACTTGGAACCGACAGCGGTCAAGAGCCTCACCCCTTCCCATGCCCAAGGTGAACTTCTCCAGAAGAGGGCACACATCCGCCACCTGACACGTCCACCCCCGCAGCAGACACTGGCCCGCTCATCTCAACCTGGGACACAGCCGGGTAAACAATTCCTGGGCCTGGGGCCTGACCGCACTGATAGCATCTGCAGGCCCCTCTTTCCCAGTCTTGGGTCCACGCGAGCCTTAAGTCTCCTAACTGATGTCAAAGGGGAAAGCTCAAGCACTCTCTAGCTGCCCTAGAGCTACACTTGTTGCTCTCTTCCAAGTTCACGGCCGCGGGAAGACGTGCCTAGCTGGGAATGGAGCGGGAGGGGCACACAGCACACCCTGCCTCAGAACCCGGGATGGGGCTGTGGGACAAAGACTCTGAAGCAGAGCAGCCCTGCCTTGTCACCTCTCGTCTGGGCCGTTGCAATGGGCCCTCACTGCTTCAGGGATGATGATGACACACGAGCTGGAACAGGCTGGTCAGGGCCAGCGAGGGGTCTGGACCCAAAAGAGACTTGGGAGAATTCCTGCACAACGGTGAGCAGAATGAGAGCTGGATGTCGGCGGCCTGGGCCCGTCTCCCATCAGAGGCAGCCCAGAAACAGAACGTAACACCGTCTCTGCTGAGCAAGGGAGGGGCTGGACTTGCTAAAACCTGCAGACTCTGGGGAGGGGGGTGCTGACTGCTTTTCCAGAACCAGGAAGGAGAAGCGGGTAGAAGGGCCTGGGCCTGGGCCCACCAATCACTGCTGTCCCACAAACACGCTCCGCAAACGGCCCTGCCCTCGGGGAGCTTACGGTGGACGCCCCTCTTCTCCCAAACAGCCCGGAAGCTAAGAGATGCTCCATGTCACATGGCTGGTAGGTGGTGGAGCTGGGTCTCAGATCCTGCTTTCTGACCTCCCTTCCTCCCCTTCCTTCCATACAGCCAGGAGCACCTGGTCAGCCGCTTGTTCCTTCTCCCGGGAGCCTTCCCTGACTGCCCCATCGCCCCCCCAAGCACAGACACACTCCTATGCTGAGTTTATTCTACACTAACTTAAACCACTCTGTCGGCTACTTTGCAAGTGTTCTTAATCTTTCAACTAATTCATCGGCTCTTGGAGAATAAAGGAAATTTGAAATTGCTAGGCTGCCTGCAATAAACTCTTGGCATCTGGCCGGTGGAGGGCCAATCCAGGCGGCTTCGGCCCCAACCCCGCACAGATGCTTCCTGTTGTAAAGGTGGGGAGCCTCCCTCTTTCTCAACAAGCCCAAAGGCAGGACCCACTCTGTAACCGTTCATGCTCTCCTCGAGCCATGCAGCTGACAGTCACCAGCAGAGCTGACACCTGGCGGCAGGCCCCTGGCTAGGCTGGGGGATACGAGGTGAATGGGGCCCAGTCCCCGAGTTCCCGCACAGGGAGCTCAGAGTCTGCTCTTGGGGGGATGGCCTAGGGCTACGGGCCTCTCACCTGTGGATGCGACTAAAACTGCATGTAATCAGAATAGGTCCTTCCTCTGTGGGCTCCTTTCAACACGCGTCCCCATAAGCAGTACTGGGGCACAAGCGGACGCCAAGGGCCCTGGTGGTGAGCCCGCATGCTGGTGCTGCAGGCTGGTAACTTTCACCAGGATGAATCTGGCATCACTGATTAGAATACACCCACTTCCTGTGAACCGATTCTTCATAAGCAATAACCGCAGAGCCAGGGAGAGCAGGCAAAGAGGAAAAGAATCGGGAGAGGCCCTTTTACCAAGAGTGAATCTATGACGGTCTGTCTTGTACCCCCCTAAAGGTGCAGTGCAGGAGTAATGCATTGAACCACATGACCAAAAAGGACCTAGACAGCCTTGCCATTTCACAGAAGGGGAGACTCAGGCCCAGAAACGGGCAGGGGTTGCCCGAGGCCTCACAGAGAGGCCGGGACAGGGTCTAGACAGGAAGCTGAGTCGGGTGTCCAGCAGAAAGGCTGAGGCTGGCTTCATGAGTCCAGACTGCCCCAGAGAACGGTCCTGGCGGGTGGAGGATGAAGCTGGCCCACAGCTGGGGAGCTTCTCAGCAAAGTGCCACGATGAAGTGAACTTGTTTTGGGGAGGGTTTTCGGAAACACTGACCACCTTAAGACCCAGGCCAGTTCCACTGGCGCCTCCTCCCCTCCTTCCAAATGTCCCAGGTAACCTGCTTTTCCTTCCTTCCTTTGAACTTATATTCAACAAGAATCTATTGCGGGCCAACTATGTGTGGGACACTGTGGACATGATGATGGGCTTAAGAGACGTCCCTGCCCTGAGCTTAGCACCTAGGGAGGGGGTTCTGATGTAACCAAAGAAGCACACAAACAAATGCAGAACAAACTCTGTTAGTGGCGCAAAGGGCATGGACAAGGAGCCATGAGAACACAGGAGAGAAATTAAGGAAGGCTTCCTGGCAGAAGTGGCATGTGAACCAAGACACGAGTCATGAGTAAATATTAAGTGAGCAGAGGCTGCAGTGCAGGAAGGGAGAGCTTCTCAGGTTACGGGAATAGCCTGTGCAAAGGTCCCGAGGCAGAGGGAACGGTGCTTTGAGAGGGAAGGAAAGAGGGCTAACGTGGATGGAGTACAGACAGTGAGGGGTGGCGAGGGGAGGACAAAGCCACAGGGACGATCCAGCCAGATCTCTCAGGCCCCTGTGAGCCTAAGTGCAAAATGACGCTCTCAGGAAAACAGCAGCAAACTAGTGAAGTCAAGCAGGTTGAGGACGTATGACAGGATCAAATGTGTGTCATAAGATAGAAGGTCACCCTAACTACAAACAACCTAGAGGGGAGCCAGAGAGCCAGCCGGGAGGTCGCTGTGTTGGCCAGGCGTGGCCTGGGGTGGTGTTAATGGGGATGGAGGCAAGGGGACACACTGAAGTGGAGGGATCCAGGAGGTCACAAGGACAGGGCTTACGGAGGAATTGGAAGTAGGGAGCCGCTGTCGGGAATGATACTGAGGTACTGGTGGTGGCACCCTCCGTGGAGCCAGGGACACCAGGCGAGGACCCGACCAGCTCAGTCCTGGAACGTGGAGTCTGGGGCCCCGCTTCCTCGCTCCCTTGCCCGCCCCCCATCCCACACCCACTACTGAGGCAGAATACTAACTCGGGAAGTCAGTGTAGGAGCATGGGCTCCGATGCATTCTTTGATATGGCCATTGACTAACATTTGTGGTTTAAGGGCTCCAGGGAGTAACATCCCCACAGGCCTTGTTTACTGTAGGAAGCGTACCTGTCCCCACATGGACCTCAGTCTCTAACCCACTGCTCAGCTGACAGAAAAGGAATGAGAGGAATGGTGACTTGGTCCAAGGGAAGAGAAGGACAAAGAAACCATAAAACTTACAGGACATTTCCACCCCTAAACCCCTCCTGGACAAGGACTGATACAGGTAACTGGGCAAGGCCAATGGGAGAAAACCACATCTATCTGGACGCCACCTTGGCACCCCCTACCTTTAAGGGATAAAAACCCCTATAGGAGCGGGGGCTCTTCTCCCTGCTCCCAGCAGCCCTGGGAGCTATTTGCTTTCCTGTAATAAAACGTTGCTTGCTTGCTGCCTGTGTGTTCCCGGAGTTCATTCTTTGACTGCGTGAACAATAATCCGGATTCCAGTAACATCTTTCCGGCATCACTGGTACACGCCACTAACACCTGCGAGCATCTACCAAGGGCGGGGCCTCTTCTGTGCACTGTCACCCATTAACTCCCTTACAACAGTCGTCACATCTGGTGGATGTGGCTATAACCCAGGCAGAAAGTCTGTGGAGCCTAGACCCTCACCAAAGGCCCGCTCTCAGTGAGCCATGATACACAGTGACGGAGAGCAGAGACTGTGCGTCAGAGTCCTGGGTTCAAGCCCCAGCTCTGCTTCTCACTTCCTACATGACCCTAGGCGAGGTACTCTGCCTCAGTGGCCCCATCTATGAAATGGGGACATGATAGTTCCACGGACCGCAGAGAGTCCCCAAGTGGCTCAAACGAGAGCATCCTACAAGTTGGCCAGCACCGCTCTGGCTCACAGCACACAAAGGATGTAAGCCATTCCTGGCCATAGGAGACCTGTGTTTGCAGCCCTGACAGAAGGGCTGGTACAGAGCAGGGATGTGGAACAAAGGAAAGGCCCAGATGCCTGGTAAATGCCTGTCCTGGGATGTGTGTTACAGTCATGAGTGGGTACATGAGCGGCGGGGGCAGGGGGCAGAGATATTCAAGCACACATGGGTAGTTACATGATGGGGATGCTGCAAAAGGGGTTTGCGGGCAGGGGTGGGGTTCCGAATGAGAAGGAGGATGGCTGCGTTTTGTCCTGTCCGGGCCGGGGCTCCAGCCACTCTCCCACCCACCAGCCTGCCCGAGCAAGGACAATTTTATGGAGCTCAGTTTCTTAATCAACCTTATTCTGCCGAGGCTTAGAGCTGAATCCTTTCCCCAAATTGGACATTTATGGGGCCGGAGGAGGGACAGAGGAGCAGGATGGATGAAGTGTCCACATTCCAGCTGGGAGGTTAAGGGCTTTTGTGTTCCTTCCTTCTAAACCCCGAATGTTTCCAGCCAGCCTAGGGGCAGCCACGTCCCCCCACCAGACGGCCGTCCCCTCCCAGACCTCTGTAGCCCAGCCCCTCCTCCCGGCTCCGGACGGAGCCAGGCTGCCAGAACTCGGAGCATCCCCAGGCTGACACGGTAGGCGCGGCACACAGGGGGCGAATATCTGTGGAGCGTGTAAACCAAGCTGAGCCTGATTTCAGGCCAGCCCCATCCCGCTCCTTCTCACCCCAGGGCCGAAGTGGCCTCTCCATGATCAGGACCAGCCCAGGCCCCTTGAGGCCATGCCCAGGGACCAGCACAGCTGTGCTGCGAGGTGGAGCAGCTAGCAGAGGTCAGATCCACCAGGGCGGCTGTTTGAGCAGAGGGATCCCACTCTGACAGCAGCAGAAACTTAGGTGTCTCCTGAAGCTCAGCTTCTGTCACTGCCCCCAAATCGAGACTCTTCCGGGGCTCCCCCGTGTCCAGAGGGTCAAGTCCACATTCCCACCACCCCTGCCACTGCGTCTCCTTTACGCACTCCAGCCTGGCTGGGCAGAAGGTGAGGATGCTCCTGGGGTCGCCTGACCCTGGCCAGCAGGCTCCCAGCACCCCACCCCCACCCCAGGAGCACCTCTGGCAGAAACCACGCCCCTGGCAGGGGAGCTGAGCCTGGTCCTGCTTTGCTCTTCCCAGCGGTGGGGTGTCAGAGACATGGCTCTGCCCAGATCAGTGAACACGGCCGGACATCTGCTCTGTGCCTGGTCCTGAGCTGGGCACACAGGACACAGACAGGCATGCTGCCATCAAGGGATTTGGGGTCAGCAGGGGATGGGGAAACACACATGGACGAGACGATGACAACCTTGAGTGATGGAGGCTGTGGGACACCACAAAGGAGACGCTTGACCTGGGCTGGGGATCAGGGAAGGTTTCCTGGAGGAGGTGCGAGTTAGCGGCGTCCTGGAGGGAAACAGAAGATGGAAGAGGGTGAGCGAGGCGTTCGGCACAGCAGGAGGGCACGAGCAGGCTCGCAGGGGTGGAAAACAGCCCAGTGAGAGCTCTGACCCATCTCTGTCCACATCCCGCTCACAGGAGCCATCCCCACGCAGAGGCTGCGGAAGAAGGACACAGGCCACAGAGAGTGGGGACCAGACCCGCACACGCGCCCCCTGGCACCTTCCTTCCCTCGGAGCCCGCGGACATACCATTCCTTGTGGCCGCCCCGCCGCGGAGCGCTGCGTCCCCAGAGCGCCGTGGTGTCTGCGCTGCCGGGTGCGATCTGTTATTATCCCCCGTCAGCGCTGCCGGCCTGTGTACATTCCTCGGTAATGAGTCTGACCCTCCTCAGCCATGTTTAATCAGAGCCTAATCGACCCTGGCTTTGATCTGCTTCATTTTCTGCAAAAACCCTGGTACCTGATTTTTACAATCTGATTAGCAGGGCTGGCTCTCCGAAGCCAAAATTACCCTGAGTTGCAGAGATCCCTGCTGAGCTCTTTGTGTTTTTCCCCTCTCTTCCAACAAGTTATTTCCTGAGACAACTGTCACTTCCCCACTTGCCTGTGACTGTTTCCCGCACCCTCATCTTTCATATCCAGTCAGTCGCCAAGTCCCAAAGAGCGGGTCCTGACCCACCCCACCTCTCCGGCGGCTGTGGCCTTGGCCGTGGTTATCCAGGTTACCCCAGTCTGAACCTCCTGACCCTCCTCTCCACACCAGAGCCGGATCAGAGCCACCGCTGTCCCCGGCCATCTGGCCTCAGGACCGGCCCCTACAGACCCCTCCAGCCTGACCTGGACCTCCCATCCCTCAGTGGACACGCCAACTCTCATCCACAGGGTCTGTCAAGGGCACGCCCCCCCCCCCCGCCCACCGGCCCTTAGTCCAGTCCACACCCCGCACCCACACCCGCCCCCATGGCTCACCGGCCGCCTCAGGCTCACTCCCACACCAGGCTGCTGCGCCAGCTCCTCTCAGCTCCCGGGTCCTGGGGGCTCCCCTCCGCCTCTGAATCACCCCACCTACGGTCACTGTTTCATCCATCTCTCCCTCCAGACTGAGAGCCCCTCCAGGCAGGGACCCCACTGCCTCCCCGGAAACCAGAACAATGCTCGGCATGAAGCTGAGTCCCCGTGAAATGCTCCCTGAATGAATGAATGAATGAATGAATGAATGAATGGAGACTCCTTTGCAGCCCGTTATGGAGGCCGCGCCCTGGTGGTCCAAGCCTGGCCTCTTCTTACCTTTCAGTTCCACAAAGCACACTTCTCCCCTCCCTGGCTCAGCCCCGTTCTATTTACCACCCGCTCCTATGCCTCCCAGACAGAGGACACTGTTGTCACCCACGGTGCTGTCTTTTCCCTCGAAAGGGGGCAAGAACAGGTGGGAATGGAGCAAAAACCCTCATGATCAGAGGAAAATGGTCCTGCATGGTCTGTGCTGAGGGCAAAAGACACAGAAGGACCAGGTCCTCTTCTTCTCCCAGGGAAACTCAAAGCCTAAGGGGGGAGCCAGGGAGGGGAGCAGATAAACTAGAACAAAGGGTCCACAATGCTGGTACCTAATCAGGGTAACCGACGGCCTGAAAGAGTCAGGATGGATTCACAGTGGGAACATCTGAGCTGGGTTTTGAGCAATAAATAGGAGCTCTCCAGCCAAGGAAAAGAGCGACTATGTAAAGGCCCAGAAGCATGAGAACAACAGTGAGCTGAGAGCATGGAAACAGTTCAGGTTGGCCTGAATGCAGCAGGGGTGGAGCAGTCAGTTTCCTGGGGCCAGATCAACTCAGGGCCTTGGGGAGGCTGGACCATGTCCTGCAGGATCACCAAGTCTACCACAAACTGAACTTCCTTACAGCCTGGCGCCTTTCCCTGACCTCGATAGGCAAAGCGCCCCTGAGCTGTGTGAAGCAGGCTCCTGGGAGTTACGCCAGCGAGGCCAGGATTCCTCCTGCGAGGATACAGGCTCAGAGACGCCAAGGGAGTCAGAGGAGGTCACACAGCCTGTGAGGGGCAGAGCCTGGGCTGGACCCCAGCATTTCCAGAGTTAAGGGAAGATGCTGGAGTCAGATGAGCAAAGAGAGGTGGGGGCCGGAGCCAGAGCCAGGCAGGACAGCTAGATCGAGAAGACCGCCACTCGCCTCTTTGACAGACGTGGGAGGGGATGAGCCCAGCTCACAGCACTGGTCACACCCTCCGAGGCCCACCCGCCTGTCTCTTGGACACTCCCTCAGGCAAGGGGCGACAGGCAGAAGGACAGCAAGGCTCTCCTGAGACCTTCCTTGAGGTTCTGTCACTACTTATCCCCAGTCACTCCAAGGAGACCCAGAGGCAGCATCTGCCACCTGGTCCAACCAGCCAACACTGCTTTTACCAAAGCCCAGGGCCCCTGTGTCAGCCCTGCAGAGTTTAATCCCCAGGGGAACGCCCCTGGGAGATACACCCTATCCCCGTTTCCGCAGCCCACGACAGGCCAAGGAACTTCAGAAAGGTCGCCCAGCTGGACAGCGTGTTTGTTTATTCTGTTCTTTAATCCACAAGGTCTGCTCCACAGACGATGGATCCACCCAGATAAGTGAGGGCACTGGACCAAAGCACCCACCTCCCACCACCAGCCCAGGGGTCTTTCCTGCGCCATCTGGCTGCCACCTCTGCTTGTGAGGATGCGAGGCAGAGATGCTGGCTAACGGGGGTTCCAGGTAACTGGAGTTGGCGTCCCCGTGTCACCAGGTGACAGTGATAACTGTCCCACCAGCCGAAGCTCCCAGGTGCAGGCTCGGGGCCAAGGTTTACCTCGCTGTCTCTCACCCTGACTCAGGGAGGCCGGCGCATCCATCATGTTACAGGTAAGGAAACGGGCCACACAGCCTCATCTCAGCCTCCTCACCCACCTTCGTGTCATTAGGACCACCGTCCAGGCTGAGGAACTGGGGGTTGCCCCACCAGAGGCCAGAGCCCCCCACCACCCCCACCACCAGATAAGCAGCATGTCCTGCACAGCGTGCTTGGCCCTGTGTGTGGCGGGAGACGCCCCCCACCCCGGTTCACGGCGAGCCCCTCATCAGACTCTCATTAAGACTCTGTTTTCTCTGCAAACATCTCCACGGGCCGCCACCCCTCCTGTGCCCAGGAATGCGACCATGGGCTCACGGGGGATAAATCCGTCTGCGTCTGTATTTTGACTAGTCCCTACAACACGTGCTCTGAGCTCTTAGCAAGGGAACGTGGGGAAGAGGCGGAGAGGAGGAGGCGTGCCTGCTGAAGCCAGTGAGCTGGTGCCAGGGACAGCTGAGCGGGCTCCCAGCGCCCCCCCCCACCTCTGCGCCTGCCTCCTCCCCGCCCCCCGCTATCCTCCCATCACCACCCCTAAAACCCTCCCCAGTCCTTAACGCCCCCTCCTCCGTGAAGCCCTCCCACTGGGAATGACACCCTCCCTCCCTGAGCTCCCTCCCTTCTCTGACGCTTCTCTCCCCACGAGACCCAAGAGCAGGCCCACAACACCCATAAAGCTGCATGGACCACAACCCTGAAAACTGTCCTCACGAGGATGTCAACAAATAAACGCTCTCACACAGAAGTTTTCCCGTTCTTACTGAATGGCGGAGAATTCACTTGGTGAGCAGCCCGAGGACTCTAAAGAGGCACCTGCTGGCAGAGCCCTCAAAGGCCCAGGAGCCGGCGGATGTGACACCAACCACACCCCAGGCCAGGGGCCGACTCTATGCCAGGCATCAACCCACAGATAAAACACAGTCACGATTACAGAGTCAGAAATAGCAGCACCGGGAGTTCCCTTCATGGCTCAGTGGTTAACGAATCCAACTAAGAACCATGAGGTTGTGGGTTTGATCCCTGGCCTCGCTCAGTGGGTTAAGGATCCGGCGTTGCCGTGAACTGTGGTGCAGTTGTAGATGTGGCTTGGATCCCGCGTTGCTGTGGCTGTGGCGAAGGCCGGCAGCTACAGCTCCTGTTGGACCCCTAGCCTGGGAACCTCCATATGGCGCTTGTGCGGCTCTATATAAAGGAAAAAGACAAAAAAAAAAAAAAGGAAATAGCAGCACTGCCTTGGGCTGTAACAGCAAGCACTCTGTGCTTAACCGGGCACTTCGTCTCAATTACTTGATGGTCTCCACGGATGCTACCCTTGTGAGATGAAGGAGGTTAAGAGATCAGCTCAGTATCACAGTTTATCCATTCGCTGAATCACTCATTCAACAGGGTGGTTAGATACAGAGAAAGGAGAGGGGGTGGGGGAGCACCGAGGGGCCACTGGGTCCGGTTAGAGGGAAGGCGGTCTCAGGGAAGACTCCATGGAGATGACATCTGAGCTGGATTTTGAAAGGCACGTAGGAAATAGGCAAAAACACAAAGAAGGGCAGCCCAGGCAGAAGGAACAGCACAGGCAGAGGGAACAGCATAAGCAAAGGCACAGCCACGTGAGAGAAAAGCATATGGCTCAGCATGGCTAGAATCAAGACAGACTAGCAAAGTGTGGCGGGTGCCACATGCCAGGCCAGGTCCTCGGCCCCAGGGGAGGGGGCAGAGAGCATCCTAGAGGCAGGCCAGCCTGAGAGGTGGTGACGTCGGAAGGCGAGAGGAGAACAGGAGGGCCCTGGTTCTCCAGGAGGCCCACCTCTTCTGGAAGCAAAGCTTTCTCTGGGCTGAGCTTAGGGCTTGGCTCCCTCAGGGCTCCCAACCCGAGTCACTCTGTGGTCCTTAAACCTGGCTGCCTGACCCCCCCCCCAGCGGTGAGCTCCCCAGAACAGGCCTGCCTGAACTGATTTGTCTCTGAGTCCCGAGCATCCAGCCATGGCCAGAAGAGGCAGAGAAGAGAGCAACAGGTGCCACAGAGGCCTGAACCCTGTGCTGTAAAGGAAGGCATCAGGTCGGTGAGCCTGACCTGCTCAGCGCCCGCTCATTCCCGCGGTGGAGCATCTTGACGGCCACAGGCAGGGATGGGCTGTGTCTGACACCTCACCACCCTGACTCCTTTCCCCACAGCAGCACCACAGTGGGGGAGGATGACATCCAAGCCCCGCTGAAGGTCTGTGATGTAGGATGCTGCAGGGACAGTGCCAGCAGGTCTCAAATAGAACACGGCAGGGCCTCCTCCCAGAACCAAATATCAAGTGCCCTCTGCCTGAGCTGACCTGCCACAGCCCAGGATGCAGAGGGACTCTTTATCACAGGAAACATCTCAGGCTCAGCTTCTCATCTTGAAAGGGACACGGGAAACACAAGGAAGAGACTGCAGAGCAGCTTACACTGTACCCCACTGTCGGTGTGCCCGGGCCGTCCCTTTTCCCTTTGTCACCCAGTGAGGAGGCAGGACAGGGATGATTAACTCCTTTTTCTAGCAAGGGAAATGAGTCAGACCTCAGCCTGGACAGGCAGAGATGTGAAGAGAGGGCAGTGAAGCTGAGGGCCTGGCGTCAGCAGGAACAGACGCTGGTGACGGTGCATGGGCCGTCCCAGAGTGTGGCTGGAGCAGGAATAATAAAAACCAGGTGCCACTCTAACCACTCTGCATGGATTTAGACATTTAACCCACGTGACAACCTCTTGAGGTGGGTACAATAATTTCCCCCTTTTCACAGATGAAACACAAAGACTAGTGCACCCTCCCCAAGGTCGCCTAGCCAGCAGGGGAAGCCGCAAGAACGATGTAACCCAGGCTCCGGATGCCTCCTGAAAAGGACGAGGGCCTGTGAAAGGCCTCTATTCAGCTCCTGGCCCTTAATGCATATTTGATGAGAAAACAAGTGGATGAAAGAGTGGGGCGTCCTGGCGTCTCCACCCACCTGTAACATCAGCTCGCTGCCCTGCAGCCCTCGCCACCGGCTGGGACCACTCACCCCCCAGCACAGCGCGCTCATCCTACCCAGGCTCTGGGACCCGACCAGTTGCTGGCGAGGGTTTTAAGGGACCCAGGGTGAAAAGCTCAGGGTGGCTCACTGATCCTGCTCTGGCCTCAGCCCCATCTCTCCGGGAAAGGCCACTGAGCCCTCACCATCCACACCAGGGTCAGGTTGGCCCTGGTCCTGGTCTCCTTAGGTGGGGGTGGGTGTCCCTGCTCCTGCCCCCTCGGTCTGATTCCCTGGCCTGACTGCTCCTACCACCACTGAGTCCCCTTTCAGCTCGTGGACACACAGACACACACACACCCTCAATTTTACCATCTCTCACAACCAGCTTCTACTCAAAGCCCTCTAAAAACTCACCCCACCCACCCCCGCAGGGGTCCCTCACTTCCACCCAGGTCAGGTCCACCTGTTCCATCCTTCCAGAGGGAGCCCCTAAGCCCAGACTCAGCCCCTCTCAGCACTGCATTGCCCCTGCTACCCACCACAGGAGGCGGGGGTGGACCCCAAACAGTGTTCCTCAGAGTCTGGTCTTTGCCTCTGTCCATAGAATCTTGTTGAAAATGCATATTTCTGGGTCCACCCCGGACTGAGTCAGAACCACCAGGAAAGAAGCCTGGGATACCCCCCGGGAGCAGGATCCTAAATGCACCACACTCGGAGAAGCTGCTCACCCATGCCCCCATCTCCCTGCACATCCCTCCTTCCTCAGCTCCTCCTCCCTCACCCCTCCACCCCCACACCACTGGCCTCCTCTCCGACTTTCCCACCAGACACGGTGCAGCATTCTCAGCCAGGATCAAATCATACACTAGCCGAGCTCCGGGTCTGCTGAAAACAGGGTCCTTCAGGATTTCCCGTCGTGGCTCAGCAGAAACGAATCTGACTAGTCTTCATGAGGAGGCAGGTTCGATCCCTGGCCTCACTCAGTGGTTAAGGATCTGGCGTTGCCATGAGCTGTGGTGTAGGTGGCAGATGAGGCTCAGATCCTGTGTTGCTGTGGCTCTGGTGTAGGCCAGCGGCTGCAGCTCCGATTTGACCCCTAGCCTGGGTACCTCTATATGCCGCAAGTGCAACCCTAAAAAGACAAAAAAAAAAAAAAAGGAGTCTTTCATTTCTGCACAGCCCCACCTTATCAAACTTCCAGTTTCTCTAAATGGCCTCTATATTCCTTTCACGATCAATCCAAACCTCCGTCTCCCCCCACACCAAGACGGGGTCACATCTACCAGCTCTCTGAGTTCCAGCCGCCCCATCCCACATGTCTGCATCCCTGAGAGACGATTTCTGTTATTATTATTCTCAGGTCCTGTGCACACGGGGGAGGCGGTGCGGGGAGATTTCCACACCCGCAACCTGACCCGACCCGACCCGAGGACACTGCGTGGCAACCCCAAGCCCAGTGTGCAGCCCGCTCTACGTGAGCTGCTTTGGAAAACACATAACAGAGCGCCAACACGAGGGACTGTCACTACTCATCAAATTGGAGAAGCTTTCCCTGAGGTGCCAGGTCTGAGGACGGGCAAGGCGACCCGGCGAGAAATAAACGCAGTCCCAGCCCCGCGACCTAACTGCTGGCGGGGGAGACACCACAGTGGAGAGTGAACAGGGATCAGCACACAGGTGTGACAGTGCTGTGCAAAGGGATGCTCAGGGGACCGAGGGACCCCAAGAAGGAGCTCCAACACAGCCTGGGGTCAAGACGGAGCTTCTCAGGCCTTGAGATGAGCTTGCCTTTTTTTTTTTTTTTGGCCATGCAGCAGGATGCAGAAATTCCCGGGCCGGGGATCGCACCCACACCACAGCTGTAACCAGAGCCACAGCTGTGAAAACACCAAATTCTTAACCTGGTGAGCCACAAAGGAACTCCAAAATGAGTCCTTTTTGTTATTATTATTAAAGCATTGTTAATTTACAATGTTCAACTTCTTTTTCTTTTCTTTTCTTTTTTTGTCTTTTGTCCTTTTAGGGCTGCACCCGCAGCATATGGAGGTTCCCAGGCTAGGGGTCCAATCGGAGCTACCACCGCTGGCCTGCACCACAGCCACAGCAACGCCAGATCCAAGCCGCATCTGCAACCTATGCCACACCTCACGGCAACTCCAGATCCTCAATCCACTGAGCAAGGCCAGGGATCGAACCCGCAACCTCATCGTTCCTAGTTGGATTCGTTTCCACTGCGCCACAACAGGAACTCCACAACGGGAACTCCTACAATGTTCAATTTCTGCTGTACAGCAAAGTGACCCAGTTATATATATATATATCCACATATATATATGTATATGTGTGTGTATATACATACACATATATATATGTGTATACACACACATATATATATACTTTTCTTCATCTCAAAAGATCAGCAGGAGTTAGCCAAATATGGGAGGAGGGAGGGCCCTCCAAACAGAGAGAAGAGCATGGAGAGAAGCGTGGAGATGAAGCATGACAATTTCAGAGTGAGGAGAGCCAAGCTGCTGGGGGACGAGGTGACAAGGAGAAATGACAAGGCAAAGGACGTGGCACACAGTAGGCGCCCATCCCCATATACCCCCCGTGAACTCAGGTCCAAGCGCAGGACTACACACTCCCTTTCTGCAAGCTGGCTCACCCTGGCCTGCACTCCGTCTGCCTTCTCTTCTCTGTGGGCTGGGACCCAGTGTTCCAGGAGCCCTGCTGGCCCCATCTTCCGGGCTCCATACTGCGACCGGCCCATTAATTAAGATCAAGCTGAGGGGAGACCAGTGAGGCAGCAGTGCCACCCAGGGAGAAAGCCCAGGCTGGACAGATGCCCAGACCCCAGCCCTGCCTCGTAATGGTGTGTGACCCTGGGCAGGCTGCTCCAGGGCTCAGACCCCAGACTTTGATAAAGGGAGTTACTGTTAGGGTGACACAAGGCCCCAGCAGAATCCTGCACACACCAGCCAGAAAGTGTTCAAGAGTGGGAGCTAGATTCTCACTAACCGAGTAAACGGAGGCTGTCCCCAAAACCCCAGGTCACACACAGGGTCACTGCATCAGCATGGAATGCTGTGCCAGCAACAGCTCGGATGCAGGGGGCAGCTGCAGTCGTTGGGGCAGCAGGGGGTCAGGGCGGCCTCAGTGGAAGGCTGCTCAGGGCCATTCTGTAAAAATTGCTGGCTCTCTCCCACCCCCTATGGGAGGGATGGGGCCAGGCAGCAGCAAGCGGTTCCTAAAACGTGTGGAAGGTAAGTTAGAGAAAATGTTGACAGTCCACGTAAGTCCGTATCTGTTTAAAAAGCCCGCTGTGTGGTCTGCTAAGGTCGGTGGGGCCTGGGAAAGCCCCAGGCTATGGTGTCCCCCGCCAGACTGCAGCCTGGATGCCCAGCTAGGTGACCTCCCACCTGCAAAGGCTGGGTGAGAAGCCTCCAAGGTCATGGTGAAAGTCAGCAAGATGTCAGGGAAACTAGGTATAGGTGAAGAGTGAAGAAGCAGGGTGAGGAAGGAAGTGGAGGTTGAAGCCCTTCAGAGCTGGGCGAGCAGACACCCTCCAGCCAGAAGGTGGCCACCAGGGTGCTGTGACAGCCAACGAGGGCAGTCTCCGCCTGCAAGCTCATCCACCTGGTCCCTCATAGCTCCTTTCAGCACTTGCATAGGAAGAAGCCTTCCTCCGACCCCCACGCAGGACGAGGTCCCACCTGGCCACCCCACACACCATCGTGGCTCACTCACCTGTCCTCACCCACCCAGGTGGGAGCTCCCTGAGGGCAGGGGCCTGTCTCAGGCAGGCACAGAGCCAGCACCAAGGAATGAACTGCGCAGCACGGTGGAGGGGTTCGGGTTGAGCCCAGACTTCTCCACTGCTGTGTGTGCGGGGTTGGGGTGGGGCTGCCCTCTGAACAAGGTTCCATTAGGCAAGAGCGTGGAGTCTGGAGTAGAGCATAGGAGAGGAAACGGCCTAGAGAAGTGTGCGGTACTGTAACCCATGAACATTTATGGAGCCCCTACTGAATACTAGATTATTCCGTGTACCCACAGTGTCCCATTTCACCCTAGCAACTAGCCCTAGAAATGCAAACTCCCCATCTGTAAAATAAGAGAGAAGCAAAGCAGCAGAGTTCACGGATCTTAGGAGAGACCCAGGCAGGACCCAAGCACCGGGATCCTTTCCTCATACTCCTTGATCTCTGTTCCCGGTATCTGGGGACAGAACGAAGGCCGAACCTATCATCAAGAGGCTACACACCAAGTGCAGAAATGTCTGAAATGCAAGAATCCCTGGGGCCATTTGGATCCCAGCAGCAACCCTCGCTTTACAAGGTGGGACCGTTCTGAGGGTTTTCCTCCCCTCGGGGGAGCCGGCAAGCTCCAAGCGGCTAATGCTGTGTTCGGCAGAGGGTTGAGTTTAATAAAACTAGAAGCAGCTAATGGCTAACAATAAAAAATAATATTTTTCCTTCAAGCAATTAAATTGTAATATAGAGCTCACTAATTCCTTCCTGTTCCTTCCCATGGGATCTCAGATCAAGCACCAGGAGAAATAAATTATGTGTCGCTATTCCCCGCTTGAAACTCAAGTTTTAAAGAATCTTTGGGAGACAAATGGCCTCCTTCATTAAGGCAGAAATCTCTGAGGATTTTTATAGCGGTTTCTTTACATGATACCTTTCTGCAAATGCAAGATCCATTACCCACCCCCACCTTAAAGATCAGTAAATTCGCTTCTTGCCCCTTCTCCAAAGAACTACAGTGTATAAACCTTAAGGGTACCAGAGCACAGCTGAAAGCTCTCCATGGCTCCCTGTGTCCATGAGGAGACAAAGAGAACTCCCCACCCGACCCGGCCCCATCCCAGCCTGGCACACAAGGCCCTCCAACCTTATTCCTCTCTGCTCTCCCCATGCACCCTTCCCTCCAGCCAATCAGAACTCATCGCATGGCTGCTCACACATGCCCTCTGCTTTCCCTTCTCTGTGCCTTTGCCTGTAAGAGCAGTGCTGCCTGGAATTCCCTTCCCATCGATGCTGGAGCTGCAGCAGGTTGTCCACGCATGGGTGAACAGCTTCCCCTTTTGGCCTTGGGTGACAGCCTCCTGGGAGAGCCACCTTCAACTAGGAACAGAACACGTTCAACATGGTTGCTTCATGCAAGTGACTCCTCTCTGAGCCCAGCCTGGTACCCAGGCTTTTACAGGAGGTGAATCCACATCCACTGCATGAACTAATAAATGAACTCCTATAACCACTGAGAGGAGTTCTGTGGTAGCTCAATGGGTTAAGAACCTGACGCAGTGTTTCTGAGGATTGCGGGTTTGGTCCCTGGCCTCACTCAGTGGGTCAAGGATACAGCATTGCCGAAAGCTGTGGAGTAGGTCACAGATGTGGCTTGGATCCTGTGTTGCTGTGGCAGTGGTGCAGGCCGGCAGCTGCAGCTCCAATTCGACCCCCAGCCTGGACTTCCATATGCCGCAGGTGAAGCCCTAAAAAAGGAAAACAAAACAAAACCATGGAGGCCTATTTACTGCAAGACCAGGAAGGGAGCTGGGAGGAGGCAGGACAAGGACCCTCTGGACGCTAGTCAGGCAGTGGGGAAGACACTCACATGCAGACAACCCTGAGGATAATGCAATGACTTGCTCTCTAGGCAAAGTGGAGGGAAATACAACACCCGAAATCCCTCAATGGCCCCTTGCCTACTTGGCAGAGTTTGGACTTCCTTATCCTGGCATTCAAGGCCCCTTGTGAGCAGGGTACCTGTCTCATCACCCCGTCCTCCACTTCCACTTCCTAAGCTAGTCGCCTTACACACGCAACTGCTTCCACCACTCTGCCTAAGAAACTCCTATTCATCCTTCAAAACACAGCCCACTGTTGCCTTTGTAATCCCCCCTGGGGATGGGGGGCACTGTCTGTTCTTGAGCACTCCCCTCACCCAGTCTGGGAGCACTCCCACATCGGCTTAGAGGATCGAATCTACCCCCAATGGAGGGCTCGCCCCCATGAAGGGCTCAGTGAGTGTCAGTGGAGCTGAACTAAACAGGAACTCGGAGGAGAAAGCAGAGCAGTGCTGGGAGGACCGCCCTGCGCTCCATGCCTCATGCATAGTCCAGCAAAGGTTCACTTAGTGGCATTACTCTGTGCCGGACACTGTTCTAAACGCTTTGTCTGTATCATCTCACTTCATCCTACCAACAACCTATGAAAGGTGCTACTGTTGTTATTTTACAGATGGAGGAATGGAGGCACAGAGAGGTTAAGACACTCACTGGGGTCACAGAGCCCATCAGAGGAACTGGGTTCAGAACCAGTGGTTTTAACCACTACAGCCAATGCCTCTCTGAACTACAAGGACCTAAGGGGTGGGGCTAGACCAGAGTTATTCTAGCAACCAAACCCCTCAACCCTTGTGTTTGGAAACGTCCCTGTCTCCACATCCGTTTTCTGACTCCTGCCCTCCTGTGCGCCAAACAGGCCTTCTGTGCAGCCCAGGCCGACATTCTGAGGACTTCCCACCCCACCCACCCCACAGCCCCAGACCAGACAGCAAACAAACAGGACACGATTAAAGAACCAACGAGAAAATCCCATAAAGTCTCCGGGAACACGCCTCTCCTGCTGCCCAATGTGGGACGTCTGAGCTGGGGAAAGACCTCAGCCCACAGCTCTGAAGACAAATGCGACGAGCTCGGGCCCTTGGGACGTGCTCCAGAGGATGACGCGGAAGGAGTTACAGACGGTGTTTTCCATCCGGAGACTTCTGAGTCCCTGATGTCACAGAGCAGGATCGTGAGCCAACTCAGCCAGGGCCTCGAGGTCTCCTTGGCTCCCCGAAGGCGGCTTTTGGCCTCAGCCTGTGCAGTTTCCCAGTTACCCAGGGATCTCCCTGACTCAGGGTCTGACAATGCCAAGCAGCAAGGTCACGGGCTGTCTGCAGGTCACCCTCCGCCTCCCTATTCCCAGGGACGCACCACTGCCTCCGAGTACTGCCCACTTCCCCACCACCAGTGACAAGACACGGAGCCAGAACACCAAGCCCAGGGACCTCTGCTCGGCCCCTGCCACCTGGATACAGGTAGACAGATGCTGCTGCCAAAACAGGCACTTCCTGAAAGGACCATGTCCACAGCTTCCCAGCCGGAGTGCCCACCAGACCTGCTGCATTACGAGCTCACACTCCATCTTATGTTCTCTGCCAAGCTCCCTTCCATAAACACCCAGCCCCTTCCCTAGGCACCCATGTCACAGTTTACGAGCCCCTTGACCTAGATTATCTCATCTCACCCTTGCTGCAGCCCTGCGTGGGCAGCTCCTGACCTCATTCTACAGAGAAGGAAGTGACAACACCAGAGTCAAGTGACTCACCCAAGGCCCCACAGCTACTGATGACCATCACAGTCACAAATGCTGACACCACGCCAAGCACTGCACTCCCCATTTTACGTCCATTACTGGTTTCTTTCTTCTTTTGGGCTTGTTTTGTCCACACCCACAGCAAGTGGAAACTCCCAGGCCAGGGATCAAACCCAAGCCACAGCAGTGACCCAAGCTGCAGCAGTGACAACACCAGATCCTTAACCCGCTGCACCACCAGGGAAGTTCCCGGGCCTGGGATCAAATCCAAGCCCCACCTGTGACCTACACCATAGCTGCGGCAATGCTGGATCCTTAACCCACCGCACCAGGCCAGGGATTGAACCCAAGCCTCTGCAGCAACCAAGCTGCTGCAGAGACATCAGATCTTTAACCCACTGTGCCACAGAGGGAACTCCAATAGACATTTATTTCTCACAGTCTGGAGGCTGGAAGTCTGACATTGAGGTGGTATGTGGTCAGGTTCTAGGGGGGGTGCTCTCTTCATGGCTGGTAGATGGCCAACTTTTGGATGTGTCCTCACATAGCAGAGGGGGAGAGAGAGAGAAAGAGAGAGGACGCTCCGGTGTCTCTTCTTATAAGGGCACTAATCCCATAATGAAGACCCCAACCTCATGACCTCATCTAAACCTAACTTAGATGAGGCTCCATCGCTAAATATCATCACACGGGGGGGTTAGGGCTTTAACATGTGAACCGGAGAAGGGACACAATCAGTCCACAGCACGCCTGCCACAACCCGTGCCTAATGAAGAGGACACTGAAGCACAGAAGGGCTGAGCCACCTGCAAACGTCACTTAGCTAGAAGGAGAAGGGCTGGGATTCAAATCTAGGGCTCCCTGACCCAGAGCCAGGACTCTGAGTTGGGCTGCCTCTATCAGGTGGCGGCAGAGCCCCGCTACGTGCTCACCCAGGGCCTCAGCCCCTCTACACTCCCCCAAACCTTGCGGAGCACCTGCCGTGCACAAGGCACTTGACCCGGAGGAACTGAGGCACGGTGGAGAATTCAGGTGCTCCTGCTCTTGAAACCTACGCCACACCACTGCCTGCCCTCATGTCCCCCTCTCAAGAGTCCTGCACCACAGAGTCCACCCTCCTCGCTTTCAGGTAAGGAAACTGAGGTCCAGAGGAGGGAGAGGCAATGGGAAACTGCAAGGCCCTGTGGCTCCACAGCTGTGGGTTTCTTCCCAAGATATCATCTAAGATGTGTTTACTTCTCGTTGGTCCAGACAGCCTTCTGGGGGGACGGGGGGGGGGGGGGGGGGGGGGGGGGGGGGGGGGGGGGGGGGGGATGGGACAGAGAAGCAGGTGAGCAGAGGCTTGGCTGCACCAGGTGTTATCACCTGGAGCACAGGGTGGAGGGGTCAGATCAGGGTGGGGGTTGTTTTTCTTTTCTTTTTTTTTTGAACACTGAGATGTAATCTTTTCTTTTCAAAAATTGTTATTAACACTTCTAAAGTATACCATTGATGATTTTAGTAAATTCACGGAGTTGTACACCTATCACCTCTATCTAATTCCAGAACATTTTCTTCAGCCCCAAATGAAACTCATACCTGTTAGCTGTCACTCCCGATTTTCCCCTCCTTCCAGCCCCTGTGACAACCACTAATCTACTTCCTATCTCCACAGATTTGCCTATTGCAGGCATTTCCTATAAATGGAATTATACACCACGGGGCCTTCTGTTCCTGGTTTCTTTTACTTATAACGTTTTCGAGGTTCATCTGTATTGTAGCACAATCGGTACTTCAGTCCTTCTTACGCTTGAGTAACATTCCTCCGTGTGGACAGATGATACTTTGTCCGTCCATCAGCTGATGGACGTTTTGGGTTGTTTCCATTTTCCAGTGATGGTGAATACTACTGCTCGGAACATCTGGGTACCAGTTTTGTGCAGATGTGTGTTTTCAATTCTCCTGGGTATTAACGTAGGAGGGGCACTGCCAGGTCCTATGGTAACTCTATGTTTAACCGTCGGAGGCACAGCAGTCTGTTTCTCACAGCACCGTTTCCCACTCCCACCAACAGTGCATGAGGATTCCAGCTCCCCCACGTCCTCCCTGACACGTGTTGGCACCTGACTTTTTCATTAGCGCCACCCTAGTAAGTAGCCCACAGCATCTCACTGTGGCTTAGGCAGGGTTGGGAGCCCCGGACTCAGAGGTAGTCCCTCTTCTCCCACGAAGAACTCTGAGGTTCAGAGCCTCCCCCAGTCTGCTGCACCTCACCTCCCTCCTCTCCCGCCAACAGGCACGTTTCCCGAGAGCGATCATGACGTACGAGGTACCACTCCAAGCCCTGCCGTTGTCCCGTTTTACAGATACCAAGACTGGGGCACAGAGAGAAGGAGCTGCCCAAGCTAACAAGTGGTGGAATCGGGATTCAAAGCTAGGAGTCCGGCTCCAGAGACCAGGCTGGCTCTTAACCACCAGGATCTTCTGCTTCCTGAGTCAAAAAAGACAAAGCTGGAAACGCACTGTGTTTGGAAACAAAAGAACTGCACCACCATTAACAATTCCTGCTGCCAGAGAGCCCAGCTCCTTCCACGGGCGGCCAGCCCGGAGCCCCAGCCCTGACACAAGCCTCAGTAAACAGCAGGTGCTCAGTAAGTGTTAATGGGAGGCAGGCAGGTTTCATGCATTTCTCTCTCCCTGCCTTTGCTCCCGGAAGTGACTTTTACTTCAAATCCCTTTCCACTCCCTTCCAGCAAGGGCAACAGGGTGCCAGAACATCAAGGTCGGACAGGCTCTAGACCTCCGCCCTGCCTCCAAAGCCAGTACTCCCCTCACCAGGCCGCCTCTCCGAGGGGGTGGGGGACGCCAAGGCTCTTCCCTCACCTGTAACAGCGGGCAGTAACAGTGCCCGCTTCCTGGGGTTACAGGGAAGGTTAAGTGAGTGGATACAAAGAAAGTGCTTAGAACAGAGCCGGGAACAAGGTGAATGTCCAGGAACCATCGGCTCCCACAAGGGAGGCTTCCCTGGCATCTGCCTCGTCGCCAAAGTCTGGGGAACAAAGATCCGCAGCCTGGGGGTGGGCGGCAGGGCTTCCCGGCTGTGGCAGGAACTGGGGAGAGACAGATGCCAACCCTGAGCCACCAGGTTGTGCGTCAGCTTTCTTCTCACCCCTCCCCCGCCCCGAGTCACACTCACAGCTCAGGACCAGGGCACCGCCCGCTAGCGACCCCAGGCAGCAGCGCTGCAAGGGTGGGGGCTGCTCTCCACTGAGCAGTCTGCCCTGAACAGTTAACAAGGAAGGACTGTATCAGCCAGATCTGCCTTGGGACGTCAGCCCCAGAAGATGCTGGCCATGTTCTCTGCATGACCATAAAACTCGAAGCAAAGCGCCAGCCCTGATCAGTCTGCTAAAGCCCTCCCTTAGGCCTGGGGATCCTGTCCTTGAAGCCCAGCCTGGCCAGAGGGATCGCGGGGAAAGTGGCACTGGAGACCACCACAGCTCGTCCCTGGTGGGGCTGCTCCTGCAGCTGGACAGGCACTGTGGCATCAAAGCTCCAGTCTCTCAACAGACCTTCTCTGGCTTTAAACAGGGCCAGACCCAGGCTCGAACTCCTGCTCCACCTCTCACCCGCGTGGGCAAGTGGCTTCACCTCTGTGTCAGCCTCAGCCACATTCAACGTAAAAAGTAACTGCATCCCAGCATTCCCGCTGTGGTGCAGCAGGATCAGCAGTGTCTCTGCAGTACCGGGATGCAGGTTCGATCCCCGGCCTGGCACAGTGGGTTAAGGATCTGGAGTCGCCACAGCTGCAGACAGGTCACAGCTGTAGCTCGGATCTGATCCCTGGCCCAGGAATTCCATCTGCTGTGCAGCAGCCAAAAAAGAAAAAAAGGGGAAAAAAGTAACTGTATCCCTCCTGTCGGGGTCCTCAAGGGACCTGGCACTGCTGTGCCTCTTCCCTGGGCCCCGCCCGGTTCTACACTCTCTCTATGTATTAAGTCACGTGACCTTCATTCACCACACCCCTATGAAGCAGACACCCTTAGGATCCCCATTTTCCACAGCAGGAAACCAGACAGGGAGGTATACGGGAGACATGTGTGCAGGGTGCCAGGTGCAGGCCCTGGCATCCAGAGCTGCTCCAAGCATGCGTCGACGGGGGCAGGACCTGGGGTCCCTGAGAGTAAGAGGACAGCAAACGGGTCCCCACGCAGCCCTCAACACAACCTTCCCGACCCAAGTCATCCAGAGCCAGGGGAGGTGCTGTGGATTCTGCCTGCCCAGGGGAAGGCTTTCCAGCTCCCCCCTTTAACATGAGGTGCTGGATCACCGCCGCAGACCCTCTGTGGCCTCCTAACTCTCTAACCACGGCCAGGGAGACGCAGGGCAGGGCAAGCACTCCGGATCCCTCCAAACCGCACACGTTTAAGCCTCTTAGATTTTCCGATTTTAATCAAGCCTAGCCCCGAGCAACATTCTTCAATAAGGGGAGATTTGGTTAGCTTGTTCTGAGAATCAGTGTTACCTACTAAAGAAACAAAACCCTTCTCCCCCGGTCCCTCTGGTGCATTGAAGACCTTACGTGGCCTTGGAATATCCTTCTGTCCCCACTTGTTAGAAACATCTGCTCACAGGGGAGGATGCAAAACACGAGGCCTTCTCCCAGGACGAATGTGCTCATAAGGGTACCTTGGGTAACAACTCCTTTAGCTGGGTCCCACCTGCTCACTGTGCTACTTTTAACCCATTTGTGGCAGGAATAAAGCAGGCATTATCAATCTTGCTTTACCGATAGAGAAATCAAGACACAGAGAGGGCAAGTAACTTGCCCAAGGACACACAGAGCTAGTGGCAGGGTCGTTCACCCCTTCGTACCCAGTGCTTTTCATTCAGTGGATGCCCCGTCTTGCACCACTCAGCCACACCACCCTAAGCCTGGATGCGGTATGTAGATGGACCGTGATGGAGAAGGGGGAGGGGAGGGGAGGGAGAAGAAGGGGAGGAGGAAGAGGAGCCTCTTTCGGGAGAGATGGACCTAGAGCCTCCTGCTTAATGAGCCTTTCCAACTCCAGGAGCCCAGGGTCTCTCCAAGAATGGGGTATCGGGGCGGGAATGGGGCAGGCCTGACCTGCAATGGGACAGCCCAGGTTAGCTCCAGGCTCTGTGGGACCAGCAGCCCCCAAATCTTGATCAAGCCACCTCCCCTCCCAGCACTGGCTCAGAGGAGAGAGAGGACAGCCAGCACAGGGCAGTGCTGTGAGGTTAGAGGCCAGGTTCCTTGCAACCTCCCATGCAAGGCATGATCACCTGCTATCATTATTTTACTTAAAGGGTATGCAGTTTTCCAAGCGTTTCCACATGCTCTCCCTCTTGGGAGGCAGAAGAGGGGTTCTCTTCCCCATTTTGCAGACGAGTAAAGGGAGGCCACGGGACATGGGCAGGAGCGTGAACTCACACCCACTCCTTACACACACCTAACGACACTGAATGAAGGAGGTTTTGGCTTCTTAGGGCTCTGCTTCCTGGGAAGATCCGGCAGACTCTCGCTGTCGGCCCGAGTCAAGAGCCTCCACATCCACTGCAGCATCTGACTCCCACAACAACTAGTTATCCTTGAGGACACCGAGGCTCAGAGGGAGAAAGCGGCCTGCCCAAGATGCCCAGCTGGCAAGTGGCAAGGCCAGAGGGTGAATCCAAGCTGGCGGACTCCAGAGCCACGGCCCCACAGATCCCTGCCTCTCGATGAAAATCAGATGTCCAGCCTCCCGGGAAACGGCAGAGGATGGTCCATAAAGGCTCTTACACAGAGAGCAAGTCAGTGTTTCCAAAAGCAAGGCTCTCTATTAAGGGAAGTGGAGGGGGGCTGGCATCTTTCCTTCTCTCCCCTTTGTCGTCTCTGCTCCTGTAAAGCAGCTAAGCTACTTAGAGGTCCTAAAAAGAAATTTTAAATATGAAAAATACCCAATCTTGTTCTCATTAGTTCTCAGGTCACCTGCCACCAGGTGTTCAGGAAAGGAAAAAAAGGTGAGTCTTCCGGCTGTGCTCAGTCCTGTGGGTCAGCAGCGCCCCACCCCCACCCCTTATGAGGCAATGAGAGGCGGGGGGGGGGGGTAGGGAAAGCCTTCCATCTCAAGCTGTTTCCACTTTTTATATTTACCCAAATCCTTTAATTGACCTCCATGGAAAGACTCCCGATTAGGCTAATCCTGCCTACCGAGATTTCCCATTAATGCTCCTGGGAAGTCTCAGGAAGGCCAAGGGAATACCCCACGTCCCGGCCCAGGAGTCAGCAGTCAGGCCCTTGCTGGCCATCTGCTGCCCAGCACAGCCCCATCAGAACAGCCTAGGCAGCATCGGGACAGGCTCTGGAACCTGAAGACCTGGGTTCCAGCTACAGTCTCCTACTGGCGGTGACCTAGGCAAGTTAGCCTCTCCGTGCCTCCATTCAACAGTGACAGTAACACTGGCTCATGCACTGTGGAGCACAGATAATAATGGTGTTATTGTCCCCCCATCCCACAGGCGAAACAACCAAGACGTGGTGACAGTGAATGGCTGAAACCTGAAAGCAGTTCCTACGGCTGCGGGCAGCATTCTCAGCCCCATGCCATTCGGACTCCCTTTCAAGAAGGTACGAACCTCAGAGTATTTGCGAGGTTCAGCTAGCCTCTGCCGGACAGCTCTCCTGCCACGGGGCCTGGCACACAGTAGGTGCTCCAAAAAGGAGCACTCTTTCCCCTCCCTCTTCCCCAGGCGGTTGAGAGTCAGAGAGGCTCTTGGTGACCGTTTTTTTCAGACCTCTGTGCAGCCTAGGTCCCTAGGTGGGAAGTGGCGACACACGGGTCCCACCCTGCAAAGACACTGCCTGCCACCTTCTGCATTTCCTGCAGCCAACTAAGGGGCAACTCCACCATCCAGGCTCCACCAGGGACTGCCTCCTTCTCTCAAACCTGGCCTTTCAAAGGGGCTTTCATTTATCGGGCTTTAATGTCTCACATGATTTAATCAGAAACACGTGCCTTGTAAATATCATCTGTCATGTTCCATTAGGTTCACAGGGAAAAGTACAAGTCAATAAACAAAGGTTGCAGCATAAATCTACCTTGAACACATAATACCTCAAATAAGAAAATCAAAACATGTGTGTCCTCTGACCTGTGGAGTTTCACGAGCGGGAACTCTGGGTATAGTCAAGAACATTTCTAAATGCTCATAATTAATAGGGAGGCTGGCGCTGGTCCTGAGCACAATGCAAGTGCACGCAGCACCCTTTGACAAAAGAATCTGCGTCTGCAGCACCTGTTAAATCACAAAGCATTCCTAGCTGGACCGAAAACTGGCTAGCTCCACGGCAGCAAGACTTCGAGAGCCCAAGAAGCTTCTTTTTGAAAAGATGGAGCGTTGCTCCCGTCTTCCTCGTGTGGAAGAGGCAGCGGAGGGTGCTTCCTTTTCTGTGCCCTCCCCCCCTCCCTGGCCCCTCACAGGCTGTTCAGAGAGCCCTGAAACGGAGACGGGGAAAGAGCATGAGGCCTATGAAGCCTCGGGAATCAACAGCCTTGGGTTCGAGTCCCAGCTCTGCCATTTAGGAACCAAGCGACTGCTACCAACATCTCATCTGACCCTCATCCCACAGGAAGCAGTTAATTACAATAAGTTCTGTTTCATGCCTTCCTGCCATTAAAGGCATCGAAATCTTTTACTGACTTTTTCCCTTAAAAAGAAATGAAGCACTGAGGTCCTGCTGTAGAGCCCAAGGAAATATATCTAACCACTTGTGATGGAGCATGATGGAGGATAATGTGAAAAAAAGAATATATATATATGTGTGTGTGTGTGTGTGTGTGTGTGTATATATATATCTGGGTCAATTTGCTGTACAGCAGAAATTGACAGAACACTGTAAATCAAGTATAACGAAAAAATTTAAAATAAAATAAAATTTCAAAACATAAAAAGAAGATGAAAGTGAGCACATGCCGTCTTCAATGAGCTGCTGGAGGAAGACTGTCTCATATACCCCTAACGTCCCCCCACCCACAGTGATGCTTTCCCCAGAGCTTTGAAAGGGGAGCAGGGACTGGAGTTCCCATCGTGGCTCAGTGGTTAATGAATCCGACTAGGAACCATGAGGTTGCGGGTTCAATCCCTGGCCTCGCTCAGTGGGTTAAGGATCCGGCGTTGCCGTGAGCTGCGGTGTAGGTCACAGACGCGGCTCGGATCCCACGTTGCTGTGGCTGTGGCGAAGGCTGGCGGCTGCAGCTCCTGTTAGACCCCTAGCCTGGGAACCTCCATATGCCGCGGGTGCGGCCCCAGATAAGACAAAAAAAGAAAAGAAAAAAAAGGAGAGCAGGAGCTGAAGGCAGCCTGACAGAGTGGGAAGACTCAGTTTTCTCATCTGCAACATGGGACCAGCAACTCCTCCATCACAAGGTTGTTACAAGGATTATTACTCAAAATGGTATGTTCAGGAATGTCACCACAAGCGTTCCCATTGTGGCTCAGTGGTAACGAACCTGACTAGTATCCATGAGGATGTGGGTTCAAACCCTGTCCTTGCCCAGTGGGTTAAGGATCTGGCATTGCCATGAGCTGTAGTGTAGGTCACAGATGTGGCTCGGATCCCATGTGGCTGTGCCTGCGGTGTAGGCTGGCCGCTGTAGCTCCAATTCAACCCCTGGCCTGGGAAGTCTCATATGCTGCAAGTGTGACCCTAAAAAAAAAAATGCCACCATGGAACATGTTATGAACATGTCTCCCCTACTAATTTAATTCGTTAAGTCTGGGTCGTGGTCCAGAAGTCACCACAACACAAGTCATTCCATCCCTTCATTTTGTGGTTATGGGACAAGGGCTCAGAGTGGCCAAGGCACTGGCTTCATGCAGCAAGTTGGTGAGGCCGACGCTGGACCCCAGCATTGGATGGCACCTTGTCTGCATGTCTCAGCAGGTCCCCGGCACCGTGACCTCCGAGGCCCTCCCTCTGACCACCTGGTAGGTACACTCCAGTTTGGAACACAGCACGTGGTGTCCACACAGAGCCCGGGAGTTTTATCTTTGCCCAGACCTGTCTTACCGCCAGCACACCAAGGGGCACTTACTGCAATTTATTTACTCCTTTGCTCTCTCCCCCACTAGAATGTAAACTCCACAAGGTCGCACATTGTCCCTCTTGTTCACCACAGTATCCCACGTGTCAAGAAAAGTGTCAGGTACACAGTAGGCACTCAATAACTGGTGAGCACATGGATTTGTTGAATAACCGAGAGCAGGACCCCTGTCTTGTGATTCCATGTGTTACAGAATGTCAGAGCTGGAAGGGACTTTAAAATCAAATCCCAGTAACTCAACTGACCCATGGCAATATCAAGCTGGTAGTCCAGAATCTAATACAGTGCCTCATACGCTCATATTGGGGGTGAAAATATACTGGTTGATGGTGTGAAGGTGTATGAATTGGTAGGTGGTTGTGGCTGAAAGGGTAGCAGGATAGCTGGGTGGTTCCTGGCACTGAGATGGCTTCACGGTTGGTTATACAGATGGGTGGGATGGTAGGTGGGTGAGGGGAAAAATGGTTAGATGGATGGACACATGAATGTGTGAATGGGTGAAAGGGGAAATGGACAAGTAGATGGAAGGGAAAGACTCACTCAGATGTACTGCCTGATCTTATTCATCTTTAAAGGAAGGTCAAGGAGGGGAGTTCCCGTCGTGGCTCAGTGGTTAATGAATCTGACTAGGAACCACGAGGTTGCGAGTTCAATCTCTGGCCTTGCTCAGTGGGTTAAGGATCCGAGGTTGCTGTGAGCTGTGGTGTAGGTCACAGACGTGGCTTGGATCTGGCGTTGCTGTGGCTGTAGCGAAGGCCAGCAGCAACAGCTCCAATTGGACCCCTGGCCTGGGAACCTCCATATGCCACGGGTGTGGCCCTAAAAAGAAAAAAAAAGACGGTCAAGGAGGTCATAGCCCTCCTTGCTGTCAAAGACAGAAAGCCACACCCACCTGTCAATTCTTCACAGAGGAAAACAGGAGTCATCTCACGGAGTCTAAGGCAGGGCAAGAGCAGGGGACGTGGCAGGGCTTGGTGAGTGTCAGCTGATGGCTGACTAGGTAGGTGAATACAAATTCTGATGGGTGTTCACAGAAAGAGGCATGAAGGTGGGTGTGGCAAAAGAAGAGTGGAGATCTGAAAGCCTGACGGTGGGGGGAATGGTGGGTGGACGGGTGTGAAGGGCGTACCCACAGGTGTACAGAAGGCCAGGAGGGCAGCACGTGGACAAAACAGCAGGGAGGTTGGGCAGGGGCAGCACAAGGCACAAGAGACCTTCATGTCATCCTTTTCCTGGGATGGCATGTTGCCCACACCTCTTCATCGAACCCTCAAGGATCGGGGGAACACTGACAGCCCACCAGCTGCAAAGCCCTGTTGGGACCACCCATTCAGCTCGAAGCCCCCAAAAGCCCTGCCCTCTGCACACCCAAGGTCCCCAAATGCCATGCCTCCCCATCTCCAGGGGGCACCCTGAACCCCTCAGCCCAGAAGGTGTCTCCCGACCAGACTGCAAATGAAAATAAACAGTCCCACGGCCTTGTCCCGTCACACGTACGAGCCGGGTGTGGCCGCAGAGGTTGTTCCCCGACACGGCCAGCAGAGCCCGGGAGGCTGGGGAATTTGGCGGGCCCTGGTCAAACAACGGCTCAAGTCCACCCACGGGCTTTCTCTCATTTTATCTTCACAACAAGCCTACGAGGCAAGGACCCGAGATTCGAAGAGGTGAGGGCACTGGCCCAAGATCACACCGTGAGAGGACTGTCGCTGTCGCGGATACCGTCCTCCGAGAAGGCTCACCCTCACGGGGACAACACCACCTCCTTGCCAGGGAGGATGAGAGATCCTGAACGAGCTAGTGCCTCGAAGAGCCAGCCCTGCCCTTCCCGGAGTTGGTCCCGCAGGGTCCCTGTCCCCGGGCGGCGGCGAAGCTCCGACACGGGGCCTGTCATGCTCGTGCAAAATGCGGTGCCTCCCCGAAGACCCCCAGCACATGTGGGAAGCCAGTGCCAGGCACCCTCCCACGCATGTGAATGTTCCTAAACAGAGTAATTAGAGTGGTGTTTAGGTAACTTTTACACAGGCCCCCTAATCAGAATCACATGTGGGATGGAGTCAGCGATGGTGGCCGGGCTGGAGGAGGCTGGTCAGTCTCCTCCCCCTGCACACCCGCCGCCACCCCTCCCGCCTCCCTTAAGCTGTGCTTCTCTGACTATACCCGCCTCTCCACCTCCCACCCCCGTAGGACTGAAACTACCCACACGCTGGTAGGACCGGGGCCAAGCCAGCCACCAGCGGCTCTGCGGTCACAGCGTGACACACCCAAAGCCAGACTCAGAATGGACCCTCGAGACCCTCGACTAGAAGCCAGTAAGTGAGGGAACTAAAAAAGGGACTTGCTCACCCAGGGCTACCCGAGGAGCCGAGGGATCGTCACACTGCTGTGATCTTCCCCAAACCCGGGTCTGGCCAGGTCCTTCCCCTGCTCCAAAGCCTCTGTGATGCCCGCCCCCATCACCTCTAGGATGAAGTTCCCATTTCTCAGGCCATCCTCCATGTGGGCAGAGCAGTGGGCCCTGGAGTCCGGGCCCTGGAATCAGCCAACATCCATCAGTTCAGGACTTATCTCTGCCTAAGTCACCTGTCATTAGTCAAGTGGGAGGCCTTGGTTTCCTGTGTTAAACGCAGATCACAGTAGGGGAATGAACCATTTCATTAGCCCAACGGGAAGCACACCGGGCCTGTAGCAGGACCTTAATGAGTGGCAGTCGTTCTGACCACGAACAAACACATTCCCCAAAAAAGCACCAGCTGTGGTGCCCGAGAGCTATGACTTTTCATCCCATCTCTCCTCTTATTTGCTGCGTGATCTTAAGCCGTCACTTGGTGTCTCTGGGCTTCAGTGTCCCCATTCACCTCATGAGAGGAGGGGACCTGATGATCCTAAAGGGCTTCTCTGACACATGGCCTGTGGGCCTGGCAGATCCTGGGGAGCAGTAAGCACAGCCCTTGCTCCTTTCTCATCCTTTGCCGGTCATTCAAGGCCCAGCACAATTTGAGTCCATCTTCTGTTTCTAGCTTCACCACAGTCACTTGCAGCCAGGGTCCTGCAATACCAAATTCCTCCCTGTTGCCCAGAACACGGGCTGGCTCCTACCAGGCCTTTGGAGGCTTGGCGGCTTTAGTGCAGGTGAATCACCTGGGAACTGTACTAGAAAGCAGATTCCGGTTTGGCAGGTCTGGGGTGAGGCTGAGGTTCTGCATTTCAAAGAAGCCCATGCCGCTGGTCTGCAAATCACATCTGAATAGCAAAGACCTAAGGTGCCTTCTCCCTGCTCAGCACCTAGCAAAGGGCCTCTTCACCCTTCAAAGCTTGGCTCAGAACCCCTCTGCTGAAATGCCTGCACACAAGGCAGGATTCATCAAGCCCCTGCAGGCTTCCCGTGTACGGAGCTGATGATCACCGCCCAGTGATGCTCATAAGCAGCTTTCCAAGTCCATGTCCCCAGCAAAGGCCTCATGTCCCAGGGTCCAGCACAGGACTTGCACAGAAGGAGGGACCGAATAAGGTCATGGGCAGCAGAGTCGCTCTCAGACCTGCCCACAGGGGCTGGTTTCCAGGCATTTCACAGGCAGGGAAGAGCCACCATGGGCCGTGGGTCACAACATGGATTCTTTCCTTTTCTTTTTTCTTTTTTTTTTTTGCTTTTTAGGGCCTCATCCGCAGCATATGGAAGTTCCCAGGCTAGGGGTCCAGTTAGAGCTACAACTGCAGGCCTTCGCCACAGCCACAACAACGTCAGATCCAAGCCGCATCTGCGACCAACACCATGGCTCACAGCAACACCAGACCCTTAACCCACTGAGTGAGGTCAGGGATCGAATCCACAACCTCATGGTTCCTAGTCGGATTGTCTCCACTGTGCCACTACGGGAACTCCACAATATGGATTCTTTTAAGTGCAATTGCCAAAGGGGCACTTTTCAGAAACAGGAGGTAGCGGGAGCCTAAATGTGAATATGGACCCAGAAAGGCAGCATCAGAGAGAGAAGGAAGGAAAACACACAGAAAGTGAGAGAAAGACACAGAAGGATGCGGGGGGGGGAAGTCAGACACAGAGATGGTATAGAGAGGGACACCAAAAAGGAGGGAAAAGAAGCAGAGACAGTAACAGAAGAGGTGACCAAGTATAGAGAGAAACAGAAAGAGCACATGCCTGGGGGCAAGAGAGAAGGAGAGGAGAAAGATGAGGGAGAACAGAATTTTGAAAAGGGGGGTGAGAGGACAGCCCCTAAGAGTGTAGCTAATTCATCCCGAAAAGACCTGAGCCCAGGGGTGTATGACAGCCCCTCAAAAAAGGGCACCCGGTCCCCTGAAGGCCTCAGCCTCTTCATGCCGGGTAGGCTTTGGGGTACACAGCTGGACAGGGCAAGTCCTAAGACCCCCTATTTCCCACTACCTTCCCCGATCCCCCACCATAAAGGTACTACATGAAGAAAAATCACAAACAACAATTTGTAATTTTTTGGGGGGAGGGTCTGAAAACAAAGTCCAAACCCAGTAGGAGACTGAGCTGAGCTCAAGGAAACAGAGGCATCACCAGCTCCACAAATTATCAGCAAGTCACACATCTTCGAGGCTCAGCTTCTTCAGGTGCAAAATCACCAGGAGCCTCACAAAAGTGTTGAAAGATTAAATGAGTTACGTAAACATGAGAACAGCCCTTTATTACAGCACGCAGTAGATGCTTCATAAATAGTCGGTGCACTTGAACTGCAGAATAGATTACACAAATGCCCTCTTTATTAGGTTTGTGGGAGTTTTTTTTCCAAGTCCTTTTTAAACCTGTTTCTCCCCTGAGCCTCACGGGAGCCCAAGCATGGATTATCACCCCATTTCACAGAAGAGAAAACTGAAAGCTCTTACACGGTGGCCCTGGTGCTCACACTGTATGGAAATTCAGGTCCACATTGGCTCCCCCCACCTTTTCTCCTCCGCCAGCTACAGGCAGCATTAAAACTAAAGCCCAAATTAACAAGAAATGCATTTTTTTCCTATAAAAAGTGACCAAGCCTCTAGAGAAGCTGTGACAGGCCCCGCCCAGAGATGGCTGAAGCATGGCCCTGCCTCCCTGGTCACACATCACAGTGTGACTGCTGCCAAGACAGACCAGGAGCGGTGGTGGCCACTCAGCCCACCTGTCCTAAGTCCTGCCAGGTCCCTGCTTCTCGTGGCATTTTCATTCTGGAGAGTAGAGGATGACCATAAACAGGAAAACACTGAGTAATAATAACACATGCTCAGATAAAAATCCAGCACAAAGGAAATGAGTGGTCAGGGACGGCCTTTCCGGGAAGGTGACCCCTAAGCAGACACCTGGGTTCACCGTGAGAAGATGCTCTGGAAAAATAAGCCAGGCAGAGGGAACGGGCCGTGCAAAGGCCCTAAGGACAGGACAAGATTCTGGTGCTCATAGGGGAGAGGAGTCAGCGTGGCCAGAGTGCTAAAAAGGATGAAAACTGTCAGCACGTCAGCCTCATGGGCCGGGACAGGAGAACAGAAAACTGACAGAAGGCTTTAAGCAGAGACGTGCTACGGTGTGACTGACATTTTAAGTTACACTTGCATTAGACTACATAGGGGTGAGGGTGGCAGCAGGGAGTCCACTGAGGTGACTCCCGCAACTCCCAGGGGAGGGGTGATGGGTAGTGACACAGACCAGGTGGTGGAGACGCAGGGCTGAGCCCAGAGACCAGCAACACTAGAACCTGGGCACTGCAGGTGGAGAAGCCAGCAAGGGCAGCGAGAAGGAGACAGCCAGGAAGAACCAGGAGTGGCCACTGCAGCGATACTGCTGTGCGGGCAGTGAGACACAGATGGACACAGTGGCTAGATCTGGCCCACAGGGATCCTGACACGAGCAGACTGTGGACTCAGGAGGACAGAGACGGGGAGGTAAGGGAAGAAAGGCTATAAACTGAGGCAACTCCATCTGCAAGATTCAGCCTCAACAGAAGCAGAGAAATGGAGCGGCAGCAGGAGGGAGTGTGAGCTCAAGGAGGCAATGCTGGTTCTGCTCTTCAGGCTGGAAGGTTCTGGGGTAGTTTGTATGCTGATGGGAATGACGCAGAGAAGGCGAAATTCACGCTGCAGGAGAGGGACGTGCAGAAGCCAAGTCTTTGAGGAAAATGAGAAAGATGGGGATGACAACAGGTGAGGACAGTTTGGCCTCGACAAAAGCGGGGGGGCGCTGTGAGCACGCAGTGAGGGAGAGCGGGAGGCCGGGCTGCAGAGGCCACCGGGGCTGAGCTCGCGCTGAACACTCAGCACGGCCTTTTCCTCCAGCACCAGTCACCAGGCAGGCCCAGGCGATCTGGTCCAAACCATGGCTGAGGCCTGACATGAGAAGAGCTGTCGGGAAAGGAGTGAATAGAAGGATGGACTCGAAGCTGGGCCAGGAGGGCAGGGAGCACACAAGGAGCCATGGGCAGAAAAAAGCGCTAAGGCTAATAGAAGAGATGTCTTCACAAGGGCAGGTCATTGTCACTGGCGTGGGAGGAACGTGCCAGCCTGAAAGAATGAGACCAAACAACGACGAATGGAAATCGCAAACAGAAAGCAGGAGCACAGGGAACAAGAGAAAAGACGGTGTTAAATCTCCTTAGAGGAGTTCCCAGGTGGCCTAGCAGTTAAGGATCTGGCCTTGTCACTGCTGTGGCACAGGTTCAATCCCTGGCCTAGGAATTTCCACATGTCAAGGGCACGACAAAAAAAATAAAATAAAATCTCCTTAAGAGAGGTATGATAAGCTATTGCATCCATAACCAGGGGAAAAAAAAAATGCATGAACATTTTGCATACGTCTCCATAGGAGATCAGGACAGTGCTTCTGCAAACTAAAAATAACTAAAGTGTTTAAATAAAATGGGAGAGAAAGTCAAGGAAGTATTCAGAAAACAGATCAAAAAGAAACAACTAGATATTAAAAAAAGGTAAGAAAATCAGAGGATCAATACAGAAAGCAAAATAAGCAACTAGTGGGATTTCCAGGAAAATACAATAGACCAATGGTATGGAAAAACATTTCCAAGAACTGCTACATAAAAGCAAGAACTGAAGGTCATGGATCTCCAGAAACAAAGGGCACACCCAGTATTCAGTTCAACTAACAGGAAAAACCCACATCAAGGCACATCACTGGAAGGTTTCAGAACACAGGGATGAAGTGAACATTCCCAAAGCTTCCAGAAAATAGGCAGGGTGGGGGACCTATGTGTAGTTTCAGGAATCGCCATGGCATTGACTTCTCAACAGCAGTGACGGGAATGGGAGACAATGAAATACTATCATCAAAATTCTTAACAGGATCAGCTCTAAAGCCAGACAGCCTGAGTTCAAATCCTGCCACCTACTAGCTGTGTGACCATGGCCAAGTTACTTCACCTCACTGGATCTCAGTTTCCTCATCTGTAAAACGGGCATTATAGTAGACTAACACCGACGTCAAAGGACTCTTGTGAATATAAATGAACTGATGTAAAGCACTCAGAACAGGGCCTGGCACATGGCAATAAGCATTTAAAGGTTAATTTCTCTTATTATTAAAGTTAGCCAGCCAAACTATTAATAAGGAAGGAGACACTTTTCAGACAAACATCCTTACTTACCTTTCTTACGTAGTCACTGGAGGATGGGCTCTGGCAAATTATGGGGTTACCCCGAGGGAAGGGAAAATACAATGCAGAAGACATTTGGCTTTCTTTTGGGTGCAGAGCATCTAACCACCTTTCTTCTACTGGGAAAGTTACTCACCTTATAAGGCAAAAAAATTGCACTGCATCCCAATACACATGAACACATACACACACGCACATATATGCATGCACTGAAAATGCCTGCAGAAGCTGAAAATGTCAGATCCCTCCCAAACTTTGTCTTTGCTCGGTGTCACACTTTCATGACCACATTGTAAAACAGCAGTCCCCTAACCCCCTTCCCTACTTTTTCTCCAAACTATGTACCATCATTTGGCACACTTTGTTTTGTATTTAATCTGTTTATTTGATCATTGTATCTTCTACCCTCTAAAATGTCAGGGCAGAAAATTTTGCCTTTTTGCTCGTTTTCCGAGGATCTAGAAGAGTTCCTAGCACATAATAAGTGCTCAATAAAAATGTGTTGACATAATTACCTATCTTCCCAGCCTCCCTTGCCAATGAGGCAAGGGCATGTGGCCAAGGCTCTGCCAATTAGAAGCATCCACCTAGGCAGATAGCTCAAATCCACCCGCACAGACAAAAACAAGGAGTCGGCGACAGCCAGTGACCAGGGACGGCGGCTCTGCTGCCAATGCCTGGTACCCAGTTTTCAATGCATAGCCCCGGGGCAGGATCTGGGGTAAGGTTCTTGGCCATATAGCTTCCAAATCTTAGTAAGAAATTCTGAGAGCCATCCAGCAACCTTTAGATAAAAATCTCTTTTCTGCTTAAATCAGCCAGAGTATGTGATACATGTATGAGGCAAGAATAAGAGTGCATAACAAGGAATCCGGGAGGTCAGCTGTGCAGAAGTGCCCCCTGCTTCTTTGGAGTGTGGGAGAAGTGGAACTAGGGCAAGCTGATGCAGTTGAGCACTTTAGGGAAGTATGATGGACAGGTTCTTGAGAAAACTAATAGAATATTTAGGGGAAAATGGTAATGGATACATAAATATAAAAGTAAGCAAATGAAAAAAAGAGGTCCTATTTAACCCCAGGAAAACAAAACGGATAACTTCCCACAGTGCATGACTTAATTCAACATCCTGTTTCAAAGCCAACCAACCACGATGAAAAAGTGTACTCCAGAGGGTGCTACAGAAACAATTTGTCATTATCCCTGTGCCACCCCACCCCCACTGGCCCCTTTAAAACCCAACCTGCAGACTCGCTCCCCACCCCCACTCCCCAACCCCGTGAAGTCTCTAGAAGTTCCTGTAACTCCTTGGATCATTCTTGGATAGTAAAACATCTTCTGGACACTTTCTGTCCCAAGAACAGTCTCAGTTTAGTGATTAGGATGTCCCATCCAGGAGTTCCCACTGCGGTGCAGTGCGTTAAGAACCCAGCTGCTGGAGTTTCCATTGTGGCTCAGTAGTAACAAACTTGACTAGTATCCATGAGGATGCTGGTTTGATCCCTGGCCTTGCTCAGTGGGTTAATGACCAAGCATTGCCATGAGTTGTGGTGTTGCCATGAATTGTGGTGTAGGTAACAGATGCACCTCGGATCTGGCATTGCTGTATCTGTGGTATAGGCTGGCAGCTACAGCTCCCATTTGACCTCTAGCCTGGGAACCCCCTATGTGTCAGGTACAGCCCTAAAAAGGGGAAAAAAAAAAAAAAGGGAATCCAACTGCAGCCGCTCAGGTCACTGCAGGGGTGCAGGTTCAATCCCTGGCCCAGCACAGTAGGTTAAAAGATCGGGAATTGCCACAGCTGGGGCACAGATCACATCTACGACTTGGTTTCAGTCCCCGGCTCAGGAACTTCCATATGCCACAGGTGTGGCCATTACAAAAAAAAAAAAAAAATGCCCCATCGGATTAATAATCTCAACCCTGAGCTTCATTTTCTGCCAAGCACCTGCCCTCCCCCAGCCCCGGCCTGCCTCCAGCTGAGGACCCTGGGCAAGTGGAGGGGCAACATCTCCAGTGCCCGTACTCTGTCTACTGGAGCGGCAGGAGGGGCTCCCCTGCCGGCCACCCGGACTGGGACGTTCAGTGCCCACTTCTGTGGGTTCCTGGAAGAGATCCCTTGGTTGGGAGACACGCTCCAACCCCCTGTATCCCATGGGACACTTCCAGTCTCATTCTCTCTCTCTCTCCCTCTATCACTTTTTCCTGGCAAGAAGCCCTCTTGGGCCAGGTTGGTCAGTCTAAAAAAATGACCGCCAGGCAGGACCCCTGGAACAAAGCCCTCTGCTCGTCACAGCAACGGTGCAGCCGTCTCTCTTCACTCTGCCACGGCGCGGGGGCACCAACACGCCTTTCATCTTCAGTTCCTTCAGGCACGTATCAACACATCATCCTCCAGCTCTGGGTGGGCCTCTCGGAAGAGCCCCTCTCACTCGAGCCGGTGTCACAGCTTTCTCAACTCCCTCCCAGGAAATCCCCCTCTCCTCTCTTTCACCTCAACCTTTACACCCTCAGTGTGTGCCAGCTCGGGGTCTCAAAATCAGCTTTAGTTCAGGCACCTGAAGTCCCACAGTGCCTGCGATCAATACCTATGGTCTTTGGGTCCAGCCAGAACCCAGCGAGCAAATCCTCTGCGCTGGCATCAGGCTCTACGGCTGAACCAGAGCAGAAGGGAGGGGAGGGGGCTGGCTCATGGGGGATGAGAACTGGGTGGAGGGAGTGGTTCAAGAAAACTAAATCCTCACCCATCACAAGAAGAAGCCAGCAGACAGTGAGCACGGCTAATCCAGACACAGCGGCCAAAGTCTTACTTAGAGGCCATGCAGCCTAGCAGTTAAGGCTTCGCCGCCCCCTAGCTGGGTAACCTTGGACAGGTCACTCCCTCCTCTGGGTCTGCCTCTTCATCTGCAAATCGGGGACCAGAACAGTACCTCCTTCACAAGGTTGTTGGGAGAATCAGAGGAATTAAATCCCTAAAGCGCTTAGGACATGCCTGGACCATAGCAATAAGGATCATGTTTAGCTACGATTGTTTTTATGTTTGTAACTGAGACAAATGGAAGAAAATACTAGAAAAAGGACAACTCGATGAGCTGAAGGCAGGGCCGCTGTGTGGTGCAAGTCCAGGGAGCACCATCCACGCAGAAGAGGATAAGCGGTGCCCCCTGGAGGTGTGCATCCCGGCAGCCCTGGTGGAGGCAGCTGCCCCCAGCAACGTGACAACGAAGATAAGGGGACTGAATCTCTTTAAATGTGTTTGGGATTAGATGAGTTTTAAAACTATGTTTAGCATTATTTTGCTGAAAATAAAAAACTGTTTTTAGAAGGTTACTAACACAAGCTCCCCAAAATAGTAATAATAGCAAACAACGGGACTTGACAAATGACAAAATAAAAGCAACAAAGGAAATGATAAAGGAAAATCTTGGAATTAAGACTATATAAACATTTTTAAATTTTTACTTCAAAATCATCACAAAATACTTGTTTTTCCTACTGTATAGCACAGGGAACAATGTCCAACCTCTTGTTGTGGTAGAACATGATAGAAGAAGATATGAGAAAAAGAATGAATATATATATATATATATATATTTATATATATAAAGCTAGGTCACTGCTGTACAGCAGAAATTGACACGACACTATAAATCAACTATACTTTAATAAAAATTTTTTTTTCTTTCCTTTTTTAGGGCTGCACCTGAGGTATATGGAAGTTCCTGGGTTAGGGTTCAAATCAGAGCTGCCGGCCTATACCACAGCCACAGCAACACAAGAGCCAAGCTGCACCTGTGACCTACACTGCAGCTCATGGCAACACTGAATCCTTAACACACCAAGCGAGGCCAGGGATCAAACCCACATCCTCATGGACACTGTGTCAGGCTCTGAACTCACTAAGCCACATCAGGTACTACTTTAATAAAGAATTTTTTAGAAAACTTCTTCGAACAGTAGACTCATAAAATTTTGGCAATAAATACAAACAAAATATTAACACTCTTTATTGAACATTTTAAAATACATAAGTTTTAAAATTTGTAAGTAAGAGTTCCCATCGTGGCTCAGCAGAAACAAATCTGACTAGCATCCATGAGGACACTGATTCGATCCCTGACCTTGCTCAGTGGGTTAAGGATCTGGCATTGCCGTGAGCTGTGGTGTAGGTCGCAGATGTGGCTCAGATCCCGTGCTACTGTGGCTGTGGCGTAGGCCAGCAGCTACAGCTCTGATTCGACCCCTAGCCTGAGAGCCTCCATATGCTACAGGCGCGGCCCTAAAAAAAAAAAAATCCAAAAACTAAATAAATAAAATTTATAAGCAAAACACTCAAACACCAACACAGACACTAACTTGCAAAAGAGGAGCTATGAACCCTGAATCAATATACAATATATGTAGCCAAACTAACAATCCAATAAATGTAAAATGAAACAGTAACCAGAGGTCACTTCCACTTTCAAATTTGGAAATTGCTTTGGAAACACTGGTGAAAATACAGGAAAGTAAGTTTCTCGAAGACACTGCCTGAGGTTGTGAAAATTTGTGCAACATTCTAAAAAGCTATTTGGCAATATGTGTGTCAAACGTTACTAGCCTTTGGCTCAGTAATTTTCAAGTCTGGGAATCTATCCTAAGAAAACAATCAGAGATGCAAATGAAGATTACCGCATAGAGTCACTGCACAAAGGAACCTATCTGCAAAACAGAAACAGACTCACAGACGGACGGGTCAGACGTAGAGAACAGATTTGCAGTTGCCAAGGGGGAGGGGGAAGAAGTGGAATGGACGGGAAGTTTGGGATTAATGGATGCCAACTATTACATTTAGAATGGGTCAGTAACGAGGTCCTACCATACAGCATAAGGGACTGCATTCAAAGGAACTGCATTCAATCTCTTGGGATAGAACATCGTGGAAGACAGTGCAAGAAAAAGGTGTGTGTGTGTATATATATATATATGTATGTATGTATGTATATATACATATACACATTTGGGTCACTACCAGCAGAAATTGACACAACACCGTAAATCAACTAGGCTATAATAAAAAAAATTTTTTTTTAATTTTTAAAAAAAGACCCAGAGTCCATCCACCATGCCACAGCTTCTGAAATCAAATCATCCAACCTCGGGAGCTCCCACTGTGGCTCAGCAGAAACAATCCAACAAGTAACCATGAGGTTGAGGGTTCGAGCCCTGGCCTCGCTCAGTGGGTTAAGGATCCAGCACTGCCGTGAGCTGTGGTGTAGGCTGCAGACAAGGCTGGGATCCTGTGTTGCTGTGGCTGTGGTGTAGGCTGGTGGTTACAGCTCTGATTCAACCCCTAGCCTGGGAACCTCCATATGCCATGAGTGTGGCCCTAAGGAAAAAAAACCAACCCTGTGTGTGATGGGAGTGGATCAGTGGGAAGGAGGCAATGGATATGCCTGTAGTAGTAAATTAATTAATTAATTAATTAATTAATTTTAAAAAAGATAGTCACTGCAGCATTATATTAAGGGAAAATGTGAAAAATTCTAAGCATTATCCCATGCAAGCTTTATATATATACACATATTAGCATATTCACCAACTATATCTAAGAAGTCAGACCAACATATGGGGAATGAGGATGGAAGTGTTACTAGTTGTCTCCAGCAAGAGGAGCAGGGAGAAAAGAGAAGAGGAAGGCTCTTTCTAAGAATTTTGAGTCTTCTGAATTTTGAACCATTTTAATGTATTGCCTTTTCAAAATAATTTAACATATGTAATTAAATGTAATATATTTTTGAATGTTTACAAAGAATTTTAACAGCATGGAAAAGATTTATTATGTTAGAATCTTAAATTTAAAAACAAGTGGAGGAGCTCCCGTCGTGGCTCAGTGGTTAACAAATCTGACTGGGAACCCATGAGGTTGCAGGTTTGATCCCTGGCCTTACTCAGTGGGTTAAGGATCTGGCGTTGCCGTGAGCTGTGGTGTAGGTTGCAGACGCGGCTCGGATCCCACGTTGCTGTGGCTGTGGCGAAGGCCGGCAGCTACACCTCCTGTTAGACCCATAGCCTGGGAACCTCCATATGCTGTGGGTGCAGCCCTAGATAAGGCAAAAAGACAAAAAATAAAATAAAATAAAATAAAAACAAGTGGAACTCCCTTGTGGCACAGAAGGTTAAGTATCCGGCACTATCACTGCAGGGGTACGGGACCACTACTGTGGCAGGGGTTCGATTGGGAATTTCCACACGCCTCAGGCACAGATTAAAAAAAAAAACAAAGATAAGTACACAGGACTTTATATTCAGAATGATCCAAATGATAACGAAAAAATACTAATATATAGATAAGCAAAGAAAAAGGACTGAAAAGATACACTAAAATGTGGAGTTCCCATCGTGGCACAGTGGAAACAAAGCTGACTAGGAACCATGAGGTTGCACGTTCAATCCCTGGCCTCGCTCAGTGGGTTAAGGATCCGGCATTGCCGTGAGCTGTGGTGTAGGTCATAGACACAGCTTGGATCTGGCGTTGCTGTGGCTGTGGTGTAGGCCGGTGGCTGTAGCTCTGATTCGATCTCTAGCCTGGGAACCTCCATATGCCGTTGATACAGCCCTAAAAAGCTTAAAAAAAAAAGGAAAAGAAATATACCAAAATGTAAATGGGTGATCATTGCTGGGGGTGACATTATGAGCAAATATTATTCCTATCTTTAAATGGTTTGGTTTGGTTTTTGTTTTGTTTTTTGGGACTGTGAGCCCACAGCATGTGGAAGTTCCTGGGCCAGAAATCAAACCCAGGCTACAGTAGTGACCCAGACCATAGCAATGAAAACCCCAAATCCTAAATGTTCTTAAGCTTCCAAATTTTCTACAATAAACATACTACTGACATAAGTGTGGAAAACAAAAGATTATTAAATTATGTAAATCAACTATACTTTCATTAAAAATTAAAATTTACATGATTTACAGCTGCAGCCACAGGAACACCAGATCCAAGCCACGCTGCAACCTGCACCACAGCTCACAGGAATGCCAGATCCTTAATCCACTAAGCAAAGCCAGGAATCAAATCCACATCCTCATGGATAATAGCCAGGCTCTTAATCCACTGAATCACAATGGGAACTCAAGGCTGCATGTTTTTTATTTTTTTATTTTTTATTTTTTTTGTCTTTTTGCCTTTATCTAGAGCCGCACCCACAGCATATGGAGGTTCCCAGGCTAGGGGTCTAATCGGAGCTGTAGCTGCCGGCCTTCGCCACAGCCACAGCAACGCAGGATCTGAGCCACAGCTGCAGCCTACACTACAGCTCACGGCAACGCCGGATCCTTAACCCACTGAGTGAGGCCAGGGATCGAACCCGCAACCTCATGGTTCCTAGTGGGATTCGTTAACCACTGAGCCACGATGGGAACCCCCAAGGCTGTATGTTTTTTAAAACAGCAAGAAGGCCCTAGAGCTAGACCCATGGTGGACAATGAGACCAAACGGCAACCGGAGCCTAGATCATGTGGTCTTGTAGGTCAAGAGAGGACTTCGTATTTTACTTTGTGTGATAAGAAAGCCAGTGGAGGGCTTTGTGCAGGAAAGTGACATGACCTGAGCCACAACAGGAACTCCCAAGTAATTTGTTGGCAGTCAGGAAACTGTCTGTCTAAGCAGCCATGGGGGATGCCATCAGGCCGTCCTGTGCGTGATTCCAGCTGAAGATATGCTTGCAGGAACCATCTGCCCTCTCTGGGCTGCTTCCTGGGAAACCACACCCACTAGGGCCCGGCCATTCAAATGCCACTTTTCCAGGAAGCCTGCTCTGATCTCTCTCTGGTCAGTGCTAGCCTGTGAGCTCCCTGAGAGCAAGCAGACCCTAGGACCCATGTCTCCCTCCCCAATAGAAGCCAGGCTTGGTAAGCAGCCTACTGGCTCCAGCTCCAAGCTGGTAGGTCCGTCTGCCTGCCCTCTCACCTGGACGCTTCCCAAAGCAGAGGCCAAGCTTGGGTTATACCTACCTCTCCAGAGCCTAACAGAGAGCTTAGCATACGCTGGGGCTCCAAGAAACATTTGCCGGACAAATGAATACATGAAAGAAAGATAGCACTATCTAGACTAGCACTATCCAACTGAACCTTCTCTGGTGATAGAAATGTTTTATATGTGCTGCCCACTATGGTAGCCACTAGCCAAATGGGTCCACTGAGCACCAAAATGTGGATAGTAGACTCAGGGACTGAATTTATTTTATTTTATTGTAATTAATTTAAACTGAAACAGCTATAGGTTCTTCCATAAGAACACTTCTATCACAGGATAATTATACGATTACACAAGATGATCCATTTAAAAAAAAAAAAAAAGGGAGTTCCCACTATGGCACAATGGGATTGACAGCATCTTGGGAATGCTGGGTCACAGGTTCATAGGTTCAATCCCCAGCCCAGCACAGTGGGTTAAGAATCCAGCAATGCCACAGCTTCAGCTTACGATGACTGCAGCTCCAACCTGACCACCGGCCTGGGAACTCTATGTGCCTCGGGGTGGCAAAAAAAAAAAAAAAAAAAGAGATGATCTGGTGCCTTGCAACATTCCACAGATGATCACTGCAGGATACTGAAAATGAGGGAGAGCAGGGGGCTGAGAAGGAAGGCCCCTAAGAGGCCCTAAGCCCCCATCTCCCTGGCCAGTATCACACAGTGGGAACGTACTTCTCTCCAGAACTCCCTGGCCAATAGCTCTGCTGTATTCTGAATGCACAGCAGCCAGAGTCACTGAGAGAATGAAAGACTGGGATGGATGAGAAGGGAGGGGTGTGGGGCTAGGACAGGAAAGACTCCAAAGATGTTGTAAAAGGAAAAACCTGGTCTTTTTTCTACTGCCAGAGACAAGGAGAGAGGGTAGGCCCTCCAAGAGGAAAGCTTATGCACGCAGGAACTGGCAACAGGTGCGGGAAAGGGGCTGGCAAAGGCACGCCCACCCCCAGGACTGGGAATCCTGGGTGGGCTCCTTCCCCAGGGTCCCCCGGAGGGCTGCTCTACACACCGTCTTCCTGCCCGTCCTCAGAGGCCCGGCTGTCAGCCCTTTCCCACCCAACCTCACTGATTCTCACACCAGCTTTGCAAGGAGAACTAGCTAGTAAGTATTTCCATTGTAGAAGCTGGCAAAACGAAAGCTTCAAAATCATCCAAGGTCATAGGCCTCAGACTGACTGGAGCTCAAGCGCCTGCTCAGGACAGTGAGCCAGGTGATGAGATGGGAAAGGGGACCCACTGTCCCCTCGCCCTCCTGACTGCAAGCTCCCTGCAAGCGAGGGCTCTGTCTATTAGCTCACTACGGTGTCCCAGGGCCCAACTCAATACCTGGGACACGGGAGCTATTCACACTGATGAGTGAACCAAGCAACAACCAAACCCGAGTGCAGCCCTTCTGTTTCCAGGATACGTCTCCACACTTCATCTCACATGCTCCCGACAAATGGGCCGGGCAGAAGTCACTGTCTGAGGCGCAGACACAGAGAGCCACTCTGGGTTGCTGTCCTGAAAATCTGCTTGGGGAACTCCCCAGGAAGCCGCACCTTGACAGCACAGAGACAGATTAACTCTGCTGGGATCCTGCGTTCATTCTCTTCTCTGGCCCACACTTTTTCTGCAAGTCAGAGATGCAATCATTCCAGACCCTGTTTCACGGAGTTTCACCCACAGTCTCATCAGGGAGGAAGCATCTATAATATCCGACTGTCCAATGGGAGAAAAGTGACAAAGGACAGTGCAAGACGAAGGAGGGAAATGGTAATTCTGGCTGGAGAAGGCGGTTGCTCAACCACGACAAAAGGCGAAAATTGAACCCAAGGCAGCAGAGTTCCAGAGGACCTGGGGCCAGGCCCAGAGGTGCTGGAAAGGGCGGGGTCTTGGAGTCAGGCCTGCAAGCTTTAGAACCTCGGATGGGTCATATAGCCTTTCGGGGCCTCAGTTTTCTTCATCTGTAAAACGGGGGTGATGACATTCACCTCATAAGGTGCGGAAGAATTAAATGATTTCACAGGATACCTGCTCCCAGTAGGGCTCAACAAATGGAAGCTACCAGAATGCTGCAGAGACCCGCAGGCATGGGAACGTGGAACCAGAACAGGAACAGCATTGTCAGTCTGGGAGCTGGAAGCAAGGTAATTCAGCTGGGTATTAGGGTCTGAGGGCAGCTCCCAATCCAATAAGCCAGGGACGAGGGACGGAGGTCTGTGCCTTCTGACTCACACCATAAACACCCCCTTTGGCCAGACACCAGAGCCACCACAGGTTGGTGAGTGCCTTGGACGGTCCCCAGGGCCAGGACCCATCAGAAAGTTGTGCTGAAGCAGCCCACACCCACTGGGCAAGGGAGGCAGTCAGCTCCTAAGTTCCCCTAAGCCTAAGTGAAGCCAGGATGCCGGCCAATCAGATCTGTGTCCTCCAGTGCTGGACTAAGACCTCAGTCTCAGAGTTCCCGTCGTGGCATAGCAGAAACGAATCTGAGAATCTGACTAGTATTCATGAGGGCGCAGGTTTTCTCCTTGATCTCAATTGGTGGGTTGAGGATCCGACGTTGCCGTGAGCTATGGTGTGGGTCATGGACGCGACTCGGATCTGGTGTCTTGCTGTGGCTGTGGTGTAGGTCAGCAGCTACGGCCCCAATTCGACCCCTATCCTGGGAACTTCCAAATGCCGTGGATGCGGCCCTAAAAAGACACACACACACACACACACACACACACACACACAGGCCTCAGTCTCTGTAACTCCAAAGTCCTTATTCTTTTAATTTCTCAAAAAAATGGAGGAGGAAGGGGAAGAGGAAGAGAAGAACATGAGAGTAAAAGGACGGGGGACTGTGGGATGGAAGAGAAAAAGCATCAGATCAAGTCAGGCTTGGGGACCCAGGCTCTGTCGATCAGAAAGAGCAGTACTGACAGCTCACCTTTGCTACATTCCTATTACATGCCAGCCACAGAGCTAGGTGCTCGAGAGACTTCTCATGTCAATCCTCTCATCAACTCTATGAGACAGGCATTATCCATCTCTATTTTTTTTTTTTTTTTTTTTACACAAGAGGAAAACTGGGACTCAGAGTCCAAGGAATTTGTCCAAGGCCCAGCAAAGGATATAGTCAGGATCTAAATTCAGTTCTGACTCCAAAAGCCATGTGGCCACCTTTGCCCAAGTAACGTGACCTCACCTCTCTGAACCTTAGTCTTCCCATCTGTTCATAGGGGGAGTAAATGAATAATAATGATTTAGGCAGAGTTTTATAGTTTACAAAGCTGAAACCACAACAGCAGCTAGAGAGAGGCCAGGAGGCCAACACAACCTACACCCCCCCTAGGGGTCTGTCTAAGCCTGTCCTGGAGTAGGGAGCAGGGGTGTACACATCAATCTCCACCCCTAGCTCCTGGCTCTCATGTCCAAGGTTCTTCATCTTCGAGAAATCTGGGTCAGACGTGTTGCAACCACCAATACCTGCTCTTTAAACCACAAGACGAGACACACTTCAAAGCACCCGGGACTCTGCCTTGAACGGAGGGCAGGTGTGTGGCAGAGAGTGCCTATGTCCAGGGCAGTCATTCCAGGAAAGCCATCCGGCCCTCAGCCCCTCTACCTGGCCACCCACGGCCTGGCACCAACCAAGAAGGGTCTGTGATCCCTAAAGCCAGCTCCTCCCAGGAAGGAGAGGAAAAGCAGAGAAGTGAGGCGACTTGCCCAAGGTCACGCAGAAGCGCAGGGCAGACCTTGCTGTGAAAAGCCCCAGTTGGTGTGGGACAGAGAAGAGGGCTGACTGCACAGGGAACTCCTTCCACGTTTACTGGAGTCTCCCAAGTGCTGAGACCTTAGCGTGTGTTCAGCGAGGTAAGAAAAACAGAGACATAAAATTCAGCTTCTCCTTTCTAGGCTACAAGCTCCTTGAGGAGCTCCTTTGAGCCAGGCCCTGTGCAGGGTGCATGGGGTGCAGGAATAATGAGACTCTGACTCATCCTCAAGGACACATACGTAAATGGAAATTCGCCACAGAGCATGACTTGTGCTACAGCAGAGGGAAGGATAAGCGTTGTGGGTGCCAGAGCTCTAGCAAAACCAGGCCGAGGGAGAAAGGGAAGGCTTCCAGGAAGAGGTGGCACCTGAGCTGGGTCTTAAGGATGAAGCAGGAGTCAGGCTGGTGAAAAGGAAGAGAAGGAAGGTCCTTCCAAGAGGTTCTGTTTACCAAACATTGACATGGTAGCAATCACAATAACAATCCCAAAATTAATTGAGCCTCTTACCATGCGCCAAGCTCTGTATTTAAGCCCTTATATGTGTATTAACTCATTTCATCCTCTTAATAACATTTTGGGAATGTTATTATTATCCCCATTTTACAGATAAGAATACCGAGGCCCGAAGAGTTTAATAACTTCCCCAAGATCCTCAAGTTAGTACCTGGAACCAGAATTCAAACTCAGTGGTCTGGTTTCATGCCTACAGCCTCCATCAGCACCCTATATGCTTCTCAGATATGTACTTTGTGCCAGCTCTGGTACTGGATGCAAAGGTACAAAGATGAATATTTGAATATTAACTACTTTATGTTCCACAAATGATTTAAGGAGGCACAAAAATGAATCAACAGAAGCTCAGAATGTGTAAAGACAGAAGGACAAGAGAAAATTCCAGGTCTGAAGTTGCATAAGGAGAAGTTCAATGCCGCTAGAGGATAAGCAAAGTAGGCATTAGCATCATGAGATGAAGCAGGACTGGCAGGAAGACCCTGAATGCCAGATCAAGGGGCTCAGACTTTTCCCATTACTCAAACTGCTGCCAGTCTACAACCAAGTTGTAATTTCAGGGGAGAGCTTGAAAGTATGTAACAAAGACTGTAGAACAAATCAATGTCTCTAAGATGTGAGTTACTTTTAAAAACTTAGTTAGTAACCTCTAGGAGTTCCCTCGTGGCTCAGTGGTTTAAGGACCTGGCGTTGTCACTGCTGTGGCTCTGGTAACAGCTATTGCATGGATTCGATCCCTGGCCCAGGAACTTCTATATGCCAGGGATGCGGCCAAATTAAAAAAAATTTTTTTTGGTCTTTTTGTCTTTTTAGAGCCACACCCGCAGCCCGGGGCTAGGGGTCTAACTGGCACTGTAGCCGCCATTCTATGCCACAACCACAGCAATGCGGGATCCGAGCTGCGTCTGCAACTTACACCACAGCTCATGGCAACGCCGGATCCTTAACCCACTGAGCGAGGCCAGGTGTCAAACCCACGTCCTCATGAATGCTAGTCAGGTTCGCTAATCACTGAGCCACGAGAGAAGCTCCAAACAGTTTTTTAAAAAACAGTAACCTCTAGGTATCTTCTGCATCAACAGATACTAAAAACATAACAGCTGTCGTGTAGACAGGGGACAGATTTTGGTCCCTGTATTTAGAAACCCGCTGTCAGGGAGGGGAAGTAACAAAAAGTCTTAGGCAAGGAATTCTTTGGATTAAATCTGGGATTTCTGCTCTCCATCCAGGCTTCGAGCGTCTGAAGGCCCAAAGATGAGCGGAGCCCAGCGAGAAGCTCCAGTGCAGAGATACTCTCACAAAGAGAGCTACGTAAGTACAAATGACTGTTTGATCAATCATTTGGCCTCAGTGTGGGATTTGGTTAGAATTAAAGCCATCTGGTTGGGGGGGGTGGAGGGAGGAGGAGACAAGCAGGCGGGAAAATGACCCACCCCCTCCCCCAAAAAGCATTGTTAAAATATAACGGGGAAACACAGTAAAGTCTCCGCTGTTATTTCAGCCTAAGCCACTTAATCCTTCAGCACATAAAGCAACTTATTTTATGGCCTTTTCCCTTTAAAAAGTAAATCAGAAGACGCTGCCTTGAATTCAGATATCTCTGAAACACACTACTCATCCCTCCCAGTGAAATATCCTGTTTCATAAACCTTCTTCGAGACACTTGAAACTGCAGATCACTAAATGCCTAGCTTTAGGCATCTGACATTCCAGAGAATTAATATTTAAACTTATTATAGGAAAAAAGAATTGAGTTTGGTTGAAGCATGAAATATTTAATAGTGTCTCCAAATTAGACACCCTATTTTGTTTCGCGCTGGAAATGCCAACGTGATTACCTGGGCTTTGCACTCAAATAAGATAAAATGCACAGGCGGTCTTGAGATTAAACACACCAATTACGGCCGTTTTCTCCAGAGAGAAGGGGAGCGAGACAGGTTTGGGGGAGTGGAAGCGATTGAGTTTCATTTTTACGATACACTTAAAATTATATTATCATTCTCTGCCTTGAGGGTTGGACTTGAGAGGGCTGAAGCTACTTAACCGCCGAAAACTGTGTCAAGATCGGCAAATCCACGGAGGCCTATTCACGGGCTGGTGAGCCCGGCTACACCTTGGAACGGGCCCGCTGCTGGGCAAAACCCGGGAACTTTCTCTCTTCGCTAGGACAAAAGTATTAAGTGTTTTGGGATAAAAAATTAAGCTTCAATTGACACAGCGGATCCTGGCAGCCTCTGCCGGCACGTGTAATTTATTTACAGGGCTGGAAAGTCGGCAAAATACATCATCAACTCTTATACAAACTTCTACTAGGTATTAAATACCCAAGCCTCAGAGAAGTAATTCATATAGTCCAGCAACGTTCCAAAATAAACCCAATCTCCAGCCCTCCGGAGAGCTTAAAACAGCAAATGGGATCTGTATTTTTCAAGGAGGGTTTCTAATACTCCCCGGTTTCTTGCTAAAGCCTTATCTGCCATCAAACCTGTTACTTAAAAACAAAGCAACAACATCTAGGAGAGTAATCTGGTTGCTAAAAAGAGACAACTAGGAAGAGACCGGGCCACAATGCAACCAGGCCGGCCCTGATACTTCTCCTACTCTCCCTTTCAGACCCAGTGTCAACATCCAAAGTCAAAGAAGCTTTGGGCAATGAAGACTCCTGCAGTTTCATGGGAGTTCCCATTGTGGCTCATCAGGTTACAAACCCGACTAGTATCCATGAGGACGCAGGCTCAATCCCTGACCTTGTTCAGGAGGACCCAGCGTTGCCGTGAGCTGTGGTGTAGGTTGCAGATGTAGCTCAGATCTGGAACTGCCGTGGCTGTGGCATGGGCCGCAGCTACAGCTCTGATTCGACCCCTAGCCCGGGAACTTCCATATGCCACAGGTGCGGCCCCAAAAAGCAAAAAGCGGGGAAAAAAAAAAAAAAAAAGACTCCTGCAACTTCAACTTCAGAAAAAGTGTAGTCTCTGAGACTGTCCACACCCATACATGTTCTCATGAACGTGCGTCTGTGCAAGGCCACAGACACAGGGACCTTTTCCTTCCATAGGGGGTCATTTGGCTCATTCATCGTCTGACACTTAAGACCCATTTCCCACTAACTCTCAAGTTCACTCTGATCTCTGCATGTTCTCCCTCCCAAGCCTTTCTCCATCCCACCAAGCGTTTAATAAGAAGTAATTATTTAATAGATCTCGGGCCATCAAGCCCAGTGAAGCATGCATTCTACACACCAGGCCTGGAGGAATCATGAGGACTTCTCTTCAAACAGATGCCTTCAGAAGCAGAGGAAGGGGGTCTGCAGCCAGGGTCCAGGCAGGGAAGCCCCCCAAACTGCATGACGGGCTCAAACAGGGACTTGAACCTGAAGTAACCCGTGTGCATGCCACTGCCTCTGAGAAGGGGCTACTTCTAAGGGGCCCTCCAGTCTCAGAAAGTCCCTGCCTGAGGACCCCACGTCACAACTGGGAACCACTGGCCTTCCCCGATTTCTGCAGCAGAGTGGTGGACAGAGCCCTGATGGAGGCAGAGTGGCCCCTTAAAATCACAGGGCAGCCTGTTAGCTGAGACTCGGGAGTCTGCTCCAGGGACTGGCTGTCTGGTCTAGTGCTGTGCTCCCCCCAGACTCCCTGCCACTGCTCGGGTTTTAAAAAGGCTGTCCTCGAGACCTCTGTGTTTTAGGGAGAAAGTACAGGCCTTGCTGTCACACAGAGCTGGGTTCAAATCCCAGGCTCTACTACCCACTACCTATCCAGTGAGTCACTGTGAACTAAATAACAAGCTCCTCATTTGGACAAATCACTTAATCTTTCCAAGCCTCATTTCCTCTATAAATTTAAATATCACCTCCTTTCCTGCTAGGGTTGTTGGGCATTACTAAATGCAACCACAGCTATACAGTGCCTGGCCTGGCAAAGACTAGGTGCTCAATAAAGATCAGTTGACTTCTTTCCCTCTTCTGGTTCCTCTACAGTCAGCTTCAGGAGTCAAGAGTTCCAGTTAAGGGGGAACCCGACCCCTTTCCACACCCTAGATGCTTCACAACCGTCCCAGCCAAGTCCATGGGGAATCCTGGGAGCAACAGAGCAGGATGGGACTATGGACCGTCCCATCAAACTGCTTCCCATTTTACAGATGTAGAAACTGAGACTCAAAGCCAAGGGCATGGCCCACATGCATTGAGCCTGTACAATGGTGCATGTGTTTGCTCCAGACAGGCCCAACCATAACTACCCAAAAAATTCAGGCCATACAGGAAATGCACTATTCAGTGAGCGGACTGAAGGGCTCCTCTCAGTGCATCTGACTCAAATGCTGACTTGAAAAACACAGCTCGTAATGCTAACACAATCCGCCTCGATCCACCGGAAACCTTCGGAAGGAATAACCCTTTGGAGTTTGGAGAAGACGGGAAAAGAAGAAAACAGATGCTTCGAGTGACTTTAAACTAAAGACCACTGGGTTAGGGTTGTATTTTCTCCACCCCACCCCAGGCCTCTGTTTTCTTTCAGTTTCTTATAAATAAGACTTTAGGAGACCAAAGCAGCCACAACACTCTCTCCCCCTCTTTTCTGCTTCCCTTAACTCAACTCAGCTATCGGCCCCGGACTTTGCTTCTAATGCCGAAAGCATTTTTTTTTTTCTCATTGTAAACTATTAATTCGGGCAGCGGTTGTTGATAAACAACAAGTCCGTTTTTAAACTGCTAGAATCATTAGCACAGGGAAGGCAAGCAGCACAAATATTTCAGGAGCTTGCTCTTTTTTCCTGGCCCTGATATCCCAGCTGGGCTTTCTGCATGTTGCAGTTGAATTTTTCAAAGCCCATGGCAGAGTTTGTTTCATTTCTTCTCCCCCTTGAACTAAATGTCTTTGTTTCTTTAAACACAAAAATAAACTACCCCCTACCAGAAGAAACAACACAAGTCTCTAGTTCCAAACTAATTGCAACTAAAATCTGTATTAGGAAAAGAAATTAGCAAACCGCGGGGTTATAATTTAACTGGAAAAGAAAATCATACAGACAAGGTGAGACGGTTGAAACACCACCGTATCAGCTTCAAAACAGGGAGTTTTTTTTTTCCCAAGAAAACTGAGAGAAGGAAGGGAAATTAACCTCTCTATGCAAAATCCACAGTTAGCGACAGTTGCCTGTCAGTTTACCAATAAAGTTGGTATTTGTTTGTTTGTTGTTTTTCTTCCTAATCCTTCCAAAAAAGGATTGAAAACCCTATTCCAAACTTCAGTTTATCCCCTTTTCTAGGATGCTGGCCAAACTCCACAAAATAAAACCGAAGAAAATGATGATAATTATGCAACATTCAGAACAAAGAACATAAGAATATATTTTTTTAAATGATTCATTGTGCACTTATGCCTGTAATGGGATTTTAACGCACTGTAAAAATAAGTGTGCTGGCTCACTCAGCTTCTCACGCAAATGTATCACAGGCCGATGAACGACTCAAAAATGGGTTGAGTTTTGGGGTTTTTTCAGGAGGAGAAAGAAGTGTGAAGGAAAACCAGGACGTATAAAGAAACTTGGGTTTCTGAATCACAGAGGGAGAGACACAGCCTGCAGATAGGACTCCGCAGCTAAGACAGTCCAGAGACCTCAGTCCATCTAAGCACTGCAGGTAAATGACTCCGAAACACCTAAGCCTAAATTAAGTTACCATCTCACGAGTCGGTCCCCTTTCTACCTTGCACACCACGCCTTAGCAGCTTCTAGAGAGCTTGGGAGGCAAGAAGGGCAGAAATTCTAGCCACACAAGATTCTGAATCTTTGGGAATTCTATTTCCACTACACGTCTATAAAAGATTTGTCAGATATATAATTCTTGTGACTGTAGACGCAACATGTTCCTATCTTATTTGTGTACCCACACACATACATGTTTCTCTTTGTCTCACTGAGCCTGACATTTGGCCAGCAGGTTTTTCTCCCCCCTTATTTGAAACCTCAAGCACTGAAAAAATTTGGATCTGATTATTTCCGGATCACAGGACCAGCACTTTAAAATGGATGAAATGCAAGCAAATTGCCCACTAGAGCCAGAGGGGGTAAATGCTTTCAAAATAACTCATACCTTTCTGTTACGGATGTGCTGGCCCTCCAAAGCCTGCCCAGTACATCAAGGTGGCTTCTGATTCAGATGAAGAAATGCCACCAGGTAATGCCAACCAAAATCGTCGTGACTTACTCTCCATCACCAGCCCCTAATGTCCCTACACACAGTCTACAATTGCTTTCCCTTTTTTTTTTCCTTTTTAAAGAAAAAAATATATACACTGTTTTTTTTTTTTTTTAAGTTACAAGGTAGACTACTTTTTGGCATTTGCAGCCACGTTATGATGGCTGTTTACTAATGGCCGAGTCCACGTCTGTCACGACCATCAGCCTCCTTTTTTATTGCTAGGACATGTCCAATCTCCATACACATTGAGAAGGGCCCAGTGAGTCGCTGAAAATTAAATAGGGGGCTCATTATTTGGTTTGGTCGGAGAGCAGCAATTCTGGTCAAACAGAATCACCTAGTAAACTGAGATGTTTTCTAATGATGGCATGGATAGTAGTTATCAACTTCCAAAGATTCAAGACAGAAGAAATACCAAGAGCAAACATATTTTAAATTCTCTGGGAACATTCGGAAGGCTGTCACAAATGCCAGCTCTCGATCGCCAACACACAGACACACATCAGAGGTACAGGCTGTGGAACGAGAATCAAAATCTGGAATAGGAAGCCTGAGAAACTGCCGATTACTGTCTGCAGCTCTGAGAACATCCTTGAACCATATGTCTTCATCTATAAAACAGGAATCACAGTAGTAAGAGCCAGTATCTGCCCAGCTCCTTACAGACTGCAAACTGCTTCTACATCTGTCCCCTCGGAACAGCTCACAAGGTAGGCAGAGTCCAGCTGGCGGGAGGGCAGATGCGAGTATGTGTGCCGACACACGATCCAAACTGTAAAGCGCTGTGCACGGGGAACAAGCGTCATCGGGCCATGGCCACAAAGCTGACCTCCTCCATAAAGCCCACATGTTTACCTTCTTCCCTTGTCAGAACTTCCAAAAGCAGAGTGTCGAGTGTTTAATAATAAGAGAGAAAATACGCAGCATCTGGTAATTTGGCCTTTTCAGCTGTTTGGAATCTGGATAAACGGGACTCTGCCATAAACAGATCGTGATTCTTATTGTAAATGATGACAGTGTTAGTCCATGACGTCGCACTGTCCCCGGTGGCTCCTAACTCCAGATCTGGCAACACAGAGGATCCCAACATTTAGGGAGAAGCTGCTGAATTCAAGAGCTCATGCCCTCCCTTAGGGTCAGTCCGAAAGGGAAGGCAGATCATCTGAAACCTGATTCCAAACCAAGCCATACTGTCTTCTCTGCGGTCACTGGGCAGCAGTGGCCACAAAAGACCTGAAGCTTGGCTCCTCTCAGCTTCCTCCGGCTAGGCACCAGAGTTAAAGCCGTTCAAGTCAACGTTCAAAAAATCAAACCTTTCTCCCCCATCATCCTACCCTCTTTATCTCTGACCCCAGCATGCTGCCCTGCATGAATTAATAAAAGTGACCCCTTCCACCTTTTAGTTTTAGTTTATTCTTACAACTAAAGTGATCCCTTCTACCTTTTAGTTTTGTTTATTCTTACAATTGTTTCATTTTCCCTTGGGAAGGAAGCATCATTACCTCTTGTGCAAATGAAAAACCAGAGGAGTACCCTCCAAAATTACCTGGCACGGACATGGCCCTTTCACACTCCGCCACTAACGCTTTTCCTTAGTTCTTCTAAGTAAGTCTCCGGGTAGATTTACAAGGGAGGAAACTCAGACCCAGAGAGGGAAATAACTGCCCCCATCCCACAGATCCTAAGTGGTTGGGTCTTACAATTTCCAGTGCAATCAATAAATATTTTTCATTGGGTATTCCTTTCTGTTTCCAATAAGCCTGAGACTTGGCGCTGGACACCAAACATTCAAAGGGTTCCGAGGTCTAGGGACTATTTAGGTGGGAACAAAGGCAGTAGGTTTTTCATTTTTTGAGGGTTGCCCAGCTCTGGTTTTGTCTCAGGCCACTGGGTAGTTTAACTGCAGGGAAGAATTTGCCTAGAGGGATAGAGGCCAGGTCGGAAACCTCTTCACACCCAGGTCTATAAGCAACGGGCTGGCCGGGGACCCCACCCAGCAGGTCTCAGTTTCCTCACCGTTTAAATGAGTTTGACAAAGCCTATCCCATCAGCCTTGCTGGAGGCTGTGAAGAAGTCTGAGGTCTCTCACCAAAAGCTTACTGTACAACCATCTTAAGGTACAAAGAAAGGTGCTTCCTCGCTTTCTTTTATCCGCCTCTGCCCTTTCCAAAGACAATCTTCATTTAAAAATTTCATATTTTAGGGATACAAAATCTATAAAATTGACTTGTGATGATTTATGTACACCTATAATTGAAATAAACTCCATTAAGAAAAAAAAAGAAAGAAAAAATCTCATAGTTTAGACACGAAGGAGGTGTAGATAAAAATAATTTGGATCTGGGGGAATGGAAGTAGGAAGGCTGTACACACCGCCTCCCGATGAAAGGTCTCTAACCACAGCTCAGAACAAAGGCTGTGTTTGGAAGAGCCATTTACTAGGTCTGTGGAGAACTTGATCTTCAGTTGACAGCATTTTTTGAAATATAAAATGTTGCAGGAGGGTATCTATTTAAGGGAGGATTGTGTATGGGGGGGGGAGGCGAGGGAGCTCAGGGCAGCAAATATTACTCATGTCTTGCTGCACAGCCCTCCTCTCCCAAGTAAAAGAGGACCTCATGTGTGTATTCCAGCGACGATACTCTAAGGCGTTTGGTTTTTTTGTTTGTTTTTCTATATCTATCCTTTAAAAAACAAAAAACACAAGAAAAAAACCTCTTGCTCTTGAAGAGACTGATGTTAAAAAGGAGATAACAGTGCTCTCCTACAAAGTCAGGTGTTTGCATAAAAAAGAAAAAAAACTATTTATGTTTATTTCATTTTCCCAGTCCCCGAATTAGGGGATTAGGTATTTTATTTTTTACCCAGAAGTTCTCATCTCTAAAAACAAGCCACTCTACTTTTTCTAAGTTGCTGGTGATGACGCCTACAGAGCCATGAAACAAACTTTATGTCTTCCTTAAGAATGAGCTGAACTAAAACCGAGAGATCTCAAACACTGAAACAGTGAAACCCCAAAACTTTGGTTTCTTCCAGGGGAAAAAAGTAGGGGGACACAGTGCCTCAACAATTCCCCCAATTTCTGGTTAATTATCTGTCAGCGTGAAACTTAAAAATAATGGCTCAATAATAATTAACTGTGATGAGAAGAACATGTTCATGAGAATCCAGCCTCATGACTGACTTTGACCCATTAATTATACCAGAGCCTGCACCTTATACCCACTAGCCTCACTGGGTAGAGGAAAGGTATTGCACACGATCTTTTGACCAAAGGCTACGCCTCTGAGGCGTCAAGGACAGGACAGCCATTGTTAAAGTCAGGAATTAACCCAGGCTAGACTATAGCTTCAGAAAATCTGCCATCAGGAATCCAGAAGTCATTGGGTATAATTAATTCCTTACTTGACAGGTGGAGAAACTGAGGACCCAAGAGGGGAGGGGTCTTGCTGAAGGCTTATTCCTGGGCTTTATTACTGAGGGAGATTGGGATCCTTCAAAGTGTGCCTTTAGTAGGCTCAGAGATGGACACACTGTAGTTGCTACTCATTCTAATTTATAGTAGATTTTGACAAGTTTCACACGACTTTTATCAGAAACATACAGAAGCAAAATTATGTAATCTGAGCTTTTTATACACACATCTCCCCCCAGATAGGCTTGCTCAGTTTAAATTAGAAGCTTCCTAAACAGTCATGGTTTCAGAATGACAAGCCAGTCCCAAACAACTACAGAGAAACTGATGAACTCCGGAGAAAGTTCTACCAAGTTCTCCGGAGGATTCCTACAAAGGCCTGCGGTGGAAACTTCAGGCAGCCAGAATCTCTCCACACCCGCGGCCAGGCACTTCTGCGGGGCCAGACTTACCCTTCCCGTTGACGGAGGCCTTGGACGGACCGTAGTCTCGGGGACTTCGGGGACGCAGGAGGTCGTGGGCTCGCGGTGGCGCGGGAGGCCGGGGCAGCAAGTCTCTCGGACCCCCATCCCCGCAACCCCCGCCGCTCACGGTGACCCTGAAGGCCATGTGCGGGCCGAGGCCAGCGGGCCCCCGGCTGGGACCCGGAGCGCCAGGGGCCTCCTTCGGCCTCTTGTCTGAGTGCGCCTCGGCCACCTCGCAGTGCATGGCGCCGGGGCGGGGCGCACCGCTGGGGGTCGCGCCGGGCTCCTGGGGAGGGGAGAAAGCACAGACGCGTTAGAATGAACCAAGCGGTCCCCTTCCTGTCCCCCCGGGGCCCGAGGTTTGGGCAGGTCACCATCCCTCCGTTTTTGCCTCCTCTTTAAAACGGGTTAACGCCACCACACTCACCCCTAACCTGACAAACCTACCTAATTCGCGTAAAGGCCTCTTCCAGGGCGCAGGAACAGCTGGCATGTCCTTCCCTGGCTTGTGAAGGGCCCGGTCACTCATTCATTTCCCCACCAAGCCCTCTTTGGACGAAGGGGTAAACTGAGGCTTGGAGAAGCGAGAGCGCCTGTGCGCGTCACCCGAGACACTTGGGGCGCGAGGCGGCCAGAGATTCCCCTGGCAGGGCTCTGGCGAAGCTGCGGAAACTGCTCCGGGTGGGTCACGGGCTGCACGTTTCGCTTCGTGGGCGCCCCGGGACCCGGCCGCGCTCAGGGACTGCGGGCTGCGCACCCACAGGCCGGGGTACAAACCCTCCGAGATCCCACCACCACCAACAGCCGAGCCGCGGAAACAGGAGTCGGAGGATGGGTGCCGACTCCCGCGACGCGAACCCATCACACGCACCCAGATACGCACACTCCCATGCGCAGCTGAGAAAATGAATCAATCGCGCATGAAAACCCGCACAAAGTCGACAGCCCATGCACGACCGCTCCCGCGCACACCACACACCCTGCAAATGCACTCTCGGGGACACGATGTGCCACACACACACTACCCCCATTCACCCGCTCAGGCTCTCAGCAATACTAACTGCGGCACTTTCATACTCCACGCGCGCGCGCTGGGTGCCCCTCCACAGAGCCTCGGGCCTTCCATTATCCCTCCTGAAAAAGGGCCCCGGGCCCCCAAACTCTCCGCTCGTGCTCCCCGCCCCTTCCCCGAGCCCCCCAGTTCCACCGTCCCCGGGACACCATCCTCGGAGTCGGTCCGGGCGCCCGCCCCATTCCCGAGCCGCCGGCCGCGCCCCCTCTCACCTCGCAGCGGCCGCCGCAGCTCGCTCGCGGGGCGCACGACTCGGCGCGCCTCCACTGGCGCCGCAGCCCCCGCAGCCGCCGCGTCCAGCGGGGCGGCACCCCCGGGCGGGGGCGGGGACGCGGCTTGCGTGACAGCCGCTCCAGCCACTGGCTTGTTGCGGCCGCCTCGCCGGGGCCAATCGCGGCGCGAGGGCCGGGCCTTCGCGCCTGGGGGCGAGGGCCAGCCGGGCGTGAGGCAGGGCGGAGGATTTGACAGGCGGCGGTCGGCGGCACCGGGTGCTGCGCGGCCCCCTCCTCCGGCTGCCGCTCAGAGCAGGCCCGCGGGGCGGCGCGGAGGGCGGGAGGGCTCGGTAGTCGGGGCTGGGCTGGCCAGGGGGACGGAACGCAATGGGTGTCAGGAGAGCCGGCCTCAACCTCTCTCATCTCCGCCTTTCCCAGCGGCCGAGCCAGGACCCTTCCACCGTCCAGTGTCAGCTTTCCTCTGGTCAGACGTGACCAGCCAAGCCTGCTAACGTGCAGGCCGTGGATGTGAAAGTGCTTTCAACGTCTTCACGCAGAAGCCAACCCGCTCACTTCAGAGCTCTCAAAGATTTCACAGCGGGTCAGCAGCAAAGTTGGGACCCGAAGCCAGAGCTCTCAGACCACCTTTCTCACGTTTTTGTTTTTGTGGTGTTTTTCTCCAAAAAGAAACCAGGCTAGAGAGTCTCATTTGGAAAGTAAAAGATAAAAATAGATACCTGGATCCGAACTAGAAAATACTGAATCTGTGACTCTGTCTGGGGAAGGACCCCAGCACCTCAGTTTTTAGCGAGCCCCCAGGAAGTCCTTACAGCCCTGGCGGATGGAGACCCCCTCCTCTAAGTTCCTCCAGGGCCTGGCACCTGCTTCCCCTGGGTTCCCGGCTCCCCTCACAGACAGGGGTTCCCAGCGAGCCCTGCTCCATGTACAGAAGAACGCTGGAGGAAGCACAAGTCTTCAGGGCGACTGGAAGCAGTGGCTGAGTTCCCGTCTCTGGACCTCGGTTTCCTACTGTATCAAACGGGGTTATTCGCCCAGGCTGGGTTTATCTGCCAAGGCAGGTTCCAGCCAGGCCCCTGAGAGGGTCTCTGCTTTTCATGTTGGCCTGCCCCACTCTGCACTGTGATCTGGGCCCCCACCAAGAGCCCTGCCTGACTCCACAGTCTTTAAAGAGAGGGGTCTGGTCTCTTTGGCCTTGGTCTCAAATTTAAAAATACGTATGGAGCAACAGGTCAGGTCTCACAACATAGGATTCCACACAGAGTAAGAAGCTTCAGACAGCACCCTCGGATCCTTGGAAAACCAGGATTTTATTTATTTATTATTTATTTATTTATTTATTTTTGCTTTTCGGGGCTGCACCCGCAGCATACGAAGATTCCCAGGCTAGGGGTTGAATTGGAGCTGTGGCAGCTGGCCTACACCACAGCCACAGGAACGCGGGATCCAAGCCATGTCTGTGACCTACACCACAGCTCATGGCAATGCCAGATCCTTAACCCACTGAGCCAGGGATTGAACCTGAATTCTCATGGATACCAGTCCGTTTCATTTCCCCTGCTCCACGACAGGAACTCTGGAAAACCGGGAATTTAGAATCACAGAATCCAAAAATCTGATATACTATCTTTGATTAAATATAGGATCTTACATTTAGAGAGCAGTAATGGTGCAAGGGACCTTAGAGCTTTAGTTTAGACCCTCCCCCAGTTTCAGAGAAGAGAGGATGTGACTGGCCCACAGCAATATGGTGGCGTATGGCAGAGCTGGCGCAGGAATCCGGGTGTCCTGACCCCCAGTCCAGTGCTCCTCTCCTATACCTGCCATGATGCCTCCTCCAGTAGGTACAGGATGTCTGCCGGTCCCACCCGTTACACACAGGCAAGGGTCATGGGCTGCAAAAGACATCTCAGAGGCCTTGCCTCTATCTGAGGATTTGGAGTTGGGGATTACCACTACTTTTATGCAGGAGGGAGAGGAGTAGAAAGGAGTAACAACAGCTCACTAACCCCTCCAGTGCACCCCACCCTCTCCCTCTTCTGAAGGTCTAGGACCAGCTCTGACACCAATAGGCTATGTGGCTTTAGATAAATCAGAACTTCATTCTGGACCTCAGTTTCTCCTTCAGAAAGCAAGAGGGTTGGAAGAAGATCATTGACCTTTCCAGTTCTGCCCTTTGGTGAGGCCAGGAGCCCAGTCCTCTGCCTTCCCTCCCCAACACACATACACACACACACATGCATGAATGCATGCATGCACAAGCACACACACCACATACAGCATACAGAATTCAGAAAGCATTTGGTGAAAAAGTCAGTTAACCAACCGGAACTGCAGACAAAGACTCTCCAAATTTCCAAGATGCAGCAACATCTCCTTTAATTGTTCTTTGCTGAGCACCTACCCTTAGCCAATTCCCATGCCTTTTCCTCAGTGAACTCACAGCTCCAACCTACCAGGCTAGATGGGTTTGTGAAGCCTGACAAAGCAATGAGGAGGTTAACCTACTCAATAAAACAGACCTCTTAAATATGGTATGTGGCAGGACCTCTTGGCGGATATATAGAATCCAGTGGGTATAGGCCTTTTTTTCCTAGAAGAAAACACAAGAAAGTGTTAACAGTGGTAAAAAGGCATGGAGAACTAAGGGGAAGTCTGTACTTTTCATTTTATGTTTTTTGTTTTGTTTTGTTTTTTGTCTTTTTAGGGCTGCACCTGCGGCATATGGAAGTTCCCAGGGTAGGGGTTGAATAAGAATTACATCCACTGGCCTACACCACAGCCACAGCAATGCGGGATCCAAGCCGTGTCTGCAACCTACACCAAAGCTCACGGCAACACCAGATCCTTAACCCACTGAGCGAGGCCAGGGATTGAACCTGCATCCTCATGGATACTAGTCAGATTCATTTCCACTGAGCCACGACAGAAACTCCTGTACTTTTCATTTTACACTTTTCTTAACTGTGTGTATTTTCTAACAATATATATTCTCTTCCCCTCTCAGCAGGGGTTGTTTAAGAGCAGCAAGAATATGAGCTGTGCTTTTTTTTTTCTTTATACTTTTAATATTGAAATAAAACATTAATATTTTAATTTGTCAAGAACAAAACAAATAAAATCCACTCCTCTCTTTAGCAGGTTAGACAATAATGTTTCCTTTTTTACCCTAACCACTGTTCCTGCTCAATATACAGTCTGGTTTGCTTTCATCTTTGTTTTTGCCCTCTGGTTCCACATACAGTCTGTACTAGGGAACGCCATCTGGATTCAAACATCGTGTTTTCTTCTCTGGCTTGTTCCTCACTCCTAAGTCCCTACCAGGGTAAAGACCCCTTGGCCAAATTCCCCAAGTCAGAAATCTGAGGGACATCCTAGGCGCCCCCACTCCCACGCTCCCGTGTCTGATCCGCTGCCCTCCCTGCTCTCCGTGCTCACTCCTCACTGCTACCTTTCTTCCTGACTCTTCTTCCTGCCGCCAGCCTCATCTTCTTCTCAATCATTCCTTGTCCGTATTGGTGTCCCTATAAATCTCTAAAATAAGAATTCTCCTGTGGCAGAGTGGGTTAATCATATACAAAGCTGTCAAGGCATGAATATATGTTCTGGGTTCTAGGAGATGAAAAATATTCGAAGGGAGTTCCCATCGTGGCTCAGTGGAAACGAATCTGACTAGTATCCATGAGGACGCAGGTTCGATCCCTGGCCTCACTCAGTGAGTTTAGGATCAGGCATTGTTACTGCTGTGGCTTGGGGGTGACTGCTGTGGTGTAGATTTGATCGCTGGCCCAGGGAACTCCACATGCCAGGGGCACAGGAAAAAAAGAAAATCTCTAAAATATAGATCTGACTATGTCACTTCCCCGTTTAAACCTCATTAACAGCTCCCAATAAAGCCAAACCATTTTCTCAGTACCCTCTTAGCTCTATCCTATGTTCCTCTATATGCTTTTTATGCAGCATATAGAGGTTCCCGGGTTAGGGGTCCAATCAGAGCTGTAGCCGCCGGCCTATGCCACAGCCACAGCAATTCGGGATCCAAGCCGCAACTATGACCTACACCACAGCTCACAGCAACGCCAGATCCGTAATCCACTGAGTGAGGCCAGGGATCGAACCTGCGTCCTCGTGGATACTAGTCAGGTTCGTTTCCACTGAGCCATGATGGGAACTCCCTTCGAATATTTTTCATCTCCTAGAACCCAGAACATATATTCATGCCTTGACAGCTTTGTATATGATGTTTCCTATGCTAACACCTTCCCTTCAGTCCACCTTCATCCTCCTTCTTATTAATCATTTAATACCCAGCTCAAGCATCACTTTTCCCCAGAAGCCTTCCCTAAATCCTCTGGCTAGAATTATCTTTTTTCCTGCATATTCTCACAACAATCTCTATTTCATTGTGTCTCAGGACTTATTAAATGGCTCTATAATGACCTTTCTGTCTCTCTCTAGGCTGAGAGTTCTCTGAGAGCAGAAGCAGACCCTTGCCTTTGTAACTCCAGAAACTAGAACAGATTCAGGCACCAAGTCAACATCATCTAAGTGTTTACTGAAATGCTGATTGAGTTATTAAAGACTAACCACTACTTCCCACTACTTGCCTGCATTTCTAGCTAAGTGCTTCTTCACCCTGTTGTGACCTCTCCCCTTCCCATCTTTGTCTGGGGGTATAAGCATGCACACACGCACACACACACACACTCACGCACACACACACACACATACACACTCAGCAAATGCTTAAGGAAAAAATAAACAACTCTACATCTCTGTCAAGGGTCTCCTGTGTCCTGAAGACATGAGGAAGGAGAAGGAACAGCAGTGACAGGTACTACACTGCTCACCCTGCCTCTATGTCTTGTAGCAAAAGAAGAATGAACATTCATTGGGGAACCTACTATGTGCCAAGTACAATGACTGACAGTCTCCTATGTAATCTTGTTTAATCCTATAATCTTATTTAACCCATTTAAGCAAAAGAGATTATCTTCCCCATCTTATAGGTGAGAAAATAAAAGCTCAAAATTAAACGATTTGTCAAAAGTTCTCACAGTCAAAACTGTCTGCCTCCCACACATGGAAGGGCAGTTGATTTTTTACATAAGTGCCAAGACCACTCATTAAGAACAATCGCTTGGGAGTTCCCGTGACATGCAGCGGAAAATGAATCTGACTAGTATACATGAGGATATGGGTTCAATCCCTGGCCTCACTCAGTGGGTCAGGGATCCAGCATTGCTATGAGCTATGGTGTAGGTCACAGACATGGCTCAGACCTGGCATTGACGTGGCTGTGGTGTAGGCCAGCAGCTGTGGCTCTGATTTGATCTGGGAACTTCTGTATGCTTCAGGTGTGGCCCTAAAATGCAAAAAATAAAAAAATAAAAAAGAATAATCTCTTCAACAAATGGTGCTAGGACAGCTGGGTATCTACATGTGAAAGAATGAAGTTGGATCCCTCTTTCAAACCATTTATAAAAAGTTCCCTGTCGTGGTGCAGCGGAAACAAATGTATTATCCATGAGGACAAAGTTTCAATCCCCGGCCTCACTCAGCAGGTTAAGGATCCGGCGTTGCTGTGAGCTATGGTGTAGATCACAGATCAGCTTGGATCTGGAGTAGCTGTGGCTGTGGTTTAGATCAGCAGCTACAACTCCGATCCAACCCTTACCCTGGGAACCTCCATATGCTGTGGGAGCAGTCCTAAAAAAAAAAAAAGAAAGAAAAAAGAAAGTGACAAACTGGATCAACATCCTGGAGTTGCAGTTGTGGCTCAGCGGTAATAAACCCAATTAGTATGCATGAGGATGCAGGTTGAATCCCTGGCCTCACTCAGTGGGTTAAGGATCTGGCCTTGCCGTGAGCTGCGGTGTAGGTCGCAGATGCGGCTCTGATCCCTTTTCTGGGCTGTGGCACAAGCCGACAGCTGCAGTTCCAATTCGACGCCTAGCCTGGGAACTTCACAGGCTGCAGGTGAGGCCCTAAAAAGATCAAAAAAGAAAATAAAAATTTTAAATAATACAAAAAACTAACGATACTGGCAAGGTTATAGAGGAACTGGAACTTTTATACGTTGCTGGTAGAAATGCAAAAAAGTACAACCACTTTGGAAAACAGTTTGATATTTTCTTAGAACATTAAACATACACTTACCATATAACCCAGACAAGTCAGCAATCCCACTCCCTATATTCACCCAAGTGAAATGAAGACCTATATTTATACAAAAACCTGTACATGAAGGTTTTATGTTTGTTTTGTTTTTTGCTTTATAGGGCCAGATCTGTGGCATATGGAAGTTCCCACGTTTGGGATTGAATCAGAGCTACAGCTGCCGGCCTACGCCACAGCCACAGCAACGCAGGATCCAAGCCATGTCTGTGACCTACACCATAGCTCACAACAACACTGGATTCTTAATCCATGGAGCAAGGCCAGGGATTGAACCTGCGTCCTCAAGGATACTAGTCAGGTTTGTTACTGCTGAGCCGCAGCAGGAACTCATGTACATGAAAAATTTTAGCAGCTTTATTTGTAATCCTCAAAAATGGGAAACCAGATGTCCAGCAACTACAAAAAGAACAAAGTGTGGTAAAGCCACAGAATGGAACAGTACTCAGCAAAAATACAGAATTAACTGTTGGTATTCATATCAACATGGATGAGTCTGAAATCCACTATGCTAAGTAAAAGAAGCCAGATTCAAAAGAATGTAGACTGTATGATTCCATTCGTGTGACATTCTGGAAAAGATAAGCTAGAGAGAACAGATCAATGATTGCCAGGAGTTCAGGACTGAGAAAATTTTGATTGCAAAAGAATTTGAGGAAGACCAAAAAAAAAAAAAAAAAAAAAAGGAGTTCCTGCCGTGGCTCAGTGGTTAACAAATCCGACTAGGAACCATGAGGTTGCGGGTTCTATCCCCGGCCTTGCTCAGTGGGTTAAGGATCCGGCGTTGCCGTGGGCTGTGGTGTAGGTTGCAGATGCGGCTCGGATCCCGCGTTGCTGTGGCTGTGGTGTAGGCTGGCGGCTACAGCTCCTGTTAGACCCCTAGTCTGGGAACCTCCATATGCCGCGGGTGCGGCCCCAGATAAGACAAAAAAAGAAAAGAAAAAAAAACCAACAAAGAATTTGAGGAAATTTGAGGGAGGGTCAGTGAGAGAACTGTTCTGTATCTCGATCGTGGGAGTATTTACATGATGCTATGCTTTTGTAGATCTGTACTCTGAACTTTATGTAAATTTATTATCATTATTATTATTATCATTATTATTATTAGTATTATTTGGTCCATGCCTGCGGCATCTGGAAGGCCAGGGACTGAACCTGCACCACAGTAGTGACCTGTGCTGCTGCAATGACAGTACCTTAGCCTGCTGCGCCACAAGGGAACTCTTGTATGTAAATGTAAAACAAACCAAAAAGTCAAATTGATTATTCCTAAAAGTAGTCTCTTCTAAATGAAGCCTCGGTCTAATGAGACTCTAGAAAGACAAACTGTGAAAGGGCTTGGGAAGCCAAATGCCACGAGACTCATTTCCTCCCTGTCTCCCTCTCCCTTCTCCCCTCATCTTGTTTTCTGTTACATGAATGGTGACACCACCAAGCTAGGACCCCAGGGCTTATCCTAGGCTGCTTTCTCCCTCTATCCACCTACATTCAGACTCCAACGCCTTTGTCTTTTTAGGGCCGCACGTATGGCATATGGAGGTTCCCACGCTAGGGGTCTAATCGGAGCTGTAGCGGCTGGCCTACACCACAGCCACAGCAACGTGGGATCCAAGCCGCGTCTGCAACCTACACCACAGCTCACGGCAACACCGGATCCTTAACCTACTGAGCGAGGCCATAGATCGAACCTGCAGCATCATGGTTCCTAGTCTGATTCGTTTCCGCTGCGCCACGACGGGAACTCCAGACTCCAAGGCCTTTGATTCCTACCTCCTACGTACCTTCTATAAGTGCTCCTTCTCTCCGTCTCCGCAGCTATGGCCCTTGACAGCCTCATCATCTCTAGCCCGAACCACTGGAACACCTTCTCATCTGGGTCTCCTTGCCTCCAGCCTCCCCTCCACTCCATCTTCCTCCCTGCAACCGCAGTGGCCTTTCTAAGTCACTGACCCAACCATGTTGCTCATCTAGCTTAAAGCCTCCTGAGTGCCCCTGGCTCTTTGGGGGCCAGGAATTTCTTCTACTTGCCTCTGTAGCCCTAAGACCAAGTACAGTGCCTACTATCCATACCCAATCAGTGAGTGCTGGTTGAATAAATGCAGAAGTTAATGAAGGAGTTATTAAGGGATGTGCAGGCCTTCCAGAAACTCATTCAGAGAAGTCAGAAGACAACGGCTAAGAGTGCAAGGAGGAAGCGCCACGCTTAGCATCCCAATCTCCATCCTTGTCCAAAAATATTGATTGAGTACCTACCATGTCCCAGGCACTGTCCCGGGTGCCACAGATTCATGCAGGTCCTGACTGATGGAGGACAAAAAGGAACCAACCCATCATACAAAATAAATGCACGCTTACAAACAAGGATAAGGCCCTGAAGGAGAAATGCCCCCTGCTGGCCCATGCCGAGAGGGTATGAAGTGGGGAGGGGGTCTGAGGCTTGCCGGAATCTAAAGGGTCAAGAAGCCTTCCCTGAGGAGGTGATGATTAAACTAGAATCTAAGAGGATAAGAAGCCCCTGTCTTAGAGTTGAGGAAGAGCTTTCCAGAAGATGGAAGGGTATGTGCCAAAAAGATGCACAAGTCCTGAAATGAAAGGACCCAAGGTTTTTCCCAGGCAGCAAAAGAAAGGCAGCGTGATTGGATCCACAGAGTGGATTGGATCCACGGAGTGAGGGGAGGGGAGGCACCAGATGAGACTGGGCCAGGGAGGGGATGGATCCCGACGACTCTGGGTTGGACACTGACATGAGATCTGTTCTGAAAATATCATTCTAGCTGCTGTGTGGAAAACGCATTGAGAAAGGAGCAAGTGTGGGTGCTGGAAGGCCGGTCAGGGATAATCAGAGATGCTGAGGAGCCTGGACTCAGGTGCCAGCGGCTGGCAGAGACGGGGGACGGGGGCATTGCGGGAACGCAGCTTCCCTGAAGAGGGAAACTTGACAAGCCTGGTGACAGGAGTGAAGGGGGCGTGAAGAGCAAGAAGAGGCTGAGTGTCTGGAAGAATAGCCGTTTTAGAGTTTGGAACTTTCCCAGGTGGCCCAAGGCACCCCTCATCCTTAATGGCGTTTTCTGGAAGCAAAGATGTCACAGTTAACAGGCCATTAAGTTATACCCCCCTCCTCACTCTCATTACTATGCAGCTACTTTTCCATAAGAACTTGAATTGTGGAGTTCCCATCATGGCTCAGCGGTTGACAAACCCAGTTGGCATCATGAGGACACAGGTTCGATCCCTGGCCTTGCTCAGTGGGTTAAGGATCCAGTGTTGCCTTGAGCTGTGGTGTAGGTCACAGATGCGGTGTGGATCCCACGTTGCTGTGGCTGTGGCTTAGGCCGGCGGCTACAGTTACGATTCGACCCCTAGCCTGGGAACCTCCATATGCCACAAGTGTGGCCCTAAAAAAAAAAGACACCGCCCCCCAAAATTTGAGTTGTTTTTAGCACACCACTGTATTTGTAGGGAAACACAATCAGACTTAACATAAAATGCACAGTAAATGCTGCTAATGAGGACAATAAGAATTGATGGCTTAAAAGGTTATAAATAAGGACAATATGGGCTATCCATTTAGGAGAAGGAACTGTTATTTATGGAAGCACAGAGTACAGCGCCCTGTGGCAGTTTCCTTTATGTAAATTACTGCAGATGACACTCCATATACACATTCGGTACAGACAACAAGCTATGAAGAGGGTAGTATTGTCTCCTATTATAGATGAGGAAAATGAGACCCGTTTTTCCACTTCCCAAGTCACCCATAAGTGTCTTGCCCAAGGTTTCAGCCAGAAAGTGGAAGATTCAGGGTTCAGCTCTAAGTCTGCTTAACCCTAAATACCAAGATCTTTTTTGCTCCTTTTTAGGGTCGCACTCGAGGCATATGGAAGTTCCCAGCCTAGGGGGTCAAATCAGAACTACAGCTGCCGGCCTATACCACAGCTTACAGCAACTCGGGATCCGACCTGCATCTGCGACCTACACCACAGCTCACGGCAATGCCGGGTCCTTAACCCACTGATCAAGGCCAGGGATCGAACCTGCATCCTCATGGATCCTAGCTGGCTTCATTAATTGCTGAGCCACGAAGAGAACTCCAATACCAGGATCTTTACATCACTATACCTCATCTCCAACTGAACTAGAATGTTCTCTGTCACCTGATCTTTCTTTTCCTTTCATCCAGAATGCCTCTGCAGGTGACCACTCCCACCTGAACCCATCCAGCTTTCCAAAGTTCACCTCAAAACTGTCCCTGCTCCACATAACCTGCTTCCCTTCACAACCAAACACCAGCACACAAAGCCCCTCTCAGCACACTGATTTTTTGCCTTATTAAAGACCTATTTGTGTACTTAATGTATTCCCAACCATTAACTGCAGACCCCTTGAAGGCACAGGTTTTCTATGTGTAGGACAGATAATCGATGGTGTGTGGATTTGAATACATGTACTAAATTATTTGAACAGGTCAAAAAGTTGGCAAATGAGGCTACAACAAATGTATATATAGAGTAGGGAATGCAATAGTTGATTATCCACAGTTTTTATTATTAAAATTTTAATTTATTAAAATAAATACCAAATTTATGCAGTATACACTAGTATTATATAATTCATGTGCTTCCTTTTGAGCCAGTTTTAAAATCATCATGTACCTATAGGCAAAAAGCATTCTGAAAAATAGAAGAATGAACCTGTATTCATGAATAAGTTGTTGGTTTTTTGTTTTTTGGCCGCACTGGTGGCATATGGAAGTTCCCAAGCCAGGGATCGAACTTGCGCCACAGCAGCAACTCAAGCCACAGCAGTGATGACACCAGATCCCTAACCCATTGCACCACAAGGGAACTCACAATGAATAAGTTTTAAATGAATCTTTCAATTACAAAAAATCAATTTTAAGACATTTGATAGACATCTTGTGTAATCTTCTAAGACATTTCTTTCAGGAAAACTCTACTTACCTTAATACGTGACAAATTAAAAAACTCATGCAATGTTACAGTTAGAAGGGAACTTAAAAATCATTCAGTCAAATTCTTTGATTTTGCAGTTGAAATAGAAGTTGAGTGATGAAATCTTAGCTCAAAGTCACACAGCTAGATAGTGCCAGTCTAGAACTCGTTTTTTCCATAAACTCTGAACTCCAGAGGAAAGACTGCTGGCAGCCTATGTTAATATTCATACAGAGTCCCAGTAACAGAACCCCAATTTTATTTAAGGGTTACACACAACCTCTAAAAGATGCTTCCTGGACTCCCTTGCAGCCAGATGTGGTCTTGAGACTACGCTTCAGCCAATGCAATGCAAGGGTAAGTGTGTAGCCTTTTAGGGAATCTCCTTAAAAGGGAGGGGATACACCATTCTCATTTCTCTTCTTCCTTCTTGTTGCCTGGAATACAGGTACAATGGCTGTAGTTCCAACAGCCATCTGGGACCATGCGGACAAGGGGCCCACCTTGGAGGCTAATTAAGCAGAGAGCTAGAATGAGTCTGAATCCCAGATTATCTCAAGAAGTCACCTTGAGACAGCCTATCTCTGGACCTTCTTTTATGTGAAAAAATAAATGAATACATTTCTACATTACTTAAGAACCGCTATTTTGAGTTTCCAGTTATATGCAGCCAAACACATCTGACTTGCCCGCCCCCCCATAAACCCATTCCTCTCCAGACTCAGGAAATGGCAATTTCAGTGTGCTGACTGCTTAGGCCAAAAGCCTTGGAGTCAGTATTAGTGACTTTGTTTCTTTCATATCCCACAATCATCCTACCAGGAATTTTTTTTTTTTTTTTTTTTTTTTGTCTTTTGTCCTTTTAGGGCCGCACTAGTGGCATATGGAGGTTCCCAGACTAGGGGTCTAATCGGAGCTGTAGCCACCAGCCGACGCCACAGCCACAGCAACGCGGGATCCAAGCCACATCTGCAACCTACACCACAGCTCACGGCAACGCTGGATCCTTAACCCACTGAGTGAGGCCAGGGATCGAACCCGCAACCTCATGGTTTCTCATCGGATTCGTTAACCACTGAGCCACGATGGGAACTTCAGTCTCTTGAACTTCTTACTATCAGGTATGTTCCGGTCTCCAGGTGCACTGCTCTGGGGAACCCTTCCCCAGATGCCCACATATTACCTCTCTTACCTCGTTCAGGCCTCTTGCAAACATCACTTAAAGAGGAAGGCGTTCTCTGACCACCCTCTCTAAGTAGAATCCCACCCTCCTAGCTACTTTCTACTCGTTCCCCAGCAGAGTTGCCACCACGTGACACATGACGTTTGTTTATATTCATTGTCTATCTCTCCCCGATGGACCCCTCAATGTTGCTTCTCAGAGCAGCTTGCTCTCCCTGTGAAAACGGGTTAACTATTGGCTGACAACAAAAATAAGCTGGCTCCACCTTATTAGTTAATGGAGAAGCTCTATGAGGGTAATATGATTTTCTGTGCTAATAAAAATTATTATTCTTATAGTTAACAGCAACCACAAAACATTCCCCAAAAAACTGGAATAAAAATGATGGGCAGCAGGAGGCCGGGCCAGTTTGTAAGACAGGCTCCAGAACCAAATGCCCTTTTATAGCAGCCCTGAAAGATACAAAGCCTTTTCTTACTGTTCTCATATGACCTCTTCAGGGACAACAGGGGGGTCAGACTGACCACTCATTATCTGGTGATGAACACAGCTGTCCTCTCATAACTCTCCAGCTTGACAGAAAATCCTGATGATTTATTAATGTTTTTAAAAGCATGAAGAAATAAAAGTCCACTAAAACAGATTTCTCTTTTCATTCACAAACAGCTTATTTCTTGTCAAAGTCAGGAACTTTTCCGTTGGACTTGTAACTTGAAATGAGAAATCTTTTTGGTAAACTACTCACTAAACAGACATTTTTGGAGACAATGTATTACTAGTATTTGTTTTCCTGTGGAGAAAGAGCAAAGCCTGACAGAACATCAGAGTTCCCATCTTCAAAGAATTTCAACAAGCCAAATCTAGTTTTTTTCATTCTTTCTTTCTTTTTTGCTTTTTAGGGCTGCACCCGCAGCATCTATGGAAGTTCCCAGGCCAGGGGTGGAAAGGGAGCTGCAGCCGCCAGCCTACACCGCAGTCACAGCAACACCGCCGGATCCTTAACCCACTGAGCAGGGCCAGGGATCAGATCCGAGTCCTCACAGATACTAATCAGGTTTGTTACCACTGAGCCACAACAGGAACTCCCAAGGGGGGGGGGGAGTTTCTTTTAAGAACATTTCCAAGGAAGAACAGCAAGCTATTTCTGAGGTTTTGCTTCAAAAACACAAACTCTTCTCATACATTCTTGATGATTGGTGCTTCTGGCTGCTAAAATATTCCTTCTTTGAAAATGTTCCTTCTTTGGGAAAAAAAAAAAAAAAGAGTATAGCTCCCAAGAAAATTAAGAGCCTAGCTTTGAAGACAGAGCTCCCTGCATCTGAATCCCATCTCCGCTAGCTGTGTGTCCTTTGACAAATCATCTCACTTCTCCTCGCCTCAGGCTCCCATTCCAGAAAACCAAGGTAAGCTTCACAACCACCCTGGAAAATCAATGGCTATTAAAGGTAAGAAAGTGTAGGGAGTTCCCGTTGTGGTTCAGTGGAAACAAACCCGACTAGTATCCATGAGGATGAGGGTTCAACCCCTGGCCTCGCTCAGTGGGTTAAGGATCCGGCGTTGCCGTGAGCTGTGGTGTAGAACGCAGACGTGGCTTGGATCCCATGTTGCTGTGGCTGTGGCTAAGGCCGGCAGCTGCAGCTCCGATTCAACCCCTAGCCTAGGAACCTCCATATGCCGCAGGTGCGGCCCTAAAAACAAAACAAAACAAAATAAGATAAGAAAGTGTATAGAGCACAGGGTCCAGCACCTACTAAGTAGGTGCTCAGTAAATGTTGCCACTTCATAAACAACTATCTACAGAAGCCCACCCAAGCCATCAGCACTTTTAAATGTAATATATAAAAATAATTGATTTTTTAGAGCATTTCGGAAATATAGAAAAGGATGAATAGAAAGCCTATCACCATGGAGTTCCCATCGTGGCTCAGCGGAAACGAATCTGACTAGCATCCGTGAGGACGCAGGTTCGATCCCTGGCCACGATCTGTGGGTTAAGGAGCTGGCGTTGCCGTGAGCTGTGGTGTAGGTTGCAGAGATGGCTCAGATCCCGTGTTGTGGTGTAGGCCAGCAGTTACAGCTCTGAGTCTACCCCTAGCCTGGGAAGCTCCATATGCCACAGCGAAAAAAAGAAAAAAAGAAAACCTATCACTAGTACTACATGGATAAAAACGTCCCCCAAACAAAAGAGGAGTGCTGTGGGCTGTAGATCATTTTCTCTCTAACAACTTTGAAATAGCGACCTCTGCTGGCCAGTGGAAAACACGCGCTTTCCAACCAACTCCGAAGTGAGCAAGGGTTGAGTCAGCCAGGCTTGGTCCCTGGCCCTGGAACAAAACCCAGGTGTTGCATTACAAGGGACAGAAAATCGTCACAAGGGTTACCACGATGTAATTGCAATGTTAACAAAGTTAAAGGCCGGCCTTTCCATTTGCTAATCCGCCCAGAAGATTCTTTTTTTTAAATGCCGTTGTCTCCTATTTTTAAAATGTCATAATTGCATGCAAATGTTACAACTGAAAAACAACGCAAGGGGCATTAAAAATCAATCTTCCATGTAAGCCTCAGATTTTCCAGCATGATGATCCAAAAGCAGAAGTGGTGACAAATGTGTAGAAAACAGAGTGAAAAAGTCAGAATGCATCATTAAGAATACTACAACAAAAGGAGAAAAAAATCTTTGGGAACACATGTCTGATTTAGCTGCGGTAAACTGCCAACTACAAAGAAGGCTTTAAAAAAAAAACCCTACAAAACTCTCAGAGATATGACCCAAAAATTCAATCAGGGAGCAGTCATGGCCCTTTTCTTCAGGCAGAAATATGCTTGATGGAAGAGACAGCCCAAGAATCTGTTGGCTGGCATATTTTGCCATGAAACACATTTCCACCTCTTAAGTTACAAAATAAAAGAGGCTGCAAACTAGCAGCCACGGGGCTGTGTGGTTTGATTTGGCACTTACTTTATCTTTAACTAATTTCTAACACCAAGGCACAGAGGGTTAAGAATCCAATTGCAGTGGCCAGGGTCGCTGTGAAGGTGCAGGTTTGATCCCTAACCTGGTGCAGTGGGTTAAAGGACCCGGCGTTGCTGCAGCTGTGGTGTAGGTCGCAGCTGTGGCTTGGATTTGCTTGGGAACTTCCATATGCCGTGGGTACAGTCATAAATTAAAAAGGGCGGGGGGAGATTTCACAGCAAAATCTGGATTTCTTCCTTCTTAAAAACAAATGGGGAGATCTAGACACACCAGGCAAGAGTTCTCCCACAGCAGCAATCAACCAGTGCCAAGCAGCAGTGGGCCCTTTGATGGCACGTGTGCTCCCCCCTTGCTGTGTTCCTTATCCCGAGGGCTTAGTCATCACACCACCTGTCTGAAATTGTAAGCTCCAGTCTGAGACTCTGGGTTTTTGTTTATTTGTTTTTTCTTTTTTGGCTGCCCTGTGGCACATGGAGTTCCTGGGCCAGGGATCAGAAGTGAGCTGCAGTTTTGACCTGCTCTGCAAGCTGCAGCAACGCAGGATCAAACCCACGTCCCAGCGCTCCAGAGATGCCACAGATCCTGTTGCATCACAGCGGGAACTCCGACTGTGAGTTTTTAACCACCCTAAGGCACTGATAATGAACTGAATTCAGTTAAAACAATTACCAACCATGTGCAAGGTAATTCAGTAGGCCCTGGCGATATAAATAATAAGATGTGATCCTTGAACCCACAGAACTCATGTATCACCACTTCCAGTGAGACCACATAAACTGGTTAATTATAATAAGACATGTTCATTGAAAAGGCACAGAAGTGGTAAAGACAAAAGAGATTAAATTCAATTTCTAGCTATTTGAGATGCTGCTCGGCCCACTGAGGTTCAGCCTTTCTTCTTTCCTAACATATGCATTTAAGGGTACAAATTTCCCACGAAGCACGGCATTAGCTATATCTCACCAGTTTCAACATGTATTATCACTTCTTTAAAATCATTTTCCTAATTCCCACTTCTGTTATTTTCTGTGGGCGATTCTGACTCGTATTTCTTCATTTCCAAATATATGGACTATTCTAAGTATCATTTTAAATGACCTCTGCCTTAATTGCTTTACAGATATACTCTAAATCATTTTTAGCCTTTGAAATTTGCTGAGACTTGCTTTACAGATCAACCAATATGTTGAATACTCTATATCAATATATATACACACATACATACAAAATATATACTGACCTCTATATAGATCATAGATCTATGTGGTAAATGTTCAGCGTGAGCTTGAAGAAAATGCCTGTTTTCAGTTGTCAGATGCAGGGCTCCATGTGTCCATTAGCTCTAGCTTGCTGACTGTGCCATTCAAATATCCTGCACCCTTACTGATTGCTCCAATCTACCTGTTCTATCAGTTCTGAGAGGTGTGCAAAGAAACTTGTTATAATCGTGGATATACCTACTTCTTGTAAGTGGTTGTTTTTGTGTATTTTTGAAGTTATAACATACATAGAGCACATTAATTTTACATATCCAGTTCAGTGAGCTTTCCAACGAATACACCCACATAATCCAAATCAAGATAGAGAACATTTCCAGCACCTCAGGTTTTCTCAGGCCCTTCTAAGTCAATCTTCTGCACCTCTCTCCATTACTATTCTGAGGTTGGCAACATGAAGGGAAACTGTTCTTGAAATGCATACAAATGCAATCATACAGGATATATTCCTTTGTGTCTAGCTTCTTTTGCTGAATAGTATGTTTATGAGCTCCATTTATGGTGTACATGGCAGTAGTCCCTCCTTTTCCTTACGATGTAAAATTGTATTGTAAAAGTGTAGCCCATTTATCCATTCTACTATTGACAGACATCTGAATTGTCTCCCGTCTGGGGCTATTGTGAAAAATCCTTCTAGAAGATAGACATGATTTTGGTGACCACATGCCCTCAATTCTCTTAAGCATATGCCAGTTATTAGAACTGACGTATTTTAAGGTAGGCGTGTTTAGCTTTAGTTAGATAGCACCCAACTACTGTCATTATGTTGTATACTTTAATTATCTATATATTTAAAACCTCATCAGACATTACTAGTTTCTTAAGTCAATATCCATATTTACTATTTTTTCCCATTATGGTTTATTACAGGATATTGCATATATTTTCCTGTGTAAGACCTTGTTTATTCTTTTTTTTTCTTTTTTGTCGTTTTGCCTTATCTAGGGCCGCACCCGCAGCATATGGAGGTTCCCAGGCTAGGGGTCTAACAGGAGCTGCAGCTGCCGGCCTTCGCCACAGCCACAGCAACGCAGGATCCAAGCCGCGTCTGCAACCTACATCACAGCTCACGGCAACACCAGATCTTTAACCCACTGAGCAAGGCCAGGGATCGAACCTGCAACCTCATGGTTCCTAGTCGGATTCGTTTCGAAGTCTTCAAAATTGTTTCTATTCCATCAGATCTCCATCTCCTGCCAGGATTCCAATTACATTAACAAACTTTTTCATCATATCATCTCTGCCTTAATCTGTCTTCTGTATTCTGATTTTTTTTTTTTACTTTCCATACTTTATTCTGAATAGTATCTTCCAACCTATCTTCTAAGTCAGTTTTTTTTTTTCCAGCTATATCTATCTGCAGGTAAACCTGTCCTTTGACCTCTTAATTTAAGTTACTGTATTTTCCTGTCCTAGAATTTCTCTGTGGTGCTTTTTCAAATTATGTATGTGTGTATAGTTTCTACTACATATATATGTAGTCTTTAGTTCTCAAATGAATTAAAATTCATTTTTTAATCTTATTGAACACAGTAGTCATAATTTTAAAAATCTCTGATAACACTGGTATCTGGAGCCCTTATGGGTCTATTCTACTGTCGGTTGCTTTTGTTATTCTCATTCATGTTGCTTCTTCCCGTGCCTGGTTATTTTTAATTGTGTGCAGACATTGTATCTGAAACTTGTTTGCAGAAATAATTGAGACCCAGGATGTTGTTTTCCTCCAGAGAGGATTTATGATAGCTTCTCCCAGAAGCTGGAAACACTGGCAAACAGAGATTACTGCAATTTAATTTAATGAGGACTCTGACTCCACTACAGTTCAGGCAATCTACACCTCTTCGCCCTTCCTTCTAGACTGCAGTCCTTTGGGCTTCCAACTCAAAGCAAAGAGGACTTACCAGCCCCGCTTCACAAGCCCTGAACCCCGAATCCTGTCCCCTGTGTTGGGAAGGTAAGTTTTCAGAAGACACTGCGTGACCTTGTCCCCGAAGCCTAATTAGACACTTGGATACTTGGTCCATTTAGGCTAATTTCTTTCAAACAGGAATTTGATTTGCCTTCAGAAACAGCTGTCAGTCTGTATCTCAAGGAATTAGATGGCAGACGAGAGTATTAAAAAGCCACTAGACAGGGAAAAAGACTAAACCTTTGATATACAAAGAAGCAGAGAAGGACCATTTAGAGATTTGGGGCCCAGAAGCAAATCTCTACCTGTGCCCATCACCAAAGCCTTCCTGTACCCTCAGGGTCAACACCCCTTCTTATGCTTAAACTAAACTGAAGTGGGGATTGTGTCCTTGCAACAAAGAATCAGAATATAGTTAGGGGGGTGTTCCCGTCGTGGTGCAGTGGTTAACGAATCCAACTAGGAACCATGAGGTTGTGGGTTTGATCCCTGCCCTGGCTCAGTGGGTTAACGAGCCGGCGTTGCCGTGAGCTGTGGTGCAGGTCACAGATGCGGCTCGGATCTGGTGTTGCTGTGGCTGCAGCGTAGGCCGGCAGCTGTAGCTCCGATCTGACCCCTAGCCTGGGAACTTCCACATGCCGCACGTGTGGCCCTAAAATAACAACAACAACAAAAAAGAATATAGTTAGGGGGTCTTTTCAAGACTGTAAACCACTGGAATAAATCAAGAGTCAACATATCTTCAGGGAGTTCCCGTCGTGGCTCAGTGGAAACTAATCTGACAAGGAACAATGAGGTTGCAAGTTTGATCCCTGGCCTCGCTCAGTGGGTTAAAGATCCGGCGTTGCCATGAGCTGTGGTGTAGGTTGCAGATATGGCTCGATCCCGTGTTGCTGTGGCTGGGGTGTAGGCCAGCGGCGACATCTCCGATTAGACCCCTAGCCTGGGAACCTCCACATGCCGAGGGTGCAGCCCCAAAACGACAAAAAGCAAACAAACAAAAACTGGTCTAATTCCCTGTCTTAAACTCCTGAGGCCAGATGTTTCAGAATAAAGAATTTTTCAGATTTTAGAAAAGTAATAATGATACATGTTACATAGCACTCCATGGGGTCTGGAACAGCATCTCATAATAAAACATACTAAGGTGAATGTAAACATAGCCCTATTACATGGAATAAATTGTCTACAAAAAGCCTCACATCAGTTGAGGTCAGGTTTAACTGCCAAACATATTTTGTCACCAAATTTACCAATTAAAGAAACCGTCTGGATTTGAGTTATAGATTAAGTTCTGCTATAGATAAAAACTAGGGAGTGCCCATCGTGGCTCAGGGGAAATGAAATCTGACTAGTAGCCATGAGGATGCAGGTTTGATCCCTGGCCTTGCTCAGTGGGTTAAGGATCTGGCATTGCCGTGAACTGTGGTGTAGGCCAGTGGCTGCAGCTCCAATTTGACCCCTAGCCTGGGAACCTCCATGTGCCTCGAGTGTGGCCCTGAAAAGACAAAAAACAAAAACAAACAAACAAAAAACCCACCAAAAAACCTGAAAGTAATCCTAAAAAAGCCTGCTAATTTTCATGTATTTATTGGGAAACTATTATTAGTGTAACAGATAAGTTTACTGATCGGACACAGTTGAAGAAAATGACTTGCAAGATAAGTCAGAAGAAACTATCTAGAATAAAGCATAGAAAGACAAAAATATTAAATTAAGACACAGGTGATACACTGAGAGAATATAATGGAATCCTGGAAGGAGATGGAGTTTATAATCTACAAGGGGAAGCAGATTTGTAATCAGTTATGTGACTTTGATGTCATGAACTCCAAAAAAAGAAAGAATGACAATGCACTGAAGAAAAAAAAAAAACCCCGCACATTGAAATCTGGGAGTATGTGGGAAGCTAAACTCACTGTGAGTGGGAGAAAAGTTTGTCAAGACAAATCTAGGCAAAGGGAACACATGGACAGGAACACATAGTGATGTGAAAGTAACTCATGTCAAAACCCCTGCTGTAATTTCAAGATAAGCATCCGGTTTCTCAGCACTCCTGTATTATCTATGCTATCTAACCATATCCTTCAAGCTTTCTAACAAATGCATCAGATGGAACTCTACCTTACAGCAAATCATATAGTTCATATGCTTCAGATTCTCATCTGAGAGAACATCACACATGCAAAAATCACCAGAACAGTGGTTCCCAAAGTGTGGTTTCCTGACGAGCAGCATCCACTTCATCTGCACACTTGTTACAAATACAAATTCTCAGGCCCTGCCCCAGATTCCCTGAATCTGAAATTCTGCAGTAGGGGCCCAGTAATCTGTATTTAACACGCTTTCCAAGTGATTTCTGATGAATGCTAAATTTCATAACTCCTGATCTAAGATAAACCCTTCTCCCAATATGATTCTCAGATCACTACTTAGAATTGGTTACAAATTACATCTCCCGAAGGGGAATGAATCTGTTCTGAAGTGGAGCCCACACCCTGCACCTCTAATAACTGGCACTCCCCATGAGTCTGAGGTTCCTGATTCCAAGTCTCAAATGTCACTGCATTAGACTGTAAACTCCGGGAGGGCAAGGGCTGTCTTGTTCACTGATAAATTTGCTTCTAATAGCTGGGTCATAACAGACATTTGGTGAATATTTTTAGATGATTAGTTAGTTCCACATCAATGTGCACATCACTACAGCAACTGCCGAGGCTGCTTAGGGCCATGGGGCCATGACTGAGAAATGTAAGGGGTATGTGCTTGTCTAGCCCCCCACTTATATCCCCCTCAAAACAGTAATAATTTTATTTATTTTTTTTTTTCGGCCTATGCCAGGGATCGAATCTGAGACACAGCTACGATCCACACCACAACTGCAACAACACCAGATCCTTAACCTACTGCACTGGGCCAGGGATCAAACCCGTACCACCACAGAGACAATGCCTGATCCTTAACCCAGGGGGCCATAGTGGGAACTCCTGGTTTTGCTTATTTTTAAAATGGTGGTCAGCAGTTTAAGAATAGCTGGATTATTACCTGATAAATTCATTTCTGTTTTAAACAACTGGTCTTAATTATGGATTAAGAGAGCAAAAGAGCGAGTATAGTACAACTACCTTCAGGTGAAGTTCAGACTAAGTCAAGTTGACAGACTGTTAGCCTGGGGCAGTATGATCCGTATGGAAACACTCAGGCAAGAAAAGAAACCTCTATTAAGAAATGGCTTTCAGTACCTGCATCTTTTGTTTAATTTTAGAAGGCAGCCAAGACAATAAAAAAATACTTTTAGAATTCAGGCTCCTTAGAGTGACCATTAAACACTGATCACCCACTAGACTAGTCCAGCTAGGGGCAAAAGCTGATTTCTCAACGAGTGAAACCTTTTCAGGTTTTATAAGCAATGACTCTGCGACTGAATTGAAATGGCTAAGGAAATACCCACGTACCAGAAATTAAATAACTGACCTCAAAGATGTACAGAGTTCAATTAATAGTCCTGTTTTTAAAAACTGTCAATTTATTTTTCTGCCCAATATCGGTGATATACAAAAGGATATAAACAGATTACCATATTTACAGGAAGATACACAAAATAATTACCAAGGAATAATCCAGCAAAGTGACAAAGTGTTGCATATCCACGTCCACTCAACTATACGAGTTTTTTTTATTCTAGGACAGTTTCCCAGTTCTCTAGGAAGAGAAGTTGTGTGGATTTATACATTCCATAAAGGTCAAGAAAACATTGCAAGTGAGTTCCACGGTGGCTCAGCGAGTTAAGGATCCAGTGTTGTTACTGCTGTGGCTCAGGTAGCTGCTACGATGTGGGTTCAGTCCCTGGCCCTGGAACTTCCATATGCTGCAGCCAAAAAACAAACACACACACACACAAACTATTACAAGAACTGATACAACCATGTTTTGTACAGACAGTCAAGAAAAGCTTTTGAAGAACACCCTCTAGGAGCTCCCACTGTGGCTCTGCAGGTTAAGGACCCAATATAATGTCCATGGGGATGTGGGTTCAATCCCTGGCCTCACTCAGTGGGTTAAGGACCCGGCATAGGTAGCTGTGGTGCAGGTTGCAGACACAGCTCAGGTCTCACGTTGCTGTGGCTGTGGTGTCCGTCTGCAGCTGCAACTCCTATTTGAACCCTAGCCTGGGAACTTCCATATGCATGCAGGTGTGGCTGTAAAAAGGAAAAAAAAAGAGAAACACCCTCTAAATTTTCAGGCCAATGTTGTATCAGTGGGTTCATAGGCGGGCTCTGACTTCATCGAAAGAAGCGCTTCTCTCCTCCTGCTGGCCTTCCTGGGGTCCCCCTCCCTGTACGCAGGGAAGTGCTTTCTTTACGAGCAGGTGATTGAGCCATGCCCTCCTCCGGCAGATAGTGTGTGGACTATCAATACACAATGACAAAAAGGAACGGATTTCTTTATCTACTAAATATAATCCAGATTTGGGGAGACAGTTTCCAGATTTCCACTAGGAAGCCATTACGTGAACCGTATAGGGTACACAAGCACATTCTCTTGAGCAAAAGTAGGGATGAACACCTCAGAAATTTTCACATTGCTCAATATACATTTTCCCAAAGTATATGGGAAATGACAAAAACATACACCTAGCCAGACATTTTATCCAAGTAAGTCACAGTTTAAAGGAATCACCCCACTGTCAGTATCAGGAATCCAATGGGTTAAATATCACAATTCTTCTTTAATGGAACATAAGGTAAAGAGTCCTTTTCTCCCAGAATGGCCCAGTCAGAGGCAGCACGGAGAATGGAATATAAAGAGCTGGATGGCTTTAAATTATGGAACTCAACACTTCTCAGTCAACCCAGCCACAGTTTTCTGGTCATCTGTAACCTTCATGTTCAAAATTCAGCTTTTATGTTAGAAAAAGAAAAATCAACTTCAGTTCACTTCAGATGAAAAAAAAAAAAAAAAAAAGGCAATAGCCTAAATATCCCAAACACGTGATAACTGAGAAACTGTCTCATAAAGACACTTTAAGGCCAGCAGGATTCATTTTTAATTTGGCATGTGCTGGCTGAAGGAGTAACAAATAAAGCAAGATATAATACATTAAGTTATCAGACAATTGGCAGACATACATAGCACATTAAAGATTCATACACAGCACTGTGCTGACTTTAAATAAAGAGTTGGGGGACACTAGAAGAAAAAGATAATATGAAAAGAATTACAAGTGAGCATTTCGGTCCAAAGCTAGTCCAGTGAATATCTACCAGCAGGATTTCTAATCTTTCCTCTTCAAAGAAGTTGATCTAATAAGTTATAAAATTACCTTCTGGGACATACAACATACTCATAAGTACAGTAGTCCCTCTGACGTTTGGTTTCCCTTACCATTTGATGGCTAAATTGCTTCTGGCTATAAAGATTTTCCTAATATATTTCAGTTATCTAGTTAACATTGCAAAGGTTGCTCCTTCTGTGAAATAAATTAAGCTTCAGAAAATAATTTGATATAATGAAGATGAGGGTTGAGAAAAAAAGGGAGTTTACTGGTTTTCCTTGCAAAACTTTTTCTCTCACTTGAAAAACTTGGCAATCGCTTAATGTTTTGTTCTAGAAAAAGAAAGCAAAACTCGCTGAGAAAATACCCACACACTTATTATCTACTAGCATGATATAAAACAAATTCATAGACGTCAGTCGACTGTCTTTTGAAAACCAAATGTGAATGTTTAACCTTGTAACTTAAGAACCAAATTTTTCCACATTCCTTTATATAGAGTTAGCATCTGTAAATTGAGACTTTTTTGGACAATCATGCAAATTTAATTTGTCCCTGGAAACAAAAACACAACCTAACAGATTAACAAAATATGTCCTTTAGACAACATTTTTTTGTGACTTTTCCTCCACTGTTACCCTTTTTATCCTTCAGTAAACAGAAACTACCCAAAAAAGTTTACGTATTTCAGAGTGACTAGGAAGGACTGGATCAAGTCAACCTATTTTACTTTCTGAACTGGCTTTACTGCTCTCAAAAGCAAATTCTAAAAAATTTCCCAGTTATTATTATTCTTAAGCTCTATAAGCTACGAACATTTCTACTGCCATAGATGCTTCTGTAAAATTGAATAAAGATTTTTATTATACCACACACACAAAAAGCAATCGGTACAGAAAAGACAGCTTTTGGTTATTCTGTTGAGAATTTCTTTCCATGATTTCTCCCATTAAAGTATAGTTTTCAAAGCAACCACCACGACAAAGGAAGCATCTAATTAGTCCATTTTCTTCTGATCCAAGAATGCTGAACATTTACTGTCCCATCTGCAGTTGTATCAGCAGTGTAATGAACACAGTTTATATTACTTAACTATTCTTTGAACTCCAAGAACTGTTGAAGTCTTTTCTGATGTTCTGCAGATGCTTGCACAGCACTAAATGAAACACAAATTCAAAGCATAAGCTTTATTTTACATTAAGCATATTAAGTGAACCACAGAACACAGAGTCAATATTTTTCAAAACAATTAAAAACGAATAGAAATCTTCACTTATTTAGTACTTCTGAAAAAGTTGGATGAAAACCCTCCTTAATCTAATGAGGAGGAGGAGGGCGGGCATTCAGTAACGGCATGCTTCTACCTTCTAAAAGACCAAAGCAAATTAAGACTGACAAGTGAAGGCAACGACTTTAACCTGCTCTGCTGTGGAACCTGCTGTGCAGAGTTCCAGGCCTTGCAGTAGATTTTCTGGATTTTATTATTTTATTTAAACCAGATTCCAACATTATCTTTGAGTTGTGGAGTATTTGAATTGCCTTTAATATAAAAATCCTTTAAACTAAAATGTTTGGTTAAAATACAATAGACTCCACTAATCGTTTTCAAAGGTAACAGCTTGGTGGTTTAGATTTACTTTTCCCTTTGAACATAAGCCATGTCTTGGATGGGGAAATTGAGTTCTCTCCATACTCTCGCCCCCACAAAATACATTACCTTCACAAAATTGGGGTAAATATATACCGAAAGTAGTATAAAACTTTCTTTTAAACTTTTGGGCAGAAATTGAATACAACGAAAGATTTTGGTCTTCTAGCTGTTAAGAGTCATGTATCATTCCTGAATGATAAAACTCCAGGTAACTGAAGGCCACCACTTTTAAAAGTGTCAAGAGTCTTAGTACAATAATTTCGCTACAAACCATCCTCAAATGCCTTATACTATATATACCTCTACTTTCTTAAACCATGTAGCTGCCACTTATTGGACCATTTCAAGTGTATTTTACTGTTCAGACTCCCTCTAGGTGCCAGTGAGACTGTCATCTCTAACTAAGCGGTTCTGAACTTCATAAAACACAAAGTCTGTGAATTTTCTCATGACTCTTCTATCTGGTAGTAGCAGGCATTATACCATCTCTTACTATTGTTAGTACTCCTGACTGTAATAGCAGTCTTCCCCTCAAATTTTAATGTTAGAGGCTAGAAAAACTCAAATTTGCCTAAACTAAGAGTAAACATTGGGTTAAGTATCCAGCTTTGCCATGAGCTGTGGTATAGGTCGCAGACGCGGCTCAGATCCCGCGTTGCTGTGGCTGTGGTATGTGTAGGCTGGTGGCTACAGTTCCCGCAGCCTGGAAGCCTCCATATGCCACGGGCGCTGCCCTAAAAAGACAAAAAAAAAAAAAAAAAGAGTAAACATGTCTCAAGAGTTTACTTCATTTACACCTGGTTCTCAGAGGGGGAAATCTGAGGAATGATAAACTAGGATATTAGTAATAGCTGTTGTCACAACAACACATAATGTAGTGTGGGCTTTACAAATATATGATCCCGTTTTATCTCTTATTAGCAGCAAATGGAACAAAGTGGGATGGATAACATACCCTTTTCATGGGAGGGTAAACAGTATAAGAACAGTTCAGAGGTTAGGGGTGACAACAGCCTACTGGTTAAGAGTATAGGCAATTTAGATAGAATCCTATGCCTAGGATCAGGAAATTTGAGTCTAAATTCTGGTTCTCCAATTGACTACCTGCATAATCTCAGGCAAGTTATTTAAATCATTAGGTAACTTGCCCACAACTGTAGACAGTCAGTGGTGTAACCAGATATAATATAGCCAAATGTTTTAATTCCAAATCTAACGTTTCCACTATACTATTCTGTCCTGTATTTGTATAATACAGTCTCCAGTGACCTCATCAATTTTGGTACATATGTAAAACGTGGCTCTTCTCAGAGAAAAGAAACTAAGACAGAGTTTCATTCTCATAATTTTTTTTTAACAGTCACCTATCTCCCTTTCTTATCTAAGAAATTAATTTTCCCCTTTTCTTCCTGTTTTGCTTTATAATCAATAGACATCATATTTATTTCATTATCTAAATTCATTGAATGTTTTCTGAGAGTACCCTACATGGCAGTTTGCATCTTAGAGGCAGCCTAGTGTTACACAGGGTAAGAAAGTGGAATTTTAAGAGCAAGAAAGACCTGATTTCAGGTTCATGGTCTAACAACGACTAGGCTGTGCTATCAGCCAAGTTTTTAACCTCTTTGAGTCTTTGTTTACATCTTTGTACATTTACATTAATCTCTACACCTCACAGGCTCGTCAAGAAGAGTAAATTTAAAAAACATATATAGTGGATAAGTATATTGTCTACAACAGCACTGCCCAACAGAACTTTCTGCAACGATGGAAATGTTTTATTTTTTTTATTTTAATGAATGATGGAAATGTTTTAGACCTAAGCTGTCCAATACAGAAGCCACTAGCCATATATAGTACTGAGGACTTGAAATGTGGCTGATGTAACTGACAAACTGGATTTTTAATTTTATTTAACTATAATTAATTTAAATAGCAGTACATGGCTATTTGTATTTGGAGTGCAGATCTAGAAGGCACTCAATAAACTGATTTTTTTCTTTGGTTTTAAAGATGTGAATAAGCCTCTTAAGGACAGAGAATTATCTATAGCTTTCGTTTCCCCACAGAACCAAAATGCTCCATAAAAACTTGCTGCTGCCTCCTTATAGGAGTAGGCCTCATATACTTGACTATGAAAATAAAAGGAAATACACTATCATTTCTGAAAACAGGCTTGAAGAAGCCCTAAACTTTCCTTGTATCTTTTAAAGTTCATTTATAATTACAATAAACATAATTTAGTCAATAGCCTAGTATCCCTTACCCTGCCTAGCTAGATTATTTCATGAAAAGGAAGCAGTAAACATCAAAGAAACTAAATATACACAGGTTTGGCATTTGTGGTTTTCTTTCTGGTTCCATTTCTGAAGGTGTTGTGATCTGTCATTGTTTTTCTAGTATGATTCACAAAGCACCAAGGACTCATTTATGGAATGCTCTGCTCAGCCCAAGTCTTAGTTTGTTGACCAAGCCATAATACTAGAATTATTTTTAATATGCTTTTCTGGAGAGGTATTCATTTTGCCTTTTTTTTCTCCCTTAAGTATATTTTAGTAATCTAAAAAAAAACAATATATAATTCATTCTCTGCTTTTATAACTTTCTATCCCCCCCCCTTTTTTTTATCCATTTGAATGAAGGCCCCAAAGCTTACAGGCCAAATTTTAAAATGTAAATATTAAATCTAAATCTAAACTGTTAATTCCCAATAGGAATCATGAAGGTCCCAAAAGAATACTTTCAACTTGTGAGACTTTATAATTCTTATACCTGTTTCTCTTATTAATGTCCCAAAAGGAAATTATCATGGAACAAAAACACGTAAACTTACTTTAGATGTTCACCAAATGTTGTAGTTATTCGGTAGATGGCAGTTTTTAGTGATGCTCTAAAGGCAAATCTTAATGTTTTATAGGAAGTATCCACTAGGCTTCCTGAAATCCTAGGTGGTTTGCTGGAAGCATGAGGAAGCTTGAAGTACTTGTCAACCGCCTAAATCAAGAAGGAAAGAAAACACATTAGTTCAGACTATCAGGAAAGTCAACTTACACCAAGGGATTAAGGAGATTTCATTTCAGACAGATAGATTCAGAGGCACACACAAACATAAAATAAAATATTTATTTTGGATCGTAGTCTACTGCAGTGCAGTAGGAAAACAGTGCAGTAGAGGCCCAGTCACTTCAGCAGTTACCAGAAAAACGTCCAGACTTGTTCTCTAAAAAGAAGTCATACTTCAACAGCCTTTTGAAAATGCAAAATGGAGAAGTGAAACACAGCTACCCTGCTGCTTATGATGTATGACAGGTAAGAGCACCTTTATTATAAACCTCAGCCCCCAAAAGACCAAAACTTTATGCTTTACATAAATAAGTTTATTTACTAATAAACTAGTTTATCTTCCTTTTCAATTATAGATGATAAAGCGTCTGAGTGAGAATAGGTGGGCAAGAGAGAACTCACAAGTGAAAATTTTATTTATACTTGAAAATATAAGAGACTTAAGTATAGCTTTTAAAGGCCAAAGATAAATATTATAATTATAAAATGATATAACTATATTAAGAGAAGGGAGAAGAAAAGTGAGAAGTGTGAATCTACCTCAGCAAGGCTAACGTCTAAAGTGGAAAGAAGTAAGCCCATTATTTGTAGTTATGGATGTAACTACCCAAAGTACTTAAAACTAAAGTTAAAATTAAAAAAAAGTTAAAATCATTTCTGCCGTCATGTTTTTAATTTCAAGAGCTCTTTTATGTCATTTGAGTGATCCTTTTTACTTTCTATTTCAGCACCCTATTTTTGTTTCAAGAATGTAATACCCTCTTTTTTCTCAGGATTTGGATGATTTGTGTTGGTTTTGGATTTTTGTTTTATTGTTTCTTCCGAACTACTTTTCCTCGCTTTGCTTCTTTTGGTCTCTATCTTCTGTACTGGAGACTTTTCTCAAAAATCTAGTGATCCCTGGCTCCTTACTGAGATGGACCTCCTAAAGAGCTGACCGAAAGCCCCATGTACACAACTGGAGATAACTGACAATGGCTCCGGGTACAGAACTGGAGATTACTGACAACAGGATTCACAACAGGTCATCTGTGTATACGTTCCTGGGGTGAGTACTGAACTCAGTAACTTTCGGTCTTTCTTCTTGATTTAATCAGAGTTCTCCAAGAAGAGTCCTCCAGTAGCCTGTCTGCAGGGCCTGGTCCCTTGTGCTCAGGGGAGCCAAGCGGGGAACAGAGCTATCAAACACATCCCTATGCTTTTAGCAGAGTACCCACAACTGGGAGCCTCCCAGTCCAAGGACCCAGTGTTCTACTCACTCTAGAAGATAAAACCTCGACTTTTGCTGGAATGAGGGAAAAGCACCACCTAGGAGAATCTAGTGATCTAACTGGTTTTCAAATAACTCTCATCCAAATCTTGTTTTGACACCTGTCCCTGCAGCCTTAGTCCTAGAGTAATTGGTGCTTGTCCCTCTACCAACTTCAGATTGGCCTCTGGAATCTACTTAGTATCTATCTCAGCCATCTGCTCTCCAGCTTTGAAAACTTTGTTGCTGCTGTCTCCTCTCCTACTTATGGATTTATGTCTTTTTAAAAGTCCTTTTACTACAGTTTAACAGAGTTTAGGGGAAGGAACAAGATTTGATACGTGCATTCAGTCTGCCATTATAACTGCAAGCCCAATCATTTATTCTTTCAACAGTAGCTTGTTAGCGCGTGTCCCAGGGCTGAGATACACTTGAGATAATTTCAGGCAGTAGGGGAGATGGAATTCGGTGACATACTTTAACAATATTAAGTAACACTGAATCATAATAGAAAAGTTTCTTCTTTTTCAATTTCCTTGCAAACCTTCTGATAAACTCTCAGTATACCAGGAAAAATCACCATCATCACTTACACCTGGGTTCAATGGACCCTTTTTTTAGTCTTTTTATAAAAAATTTATACAAGAATAGCATAATAATGTAAAATAACTTTATAGAAATTTAAATAAGATGATAAACATATTTTCCACATTTCGAAGATACATCTTTGAAGATATGTCTTTTGAATGCAACTAGTTGCTTATCAGCGATCATGAATAAATCTGGAACATATCCATCTTGTAATACTGCTTTAACACTGAAAATATTATCTCCAACAGGTTCTAACTTATCATTACTTCTGGTTCCTTTTCATGCATCTGCACCATCAAAAATATAATATTTTTTAAAAACTTTTGACAGTTCTTAATTTTGTTGAAGAGTTCAGCCATTTTCTTTGGACCCTAACTGTGCAAAACATTTTCATTCTTAGGTCTATAAAGATGAATTGAAATGATCAGTCAAATATAACAATATTTTATTGTATGTGACTTTTTTCATTTCAACATCATCTGTTTCCTTCTACTCACCTTTGAATACACATTGGTATGCCATCAGCATGTATCCACTTATGAATCATAGAAAGTAAACTCTGGTGTACAAATAGCACAGAAGATGAAAGAATGTTGTTATATGTACTTTTAGCAAAATGGGATGATTTAGGTTCTGAGTATAAAATATTGTGGGACAAAGCCCTTCCTGTTGAATGACTTAGTAGATGAGAATATCACATACATTTCCTTTTTCTCCTTAAAAATTCATTGTTCTGTCATCAATTCTTGCGTTTGAGAGAATATATCTAGAATATTATTATCTGAAGATTCACAGTCTGAAATTCCTCTTAGGTGACCAACTTCACCATCATCATTAAAGTCTAGAGCTGTGGCATACAATATGGTATAAGACAGATGTAGCCACTGGAAGTTGAAATGTGGCACGTCTGAACTGAGATATGCTGTACGAGAAAAACAGCAGATTTTGAAGACAATATATAAAATATAAAATGTCATTAATAATTTTATAAATTACATGATAAAACCATACCACTTCAGATACACCGAGTTAAATAAAAGGTATTATTAAAATTAACCTTACTCTGTTGTGTTTTGTTTTCTTTTCTTTTTAAGGCTGCACTCCTGGCATAAGGAAGTTCCCAGGCTAGGGGTTGAATCAGAACTGCAGCTGCTGGCCTATGCCAACAGCAACATGGGATCCAAGCCACATCTGGAACCTACACCACAGCTCACGGCCGGATCCTTAACCCACTGAGTGAGGCCAGGGATAGAACCCACATCCTCACCGATACTAGTCAGATTTGTTCCACAGTGGGAACTCCACTCGGTCTGTTTTTTTAATGTAACTACTAGAAAATGTAAAATTACACATATGGATGGCATTATTTTCCTACAGAACAGAGCTGGTCTACAGTGCTGCCTCTTTGCATTTATCTTCTGATTCATCTAATATAATTATTTAACATTATGGCAATTTTCTTCCCTTTGAAAAATTTTAATATCTAAATTAGCAACTGCATTTAAGGAAAGCTTAAAAAATCATAAAATCCAGGCGTTCCCATTGTGGTATAGCAGAAACGAATCCAACTAGTATCCCTGAGAATGCAGTTTCGATCCCTGGCATCACTCAGTGGGTCAGAGATCCGGCTTTGCTGTGAGCTGTGGCATAGGTCACAGACACAGCTTGGATCCCATGTGGCTGTGGCTGTGGCTGTGGCGTAGGCCAGCAGCTGCAGCTCCAATTTGACTGCTGGCATGGGAATTTTCATATGCCATGAGTATGGCCCTAAAAAGCAAAAAAAAAAAAAAAATATATATATATATATAAATATATATATATATATAAAATGCACGTTCACATTTAATTTTTTAAGAATATAAAGTGTTCAGACTGGTTATATACCTTTTCTTTTTTTTTTTTTTTT
>PVHT020000066.1:20821936-20851490 GCA_004024745.2 Catagonus wagneri | reverse complement strand
GGGTTCCTAGTCGGATTCATTTCCACTGCGCCACGACGGGAACTCCATATACCTTTTCTTGAAAGATAATGCAATACTATATGATTTCATCATTCTCCTATTTTCTTATTGGTCTTTTTACCACAACTGTAATAACTGATGTGTAATGCTGAAATAATTCCTAGGATGATCAAATAGAAAATTGTTCCAAGATACTAGAAATGTAAAATCTCTAAGACCTGGTAATACATCTTAGATTTTAAAACAGTCCAAAAGTTAATTGTAAAAGAATGAATTTTTTTTTTTGCGGGGGGTGCACAGCCACGGCATGCAGAAGTTCCTGGGCCATTGATTGAACCTGTGCCGCAGTAGTGACCCAAGCCACAGCAGTGACAATGCCAGATACCCACTGGGTCACCAGGGAACTCCTAAAAGAATGAATTTTATTTGACCGTTTTCTCTTCATTCTTTGAAAGACCTCTAAGAAAGAATGAAAGTCATAAAATATTTATCCTTACGAAAACCGAAATAGCTCAAAAAAACAAATGCAAAAATTAAGTGGGACCCAAAAGACTCTAATGGTATAAAAGCTACATTGGGGAAAAAAGTCTCAGTTTGGAGCTAATGTGTCCTTAACACATCTCTAATCCTCTCTAATCTCTTTTTATAACAAAGGGTAAGAAGGCTTTAGGTTCAGGGATTTCAGCAAACAATATGTAGCTAAAGCTTAAAATTATTGTCTTTTCTCATTTTAATTGTCTTACCCTCAGTACTGTAATCCAAAAAGCCCTAATCTGGCAGTAAAACTTGACCTGGGCTAACACAGGCTATTTTAACCTTTATCCCACTTAATATGAATATTCAGATATTTCACTGGAGAAAAGTATTAATGTATCTGATTAAGGGGACTCCACCTTGAATAGCAATAGGAGTATTACATAATGTATGATATGTACACTGTATTACATTTTGAAAAATCCAAAAACCCCAAAGTGTTGAAATATATCCTAGGATTTGAGGTAAGGGGCTGTAGACCTATATTCTATTTCTAGCAAATCAAACTAGTTTTCCTTTTATAATAGTGATACAAAATTTCCTTTTAAATAAACTTAACTTAAAACCCTAAGTAAATAATAGTTCATTTAGGTGGCATATAAATATGACTAAAATTATAACAAGTGTATGATAATGAACAATTATGCAAAAACTATGAATGCAGTAGATGATAATTTAAATCTAGGAAATACTGGTTTACAACATTTAACAATGTGCCCCATGGTTAGGAGAACTGAAGTATGTACTTAATCAGCTGTGAGATTAAACACGTATCTACTGAGTACTCATTTTATGTGCTACCCATAGTTCCTGCCCAGCCCTGAAGACTCAGATCATACAACTGAGGTCTTGAATATCTAGTTAAGAGTCATCCCAGACAGTGAAAAGAGTAGCAGTGAGTGCAACACACCACTGAACCACATACTCTTCAGGAAAAATAAAAAATTCCATGAAGGCCTCACTTTGGCCCTAACGGAAGACCAAAGAGAAGCTGTACCATGGAAACAGGTACTTTTTGCCCATTTATATTTATAAGCAGTAGTATATGCACAAAAGCCATATGAAGAGAAAACTTCAGTTGCTTTTCCCTTAATATTTATCTAAAGGTCCACTGGGCAGAGCTTGGAAAATCTTTCATCTCAAGGATCCTACTTATAACCTAGTAAAAAAAAAAAAAAAAAGGATTACTTCACTAAAGCCAGAATCTCAAACAAATGCTAAGGATAAGAGCAGATTTTGTTATTGAAATTATGACTGTAGAGCTGTTTTCCAATCTGAGTGCTACTGACATTCTGGACTGGATAGCTAAATTTATTGATTTCAGTTATTGTGTGCCAATAACTCAGTTAACTGGGTTATATATGTCATCTCAATTAAATAATAAAATAATTCACTAACAAAGCCATACATGATAACCACTTGTTTCACTTTAACTAAAAGTTTTAATAATAATAGCACTTGCTATTTACTGCATATCTAACACTTGTCATTTAAGACTCTACAGATGTTATCTCTAACCCTCATAATATCAATGCAAGATACTATTTCCATTTTAAAGATGAAAACACTGATCTCAGAAAACTTGAATAAACTGCCCTCAGTCACTCAGTGGAGCCTTGGCATCTGTCTGATAGTCACCTAGACTACTTGCTTTTTTAATCTTTAAAGATCTTTTCTCCTGAACAATGTACGGATTCTGTCATACACCATGGTAATACTGGCAACAAAGTAATAAGAGATAACATTTGCCAAACACTTAACATGGGCTCGGTGCCCTAAGTGCTTTACAGAGATGATCTCATTCATTCTTCACAAACCTCTGAGGTAAGTACTATCCTCATTTTCCATTTACAGAAACTGATGATTAGAGATTACCATATTTACTGGTTATATTATGCACTCTCCCTACCCCCATTTTATAATTCCTGCAATAGAGATGTATCTTCTAATTAACAGCATCTTAGATTCAATGATACATGGTAAATTTCTTTTCCAAGGCTGCACAGCTAAGAAGTAATAAGAGCTGGGATTTAGACACAGGTAGATCTGGCTCTAGATCTCACACTTCGGCCCTTCTGACACGCTGCCATTCTACATTAAGGAGGATCAGAAATGCAAGCCCCTGCCAGGCCCTCACAGAGGTAATCTGATATGGTGGACAGCAAAGGACCTGAAGCCTAAAAGCCTGGTTTTCAAATTCACTCGACCATTTATAAGGCATAATCTTTTTTTCTTTTTCTTTTCTTCTTCTTCCATTTTTTTTTTTTTTTTAGGGCCACACTTGCAGCATATAGAAGTTTCCAGGCTAGGGGGTGAATTAGAGCTGCAGCTGTTGGCCTATGCCACAGCCACAGCAATGTGGGATTTGAGCTGCATCTGGAACCTACATCAGAGCTCATGGCAACACTAGATCCTTAACCCACCGAGCAAGGCCATGGATCACACCCACATCCTCATAGATACTAGTCGGGTTCATTACCACTACAGGAATTCCCATATGGCATAATCTTAAATAAGTCATACTTATAGATACATAGTCTTTTTGAGAAAGATTCAATTATACAAAATAAACCTTATTCTAACTTTATGGGATTGTTACAATAATTAAAGAGTATATCTTTTGCAGAACACCTCTCTTCCTTCTGATTTCTACATTACTTCCTCGGGGTAGTCTAATGACTTCACACCCTTCCTTTCAATCATCTACTAACAAGACTAGCTTAGATTCACCTATTTTATATTCCCTGACCATACTGCACTTTTGTACATTATGGCATTTATGATGATTGTAGTTACTTATCTGTATGATTTTGTTTTATAGTCTGTAAACTGGAGGACAGGAATCATGTCTGTCTTTCGCACTCTGTATCCTAGCACATGGTAAACAGTTTGATAACTAATATTTACTGGATGAAGCAATCTGTGAATGGCATAAAGGTCAACTTCAATATTCCTAGTATATCAAAATTTCACCTTCAGATGATAAGGCAGAAAATATCATAGAGTTGATATCCTATATCAAGGTGACCCAACTTTTCAAAGACCAGGAGGCTTTCTAAAAATTTCAAAACATATTTTAAAAAATGAAAATGTTCTGGAGGAGTTTCCATCGTGGCTCAGTGGTTAATGAATCTGACTAGCAACCATGAAGATGCAGGTTCAATCTGTGGCCTTGCTCAGTGGATTAATGATCCGGCATTGCCATGAGCTGTGGTGTAGGTTACAGATATGGCTCAGATCCTGCGTTGCTGTGACTGTAGTGTTGGCCAGAAGCTCAGCTCCGATTCGACCCCTAGCCTGGAAACCTCCGTATGCCTCAGGTGTGGCCCTAAAAAGCAAAAAAGAGAAAAAAGAAAATGTCCTGGAGCTGGATGGTGGTTGATGGTTACACAACAATGTGACTGTATTTAATGACACAGAACTGTAAACTAAAGATGGTTCAAACGGTAACTTTTATGTTATGTGTATTTTACCACAATTAAAAAAATTTTTTGGAGTTCCCATCATGGCACAGCAGAAATGAATCTGACTAGGAACCATGAGGTTGCGGGTTTGATCCCTGGCCTCGCTCAGTGGGTTAAGATTCCAGCATTGCTGTGAGCTGTGGTGTAGGTCATCGATGCAGCTGGGATCTGGCGTTGCTGTGGCTGTGGCGTAGGCCAGTGGCTTCAGCTTCAATCTGACCGTTAGCATGGAACCTCCATATGCCGCGAGCTCGGCCCTAGAACGACAAAAAAATAAATAAATAAAAAGAACAACTGTCCCCGGACATTTATCCCTCCACTCCTTGCCCTTTGAGTAAGTTGAAGAGTGAAAGACCTCCCCTTTCCTTTCATAGTTTGCCTTTAATGATTCACAGTGAAATGGCTGATATTATTGACTGTAAAAAGCAAAACAAAAGAACAGTTCCATACAATTGTTCCTCAGTAACATCCAGAAGCCTATATTTTTTAACTTGCCTTAAATTACAGAGAAACTTAGAACTTACTCTCCTTATTAAAAGAGCAAGTATCCCTCCTACATCAAAAAACATAAAACCAAAAACATACTACAGGACTCCTATGAGTCACATCACATCCCTGCCTCTCAAAATGAAAGGGTTTAGGACTATTATAATTAACCCATTACATCAAAATTGTCACTCAGTTTAGGCCCCTGAACAGAATCCTTCATGCACTAAACCAATCATGAAGAAATCTAGCAGTCATCCAACAAGCACTTAATAAGTGCCTGTCATCTGCCAGGTACCATGTCAGATGCCAGGAATATAGAGATGAGACAAGGTCCTTGCCTCTAACAGGCACAATTAAAGTAAACAATTAAAACACAGTGTAATAAAGTGATGAAATGGGGATGACATGGCAGAGGAGAGAAAAGGTGAAAAAATGTGTCCTAGGCAAAGAAGGAAAGAAGAGGCATCATGGGTAAAGTTAGAGTTAGGTTAAGAAAATAAAATATATTTGAGGAGAAAAGGGAATAGTCCACGGCGATTACTAGAGTAGAGGGCTCATGGAAAGAACAGAAGAGTGGCAGAAGTCAGAATGAAGGAGCCCTATGAAGAGTTAGCAGGGGCAGGAGTTCCCGTCGTGGCTCAGTGGTTAACGAATCCGACTAGAAACCATGAGGTTGCGGGTTCGATCCCTGGCCTTGCTCAGTGGGTTAAGGATCCGGCGTTGCCATGAGCTGTGGTGTAGGTCGCAGACGCGGCTTGGATCCCGTGTTGCTGTGGCCGTGGCGAAGGTCGGCAGCTACAGCTCCTGTTAGACCCCTAGCCTGGGAACCTCCATATGCCGCGGGTGCGGCCCAAATAAGGCAAAAAGACAAAAAAAAAAAAAAAAAGAGTTAGCAGGGGCAAAAGGCCACACAGTAATAATTCAAGTCAAGAATGCCAAGGGCCTGAAGTAAGGCTGAAGCAGGAGGGATGGGCAAGAGAATGGCTGGGTTGTTGATAAGGGATTCTCTCTTAGAGTTCTGCCACATAGGTGCAAAGGACGTGGTGAAGGTATGGAAGGAATCATTGATAAAATGGTTGAAGTGACTGATGATAAGGTCTAAGCTAGACAGGGAAAGATACGTATGTAGCTTAGGAGGGAGGCGAAAGACAAGGAAGTCAAAACGCTGGCAAAGACAGAAAGTGTACAGAGGAACCAAGAGCACAAGAGGCTGGGTTTGGAGGGGTCTTAAATGGCCCACAGATGTCCAATAAAGTTAAAGGCGTATGAACTTTGGAATAAAAATTACATGTTTATCTTTACTATGCTCTAATTAAAATTTAGCATTTCTTTCAAATACAAGGCAGTGAATCACAACAGCATTAGCAGTTCCCATGACTCTGTCTGCAACAGGAATCACCAATATCTTCATATCACATTACTAGCACAGTTATCTTAAAATACCATTTATCGTATCATGTTAAAATCATGAGTTATTAAACTCCTTGATAAATCCTGCTATATTTTCCTGCTCACCCAGAGTTTCCTCCCCCTCCCCCTCACCGAGAGTTTCCTCACATCCTCTGTCTACATCTTATTGTTTAAGGCATTAATTTAAAAGCACATATTACTCGTGATTTCACTTACATGTGGAATCTAATAAGAAGTGAAACGGAAACACTTATTTATAAAACAGAAACAAACTCACAGATTTCAAAATCAAACTTACCAAAGAGGAAACCGTGTGGGATGGGGGAGTGGGAATAAATTAGGAAAATGACATTAACATAAACACACTACTATTTATGAAATAGAAAACTAACAAGGACCTACTATATAGCACGGGGAGGTCTACTCAATGATCTGTAAAATCCTATGTGGGAAAAAAGAATGGATATATGTATATGTATAGCTGATTCATTTCTCTGTATTCTTGAAACTAATACAATAATGTAAATCAACTACAGCCCAATAAAATTAAAAAGCAAATAAAACACACATATTACTATACCACAAATTTAATACTTTCATAATTATATTCTAACCTGATTTCCTTCCTAGTCCTAAGGACTTCATCTTATGTATTTGAGAACATTATTTTGAGAAAAAGTCCATGAGCTTCATTAGACTGCCAAAGGAATCTCTGGTACACAGATATTTAAGGTCCGGCTTAGGTGGCAGAATCCTGGAGTTTTAAAGGTGCAGAATTCATGGGATGATGAGGCCTGGATGATAGTCATAGGTTGAGACTGATGGGTATGCAAAAGAGTACCAAAGAGAAGGAACCTAAAAAACTGTGCAGCCAAAGTGTGGGACAAATATTTACATGGACACTGAGTCACTCATCACAACCAACCTCTGGATATGGGGTGGAAAAGACTAAAAGGCGGTTTGCAAAATCTGTTGACTGCAGAGCGTGACCAAAAGGCCGACTGTGATGTAGCCCATGAGAAAAGATGCCACAAGCCTCACACAAGAAGGGATTTTCATACTCGGAAGCTAAGCACCGAGACACTGGTCCTGTTCTTTGTTGCTCCATTTACCTCTTCCCAGCTCTCAAAAATATGCCTCTGCCTCTTTTACTCTGCCTCCCAGTACTCTCCATCAAACTCCTTCGCTTCAAAGCAAATTATAATTCTTACCGCCCTAATCGAAGGTAGGAATAACTGTAACCAAATAAACAGATTGCTTTCTTTGTCAAACTATGACAAACCAACTGTGAAGAATTAGGAATTTTGATGACGGGAAGGTCAAAGGGAAGTAATTTGAATACAGAATACCTGTAGACCAGTGTGATCTTTATGAAATAATCAATTCAGTTTCAACCAGCAATTTAAAAAAGTGAAACAGAATGGAAAACATTAGAATGCATAGCAATAATAAAAGGTAAGCACTGTTTTATCACTTTTCTAGGTCTTGCATATGGGGAAGGGGTGAACAAGCAGCAGGGAGAGGGGTAAAAGCTGGACCTCTCTGCACATACCTTATTTTGTAGGTTTTCTCTTAGAAGGATGTAAATATTTTGATTATAAAACAAAATAAAATATTAAGAAGCAACCCCTAAAAAATCATGATAAAAGAAGTCAATCTCACTGCATATGGAGTTAACAAAGCTATATCAAGAGGAATCCTTTCACATGACTTTGGAACACAACCAACTTGACTTTACATTCTAATGGGATATTCTCAAGGGATAAAACAGTTCAAAAAATCTTGAACTGTTTTCAGGAAACAAAATATTGATGGTGGTGTTAGTATTATAATCATTCTGAGGCTATTATGTATATTGTAGAATTAAATCAAAGACATAGAAACACTCTAAGTGTCTATCTGCAGAGGACTGGATAAAGAAGAAAAAAAAAAATATATATATATATAAAACAGAATATTATTTAGCCATTAAAAAGAACAAAATAATGCCATTTGCAGGAACATGGGTGGAACTAAAGATTATCATATTAAGTGAAGAAAGCCAAAGACAAATATATCACTTATATGTGGAATCCAATAAAAATTATTCAAAAGAACTTACTTATAAAACACAAAAAAAACTCAAAGATTTCAAAATCAAATTTAGGATTACCAAAGGGGAAACTGTGGTTGGGGAGGAACAAACTGGGAGGATGGGATTAACATATACACACTACTGTATACGAAACAGAGAACAAGGACCTGCTTTACTGCACAGGGAACTCTACTCGATTTTCTGTAATAATCTATATGGGAAAAAAAACGGATGTATGTAAATGCACAAATGATTCACTTTGCTGTAAACCTGAAGGTAATACAGCACTGTGAATCAACTATACTCCACTAAAATACAATTTTTAAAAATTTAAAAAAGGTAAGCACTGTTCTAAGAATCTTTTGGTTCTGTAACACACACCTCTACATTCTGAGTCTAATGTAAATGTACTACAGGTTATGGTCCAAAAAGTTTGAAAGCCACAGCGCTAAGGGTAGAGCCATACTCTCTGAACAGAACCTTATATAAAAATTAAAGCCCAGGGAGGGTGGCTCAGTGGGTTAAGGATCCAGAATTGTCACTGGAGCAGCTCAGGTGGATGCTGTGGCATAGGTTCAATCTCTGGCCCAGGAACTTCCACATGCCACACGTGCAGCCAGCTCTGCCACTTACAAGACTTGTATGTGAAACTTGAGGTAAATCACTAACCTCCCAAACCTCTCTCATAGGTGAGAAAAGGGCCAACACATCTCAATCTTATTTCACAAGATAGTTCTGAGGTTCAAAAATAATGATATGAAATTGCTCTGTAGACTATGGAACAACGCACTACTGTTTTATTTCAAACTACACAGCCAGAATGACAAAAAACAAACTATGCTATGAGTACCAAAGATATGTCCAAATCATGGTTACCCTATCGTGTGGTTAGACAAGTCAAATATTAGAAGTCGTGGAGAAAGAGTAGGAAATTATTTCTTTAGAAAAGGGTAGCCAGGAAAAGAACACAAATAATTAACTATCCATGTATACATATATATCCTAAATAACAGATATGAGAAAGCACAAAGAGGTCTCAAAGCTAAAATGAATTGAGATTTGAAGAAAAGTAACAGTGAAGCCTATTTTTGCTGCTTATCTTAAATTGCCTCCTAAGACCAAAAGATGTACCAACTGTTATCCTTCAGGCCTAGTTCAATACCATTTCCTCCAGAAAATGCAGTATACACCCAAGCCCCTACCTCTAAATGCCTCTAGCCTTCAGTGTTTATATTCCTGATCTGACATACAACTATTACAAAGTAGCATAAAGCATATTACCCAACATGAAGTCAGGAAAGGCAGCCTATTGGAAAACAAGAAGCATATGTTTTATTTTTCTTCCTTTAAGTCTAGAACTAAAAACACCTGTTAGCTTAAAACTATGCATCTAATCTGGTGGCAGGAATCCAATGGCCCCAGTTCTATCTTCTTAAGTCTCTGGCCAATAGGTAATTTCTTATCTGCACGGGTAATTTAATTATAGGTCATTTTCTGTAGGTACAAGCTGTGTAAGGATACAAACTTATACCACCAAACAGAATTCAAACTTCCAAAATAATCTGATTAACATGAGAGGTACACTCTACAGGCTTTAATATCCTTTCTTTTTATTGCAATAAAAGTATTATTTATAAATGAACTAATAAAAGTTTATCGTCCTAGTCTCTCTTAGATTACAATTTTCCAAGAATAAGAAGAGTACCATTATTTTGACCTCCAACATATGTTTTGTTACTCGATGCGACATATAAGAAATAAACTGAAAGGCTAAGGAGAGGGAGGTGACACGACCTCCACCTCCACCCAACCCACATATTACTTACCTCTTGCAGCGTCAACAAAGTATTGAGAATAGCTGGTAGTGTAGTCTGGACAACTCCAAATCTATCTTCTGTAAATGATGCTGCTACTAAGTGAGACAGACCTCAAGGGGAAGAGAAGGAAAAAGTTAAAAGTCAAACAAAATTAGGAAAATCTACTTGTAATACACTTAAGCTAAATATATTTAAATATATTAAATATGATATGTCAATGTAAGCTGACAGTTAAAAATCAATCTACTGATTGCAGTTTTTTTTTTTTAAAGATATACAAGAACCCCAGGCTCAGTTTCTCCATTTATATTATCATAAGGAAAACTTCTGCTCAAATTAAAATACACCTAAATATCTAAGAAAAATGATCTACACAACACAAAGAAATATAAGTGCATCTGAAAATTCAAAGATTAAGATCAAAGTTCAGAACCAATAAATCATAGCTGCAGCTCATTGAGACTGCTTACCTTCCAATGCCCAAATATGCATTTGGGCATCTGAAAAAACAGCCTGAATGGAGGCCTCTGGGTGCTACAAATACAACAAAAAAAGATTTAAGTAAATTCTCCTGAAATGATAATTTCATCTAATCAATTATGTAAACTATAACAATAAAAAATTCACAGCTGCCTCTTAAGAATTAAGACCTGGAGTTCGCTCATGGCACAGAGGGTTAAAAATCTGGTGTCGTTGCTGCAATGGCTTGGGTTACTGCTACCATGCAGGTTCGATCCCTGGCCATGGAACTTCCACAAACCCCTGGCACAGCCAAAAAAAAATGAATTAAAATCTGAAATTCTTACATAATATGACTCAATTGCAATAAAGCATTATGCTACCAACTTATTGAGTGACCCCTGCCAAGTCTAACTCTCAATGTGCCTCAGTTTCTCATTTAAGTTAAGAGTTATATACGCTCAACCCAACTCAGAGGATTAGTATAGAAATCACTTAACAGAATGGTTATAAATGCTTTTTTTAAAAAAAACAAAAGAACTGCCTAAAAATACATATTATCTCTCTTAAACTATCTATCCTCAACCATACTGCAAAGAAAAAACATCCAAGGTTCTTTAACACAGCAAGTGATTGTGGTGTGGAGCAATCATCGGTCCATGTAAAGGCCAGATGTGGTAATGCACCCAGTGAAGCCTAGAAGTACATGTTACATTTCCCAACATTAAACAGCAGTGTCTACAACTCCTTATCATACAACGGATGCACTGGCAAAATCAGAATCAAAAGCAGCGGTTCACTTCCAAGGAAAAGCGAGATCTTGTTCAGCGTCTGCTCAGCCACGTACGTACTGGCTACATGACCTTTAGGCTAGCTACTAGACCCCTCTGAGACCCAGGTTTCCTTATCTGTAAAATGAACACAAAAAGAAAACTCACAGAAACGCTCTAAAAGCTAAATGAGGGAACTTAAGTGAAAAGAGCATTGCATACATAAGACAAAAGGATGAGTTTCCTTCCTATCCTTCTGAAACAAAGCTCTGAAGTCAAACTTCAGACAATTCCTCTTTCTCTCCTTGGAAGATGAGACACTCTCCTCAGGGATCCGACGGTTTTCCCAGGGCGCTAATGGGTAGCCTTTGGTAGATTACTTTTGGTAAAGGTTATTGCTACTTAGATGGACCTTCCTTGCCACCACAGTGAAAAGAACAGTTTCAAGAACTTGAAAGGATTCTTTGTTACATGTATCTATATTCTATCAGAGTTACTCAGATCTTTCTTCCCACCAGAGTATGACTCCCAGAGAATAAAAATGAGGAATGTATGCCAATGCAAACTTTCACTTGAAGGCACTGAGTGCTCTACTAGTTGATACTGCAATATCTGCAGCAGAGAAGATATATTAAAATAATTTAGACAAAAATTTTTCCCCTACACATGGGCAAAGGTTTTCCTTATGAAAGGATTAACGCATGACAGCTGTAGCAGAGAAAACAGAAACGAATCTTTAGCTTCTACCACTGAGATTTACTCTCCTATGGCAGCTAGAGCAGCTGACAGACAAGTTGGAAAGTCATTTAGTGTATGGCCTGAAATACAACTTTTATCTGACACAAGTTTCATGACTACAATTTAACCCCGTCATCTCTCTTCTGAATACCAGATTGGCAACAAAGATGTTAAGAGGACAATGAGCCATGAAGGCTCGCCATGGATTTGCTCATTTTGCAGCAAGAGGTTGCATATCAGCACAAAGTTGCCTGCAGCCAAGAGACTCTGGAGGCCAACTAGGGCCAAGCCTCAAGAAGGCAGTGAAGTAAGATGTGTGTCTAGGGCAGCTGTTGTTAAAATGGACATTCAGGAGTTCCCATTGTGGCTCAGCAGGTTACGAATCTGACTAGTATCCGTGAGGATACAGGTTTGATCCCTAGCTTTACACAGTGCGTTAAGGATCTGGTGCTGCCATGAGCTGTGATATAGGTTGCAGACGGGGCTCAGATCCCGAGTTGCTGTGCCTGTGGCGTAGGCTGGCAGCTACAGCTCCAATTTGACCCCTAGCCTGGGAACTTCCACAAACCGCAGGTTCAGCCCTAAAAAACAAACAAACAAAAAGATGTTCAGAGAAGCATGATGCAAAGCTGTTTGGCTTGCCAGGATCAAACTAAATATTTAGAAATCAAATCCTATCTGCTACTTAATTTCTTACTTTGTTTCCTCTCTCCCCCCATTCCCAATGCTGTAACTACATATCCTTACCTTACTGAAAAAATACATTATCAAAACCCGTTTTGACAAGAAATTCTTAATCTGAGTTGGAAAAAAAAAAAGGAAGAATTAACACATGCAGTTTTCAATTCTACTCAAATATCATATTACATATTTCCAGGTTCTTCCTGACACTACCTTAAATGAAACACTTCACATTTCACAGAGAAGGAACGGTATTTATAGTACACCACATAATACACTGGATAACCAAGACAGATCATCTCAGCTACGTGTCTAACCTTCAAATTAGAGTTCTGTCATAATAAAAAAGGAACTCTTCAGTAGTTCTGGTGATATTTACTGAGACCATATTCTTTCTCAGTTCTCTACAACTGTTTTACCCTTTATCTTCTCACTACCACAAAAGAGCATGTTTCCCCTACCTCCCAAGAAAGATCTTAAGACATGAAGTGGTCCACTACTAGTTGACATTTACAGGGGAAATTATTTTCTTTTTCTTTTTTGCTTTCATTTGTCTTTTCACGGCTGCACCTGAGACATATGGAGGTTCCCAGGCTAGGGGTCAAATCAGAGCTGTAGCCACTGGCCTACGTCACAGCCACAGCAACCACCAAGCCACAACAATGCTGGATCCTTAACCCACTCAGTGAGGCCAGGGATCCAACCTGCGTCCTCATGGATACTAGACAGATTCATTTCCACTGAGCCATGACGGGAACTCCCTGATTTTCTTAATATCTAAAAGCTACATATTCCCAATTGACTTTAAAGTAAATTCATGATATAGCAGTACTTATGTCATAGACAGCCATATGGGATCCAGAAGTTCTGTAATATGTCTTCAGTTCTTTCCTCTCTTACTAATTGATCATTCTCTCAACAAACACATTATATCTCCCATCTTAAAATAAACCCTTCCTTAACCCCTCAATTCCCCCTACCTATTACCCCCTTTCTCTGCTCCCCTTATAGCAAAACTCCTTGAAAGAGACAGCTTTTCTTGCGGCTTCCAATCCCTCTCCTGATCTCTCCTACATCCACGCCAGTCAGAGGCTCATCCCCAACATTCCACCCAACAGCTCCTGTCAATAACTCAATGACCTCCGCAGTGCTTTCTGAACTTGAATCTCATGCTATCTACCAACAGCATCTGACACTCACTTCTCTTTGAAACACTCTTTCCTTGGTTCTTTCCCATCTCAACAGTAACCTGGGCTCCTATGCTATTTCTTATCTCTTAAACCTTTAGTGGTTGAAGTGTCTCAGTTTTTGCATCTCTTTTCTTCTATACTCCCCAAGAGTTTTCATGAAGTCTCATGGCTTTATATACTGCCTATACTTTAATGAGTGCCAAATTTCCATTTCTAGCTGGATCTTTCCCCTAGACTCCCGGCATATGTCTAATTACTCATTCAGTATTTTCGCTTGGTTGTCTAGGAAGTACCTCAAGACTGACAGGTCTAAAATCAAACTCATGATTTCTACATCTCACCTCTATCAAATCTCCTCTTCCAGAATCATCAGTAAATTGCAACTCAATAAACGGCAACTATGTTATTTCAGTTCCTTGGGCCAAAACTTTTAGAATCAACACGGAGTCTTTCACACCACAACCAAACCATAAGCAAATTCTATCACATCTACCTTCAAAAGAAACCCAGACCTTGATCATATTCTAGTCTCCACACAACCACTCTGATCACAGATACCATCATCTCCCACTTCAATAGCTTGACTACTGTCCCTTTACTTCCACTCCTGCCCTCTGAGGATCTAGTCTCAATTCTGCAGCACTTTGCGTCATGTCATTCTGGCGGGTAAAACTATGAGGTGGTTACACACCTCCATTCAGAGAAAACGTCAGTCTTTACAACAGCTGATGGGCCTGATGCCTGCTACCTCTCCACCTACTCCGTCCTTTAGCTCTGCTCTGCCCACACTAGTGTCTGTGCTGTTCCCCACACAAGCCAAGCATACTCCCACCTGAGAGCCTTTGCACTTTGCTATTTCCTGCCCGCCCTCCAAGTCTCTGATCTAGAATCACCCTGTGTGGGAGTTCCTGTTGTGGTGCAGCAGAAAGGAATCCGACGAGTATCCATGAGGACTTGGGCTTAATTTCTGGCCTCGCTCAGTAGGGTGGGGATCCGGCATTGCCTCCAGCTGTGGTGTAGGTCGCAGACGCGGCCTGGATCTGGTATTGCTGTGGCTGTGTGTATAGGCTGGCAGCTACAGTTCTGATTCAACCCCTAGCCTGGGTACTTCCATACACCCCGGGTGTGAAACTAGAAAGCAAAAAAAAAGAAGAATCACCCGGTCAAAACTTCCTCTGATCACCCCACGTAAAATGCTATTCTCTTCCCCACGGTACTGATTCTTTTACCTGCTCTATTTTTCCACAGAGCACTGAGATACCAAATTTCTTCCAAGGCATATTTTTCGTATTTTGAACATAACATGCATCTTACAGTCATAGCATGTCATGGTTTAACTGGCAATTCTTTTTTCTTAGTAGTACATAAAATAAGACTTAACAATTAATAGTACAGTTAACCCTTGGAAAAACTCAGGGGTTAGGGACAGTGACCCTCCTGCTGTTGAAATTCCCCTCTGAATCCATGGCTCCACATCAGTGGATTCAACCAACTGTGATCCTATAGTACTGTAGTGTTTACTACTTAACGGAATCTGCATAAAGTGGACAAACAGTTCAAACCCATGGTGTTCGAGGATCAAGTGTATTCTTTATATTTAAAGGGATGCTTGCTCATCTGTTTCCGTTCACTAGAATGTAAACTTACGGTCAGAGGCTTGTGTTTGCTGTTTTTTGAGTACCTAAAACCACACCCTATCTATATAAAGAACTCAATAAATATCTCTTAAATGACATAATTCAAAGATCAAAGGCACTATATTAAATTAAGCCATATGAAATTGCAATTTATATATTTCAAAACCAGTTAAATACTGGTAATTTCATATAGATCAACTTAATATATGAATCATCCAAAAAAAGGTCCTACTTACTCCCGATGGCTTACTTTGTGAAATCCTTGATGCTCTCAATGTTATATGCAAATATAAGTCCTTATACCCGTATCATCCTACCTGTTCACGTTTATTCTGAATCCATGAATAAATCACACTGGGCTGTCTCGCTGTCTTACCCTCAGCACTAACAGAGGTAGATGGAGAAGGATTAGAAAATTCAGTCATTTGCTGATCTACAAACAAACAAAAACCAAGAAGGTGAAGACTTAGGCTGATTCTCTGCAACTATGACATTTCAAATTCTAGAAAGTAAATAGTCCTTACCAGCAGCCGAAGTCCATAATCTTGGCCCTCTTCTTGTAAGCTGAGGACTTTGAGGTGACCCATAGCACATGTTTACATCAAGAATTCCAGCCATCCGATTCACTACACTGGAGCCAAACGGGGTTGCCAGGGGACTTGCGATATCAGGTGTAGATAATTTTGAGGAAAACAGGGATGTCTTAATTAATGATGGCACTGATGGCCGAGGCACCTGGCTGGATTTTGGGGTCTGAAAAGTAGTTTCTTCTGTAAAAGAACAGATCCAGTGCTGAAAAAGCAACATGATCCAAGAAGGCCAGCATGGAGGTTCTCAAATTTCACACATCTCAATTCTTTAACTCATTTAACCGAGGCTCGGTACATTGTTTCCATTTAGGTTTACATTCCCAACATTCAGATTTTACTACTGGAATTTGGTCACCACTCAAGGAGTTTTATACATCTTTGTCAAATTGGTATAGGCTCTCTTGTTTCTTTTCCCTAAACAGATATCTTCATCTTCAAGGTCAGCTTCTCTAAGCTGCTTTGAAAGAACTTATCAATTTATGTTTTATTTTTAAATGGCAACAATTTTATTGCATTAGGATATGCCCAGGGTTACTGTATATTCTTACTATAACTAATTACTTGGCTAAATCAAATCTAGAGTGTGAAAATGTACAGAAAGAGAGAGTGCTAACCTTACCTCTTTCACCAGAGTTCTTTCAAGTTAACAAAAGCCACATCGGTGGCTAATTTGCCCAGGTTATCTACAAACCTGATCCGTAAAGAGCTTCTTCAAAAATTATCTTATAGGAGTTCCCGTCGTGGCTCAGTGGTTAGTGAACCTGCCTAGTGTTCATGAGGACGCGGGTTCGATCCCTGGCCTTGTTTGGTGGGTTAAGGATCCAGTGCTGCTGTGAGCTGTGGTGTACGTAGCAGATGCATCTTGGATCTGGCGTTGCTGTGGCTGTGGCATAGGCCAGCAGCTACAGCTCTGATTAGACCCCTAGCCTGGGAACCTCCACATGCCGTAGGTACAGCCCTAAAAAGACCAAAAAAAAAAAAAATTATAACTGTACCAAACATTTAAAGTGCCAAATTTTCATTACATGACCTTTTAAGGGTTAATGGTAATAAATATTTGGAGAATCAATTTAAAAATTAAGATTGGGGTTTTTAAGTTTTGTAATTATTCCTCAAAATTAGAGGCAAATATTGATGAGTGATGAAACATGACAAAACTTAAAATAATGAATACTCCATATTTGTTCAGACACAGGATCTTTCCCAACTTAGGAGTACAATGACCTTTCCAATGTGCTAATTCCACATGCTAACATGTAATCATGTCTATTCAAAATTTTCTAAGGGCTCCACATCCCTACAGGATAAAATCTAAATTCCTATTCGTATCATACAAGACCTCCTTTCATTATCAAACATCATCCTACCCATTCAGACTCCTTGTTAACAAATTTCCTTTCAGGAGTTACACTCCCTTGCCATTATTTGCATACCTCCCCCTAAAAGGTCAGTTCCAAGAGTGTTTTTTCATCTTTGATTCTTTGGCTTCTAGAACACTGCTTGGTACACAGTAAGCATTCAATAAACACTTGCTGAATAAATAAATTTTAGATGTTGAAAACATCTGAAACACTCCAGAATCTTTTAAAATCTGACATTCATGCACTTATCTAATCACTTCTCTTTTATTATCTCTTTGGTTTTGGCCTATGACCCCATCAGAGTAATGAAGTCAAAGACAGAGATATGTTTGCTCTAGCCCATACAGTGATTTTTTTTGAAAAATATCAAGACGAGTTGCAAATATTTAAAAAGTGGAAGATTTTCCCCAAAAATTTCTTCAGGATTCTCTTTTAAAGAGGAAAAAGACCAGAAGTTCAGATACTGGGTCCAATTCCCACATGGGAACAGTGGACTGAAGCTCACCCACAGCATCCCATTTCAGAAGCCTGTGCTCTCAAGTTGCCACCCAGCCACTCCTGCCCATTTCCACTGAATGCCTGGCTCCAAAAGGCACCAAACTTTTCATTAGTCTTACATTCCTAGGTATCTCCTACTTAAGGGGTTTGGTGAAATAGCACAGGTTCCTCCACCTGTACGTCTTCCTCTCAGCTTTCATCTTGCAAAAAATCTATTAAGCTATCTTAAAACAATGACTGTAATGCCACCATCCCGAAATCACTGAGTCATTTCAGTTGCTCCTCTCTGGGTGCTGTCTCTCTGGGATACTGTATCTCTGGGATACAGTATCCAGTATCACCTGTGATTCACAGGGCTCTGTTCTAGAGTGAGCTGAAGTTCTCTATTTGACGACCAACATTTTTTGTTAGCCTTTTTAATATGACTGACACACTGGACTTCCCTTTTTCAATCTACAATGTTACTGAGGACTTTGATTTGGTTCTGTACAATATCCCATACATTGGATCAATTTCCCCTAAAAATACACACTTCACACTTATATACATATCCTTAGATTAACTACTGTCTCTTGTAGGAAATTAAATGGAAGCATTTTCCCCTCTCTTAGTCACACAAGGAGGTACCTGGAGAATTCAATTTCTTAGGTTCCCCTGGGTATGATGAAGACATCACTCTCCCATTCGTGGCAGCAGCTTCTTGGTAGAGTACAAGTTTCTGAGTCATATCATTTAAAAGATTCAAACACTCCCTTGAGATGGCTGTCCAGTTGTGCGGATGGCCACCTAGGAAGTACAAATACCAACTCTTAAAATGTAGATAATCTTGTAGAATCCTCTCAAAATGGGGAAAAAAATCTTTAAGAAATGCTATATTACATATTACCCTTTGTCTCAGGGCCTGATTTTCTCAGTTAAGCTACTATTTACCCATGCTATCTAATACACAGCAGGAATTCAATAAATAATTGGATGAAATAATTTTCCTAAAGATCTACAAGCAAACATTTGCTATTTTACCATTAAAAAAAAAGGTAAAAAGACAAAACAAAACAAAAAAAACAAAAAACAAAAACCCACTCTCAAACTGGTTGCTAAATAAAGCCAAACAGAAGTTCCTGTTGTGGCTCAGTGGGTTAAGGATCTGATGCTGCTGAAGCTGCAGTGTAGGTTACAGATGTGGCTTGGATCTGGCATTGCTATGGGTATGGTATAGGCTGGTCGCTGCAGCTCCACTTCCACTCCCTAGCCTGGGAATTTCCATATGCCGTAGGTGTGGCCCTAAAAACAAAATTAACTAATTAATTTAAGACAAACAGTGAAGCATGCTTTGGGTAAAAAAGACCACGGTTACTTCATTAGTACTACTGAACAGACTGAAGACTAAGCCAATGAATGTGTCTAAAGAGCTGTACCTCCTGGCCTCCAGTGACTTATCACTGTGCTTCCTTTTGTTTTTATTTGCAAGAGCCCCTGTTTGCTATCATATCTATAGAAGTAACACATTATTTGACAATGATCATACTTTATACTTGCAGTTTATGTATCTGCTGTTTTATTAACTTAAACTACTGTGATCTACACTCTTAAAAATTCTCTTCTCTTTATTTTAATATCTTAATTTTCTAAGACCCTTATCTTCTACAGCTGTCATAAAAATCAACTGTGCTTCAAGAGGAGTCCAGTGAAAACTTATTTCTCCATCCGGGGTACCAAATAATCATTCTCTCCTTACTTAGGTCCCTTCTTACATATTATCCCCCATTCACAACTCAAGAAGTATACCACTTAGGAGTTCCCTTGTGGCACAGAAGGTTAAGGATCTGGCATTGTCACAGCAGCTCAGGTCCCTACTCCGGTGTGGGTTCAATCCCTGGCCCAGGAACATCCACATGCCATGAGCCTGGTCAAAAACACTCCATCAGTAGGCCCCAGGATGTGTTATACTATTATAACTCAGGACCACTAAGAGCTATGCAATGGTCCAGTTACATTTTTTTCTTCCAGTTTTGAAATATAATTGACATAAAGCATTGTGGAAGTTTAAGGTGTGTAGCACAATGATTTGACTTACATACATCATGAAGTGGTTATCACAATCAGTTCAGTGAACATCCTTTATCTCTTATAAAATTAAAAAACTAGAGAAAAAATCTTTTTTCCCTTGTGATGTGAACTCAGGATTTACTCTAACAATTTTCATATATAACATATAGCAGTGTTAATTACATGTATCATGTTGTACGTTATATCCTCAGTACTTATTTATCTTCTAACTGGGAGTTTGTACCTTTGACTACCTTCATCTAATCCACCCCCTCACCCCGCCCCGCCTGTGGTAACCACATAGCTGATCTCTTTTTCTATGACCAGTTATATTTCAATGATATGTTCTCTGGCAGAAAACATGCCACCCTCTTACAGATTACTTGACTACCTGGCAAAAAACGTACAGAGAACCTAAGTCTGCTAGAAAAGTATTGCTATAGTTGATTTCACGCAGCATCAGGATTTTTTATGCTACTGAAGGAGCAAGGCCCCAGTCTTTTTTTCTTTTTCTTTTTTGGCCTCCCCTTGGCATACGGAGTTCCTGGGCCAGGGATCAGATCCGAGCCACAGTTTCGACCGATGCTGCAGTTGCAGGAATACCAGATCCTTAACCCACTGCACTGGGCCAGGTATTGAATCGGCGTCCCAGTGCTCCAGAGACATTGTCCATCCTGTTATGCCACAGTAGGAACTCCTCCAATCATTTATATTTTTACATAACTGGATTTCATTTCCATGTAACACGTAACTATAGGTTTATTTTAGAATGTGGGAATCAGCAAGTCTGGCAAAATAATGAAAAGCTGATTAGAGATGTAAAGCTACCCAGGTTCTGTCCCCAGTGGTGGTTGAGGGCCACCAGAAGGCTTTCCCTCTAGGAACAGGGTGGAGCACACTGGCACAGGTGCAGTCTCGAGGAGTCTGACAAGTAACAATGGAGAAGTGTTTCAGAGTTGCCAAGGACAATCCTTGGGTTGACGACCATCAAATCTAGTTCCTTTCCACTTTTTTTTTTCTTTTTCAGAAAGGCAAAGTAGCATGGCAGGAGGAGGAAGCTCAGCACTTAGGAGTCAAATCATAGAATTCCTTATTCCAACTCTGACATTAACTGTACTAAGCCACTGAATCTCTCCAAGACTCAGGTCTTCCACCTCAAGATTAGACCACTTGATTTTCATGATCCTTTTTAGCATTAAAACTTCTACAATTCTTAAACTGTACTCTTCTACTCCAAAGCTGTCAACCTACCCCATAATTTCTTTGGGTAAAGGAGTTCCCGTCGTGGCGCAGTGGTTAATGAATCCGACTTGGAACCATGAGGTTGTGGGTTCGATCCCTGGCCTTGCTCAGTGGGTTAACGATCCGGTGTTGCCGTGAGCTGTGGTGTAGGTCGCAGACGCGGCTTGGATCCTGCATTGCTGTGGCTGCGGTGTAGGCCAGTGGCTACAGCTCCAATTAGACCCCTAGCCTGGGAACCTCCACATGCTGCGGGTGCAGCCCTAAAATGATAAAAAGCCAAAAAAAAAAGAAAGAAAGAAAATAAGGGGACCAAAAGAAATATTAAAGGTTAAAAATATTTCTCCTGGAAATATAATTTCTAGCCACAGCAATGCAAACACTTAGTTGTACAAGACTGAAATCAATACTTCATTTAATGGACTCACTGATGTGTGATTTTTTTTTTCTCACTTTTTAGAGTCAAACCTGAGGCATATGGGAGTTCCCAGGCTAGGGGTAAAATCGGAGCTATAGCTGCTGGCTTACACACAGCCACAGCAACTCGTGATCAGAGTGGTGTCTGTGACCTACACCACAGCTCACAGCAACACCGGATCCTTAACCCACTGAGGCCAGGGATCAAACCTGCGTCCTCATGGATCCTAGTTGGGATCATTAACCTCTGAGCCATGAAGGGAATTTCCATGATGTGTGATATTTTAATAAATATATCTCATCAAAAACTTTAAGTGGGAGTTCCTGTTGTGGTTCAGCAGGTTAAAAACCTGACACAGAGTGTGAGGATGTGGGTTTGATCCCTGGCCTCACTCACTGGGTTAAGGATCTGGAGTTGCCACAAGCTGTGGTGTAGGTCACTGAGTGGGGCTCAGATCTGGTGTTGCTACGACTGTGGCGTAGGCTGGCAGCAGAAGCTCTGATTCGACCCCTAGCCTGGGAACTTACATACGCCACAGGTGAAGCCCTAAAAGGAAGAAAAAAGAGACAAAGAAAGAAAAACTTTAAGTGTAACACTTTCTGCATAAACATACCCAGTTACTATTAGGTCCATTACTTTTAGCAATACCTGGTTGGCTAAGGCTAAAAACTTCTTGTCTTCGTGAAGGAGAATATTGAGAAAGCAACATCAGGTCCTGCAAAGCCAAATACTAAAAGGGAAAAAACCAAAAAACATACTATTTAATTATTTTTAACCTCTATATAAAATCTTACTTATGAATTGGGCTCAAGACTACATAACTAAGCGGAAACCAGTCAAAATTTCTCATGAAGGGGATGCTTTGAACCATAACTTTCCTTTCTAGACTGACTTACTTTCTTGCCGTTACCCTCTACAGGCTACCCTAGCCACCGTGGGCTCCAGCTATCAGAATCTAGAGAACTCTTTGTGTTCCCTCCCACCCTGTGGTGGGAAACTTAAAACACCACTTCCTCCTGGAACTTCCCTGGCTTCTCGGGCAGAAACATATACTCACACAGCTCTCAACCGTGGCACTTAATATAATTTTTTGTACTTTTCTCATCTGGTTCCACCCAATGAACTGTGAGGCAGGGACATCTTGCTCACTACTGTGCCCAAAAGGAATGTCTAGCACACAGCAGACACACAACTTGTGCTATACTTTTTAACTGAAAATCTTCATTTTGTTGCCCAGCAGACCACTCATCATTCAAGTCATCATCCCTTTCACGGCGGTCTCTTGTTCTGGGCGCCAAGCAGAGTAAGTGGACCTCACTGCACTTACCACTACTTTGTGTATCTGCCTTTCCATTAAGCTGTGCTATGTCTTATTCATCATTTTACACTAAGCCACTGGCAGTGACGACATCTGCCCAGTAAATAAGTCTTTGTTAAATGACCAAAAGAGTAACTGGTACTTTTGTTTATTTAATATATTAGTCATAATTGATATTTAAAGGTGATCAAAAGTTCAGTAGGTCATTTTATTATAATGAAAAGTTCATAACTTTTCCAGAGTGTAATCCAAACTCTAAGCTGTATTTTCTTTCAATTCTTTTTTAAGTACTACGATCTCTTAATAAGATCACACATACTGTAGTTCTACTTTAAAATTTCAAAATGCAAATTTTTGGGGGGCTGCACCCACAGCATATCAAAATTCCTGGGCCAGGGATCAAACCCACGCCATAGCAGTGACCTGAGCTGCTAAGGTCACAACACTGAATCCTTAGCCTGCTGCAAAAGAGAAATCCCTCAAAATGAAATTTAAATCAAAACAACTTATTCTCACTTAGGTTGGTTTATAAATTTATTCAAACTTCTCTAGACTCTTGATTAAGATCTATATTAGGACCACTGTCATTATTCAAATTTTAAGAGTTCATTGAATATGTAAATACTGTCAAGTACTTCCTTTGATCATTAACAGCCAACAATACTACATGAATGAAAATATCTTGATCCAGGGAGTACCTGTCTTGGCTCAGCAGTAACAAACCTGACTAGTATCCGTAAGGATGTGGGTTCAATCCCTGGCCTTGCTCAGTGGGTTAAGGATCTGGCATTGCTGTGAGCTGTGGTGTAGGTCGCAGACATGGCTGGGCTCTCGTGTTGCTGTGTCTGTGGTGTAGGCCAGCAGCTGCAGCTCTGATTTGACCCCTAGCCCAGGAACTTCCACATGCCTCAGGTGCGGCCCTAAAAAGATAAAAAAAAAGATAAAAAAAAAAAGAAAGTATCTTGATCAAAATGATTTAAAAAAGTGTTTTATTTTGCTACCATGAGGAGTTTGTGAATAGCTAAAGTATATAGTTGTATATCATTATATTCTATGCTTGAAATATTTTTATATCTATACTGAATATAGAATTATTCTAGCTTATACAGATACATTGCAATATATACTTGCATTTTAGTCACTTGTAATGAAAACTAAGAAGGTAAACAGCACTCTGTAGCATGCAGGTGGATTTTTTTTAACACTTTTTTGAGTATTAGAATATTCGAGGCCCTCAAAAAACATCTAAATGCTTAAATATGCTAAGTAGCAAGCCTATTACGTAAGATCAGTGAAGCACGACTGTGTAAAGATACAAAAGGCATAGTTCTGGTACCTTTATGATGAGGGGAGGATTGCTGTTTAAAACTTTTGGTAGGCATTCATCTGACTCTTCTGAAAATGGTGGTTGAACAGGGAACAGATGAGCCTATCAAATATAAACAAATATACAGACTATGAAATGATTATTTTCATGACAATTACATTCAGTAAATTTGAAATTTATTATAAAGGAGACACTACAACCAAATTAATTGTGTTCCTTGCAAAACCAGCTGCATTAAAATTATATATATATCCAAATACACTACCTTCTTCTTTTTTTTTTGTCATTTTAGGGCTGCACCCACAGCATATGGAGGTTCCCAGGCTAGCGCTGGCCTACGCCATAGCCACAGCAACGCCAGATCCGAGCCGCGTCTGCAACCTATACCACAGCTCATGGCAACACTGGATCCTTAACCCACTGAGCGAGGCCAGGGATCAAACCCGCAACCTCACCGTTCCTAGTCATATTCGTTTCCGCTATGCCACGATAGAACTCCCCAAATACGCAACCTTCTAAAATGTTTTTTATTTTTTTGTCTTTTTGCCTTATGTACAGCCGCACCTGCGGCATATGGAGGTTCCCAGGCTAGGGGTCTAACAGGAGCTGTAGCTGCTGGCCTTCGCCGCAGCCACAGCAACGTGGGATCCGAGCCGCGTCTGCAATCTACACCACAGCTCACGGCAACGCCGGATCCTTAACCCACTGAGCAAGGCCAGGGATCGAACCTGCAACCTCATGGTTCTTAGTCGGATTCGTTAACCACTGAGCCACGAAGGGAACTCCAACCTTCTAAAATGTTAACTTTCCCAACTATACTAGATCTCTGCCTTTTAATTACAGAAGCAAATTTAAGATACAAAAATTCTCTGAAGGCACTGAAGGATACAAACCTACAGAGATGGAAAAATAAAACAGAAACACTGATTTTTTTTTCTTTCTTTCCTTTTTTTTTTTTTTTTGGTCTTGTCTTTTCTAGGGCCGCACTCGCGGCATATGGAGGTTCCCAGGCTAGGGGTCTAATTGGAGCTGTAGCCACCGGCCTACACCACAGCCATAGCAACATGGGATCCGAGCCGCGTCTGCAACCTACACCACAGCTCACGGCAATGCCGGATCCTTAACCCACTTAGCGATGCCAGGGATCGAACCTGCAACCTCATGGTTTCTAGTCGGATTTGTTAACCACTGAGCCACAACAGGAACTCCAACACTCATTTTCTAAGACAAACATTTGGATGATAAAAAAAAATGCAATTCCCACTCATTTAAAATCATTTCTTCAACATAAATTTTAAAACTTGTCTTCAAAGACAAGAATTTATTGCCTTATATTTAAATATTTTAATAGTATCTATATCAATAGCATGTAGTTAATTTAAAAGGCTGATTTAGGGAGTTCCCTTTGTGGCTCAGAGATAACGAACCTGACTAATATCCATGTTGATGTGGGTTCGATCACTGGCCTCACTCAGTGGGTCAAGGATCTGGCATTGCCATGAGCTGTGGTGTAGGTTGCAGACATAGCTCAGATCTGGCGTTGCTGTGACTGCGGCATAGGCCAGAGGCTATAGCTCCAATTCAACCCCTAGCCTGGGAACTTCCATATGCCATAGGTTCAGCCCTCTAAGATTTAAAAAAAAAAAAAGGATGATCTAGCATATGCTTAGTAGAGACATGGAAGCCTTCAAGAGATAATTCTCACCATATAGATAAAGCATAAGTACCATTAGTAGTTCATTCAGCTTAGTTTCCAAACATTAAGAACACTAACCCTGTCCTCCAGAAAAAAATACAAATAAATGATGATTGTAAATGATACATCCCTTATGAAGTCTCAGAAGAAAGACCAAAACCCAGGTTCTCAAAATGACCTTGGGCACAACATGCTCTATTAAAATTAAACCTGTGCACTCCAAAACAGAAAAGTATTGACAAAAAACTCAATACTAACCTCTGTGGCATAGATTTTGAAGAGTACCCATGAGACGTACCAAGTCATCAGGAGAAAGACACCACACAGCCAGACATGGTAGAGTAATGAGAGATTCAAGAGGCCACTCACACTGTTAAGAGGCCTATGAAACTGCCTAAGAAAGCAGAAATTACAATTTAATCCTGTGGGGAAAATACAGTCTAGGCATTTAACAGACCTGGGGCCCCATACAGAGAAACAAATCCTATTTCTAAATATTAATGGTGACAGATTCCTCTCCTGTATCCTATAGAGTTCTTTCACTAACACGTTCTTATAAAGAACACAAGGGAGCCTTAAGGGAGGATGAGGCCTAAACCAGCTCTCAGTTTCTCGCATCCACCATCATTTTCTATAAAGAAAGAAGCCTTCCCTAGAGGCTGGGTAAAATTTTATTATAGCTGTTTTGTAGCTTGATACATACTTAAAAACCGCTCAACATGACTAGTAGCTCTCCTGGACCAGATTTCAAATCTATCTGTATACTCTCTAAACAGTTTCACAGGAGTTAAGAGCACAAAGTACTATCTAAAAATAACAAACTTTATTTTCAAAATTATTTTTAGAACTGTTAGAATGCTAAACAAAGGGAATACAAGCAATCTTACCAAAACCTTGGATAGACCAGTTTGCAAAGTCATCATAATCCTATAATCACACACTTAGCAATTGTAAAAACTGGATTAGAACCTCTGACTCTGCTATTCCTAAATGCTGGGATTTTGTTAATCACCTGACTTAATCTACCCTCAGTTTCCTCATCCATATAATGGTGGCATAATCTCTTCAATATACCTTTTAGGGCTTTTATGAGATTTAAAACAGTTTATGTTAGGAGTGTCCAGCATAGTACTTGACTTTGGGGCGTGTGTGCGCGTGTGTGTGTGTATAAAGATAAAGGTTTTTTTTTTTCTTCAGCTTTTAATTAAACATTACTGAGGGCCTGGCATGTATTAAGGCCATAATATCAGGTACTGCCATACAAACAAAACATTTTTTTAAGTGACAGAAAAAAGTACTATATTAAATTTCTATCAAATATCATTATTTTCTTCTTTCCATTCAATCCAGTTTAAGACCTAGGCTAACATAATAAATGACTCACATATTTGGGTTCATATCTAATGATCAAGAAGACAAAACTAAATCTTACCTAGAAACTTTTAAAAGGTAGAAACTGAAAGCTACACTGTAAAACCATAGTATCTTAAAACATACATAAGTGTTATTATTTCCACTCCTCAAAAGTGGTTGTAGGGGAGTTCCCATCATGGCTCAGCAGAAACAAATCCAACTAGGAACCATGAGGTTGCAGGTTAGATCCCTGGCCTCGCTCAGTGAATTAAGGATCCAGTGTTGCCTTGAGCTGTGGTGTAGGTCACAGACTAGGCTTGGATCTGGAGCTGCTATGACTCTGGCATAGACCAGCAGCTGTAGCTCCGATTAGACCCCTAGCCATGGGTGCGGCTCTAAAAAGCGGGGGGAAAAAATAGTGGCTATAGGGAGTTCCCTTTGTGGCTCAGGGGTTATGAATCCAATTAGTATCCATGAATATGCGAGTTTGATCCCTGGCCTCACTCAGTGGGTTAACAATCCAGCATTGCCATGAGCTGTGGTGTAGGTCGCAGACGCAGCTTGGATCTGGTGTTGCTGTGGCTGTGGTGTAGGCTGGTGGCTACAGCTCTAATTCAACCCCTAGCCTGGGAACTTCCATTTGCTGCCAAGAGCGGGCCTAAAAAGAAAAAACAAAGTGTCTGTAAGTAAGATCGTGTGATACTAAAAGTATCACAGTGGTGTAATAATTAAGAGAACAAATACTAATAGAGAAGTTTATATTTATTCTTTATTCAAATAAAGATTAAAACTTTGCCTATGTGCTACTCTCACTAGAACAATAAACCCCAGTGCTGCCACTCCATGGCTACCTAAGACCTTCAGCTGGTCAGGAGATCCAATTCAAATCTAGCTCCTCAGGCAAAATTAGAGTAAAACCACAGTACTGTGCTTCTCTACCAGAACATAGCATAGAATGACTACTAAGGAGAAAAACAAAAGACTGACATGCAACTCAAGAAGTCTACTTATATAAAAGCTGTACCTAACAAAAAATGAATTATCATCGCTTATTTCTAGGGAAAGGAACTAGGTAACTAGAGACAGGAGCCAACAGGTTCACTGCATACCCTTTTATATACCACTGGAATTTTAAATTATATAAACTATGTGTACTCAAAAATGAACACACCTTTTTTTAAATTTAAAGGTTAAATCTAAATAAAATATCTGGAAAGTAGTAAACGTCCAAAAGAATGGAGACAATGAAAAGTGTTAAAATTAGACTTTTCTTGTACCACTTACTCATCTAACTGAAGGTCCATGGCAGTGCTAATCCAAGCTTTGGGAATATGACCTGAAAGGAAAAAGATACCATATGATCATAAAAAGTTAACAAAACAAAAAAAATATTTTTTTTTTTTGCTTTTTTAGGGCCACACCTGTGGCATACGGAAGTTCTCAGGCTAGGGGTCAAATCAGAGCTACAGCTGCTGGCCACAGCCACAGCCACAGCAACTGGGAATCCGAGCCACCTCTGCGACCTACACCACAGCTTATGGCGATGCTGGATCCTTAACCCACTGAGCGAGGCCAGGGATCGAATCCGCATCCTCATGGATTCTAGTCGGGTTCGTTAAATGCTAAGCCACTATAGGAATTCCCCAAATCTTAAAACATGCTCTGGAATTTTAGATTGATGAGAAGACAAAAGGGGACACCAAGACTTCAGTCAGTATGCTAGACTATGTGATTAGGAATGGGCAGGAAGGAGTTCCCGTCGTGGCACAGCAGTTAACGAATCCGACTAGGAACCCTGAGGTTGCAGGTTTGATCCCTGGCCTTGCTCAGTGGGTTAACGATCCAGCATTGCCATGAGCTGTGGTGTAGGTCGCAGATGCAGCTCGGATCCTGTGTTGGTATGGCTGTGGCGTAGGCTGGCAGCTATACCTCCGATTTGACCCCTAGCCTGGGAACCTCCATATGCAGTGGGTGTGGCCATAAAAGGACAAAAAAAAAAAGGAATGGGCAGGAAAAGAGAATAACTTTTTTATTTTGGGCCACACCCGAGGCATGTGGAAGTTCTGGGGCCAGGGAGGGAAGCCAGGCCCTGGCCAACTGGAGCCACAGCACTGACAACACTGGATCCTTAACCTACTGTGCCACCAATGAATTCCAAGGGTAACTTCTAAATACGGGTGGTCCTTGCTTTGCAGAGGCCCAATATGTACCTATTTCGGTTACTGTGGTTAAGAAACACCAGTCCCTGGGGAGTTCCCGTCGTGGCGCAGTGGTTAACGAATCCGACTAGGAACCATGAGGTTGCGGGTTCGATCCCTGCCCTTGCTCAGTGGGTTAACGATCCGGCGTTGCCGTGAGCTGTGGTGTAGGTTGCAGACGCGGCTCGGATCCTGCGTTGCTGTGGCTGCGGCGAAGGCCGGTGGCCACAGCTCCGATTAAACCCCT
>PVHT020000066.1:20753116-20821836 GCA_004024745.2 Catagonus wagneri | reverse complement strand
AGCACAGACGGCAAAACATGTTGTTATGTTGCATCCTTATCTCTCACGATAAATTCACATAACATTTTACAAAAATGAACAACTCAAAGAGGAAACTGGCCAAAAAGACCAAAATGCAACAAAGAAATGAAGCAGAAACATTGGGGAGTTCCCGCCATGGCACAATGGGATTGACAGCATCTTGGGAATGCTGGGACGTGGGTTTGATTCCTGGCCTGGCACAGAACGTGGGTTAAGGATCCAGTGTTGCTACAGCTTCAGCTTATGTGGAGGCTGCGGCTCAGATCTGATCCCTGTTCCAGGAGCTCCATATGCCGAGAGATGGCCAAAAATGAAAAAGAAAAAAAAAGTAGAAACACTGGAAATGGAAATGAAATTTGAATGAAACATAAAACTGGAATTACATAAGAAATAGCTGACCATGGATATGTTGACACAGCTGCTATGTCATCAGCCCAAATGTACAACAACAGAACAGCCAAGCTGACTGCAGTAAATTAATTAAAAAACAATGAAGTGGAGTTCCCACTGTGGCACAGTGGGTTGAGAATCTGACTGCAGTGGCTTGGGTCAGTGTGGAGGTGAGGATTCAATCCCCAGTCTGGTGCAGGGATTAAAAGGACCCGCTGTTGCCATAGCTGCAGCACAGGTCACAACTGTGGCTCAGATTTAATCCCTGACCCGGGAACTTCCATATGCCACAAGTGCACCCATTAAAAACAACAACAACAAAGTGTTATTATTAAAATGACAATTATAAAAGCTATGTAGAAAAATATATTATATAAACTAAAAATAAAAAAGCAAACAACAGAATGGCCTATATACAAACAGAGTAATTTTGTAAAATTATTCCACTGAAAAAAGTAGGATTAGAACATGTTACAGCCTGGGAGTTCCTGTTGTGGCTCAGCGGTTAACGAACCCAACTAGCATCCCTGAGGACTCAGGTTCAATCCGCAGCCTCGATCAGTGGGTTAACGATCCAGTGTTGCCGTGAGCTGTGGTGTAGGTAGCAGACACAGCTCGGATCCTGTGTTGCTATGGCTATGGTGTAGGCCAGCAGCTGTAGCTCCGATTTGACCCCTAGCCTGGGAACCTCTATATGCCAGGGGTGTAGCCCTAAAAAGCAAAAAAAGGAAAAAAGAAAATGTTACAGCCTGAAAATCTATTTTACAATGCTGGATTTTGTTTATATTAATATGTGTTGCTGTTGAAATTAATTTCCATTTAGCTTGCACTGTTTACTATATTAAATAAGCTGCATTTTTTTGCTTAAAATTCATGTTAATAAATTCTACAAGGGAGTTCCCTTCGTGGCTCAGTGGTTAACGAATCCGACTAAGAACCATAAGGTTGCGGGTTCGATCCCTGGCCTTGCTCAGTGGGTTAAGGATCCGGCATTGCCGTGAGCTGTGGTATAGGTTGCAGACGCGGCTCGGATCCCGCGTTGCTGTGGCTGTGGCGAAGGCCAGCAGCTACAGCTCCTGTTAGACCCCTAGCCTGGGAACCTCCACATGCCGCAGGTGTGGCTCTACATAAAGGCAAAAAGACAAAAAATAAATAAATAAATAAATAAATAAATAAATAAATAAATTCTACAAGTTTACCTTAGCAACAAAATATTTCTGTTGCATTAAAAGTTATAAAAAGGAGTATGTTATTTACAGAGATGACCTAAATGACATATACATATATATATATTTGTTTTTGTTTTTTGTTGCATTAAAAGTTATAAAAAGGAGTTGCATTAAAAGTTATAAAAAGGAGTATTTTATAGAGATGACCTAAATGACATATATATATATATATATATATATATACACATTTGCTTTTGTTTTTTTAAGGGCCACACCTGTGGCATATGGAAGTTCCCAGGCTAGGGGTGGAATCAGAGCTGCAGCTGCCAGCCTGTGCCACAGCCACAGTAATGTCAGATCCGAGCAGCAAGCCATGTCTGTGACCTACATCACAGCTCGTGGCAACACTGTATCCTTAACCCACTGGTGGGTGGGGGGGCAGGAATCGAACCCACATCCTCATGGATACTAGTCAGGCTCATTACTGCTGAGCCACAATGGGAACTCCCAATATATTTTTTTTAAGAATACATTTTTTGGGAAGTTCCTGTTGTGGTGCAGCAGAAACGAATTTGACTGGTATCCATGAGGATGAGGGTTCGATCCCTGGTCTCGCTCAGTGGGTTAGGGATCCAGCATTGCCATGAGTTGTGGTGTAGGTCACTGACGTGGCTCAGATCTGACATTCTGTGCCTGGCTTATTAGTATAATGTTCTTAAGATTCATCAATGTTGTAGCCTGTAACAGGATTTCCTTCTTTTTTAAGGTTGAATATTATTTCAATGTTTTATGTAATTCTCTCAATGAAATATTCTTTGAACATCTGAATCTAAATTTAAACATTTAATCTAAACAAGCAATCTTTCAGATTAATCATATACCTACAATTATAGGAAAAATATAAACACAATCAAGAATGACTTTACAGGAGTTCCCGTTGTGGCTAAGCATTAACAAACTTGCCTAGTACCCATGAGGATTCGGGTTCATTCCCTGACCTCACTCACTGGGTTAAGCATCCGGCGTTGCCATGAGCTGTGGTATAGGCTGCAGACATGGCTGAGATCCTGTGTTGCTATGGCTGTAGCCAAGACCTGCAGCTCCAATTGGACTCCTAACCTGAGAATTTCCATATGCTGCGGGTGGGGCCCTAAAAAGCGAAAAAAAAAAAAAAGTGACTTTGGAACTGGTATTTTCTAAGCTGTCAGCCAATACATATTGTAGGATACAAAAGTAAAAATTCTTACCAAGAAAATAATACACAATGCAGAAATTTCTAAGTAGGAACAATGATTCCACACAACTATGCTTAACTAGTAAGAGCAGAGACCTCCTGAAGCGCAAGAATTTGTATTGCTGTGGAAAAAAGAAAACCAGAATCGAATGACACATTCAAATAAAAGGTTCTACCAAAGCAAGCAGATTAATTGTAACAGTCCACATACAAAACACAATCACTATATAAAAAGACAAAGTTTATTCCAGAGGTAAAAAAATCAACTATTTCTGCTGTTAAAGTATTTAATATTTATTTACATTATACATCTCACTGGTGTGAAATCAGGAATGAGAAAATTAATAATACCAATCTATTCTTATCATAAGGATTACAGAGATGGAGTAAGTACAGAAAACATAATAATAATTACGACAGCAGCTAACAGTCTTTGGATGTTTACCACATACCAGGTTCTGTTGTAAGTACTTTACACTTATGGTCCATTTAAACCTAACAACCCCATGAAAGAGGTCATATTATCCCCATCTAACAGATGAGAAAACCAAGGCACAGAGAGGTTAAGTAACTTAACAAAGTCACCAATTAGCCAAAAAAAAAAAAAAAATTCTGATTTTAATGCAGGCAGGCTGGCTTCATAGTCAGCAATCTTAAAGATAATGTATACTTGTGTCTACAATAAAATTTTTCACATGCTATTTGCAAAAAAAAACACAAGACTTAGTGAAGAAGACACCAGCCTAAAAATCGGGAGATCTGGGTTCTAGTGTTTACTCTTTCTATACAACACTAGGTAAGTCTGTCTCCTAACTATCTGTGAGACAAAAAGGTTAAATCAGCTAAACAGTTCTTTAGTGGGTACCTTCCAATGCAGACAATCTAAGAGAAAAGAATCAAATAAGAAAAAAATAAGGAGTTCCCTTTGTGGCTCAATGGTTAACAAGCCCAACTAGGAATCATGAGGTTGCGGGTTCGATCCCTGGCCTCACTCAGCAGGTTGGGGATCTGGCATTGCCGTGAGCTGTGGTATAGGTTGCAGACGTGACATGGATCCCATGTTGCTGTGGCTGCGGCATAGGCCAGCAGCTTTAGTTCCAATTTGACCCCTAACCTGGGAACTTCCACATGCCGCAGGTGCGACCCTCGCCTCCCCCAAAAAAGAAAAAAGATGAAAAGTTTTCCCTGAAAAAATTACACTTGTAAAACCAGGGTTGTGTGCCCCCAAAATGCCAATGGAAGTATTTTTAGGACTTCCCGTTGCGGCTCAGCAGGTTAAGAACCCAACTAGTATCCATGAGGATGCAGGTTCGATCCCTGGCTTCACTCAGTGGGTTAAAGTATCTGGTGTTGCCAAGAGTCGTGATGTAGGCTGCAGACATGGCTAGGAACTTCCCAGGCACGTTCATATGCCGCAGGTGTGGCTCTAAAAAGAAATAACGCATACTTTCAAATTATTAGAAAGATCTAGGAAAATTCAAAGAACAAAGATGAACTTCCCAAATTCTGGTCTTCTTTTGTGTTTCTATTAGGGCTGATCATTCTTTAAGGATTTCAGAAGCTAAAGAACAGCAAACAATTATGGGACTTAGGTAGAGGTTACGTCTTCAAACCATATCTGCCTATTTCTACAGGACCTTATAAGAAGCAGCCCATGTGAATACTTGGTCACTAACCATACAGACTTGGTCACTAACTGGGTTTATTCAGATATTTTCAAAGTGCAAGTTGTGGAACTGCTTCCACCATCTCACCTTAAGGCCCTACATCTCCTATAAAAGAGGCATACTTCCTATACTATTCCTAGGGCAGCTCTCACCTCAACTGTTACTCACAAGGGTTCAGAGAGGCTAAGAAAGCAGGTAGACATTTCAGCATATATGCAGAGAATAGCTAAAAGGCCCTCTTTTTTTCTCCCAAACTGAAATGGTTTTACATTCCCTACTGGATTCTTCTGTGATTTGGCTATTCACATAGTTACTATGTGCCAGGCTCTACACATTTTATCTTATTTAATGTTTTCAAATAGTCTTGTTGGCCTATAACTTGCCAAGCCTGTCTTGGCATTCATTCATTCTTTTGTCTCCTACTCCATGCCAACATTCCCTTTTCTCCTATCAGTCTCATGAAGAATTTGATAAGGAGTTCCTGTTGTGGCACAGCAAAAAAGAATCCCATGAGTATCCATAAGGATAAGGGTATGATTCCTGGCCTCGCTCAGTGAGTTAAGAATCCAGCATTGCCGTGAGCTGTGGTGTACGTCACATACGAGGCTTGGATCCTGCATGGCTATGGCTATGGTGTAGGCCAGAAGCTGTACCTCCGATTTGACCCCTGGCCTGGGAACTTCCATATGCCGTGGTGTGGCACTAAAAAGCAAAAAGGAAAAAAAGAATTTGATAAGGACAAGAGAACTGGATTTTGTAGCAAAGGGAAGTTTAAAGAAAAAAAAATCTAATGGACAAATAACAAATTGGTTAAAATTACTAGATTTTTTAAAGGATCTAATTTTTCATATTATTTCTTGAAAAAAGTAGTTACTGAATAAAATGTATAAGATAAAACTATGAAAACCTCATCCCACAAAATATTTTATAGTTACTACAGTACACAGTCTGGAAAAATATACAAGAATAAATTTAAAATTTTATCAAAAAGGAGTTCCTGTCGTGGCTCAGTGGTTAACAAACCCGACTAGCATCCATGAGGACGTAGGTTCGATCCCTGGCCTCGCTCAGTGGGTAAAGGATCTGGCACTGCAGTGAGCTGTGGTGTAGGTTGCAGACATGGCTCAGATCCCCTGTTGCTGTGGCTGTGGTGTAGGCCAGCGGCTACAGCTCCAGTTGGACCCCAGTCTGGGAACCTCCATATGCTGTGGGTGCAGCCCTAAAAGACAAAAAGATAAAATAAAATAAAATTAAATTAAATTTTATCAAAAGAAATTACAAAAAAATTTCGTAGTCAAACTTTACAAATATGACATTACATGGTAGAAATAATTCATCAGCACTGTCATTTACAGAACCCTCCTATGTTCACTCTCTCGCACATCTATGAAAATAAACAGGCGGTTACTTTCTAATGAGGTTCATGGAGGAGCAAGGTATTCGGGGGCTTCTTGTTTTTCTCTAATATTTTCCTAATTCTCTATAGTTTTTAATTATGTTTGGGTCAAAGATTCACTATGGATATTTCTATACAAGATCTGGGTTTTTTTTTCTCCTTGTGAAATTTTGAAGTGGCAAAAATGATACCCTGCTATTATTATTATTATTATTATTATTATTATATTATTATTATTTTGGCCATGCTGTAGCCTGGGCCAGGGACTGAACCCAAGTCACAACAGTGCCAACACCAGATCCTTAACTGCTGGGCCACCAGAGTATAGTTTAAATCATTTTTCACTTAGGTTTTTAAAAATCCCAACACTGCTTTTATTTCATCTTCACAAGATGTGAAGAATTTGTAAAGAGGACTCTCTTCATACACGTACAGACTGCAAGGAGATAAAGGCCAGATCCTTTCCTGTGAGCATCATCTCCCTGCAACAGGTAAGTATTTTCATCAAATTGTTCTCAAGGATGCGACGAGCATGTAAAACTTCAGTTAAACCAGGAGAACCTGTCACACTCTCGTGATACATCACTTACTTACACATCCGTCCTTCCCTACCCGACTGGGTCCTACCTAGCGGGAAGGGGCTGCTTCCAATAATTTTGCTCCAGGAGTTCCCGTCGTGCCACAGCAGAAATGAATCAGACTAGGAACCATGAGGTTGTGGTTCAATCCCTGGTCTTGCTCAGTGGGCAGGTTACAGACACGGCTCAGATCTGACATTGCTGTGGCTGTGGTGTAGGCCGGCAGCCACGACTCTGATTAGACCCCTAGCCTGGGTACCTCCATACGCTGCGTGTGAGGCCCTAAAAAGACAAAAAACAGAAAAAAAAATACTGATAACAATAATTTTGCTCCAAAGCCCAGTCCTCAGCAGACCAGAGTGGGAATGAAGCAAATAACAGCAAGGTCAAGAACTCTGGCATCAGGCTGGGAAGAGCCCTGAGCCCACTGGAGCAAATGCAGCCTGTCTTTCTCTCTCCTGCCAGAGAAGGTGGTTCTAAGTTCCAGAGACAGCTCCTACCAAATCAGTAGATTTTTAAAAACCTAAGTGAAAGATAATTTAAACTGTCCCACTCATTAAAAACCTAAGTGAATGATAATTTAAACTGTCCCACAGTAAAATTTAAACTGTTTTACTTATGCACATCATGCCTTGTTTTGAAAAGGATTTGATACAGTAACTGACACAGTCTATATTTATTCGTACATCCTCAAGCTCAAGAGATTCTTAGGTTCAAAAAGAAGCTGGCAGCTGCACAAAGGTACTTTGCATGAATGTCATCATCATTCTCCCCCCAGCCCGCTAGGTCACGGCAACTGCCACTTCCCAGCAGGCAGGGAAAGAGTGGAGCAAAGCGGTATTCTGAAAGTGGCAGCAGGAAGAGCAACTACAGACACACACTGAAGTCTCATGAAGACAAAGATCTCCTCTCCACATGGCATTCTCAGCATCTCAGTCCTAAGTTTTGCTGATCAAATCTTGAATTAATCAGATGAGGCCAGTTATCTATACACATACCAAGGCAATTTTAACTCTGCCAAAGTCTAACTAAGATAATCCTCAAACGACAGCTTACCTGTATGATGGGAAATGGAAGATAGTTCATGTTGTTAATAAAATACAGGAGGCTATAGCTATAGCCCATAAATGCTCCAGCCAGCAGAAAAAAAAGGTGATATTCATTTAAACAGGTTTGTGCAGCAGGGCTATCTAAGCTGAAGGGAGAAAGGTTATTAATTCAACAGCCAGGGACACATATCACTATTTTAGGCTTAATATTTACTGAAGGCAAAGCTTTGACTTAATTACATAAGAAATGCCCCAAATCCTAACAAATAGTTCACTTTAGGTTAAATGTGGGCAAAAGATTAACAAAACCCCTATCCCTGATGCATAAGAATTTAACTTTTACTTAACTTTCTAGCTCTGTTCCCCTGGAATATGATAAGAGTAAGAATGTCTCCTGTGACATTAAGCAATATGTTCACAAAACTGGTAAACTGCATGTGGACTGAGAAGAACACTAAATAAAGGCTATATACTTGATAAAGATGCCACAGCTTTGGGCTTCTCTCTGTGTTGTCTCCTATAACTAGGAAATCCCTCATGGGGACCTTTTTCACTAAAGAAAACCATATCACGTTAGGGAAAAAACCTGCATTATATAATGGTAACTGGGAGACAAAAGGAAATCAGGTATTTAGTAGTAGTCATGAACCCTGTCTTAAAGTCACTGAACAACAGCGAACTTAAGATGACTCCAGTAATCTCTTTTGATTTTGATTTAAGAATATCAACTTAGGGGAGTTCCCGTCGTGGCTCAGTGGTTAACAAATCTGACTAGGAACCATGATCCCTGGCCTTGCTCAGTGGGTTGAGGATCCGGCGTTGCCGTGAGCTGTGGTATAGGTTGCAGACGCGGCTTGGATCCTGCATTGCTGTGGCTGTGGCCGGTGGCTACAGCTCTGATTAGACCCCTAGCCTGGGAACCTCCATATGCTGCAGGTGTGGCTCTAAAAACGACAAAAAGACAAAAAGACAAAAAAAAAAAAAAGGAATATCAACTTAAAATTTACATCAATACCATTTGTTCAAGAACTGTGTTAAATTTCAAAATTATAAAAGGATTCTAATGAAGAAGAGTTTTAACTATTGACAATTTCTTCCTTCATTCTTCTCATATTATCCTTCCTTCAAACCCCAACCTAAATGCCAACTCCTCTGAGAAGCCATGGGAATCCCTCCTCCCAGCCTTCCGAACTCCCACAGATTTTTATCTGCACACCTTGCTTTCTTCCTATGACATCCTACTTCTCTTACACTTCTGTTTCTTTCCTAATACATCCATTTGTGTCCATGTCTTAATTCCCCTACTGTTCTCAGCTCTCAAGGAGCTTACAGTCCCTGAGTGAATAATTCTAATAAATCTAGCAAAGTACCTTGCACAGAATAAAGTTTAAAAAACTGTTGAAATCAACCAACATAAAACATCAAAAACATTTGATGTAGGAAAAAAAAGTACTTTTTTACAGAAGTTTGGAAAGTAAAGAATGTCTATAAACTGTTAATGTATACAGGTCACCTTTGGCTTAGTAACTAAACAAGGAACCTTAGGAAAAATATATGTAATGTTACCTCTCAGTACTAGTGCAGGGAACCACAAGAAAACTGTACGGACCCTTGGTTATCACTGCAGCACACCAGGCCATCATCATCCCCATTGCAGCATGAATAAAGGAGTGCAGGAGCTGCTGAGGGTGAGTGATCTTCCCTATCAGTGCCAGCCTCGAGCAGGGAATGGAAGGTACAACTGCAAATAAAAACACGACTGTGGCTTTACAATCTGAAGCATATAAAGTTAGAGGACCTAAACTATTCCCGCTCATCCTGGCACAAATACTCTACAGGGCAGGAAGAAATCGAGAGTCAATGTAAAACATAGCATGGAAAAATTCTAAGTTAAGAATTCTTAATTAGAATAACTTGAAGAAAGATCGAATACTAACAGATACACACAGAAAAAGGAAAACCAAGGAGTCTAGAGAGATAAAACCTAAGGACAGTATGATGAACATTTTTCAATTCTTTCTAATTAAAATATCCTGATAGCTCAAGTAGTGCCCACCCTGGCACTCTCTTAATTGTCATAAAACAATAAATAATAATAATTTTAAGATAGTGCTTGCCCTCCAGCAAGCTATCTTTATTTTAGCATTTTAAACTGTCAATACATAATCCATTTGTGAAAAATAAATCACAAACTAGGTAAATAACGACAACACTAAACACTAAAATAAATGCTTACATGGCAATGTCTAATACTCCCCTTTTTTTTCACTTGCTAGGGGTCCAATCGGAGCTACAGCTGCTGGCCTACACCACAGCCACAGCCATGCCAGATTCGAACCACGTCTGTAACCTACACAACAACTCACGGCAAAGCCAGATCCTTAACCCACTGAGCAAGGCCAGGGATCAAACCTGCAACCTCATGGATACTAGTTCGGTTCGTTACCATTGAGCCTTGGTGGGTACTTGCCTAATTATTTTTTAAAAACAGAGAAAGTATCAATCAAATGAATTTTAAGGTAAAACATATTTCTATATATATTTTTAAAACTGACACAAAGCACAGCCTCTAAGATACACACCCACATACAAAAGGCATGAGGTCTGCCCTTAATAAAATAAATTCAGATATTTTAAACATGGTTAATATTTGAAAACTCACCTGTATAGAACTCCACATTGAAAATACTTATTATTATTATTATCACTGATAGCAGCAGAAGGTAAAATATAATATAGGAACTATATAGATCATTGAAAGAATCTAAAACACAAGAGAGATATATTAGTAAGTTTATTCAGTCATACGGTCATGTTTAGTATATGAAGCAGAAAAAGGGCTTGAACCACAATTAGATTTTAATTTTAAAAGTTAGCTCTTAAGAATTTACTCATATACTGCTGACAGATCCCATAGGACATCAACTCAAGAACTTCAGTGTGAGTTATGTGGACCAAGCTCCAGGTCTTTTAAAATCATACTAGAGTTTCTTTTAGATAACCCACATGTTAACATCAGAAAAAATAATACCATATGCAAACATATCTCATCATGTGAAACAGAGAAGTACCACATTAAGTAACATACCAACAGTTTCTTTTTAAAATATAAATATTTTTATAAATATTTTTCAGATCTCTTCTTTAAAAATGCAATTAGTCCACAGAGCTTAAAAAAAGTCAAGAAATAGCATAATCTATACATTATTCAAATGAGCTGAATTAAAAAACAAAAAAAATGATATTCCTGTGAAATACTAATAATACATTCACATTTTAGAGGGGTTCAACAATCAATATTCCATTTAAAAAGTATGGCAAAGTTTTTAATAAAAAAAATTATATACATATAGTGCCTAAAAACATGAGTAAGAGAAATAAAACTAATAAGGATGTATGTCTGTTCAAATAGACTAAAACTTAATAATGAAACCAGGGAGCTCCCTGGTGGCCTAGTGGTTAAGGATTCGGTCCTATCACTGCTACGGTTATGGTTCCATCCCAGCCTCAGAACTTCTGCGTGCTGTGGATGCCACCAAAAAAGAAAAAAGGAAGAAAGAAAGACTGATTATTTTTAAAATTTGTATTCATTGACCAAAATTACTGAAAAATATTTATTAGACATCCACAATTAAACACAAACACTATACTGAGCTAACAGAAAGAACTGGTTTATGGGACTGGAAGTAAGTAAGGAAAGACTACAATTTCTCTGTGAAGACTTAATAAAGCAAAAGTTGGAGAGAACAAGTAATATTTGATGAGAAAATGGCATATATCAAATGTGATCTGGAGAGAAAGTGATACTAGGATTAAAGAACCCTTGGCCATGGAATGGCAGAAGGTTTTTTATTTCAGATGCCCATTCTGAACAATTAGTAATGGTTCTAGACTGCAGTATTGACGATTCTGAGGTTGCAACTAGACAGCCAAGATCATAAAAGTGATACAGAAGCAAGCAAGGTGGTTACAGAAATATCTGCCATCCTTGTACTGGCTTATGGGCTTTACTTCATCTGACTGAGGGGACCCACGCAAGAAGTGACTGATATTTTTCAACAAAAAAAACTTAAAATGATTTTAATTCTTTAGCAGCAATATTTCTCCAAAGGCCACAGGATAAAGCCTCTAACTCCTTGAAAAATGGCATTTTCTTCAAAAAATTAAATTAACAACATACTTCCCACTTTCCAGAGCACAAGAAATTTACTGTTACTGTTGCTACAAATGGGAAAAAAAAGAATCTCAAGAGTATTTGTGTTTCTTAGCCTTAGGCAAGACTTTTTTTTTTTTTTTTTAGGCAAGACTTAAAGACTTAAAACCTACTCTGGGAACATTTCTCTTTTTATTTTTTAATTTGAGCGAGGCATTATGGAAAAACATATGCTTTGAAGACAGAGACCTAGTTCAAATCCTAGTTCAGTTACTTACTAGCTGTTTTTCTGCACAAACTTATAATCTAGTCCCAGTTCCTCATTTACGTAGAGATACTAGTTTATTATTATACACAACTGTGGAAAGAGTAAGTACTCTGCCTAAGATGCTTAGCACAGTGCCTGGCACACAGTAAGCAGCAATAATTGGTAGCTACATTATTAACATAAAATATAGTTTAATGAATTTATTAATTTTGTCTCCAAGGATTTTGAGAAACATTAGCCTGCTCTAATCTTTTCTTCCTCATCAATCTTTCAGTTTAACTTTATGTTCCTTAGTCTTTCCCTCTTTTATCTTTCTTATCAGCTACAACATAGAAATGAAGTATTCTTATTTTAGACAGGTTTTTAAAAAAGATACGTGTCATGTTTTCTATCTACAATTTTTTAACAGATAAAAGGAACACTTCTCTTTCTAAAAAGACAATCTCAATAAAGCTGCCAAAAAGAAAAGACAAACAAAATTAAATTTTCATTTATGTGATCTTGAAATGAGCTTTCTGGTTGTGTGATAATACACAGTCTTTGATGGGTTTACTAATCTTACTGCAGTGTGAAAAGGTCTATGTTAGGAAAGGAATGCCTTAAGATTATCTCAAATGAATGACTTGCCATTGTCAATATAGTAATCAAAATAAATTCTTTAAAACACAATGCAATTTTTATGTTGAGAAGTGGGTCCTATAAATTTGTTTTCTGCAAGCTGAATATCACTTACCAGACAGCCACTGTATAGGATGAAATAAATCAATGCTGCTGACGAGTACATATATTGTGGTACATATGGGCAGAAGCAGCACTGACCAGACAATACTTGTAACTATCCTCCAGCCCAAAACCTATAATTAAACAAACAAAATCCCTCAATCATGAAGTCACTTAAACTACTTCAGTTATGCAAATCCTATCTTTTCATACAAGATGCTAACCACTAATATTTACACCCAGGTGACAGTGCATGCAGCTATATATAAACCTCAGTGGTTACTACTATGAATAACATTATAGACCACTACAGAATCTTGTAATATCAGTGAATTGGTGTTTTCATTAGTCAGAGTCAGGTGTCACATTAAATATCACACTTGGGGGGTGAGGGAGATATTATTTAGTTTTACAAGTGTATTTTACAGCAACTTATATTTGTCTCTCTAGGTTTAATTGATATATAAATACATATCTGAAAGTGTATACATTTTATGGGAACCATCTATATATTACAATTTTGTTTACAATTATTAGAGATGCACTCCTTATTGGACAATGACATTGTTTTCATATTTTAATCACCAATGCCTAACACACCACCGAATATATGAATACAAGAAGAAATACTGAGGGATTTTAAGCACAAAAGACAATCAGATTTGTATTCTGGAAGGAAGACCACCTTGTGTTTGGAAGGTGACTATGATGACGATGGCTCAGAGGAGACAGGAGACAAACAGAAGTCAGTCCATACCGACTGCCCAAGCAAAGATTACAGACAGTGTCTGAAGGAAGGCAGTGGCAATGAGAAAATTAAAAATGTGCAGCCACATTTATGACTTGCAATCTATATGTTACTGGATATCGATGACTGATAATAAAGGTGGTAAAGGACAGGTAAGACTGGGATACAGGGTAGATGGCAATACCGCTGGGACAGAAGCAATGTCCTAAAAGGGATTTTACTCCTGTTTCTCTTTGTCCTCCACAGAATGGATGCAGAACCGTAGACTGAACTTCAACAAGGAAGAACCTCCTCATCTCAGGTCCACAGTGCACGCATTCCTCTAACTTGATAAAATACCCGTCTTCCTTACCTAAATAGTCCCCAAGTCCCAAGTCTGCTAAATGCGTGGAACAGTCTTTCCGATTCTAGACATTCTTCCCCGCTTCTTACCCCAAGTAAGCAATAAGTTATTGCTTTTGCACCTAGTAAACACACCACCTTTGCATGGAACTCTTCCCCATTCCCTGCGCCAATGCCCATCCCTCCCACTTTACAAGGCATAACAAGTCTGCTCTCAAGACGTCCCGCACGCACACTCGGTAATCAGGTTTCCCTAGCACCCTCCTTCCACTGTAACTAGTTTCCATCAGCACGCCTCCGGACAAGCCCGAAATCAGTTGCTTAGGTCTCCCCTTGCCCACGCGACCCCCACGCTGATACTCTAGGAGGCCCCTCCCTCGCCCAGCGCGCAAGCGCGACCAGCGCAGGCGAGCCCAACCCAGCCCGATCCCCACAGCAGCCGAGCGCCTGCCAGAGTGCGCGCAGTACTCACGCGCCATAAGATGTCCCGCGACCCTCCGGCGCTGGGCCGACTCGCAGCCGTGGCCATGGTGATGGCTGCCCCTACTCTGAGGAGTGCTGGATACAGTGAGCCCGCCCGCCACCGCAGTTCAAAGGCCTGAAGGCCCCCAGAGGACCCCATTGGGGCTGCCTCAAACACTGCCTGAGCAAAGCCCGCCCCAGGCCCCAACCCATCCTTTCGAGGGTTCGTCTTTACAGGCCGAATGGGCCATAAATGCCCCGGAGACAAATCCCCCAAAAGGAGCTGAGACTCCAGGGTCCGTCCTCTGGAACCCAAGAGGTCTCTCCGAGGCAGGGACCAGCGAGGCGCCAGAAACTGGGGGCGGCGCTGCATGCTGGGAACTGTAGTCTCCACGCCCCCTCACCCCCCCGGGAGCAAGGGGGAGCGTTGCATTCTGGGACTCAGAGTGCCAAAGTAGGGCATGGTGGGAGTTGAAGTCTTCCCGGAGGTACCTCATGGCCTCCTGGGAATCGTAGTCTTTCGTAAAGACGCACCTAGTCGCAGTGTTGATTGATCAGAATTCTGTAATTAGAAAGACCTGACAAAATGATTTGCCTTCATTTCTACCGATCTTACTTTATCGACCGCCTGAAAGTGAAATCAAAGTATGTTGTGGCCACCTCCACAAAGATATTCATTAGTGCCTAGTTCGAGCTCTGCCACTTGCCAGTTGGAATATCTTGACCCACCTCGAGCTTCCTTTCTTCATCTATAAGGATAAAATAAAAGTGGCATCTGATGATGTGAAGATGTAATAAAATGCTATACAAATATTGATTGTCATCAATTTCCTGCCAGTGAGGAAAAGGGCTTTTCAACAACCTAAATCCCAGTTAATCCTCTGATTGCATTAGGGGCCTCAGTGAGAGTCTTTAGAGACCTACTACTAACACCTTTTAACAATCGGTTACATACTACAGTTAACATTCAGTACTCTAGAGAGACAAACTCAGTGATTTACTGACTCTGAAGAAATTGAGTCTAGTCAGAGAACTTGAGATCACACATACTGTTTTGCAATATTTACTAAAAATGGTTTCCTGAGTTGCTTTAAGGTTATAACATATTCACTTCCAAAAACATGTCAAAATCAATCAAGTCTGAAGTACTGCAGAATAAACTGGGAATACAAAGGTTAAATCAGGAGTTCCTGCTGTGGTGCATTGGGTAATGATCCAGCTTGGCTCTGTGGAGGCGCTGGTTTATTCCCCAGTCCCGTGCAGTAGGTTAAGCATCTGGCATTGCTGCAGCTGTGGCATAGGTTGCAGCTCCAGCTCTAAAGGATACTAGCTTCATGAGGGCAGGGACTTTGTCTATCTTGTTAATCATTGTTTCTAAAATACCCATAACTTAGCAGGTAGTCAGTAAATGTTTGTTAAAAGAATGAATGAAGGAATGGAAGCAAGTAACTGCATTAGATAGTGTCTGATTCAGGACAACAGATTTTGTTATTGAAATCAAAGAGAGATTTCATTCACAGTATTGATAACAAAAGTATTGGAAGGGCTACAAGAGCACAGAGGAAGAACAAAAGGAAGTAGAAAAGGAAGAGTAGCAAACAGAAGAAATTATTACCCAAGTAGCAGAAGGGTGCTACCACCTTGGCCTTAGAGCTCATCAGCCCAGAGGCATTGCTGAGTTGCTGAGGAGAGTTGCTGCTGGTTTGTTTTGGGGTTTTTTTTTTTTTTTTTGCTTTTTAGGGCCACACCCGTGGCCTATGGAAGTTCCCAGCCTACAGCTGAATTGGAGCTGCAACTGCCAGCCAGGGCCACGTGGGATCCATGCCACATCTGCGACCTACACCACAGCTCACAGCAACACCAGATCCTTAACCCACTGAGTGAGGCCAAGGATCAAACCCACAACCTCATGGTTCCTAGTCGGATTCATTTCTGCTGCACCATGATGGGAACTCTAGTTGCTGCTGCTTTTAAAACCACATCATTGCTGTTGTGCAGGAACTAAGGAGCTAGTGCCCTACAATCGTTGAAACAACTGCAACTGCCCACAACCACCTGCACCTGCTCTCCAAGCCTGTTTTTTCATCAATAATAAAAAGATGTTGCAAGATGCTGTATTAAATGAGATTTTATTTGTAAATTGTCTGCCACACAGTAGACTTCTAATATTAAATAACATTAGTAAAAGGGTTACAGGCAGAGTTCCCATCGTGGCTCAGCGGAAACGAATCTGACTAGGAACCATGAGGTTGAGGGTTTGATCCCTGGCCTCACTCAGTGGGTTAAGGATCCGGCGTTGCTGTGGGCTGTGGTATAGGTTGCAGACGCAACTCGGATCCCGCGTTGCTGTGGCTGTGGTATAGGCTGGCAGCTACAGCTCCGATTAGACCCCTAGCCTGGGAACCTCCACATGCTGTGGGTGCAGCCCTAAAACGACAAAAGACAAAAAAAAAAAAAAAAAAAAGATTACAGGCTTTGAAGTTAGATAAACATGAGTGTCAATACCTGCTCTACCACTTAGTTGTTTTTTGATCCTGGGAAAGTCACTTGATCTTTCTTAACTTATGTAAAAAGATTAACAAGTATCCCTATGGTCAATGAAAGAAGGCCAAAAAGACACATACACTAAATAGAAGGAACTATAACCTAATCTTCCAAAATGGAATAAAATTAATTAAGAAAATGATGCAAAATATTAAAGAATAATACTAATTAGTTCTAGAAAAACTTGGGATTATAATATGGAACACCAGGAACAAATAGAAATAAAGGAAAAACCACTATAGAAATGAAGGTTGAAGTAGAAGGAACTCAACAGCAAAGAAATACAAGATTAATGTCATAACAAAGGACAGACTTTTTTTTTAATCAAAAAGGAATAAAGAAACAAAAAAGATTTTTTAAAAGCAATAAATAGAGTAGATCGGCAAAGAAGATCTAACATATGAATAATGGGAGCACCTGAACACTCTGAACTCTCATTTTTAAACACCACTCTCTCCCAACAAGGTATAGGGATATGAGAATTATTTTTGTTCTGAAATGGTCCTAATATTTTTAAATGAGCCACCATTTTCTCAAAGTTTTCATTTCAAAACCTTCACATTGTATACTCCTGGGCATCTCACAGCCTGATAAACATTAGGAGATGGTGGTGGCCAATAACCCTTCTTTCTCCCCATCTGTAAACTGTTTAGTGTCAAATTCAGTCCTTTGAAGAGAGAATGCTGCTGACTCTTGATAAAATGTGATTAGCTTTTTCCAAAGGCAAAATAAAAGACATTTATTTTAAAAGACAGCTCCTTGGACATCCAAAGTCTCTTGTGCAACAGTATTTTGATGAGTCAAGCAAAAAATAAATTCAAAACACATGGATGATTGTTCCTAAGGGGGCATGAAAAACACATAGTCCCCAGGATAAACATAAGTCTTTTTTTTTTTAAACCGAACTCAAGCCTTGGGGAAGAATTTGAAAGTTTCAGCAAATTGAAAATGAGGCTCAGGCTCCTCCTCCCTCCTTTGATGCCCCCTCTCTGGAGCCAGGCTGCACCTCTAGATGGCTGTTTGGTGGATCAGATTACAAAGGAAAGAGCAAGGAGGAGAGAGAGAGATCCTTGAGGGAAAATCCACGCAGTACAAAGTAGGTAATCCAGTCTTCAGGAATGGCTTTTTCTTCCTTTTAAACTGGCCTGGGTTGTTTGCAGAATCTGATTTACCTTCTGCCAAAAAAACAGAGACAGTAAAATGAAATCTATGGGGAAGGTGAGGCTCCTTGGTGCCTCATCTCGAAGTATATAGGGAAGAGGGAAAATTAAAGGCAGGATAGGTTCCTGGCAAGCAGTGGGTTAAAGGCTTTAGAATCAGATGGACATAGAATTGAATCCTGGCTCCCTGCTAATAGCAGATCAGTGTGAGGAAGTGACTCAACCTCTTAGTACACAAGTTTCCTCAACCGTAAAAATGGGGAGAACAATTGTCCACTCTTCTATCTCCCTATCTAAATGGAGCCCCATTACCCACCTTCAGATAATGTGATGGCCATTAATGCTGTTCACCAAGCACTTCAGCTCTCTTGCTTTCTAGGCATACAACGGGATGGCACTTTATGCCTTCTTTGAAATTAGGTATGGTCATGTGACAGTTCTGGCCAAAGAATTGTGAGCAGAAGTGACATGTGTCACCTCCAGATAGAAGATTTAATTGCCATTGTGAGACCATCCAGAACTCTCTTTTCCTCTGGCACAGTGACCAACACAGCCCTCATTCCATCAGCCCAAGGGCCCGAGTGACCATGGTGAACAGTTTCCCGGCCAATCTGGGATGAACTTGTAACATGAGCAAGGAATACAACTCTGTTGTTTTAAACTGCTGGTATTTTGGAGCTGTTTGTTATTGTAGAATAATCTAAGATAATAATCTATCCCAAATGATACACATAGTGAGTCAGTAAATGCAGTTACCTGCAGAGGGTTTGAAAACTCCTTGAAAAACTTGGTTTATGTTTTATGTACTACCTTATTAATTCACCTCACCAGCATTTACTTAGAAATGAGTATGAGCCTGACATTGCGCTGGGCAGGGAGGTATATATTGGAGCAGCGCCTCTGCTGTCAGGACCTCCCTGTCTAGTATACAAGGTGCCAGCTTTACTTTTTCTCTCTTTCTTCCTTCCTTTCTCTTTGCTTTTTTAGGGCTGCACCTGCAGCATATGGAGGTTCCCAGGGTAGGAGCTGAATCGGAGCAGCAGCTGCCAGCCTACACCACAGCCACAGCAACTTGGGGCCCGAGACTCCTCACAGCAACGCCAGATCCTTAACTCACTTATTGAGGCCAGGGGTCAAACCCATATCTTCATGGATACTAGTCAGGTTTGTTACCGCTGAGCCACAACAGGAACTCCAAGGGGCCATTTTTAGACACTCTCCTAAACCGTACTCTCAACTAATGCACTGGTAGAAGTGGTTATTGGTTTTTTGTTTATAAGTTGTTCTTGGAAAAAAGGATGAGGATGGGTCTAAGAAACTAGGAGTTCCCTGGTGGCCTAGCAGTTAAGGATCCAGCATTGCTACTGCTGTGGCTCAGGTCACTGCTGTGGCATGGGTTCAGGTCCTGGCCTGGGAGCTTCCGCATGCCATAAGCATGGCCACCACCAACCCCTGAAAAAAAGAAAAAAAGAAGCTAAAACTAATCTGTTTACAGACCCATCTCCTCACCAACACAGCATGTCTTCCCCTTCATGCCTCTGCTTAAGCTGGACTCATGTCTTTGAATGCCGTATCTTCCACAAATCTCTGTTGAATCTCTCCTTCTGCAAATCCTATAATTCCACCATTCAGTGGATACATCCTGCCTTGAATAGCCCAGCAAAGAAAGAGCAAACTTTGGAGCAGGACAATCCTATTTTCAAGTCCTAACTTTGCCCCTCCCTTGCTGAAAAGGTTACAAGTGTTGCTTTGGTTGAAGACGTACTGTATATATGACACTGCAGATCATGTCACATAAATTTAATTCTCACACTTTGCCCTTCAAGATCAATTTTAGTAGTTCCAGCTGTGGCACAGTGGGTTAAAGGATTCAGCATTGCTGCAGCTGCAGCATAGGTCTCAGCTGTGGCTCAGATTCAATCCCTAGCCTGGGAACATCCATATGCCACGGGCGTGGGCATTAAAAAAAAAAAAAATCACACACACATGCACACGCACACGCATACAATATGCTACCAGGCACTTAAGTATACAAACATATATAGAGACTGTTACAGAGGAAGCCAAGCAGAGAAAGGCAAAGCAAAGCGGGGATTCGCACCCACATCTAAGTGAAAATATTCAACTCTCTTATATAGCTTTTCACTCTGCGGTCTGTTTATTTTCTCGCTCTTTCCCTTTTTTTTTTTCTTTTGCCTTTTTTAAGGGTAGCATATGGCAGTTCCCAAGCTAGGGTCAAATCCGAGCTACAGCTGCTGGCCTACCCCACAGCTACAGCAACGCAGGATCTGAGCCGCGTCTGCAGCCTGCACCACAGCTATGGCCACACAGGATCCTTAACCCACCGAGTGAGGCCAGGGATCAAACCCACTAGTTGGATTCATTACTGCTGCATCACAACAGGAACTCTTCCTTTTTTGGTTTTAATATTTACAAAGCTCTGTACTTTCGTTCTAATCATTTCCTCCATGTTACATCTTTAATCCCCTCTATTTGAGGAGGACAATAATTGGCAATTTTTCCCCCTTATGAACAACACTGACCTTATCTAGTAACTTCCTCCTCCTTCCCTTCTTCTCCAGCCCCAGTTTTTTTTTTTTTTTTTTTTTTTTGCCTTTTCTAGGGCCGCACTCGTGGCACATGGAGGTTCCCAGGCCAGGGGTCCAATTGGAGCTGTAGCCACCGGCCTACACCACAGCCACAGCAACGTGGGATCTGAGCCACATTTGTGACCTACACCACAGCTCACAGCAACGCCAGACCCTTAACACATTGAGCGAGGCCAGGGACCGAACCCGCAAGCTCATGGTTCCTAGTCGGATTCGTTAACCACTGAGCCACGGCGGGAACTCCACCAACCCCCAGGTTTGAAGCAATATTTCAATTAAACTATAATGCAATCAGCAAGCTTTGTCTCATAAATGTTTTCCCCATTCTCTGTTTTATTAGTTATACTGTATATTTAAGGGCACATAACCAGTACAAACTGTAGTCCCTCCCTGCTAACCATCACTTCTTCTTAGTTCTACAAGTAAATATGTATTTAGTGCTCTCCACCTGTTATTTCAGTGTCTCACCAGGCTGGGTGTCAGAGCTACGTTCCCCAGAAAATGACTCAGAAAGTTACATTCCCTTTAAATGTAACAAAATTCATTAAGTAATTTAAAAAAGAGGCATTCCCACGGTGGCTCAGTGGTTAAAGAATCTGACTAGGAGCCATGAGCTTGCGGGTTAGATCCCTGGCCTCGCTCAGTGGGTTAAGGATCCGGTGTGGCCATGAAGTGTAGTGTAGGTCACAGACGTAGCTCAGATCCTGCCTTGCTGTGGCTGTGGTGTAGGCTGGAGGCTACAGCTCCAATTAGATCCCTAGCCTGGGAACGTCCATATGCCGCAGGTGCGGCCCTAGAAAAGGCAAAAAAAAAAAAAAAAAAGAAAAGGGAGAGTTATATTCCCTGTGTTCTTCCATGTTGGTAACATTTTGTCTGTGGCCTTCAGAGCTGGTTGGCTGGATATAAAACCCTGAGGTCACCTTCCCTTCCTTTGGGTATCTTAGGCTGTTACTCTTCCAACAATCTTCTGATATAAAGTGCTATGGTCAAGTCTGATTTTTCTTTCCCCTATAAGTGAATTTGTCTTTTTAGCCTGGAGATCCCAAGTATTTTTTTCTTTAAAATTCATTAATTTTTAGAATATATCTCAGTGTTGATCTTCTGGGTTGATTTCCCCAGGCATGAGGTATGCCCTTTCTGTACGCAGTATCCAGTCTTTGAATTTTTTCTTTTCAGGGAAGTTTTTTAATTATAGTTTTTAAGATACTATTTCCCCTCCATTGCCTCATTTTTTTTCTCCTTCAGAACATGTATACAGCTTTAGATATTTTGGCCTATCTTCTATATTTGTCATTTCTTTTGAGTTCTCAGATTTCTCTTTATTCATTCTGGAATTTAAATTTTCCCTTCTTTTCACATTTTATCCCCATAAGGCGTTATCTGTCGTACAAAAACTGTGCTACAGCAACTCCGGATCTGAGCCGCATCTACGACCTACACCACAGCTCACAGCAATACCGAATCCTTAACCCACTAAATCAGGGCCAGGGATCAAACCCGCATCCTCATGGATCCTAATCAGGTTCATTAACTGCTGAGCCATGAGGGAAACTCCCCTGTCTTGGGTTTTTATCTGGTTTTGTGGGTATGCCTTTCTAGAACGCTTTCATTTTATTCTGCTTCTTGTTCTCATTTTTCCTATACCTTCAGTGAGATTTGACTGCAGTTCTTTCTGTTGTTCATTTTTGCATAAAATTAGTTTTGCTGCACATTCAGCAGGGAGGGGTAAGTCAGGATAGCTTTGCTAAATTCAAGGCTCTACAGTTGTCTTGTCTATGATTCCATGTAGTCTTCAAATGTATGCCTTCCTCCTCTCTGAGTATGTGCCCCTCCCTCCCTCTCATCTGGACTTCCCTTTTCTTGGCCTCAACTATCACTGGCCTGCCCTGTCTGTAGGCTTATTCCCTGCAGTTTCTGGTGTGGTGTCCTGGAAAGGCACTTTGGCTGGTTTTGAGGGTTCACAGGATCTGGGCTGCTCCAGCTTCTTCAGACCTTACTTCAGACCTTTGCATTCCTCAGCTGCAAACTGAATTGTACAATCCTCAGCCTCCCAGTTCCAGCTGCTATTCTCCTATTGGTCCATTATACGTCCCAGGAAGTACCTATTAGCTATTTGGGGTTTTTGTATTTTCAGGTTTCTCAGCTACTCTTCGCTTCCCTCTGCTTCTTTCCACAAAAATGCCGATACCATGCAAGTCTTCAAACTGCCAGTGGTTTCTACCTACATGAATTCGGGGGTTTGTGGTACTATCTTGTCACCAATTTTTTTTTTCTTTTTAGGGCCACACCTTATATGGAAGTTCCCAGGCTAGGAGTCAAATCGGAGCTAGAGCTGCCGGCCTACGTCAGAGCCACAGCAACTCAGGATCTGAGCTGTGTCTGTGACCTACACTGCAGCTCATGGCAAGGCCAGATCCCTGACCCACTGAGCAGAGGCCAGGGATCGAACCTGAGTCCTCGTGGATACTAGTCAGATTCATTTCTGCTGAGCTACAACAGGAGCTCCATCGCCAATTTTGTTATAGATGTCCATAGGTTTTTGGTTTTGCTATCCTATGTGCTCCGACTTTTTGTTGTTTGTTTTTGTTTTTAATGAAGGAAATTGAGAAAGATTAGAAAATGCCACAGCTATCTTCCCAAAATTCTTTTCTCTCAATTCTTTATACAATGTCAGACAGACAATGGGCAAACCACCATCTACTAACTTTTCTAAAGGTAGAGGATTCCAAGGTTCAATAAATTATCTATCTAAAGTCCATTCTTGTTTCCCTCTGGTGGCAGTGTGCCCAGCGAAAGAGCATTTCCCAGCCTCCCTTGCAGCTAGGGATGATCATATGATCCAGTGCTGACCAATAAGATATAAGGGTAAGACATCAGTGGGGCTTTGGAAGAAGCTCATCCAAAGGCAGATCAGCTTAACTGGCCAACCCCTTTTGCCCTTTCCCTTCTCCCTGCCTGTCAAAAGCTGACTGAGTGGCTGGGAGCTGAGTGGCTAGGTGTCTGTGTAGAGCAGAGAAAATGAAACTAACAGCTGGGAGTTCCCCAGTGGTCTAGAGGTTAGGACTTGGCACTTTCACCACTGCAGCCTGGGTTCAATCTGTGGTCTGGCATCAGAGATCCCACATCAAGCTGCTGCACGCTGCGGCCAAAGCCAAAAAAAAAAAAAAAAAAAAAAAAAAGAGAGGGAGAGAGAAACTAACAGTCAGGGCTTTAGTTATTTTTGGTGACAGTATAAGCAAGAGACTAAAAAGGAGAAAGTACTGGCTTCCCTAACGCTCTATTTTTCTCCCTGGAACAGTGCCAGGCAAGAGTCAGGTGGATTAGTGCAGATCCCAGGTCTGTCTTCCTGCAGAAGGAGGCCCAGACAAAAGGCTTCTGCCATTTTGCAGACCCAGGAGGCTGGGAGGAGGGAGGAGGGGAGGGCTGGGAGCGGAAAAGCACTGCATACTGAGTCAGAGTGGAGAAAATATTTCAAGACCCCCCTCCCCCGCGTCTCCTCGGAGGCACCTAAGAGAGGCTGTGGCTAGGCCCCCACTCCTCCCCATAAGGAGCCTGAGCTAAGACTGGGGTGATGGCAGGGTGGGGCCGGAGCTCTTGACTGCAACTCCCCCCCCCCGCCGCCCTGAGAGTGCAGCTCATGGGCCGCGCATCTAGTCTGGTGTGGGCCTTCCTGGGGGACTGGTAGATAAAGCTCTGTAACTGCCTTTGATCAGAAATGAAATGTCATACATAGGTTTTTGGATTGGAGCTGAACTCCTCACTGCCTATCTTTGGTTGGAGAAAAAAAGCAGGCATCTTGGGATTAGATGATGACAAATTCACGCTAAAGGCTGATGAACAAAAGAGAAATAAAAAGACAGAAGGCAGAGTCCCTGATGGCCTCATGGAGCAAGCCATGCTTTCTAGGACTATCTCCAAATTTCTATTTACATGAAATAAAACTGCTAACTTTTTTTTTTTTTGTCTTTTTGGGGCCACACCCGCAGCATATGGAGGTTCCCAGGCTAGGGGTCCAATTGGAGCTGTAGCCGCCGGCCTGCACCACAGCCACAGCCAACACCAGATCTGAGCCGCATCTGTGACCTACACCACAGCTCACAGCAATGCCGGATCCTTAACGCACTGAGCAAGGCCAGGGATCGAACCCACAACCTCATGGTTCCCAGTAGGACTTGCCTCTGCTGCACCAAGACAGGAACTCCTAAAATCCTTTCTTAATCCTGACCATTGCATTGCAGACTCTCTAAACATATTTTTGGAAAAATATACTAGTCATACCACACTTAAAAATACTTAATAGTGGAGATCTTCTGTGGTGCAGCAAGTTAAGGATTCAGTTCTTTGTCACTATAGTGGCTCAGGTCCCTGCTGTGGCTCAGGTTTGATCCCTGGCCTGGGAAATTCTGCATGCTATGGGCACAGCAAAAACAAAACAAAACTGCCAAAACCAAAAAAAAAACTTAGTAGTAACTAATTTCCCCCTCAAAACTGGATATTTATATATGCCTGGAAAAAAAACTCACTGTGTTCCTTTACTTGAACACTTATAACACTTCTGTGACCAGATTTGTGGGTTTTCCACACTAAATAATTTTGACACTAACTGGCTGGAGTTAGTGCAGACCCACAGGTTAAGATATTTCAACAAGACCAACTGCTGTACTTCAAATGGCAGCTGCAAGTAGCGGGTCCCCAGGTTACCCATGACTTCTGTCTGTCTCGGCTACAAATTGGTGGTCCCTACGACCACTCCTTGGGTTTGATTATTGGCTCACAGGACCCGGGAAAACGGTGAACTTACTATTGCTGGTTAATTTCAAAGGACATTTTACAGGATGCACACGCACAGCCAGACGCAGAGACACAGAGGGTGAGGCCTAGAAGGGTCCCAGGGGCAGGAGCTTGGGTCCGTCTGGAGTTGGGGGGTACCACCCTCCCAGCACATGGAGGTAGTCCCCAAACAGAAGCTCTCCAAAACCCTGATCTTTTGGAATTTTTTATGGACACTTCATCACATTGGCATGATTGATTAGAAACTCCACTTCCAGCCTCTCTCCCGTCTCCAGAGAATGGGGGGGGTGGGGTGGGGATGAAAATTCCAAGCTTCTAATCATGGCTTGGTCTTTCCGGTGACCAGTCCCATCCAGGAGCCTCCAAGAGTCTCCTAATTAGAACCCAAAATGCTCCACTACCCAGGAAATTCCAAGGATTTAAGAGTTCTGTCATAAACAACATCTACCACTCACGAAACATAAGGGTCTCAGGGGTTCTGTATCAGGAACTGGGGTCCAAGACCAAATAGTAAAATAGAAGATTCTTCTAGAACCCCTATTTATAAGGGTTTTAGGGGCTTTATGTCAGGAACTGGGGCAGAAACCAAAATATACAATATATATTATATGTTTATTTCACAATGTTTTTACTCTTCAATAAGAGAAAAATTCTTAACTTTTGGTAAGAGATAAGAGGCTGCAGGAGTTCCCCTGGTGGCTCAGGGGTAACGAATCTGACTAGTATCCATGAGGATGCAGGCTCAATCACTGGCCTTGCTCAGTGGGTGTTGCCCTGAGCTGTGGTGTAGGTTGCAGACACAGCTTGCACCTGGCCTTACTTTGGCTGTGGTGTAGGCTGGTGGCTACAGCTCTGATTCGACCCCTTGTCTGGGAACCTCCATATGCTGCAGGTGCAGCCCTAAAAAGGCCAGGAAAAAAAAAAAGAGAGAGAGAGAAGGGGAGGCTGCAGATGGCTTGAACAGGGGAATTCGCAAGATCCACATGTACAAGAATCACTGCCTTAGGCAGCAGGAACTAAGGGTTTTTTGGCCATACCCACGGTATGTGGAAGTTCCCGGACCAGGGACTGAACCAGCACCACAGCAGTGACAACACCATATCCTTAGCCCACTATGCCACAAGGGAATTCCAGGAGTTAAGTATTAAGGAAAGAGTGAGCCAGGGCGGTTCAGAGGGTGACTGGAACTACTTAAGTTTTGCGAAAAGTCCTTGAAGACCAAAGAAATGTTTAGCTGGAGAAGACTCCGGGGGAGCAGAACAGATGTCTCCAAACATCTGAAGTTAAAGAGAAAAAGACTCAGACTTGATTTGAGGGCCCAGGGTTAGAGTTTAGACCGACAGGTGAAAGCTGCAGAGGTGCTTCTCCCGGCAGGAGAGGTTTAGGAGGATCGGCTGCCTTGGCGAGGCTGTGGCTGGTGATCCCTTAGCAGAAACCACTAAACTTAAGATCCACGGGAACAGGGACCTTGTCTGTCTTGTTCACTGCCCCAGTATCTAGAATGGTGATCAGCACATAGTAGGGGCACAGTATATATTGTTGAAAAAGTTAATGGGGGTGATATTTAGCCTTTGACGGGAGGTTCGTCAAGGTGATCTTAAACTCACGGCAGCCTGAATTTCTGTGCAGCTTCCTTTATCTGCATGGTCAGCCTTTTAAGTCCAAATGTGTCTTTGGAGTTGTCTCAGAAATACACAGGGAACTCGTGTCCTGAAGAGGACGACAGAAATAGCAGGGAATCAGCAAACCTGACCTGGCAGAAGCTCAGCTTCCCCAATGATGTACATTTTGAATATAAGTATAAAAAAGTATCTCTGAGATGTCACTGGTTTCTCCCTTTCCTGGACTCTGGCCAGGAAGTCAGGCCACCTTGAAGAGGTACTCAAAGGGTGCTAAAAGAATATCCTAAAATCTGTGTCAAAATAGGTTGTAAGTAAGCATGTTCTTTAAACCCGCTCTTCCATATTTAGGGGAGAAAAAATTTCTGAGGCCCATTTTAACGCCCACACCCCAACAGCTAACGCATTAAATCAGACTCCCAGCATCCTGAAGGTAAAATATTAAAGAGCCTGAGGTCAAAATCATGAAGTGCAGAAAGAATTTTTTTTTTTTTGCATTTATTTTGCAACCATTAGTTTTAGTCACCCAGTGCCAGGTCATCAAAGGTAAGTTTTCAGGCTCCCAGTGAATCCCAACCAAAGTTCACACTGTTTGGCTGCTTTAGGACAGAAAGGACAGCAGAGGCTCCCTTAGGTAATCTGTACACAGTCCAAAGCAAAGGCACAGAGTTAGAATGGATCCATTTCGGAGGTCCCCATTGTGGCTCAGTGGTTAACACACCTGACTAGCATCCATGAGGATGTGGATTCGATCCCTGGCCTCGATAGTGGGTTAAGGATCCGACGTTGCTGTGAGCTGTGGTATAGGTCGCAGACTCGGCTCGGATCTGGTGTTGCTGTGACTGTGGTGTAGGCCGGCAACTACAGCTCCAATTGGACCCCTAGCTTGGGAACCTCCATATGCCATGGGTGTGGCCCCTAAAAAGACAAAAAAAAAAAGAAACAGAATGGATCCATTTCGGGGAAGGAGGGTGTACCCAGCAAGAAACACCACGTGATGGTGAGAGGCAAGGGTGCCTGAGCAGCCTCACCCGTGCCCCTGTATTCCTCTCCAAATCAGTGCACGGCCACAATGACAATTGACAGGTGAGGAAGAAGAGCTGAAAGACACATGTGCTCGACCACATTTAATTTCTGTTTATTAAATAGGAGGTTCAGGCTGCAGGGCAGCACTATCCTGATGTCGGGAGTCGGGGCCACGCCATCAGTGTTGCTGCTGCCCTTGGTCATTCTGCTTTCCTGCAGTGGATGCCGTGTCCAAAGAGCCGCACCTCCCAAACCGTCAAAGAGAACTGAAAAACAAAAAGAGTAACTTTCTAGGATTCCCATCGTGGCGCAGTGGAAACAAATCCGACTAGGAACCATGAGGATGCAGGTTCGATCCCTAGCCTCACTCAGTGGGTTAAGGATCCAGCGTTGCCGTGAGCTGTGGTGTAGGTCGCAGATGCAGCTCGGATCCCACGTTGCTGTGGCTGTGGCGTAGGCCGGCGGCTACAGCTCAGATTAGACCCCTAGCCTGGGAACCTCCATATGCTGTGGGTGTGGCCCTAGAAAAGACAAAAAAAAAAAAAAAGTAAATATGGAGGGACATAAAAGATTCGGGAGCCAAAGAGCTGTCTGTGGCTGCGGAAACAGGAGGCTGTAGCGGGGACAGCGGCAGGAGACGAGGCAGCACAGATGAGATTAGGGAGAGATCATGGAAACCCTAGGAGTTTGGGTTTTCTTTGTTAGAAAATAGGAGGCCAAACCAAAGTAAAAGACAAAGAGTGGCACAGTGAAAGGCAAGTCAATTTATAAATTTTCACAGACCCCTATGACTACCTATGGGATGGACTGGGAGGAAAAGAAGAGACAGAGAAACCCATCAAGTTCTTAGCACGGTCTAATTGTAAGATGATCAGATCTGAATGTGAGGTATGGTACTCATAAGACAGATCTGAGAAATATTTCAAAGGCAGAATAGCCAAGTCTTGCTGACAGATGGGAAGTGGAAGATAAGCGGGAGGAATCGACACTGATGCTGAGGTTTCTCACTTGGTGACTCAGCAGGTTTCTTAAGTAATCCAACAAATACGGATGGAGAACTCATGTGTCAGACTCTGGGTACAATGATGAATAAGGCAAACATGGTCCCAAATCTCAAGAAACCTACAGTCTAGCAGAAGAAACTATAGGGTAACCAAATACACATAACATTAATTACGGGAGTTCCACTGTGGCTCAGCAGGTTAAAAACCCAACATAGTGTCCATGAGGAGGCGGGTTTGATCCCTGGACTCGTTCAGTGGGTTAAGCATCCAGTGTTGCCACAAGCTGCAGTGCAGGTTGCGGCTCAGATCTGGCGTTGCTATGGCTGTGGCGCAGGCCGGCAGCTGCAACTCCGATTCAAACTCCCAGCCTGGGAACTTCCATATGCCACAGGTATGGCCCTAAAAAGAAAACAAATAAACTTTAACTTAATTGTTTTTAATTGTAATTACAACTGTAATTTAATTGTAAGGTACCGTGAGAAGGAATGATTAATAACCTAACGGAGTCTGAAGGCAGGGCTGGTGTGGATGGCAGTGCCATTCACTGAGACAGGAAAATATCAGAAGGATCTGATATTGGGGCAATGAGTTTAGTTTTGACCATAACGAAGGTGAGGCATCTGCTGATACACCGAGGCAAGGGTTTGTAAGATGGGAACGTGGAGAGAGGCCAGAGAAATGGTCAGATCCTGGGGACATTTTCGAAGGTTCCACAGAGGGGTTCCTAAAGCATGGCTTTCCTTTTCCTTAAGTGAATAAGCCAGGCCTCCCTCGTGACCTCATCAGGGGAAATATCACAACCGGATGTCAGCAACTCAAGCACACCATGAGGGTGAGCCCAAGGTGGCAGATATCCGCCTAAATCGACTGGCTCTAGAAAAGGAAAGAGTTGCAAACAAAGTATCCGTGAAAAGTGGTTGGAGTTCCCTGGTGGCCTAGGGGTTAAGGATCTGATGTCACTGCTGTGGTTCGGGTCACTGCTGTGGCGAGGGTTTGATCCCTGGCCAGGGAACTTTCTCATGTCACGGGCGCTGCCAAAAAAAAGGGGTGGTGGTGGTGATCGCAGAAGGGCATACATAGCAATTTGCTGGAATGAAGGAATCTAAAGTCCTGATTGGCCTTCTGGTAAACATCAGCTCTGGTTTCTGAAATGCTAAATAAAGATAGGGACAAACCAACCCACAGGGCAGGCACTAAAGATTTTATTTTCACAAATATATACTCTGTTTTCTCTCATCTTTGTAGCTGTCTGTTCCAAATTAATGTCAAGACCAGAAAAGGAGAGTTCCTGTCATGGCTCAGTGGTTAACAAACCCAACTAGTATCCATGAGGATGTGGGTTCAATCCCCGAACTTGCTCAGTGGGTTAAGGACATGGCATTGCCACAAGCCGTGGTCACAGACACAGCTGGGATCTGGCATTGCTGTAGCTGTGGCTCTGGCCGGAAGTTATAGCTCTGATTCACCCCTAGCCTGGGAACTTCCATAGGCTGCGGGTGTGGCCCTAAAAAGACAAAAAAAAAGAAAGAAAGAAAGAAAGAAAGACTGGAAGAGGTCCTGAAGGCAGAAAACTCCCTTCTCCTGCTGCCAACGTTTAGTAGGCAGCCTATAGGGCAGAGGCTGAGAATTCCTGGCACTTAGGCTAAGGGTAGCAAGTAAGATACTTTTCTTTGTGCCAGCTTTGGTTCATGATGTCATCATCAGCCAGGGCTCCCTTGCCTCTTCCAGGCCTGAAACCTGACACCTGGGCACCTCTGGCTTCCCACCGTGGTGGCCTTCCTGTGGCACAGACATGCCCTGCTCCCTTCCCGGGCCCATCCCTGCATCCACGTCTGGACAATGTCACTATTGCCTGACCTGGGGTGTTCCCACCAGAAGTTCCTGAAGTCACGATTCTCTCTTTAACTGGGCATGGCCCGCCTGTCCGTGTGATGCAGGAAATATAAAGTCAGGGTGTCAAATCTGGGACGGTAAGGACCTATCTCCACTGTTCACCCGTAGCCCAGCACCTAGCGCAGACTAGGTCCTCAGTGAGTGAACAAGAGTCTCCAAGTAACTTGGCAAATGATCTCAGGAATGTTCTGAGTGCCATGTGGTACGTGTGTGTATAACCCTCGCTTGTTCAAATCAAGCTTTTCCCAAATGCCTGCTGAGGACTGGGGCTCTACTGGTAAATACACCTCTGACCTCAAGGACCTCTGTCTATGAAGTTACAGTTAATAAGAAAATTGCCATGACAGAGAAACATACAAGGAGCTGTAGGAGACCCCAGAGAAATAAGTAAGTAATGTTACCTAGAGAAGTGAAGCCAAACTTCATCAAGGGGAAAGTATCTGAAAGGGGTCCTGAAGAATAAATGGAATGTTTCCCGGGTGACAAGGGAGGGAAAGGGCATTCCAGAGCTTTAAAACAATCTTCAAAGATTTGAAAGTGACTGTTCCAGTAATTAGAAGCCGTGCTGGTACTGTTACTGCAAGATGGTTGTGCGTGCACGGTGGGACACGACAAGTAATTGCTTCTGCGAGAGCTCAGTTCAGTCACTGATGGTGGCACTGAGAATGAGAGCCTCAGGAAGGAGAAAGGAGATACGGACATAAGATAAAAGCAATTTAGGAAGAACTCTATAGTATTAAGTAGGAACTGGAAGTATCACTGTGAACTCACAATATGTGCTCTTAAAAAAATAATCAAGGAGTGGAGTTCCTGTCGTGGCACAGTGGAAGCAAATACGACTAGGAACTGTGAAGTTGCAGGTTTGATCCCTGGCCTGGCTCAGTGGATTAAGGATCCAGCGTTGCCGTGAGCTGTGGTGTAGGCTGCAGACGCGGCTGGGATCCCGCGTTGCTGTTGCTGTGGCTGTGGCGAAGGCCGGCAGCTACAGCTCCTGTTAGACCCCTAGCCTGGGAACCTCCATATGCCGCGGATGCGGCCCTAAAAAGCAAAAAAAAAAAAAAATAGGCAAACAACAGTCATATTTCCTAGCTCTGGAAACGGAAAAGGCCTGAAAATGAAGACCAAGCCAGTTGCAACGAGGACCTCTTAGCATCCAGATTTCAACCTGGAAATACTATTTTCCCACTGAACAGACCCAGGACTCCTAAGAGAGATGGCTCAGTCTGGGTCTGGGACATTTCAAAATGGACCTGGAACATTTGGTCTGTAAAATAGATAGCAAGGCAGTTATCAGAGACTCTTAGTATTGTGCCAACAGGACCCAGTGGCCAGTCTGAAGAGGCTCCCATTGGTCAAATATAGGACAAATTTTTTTTTTCTTTTTAGGGCCACACTGGCGGCATATGGAGGCTCCCAGGCTAGGGGTTGAATTAGAGCTGCAGCCACTGGCCTATACCACCACAGCCACAGCAACGCGGGATCCAAGCTGCATCTGTGACCTACACCACAGCTCATGGCAACACTGGATCCTTAACCCACTGATCGAGGCCTGAGATAGAACCTGTGTCCTCATGGATACTAGTCAGGTCTGTTACCACCAAGCAACAACAGGAACTGCAGGGAAATTTTTATTAAAGAATTATTCTCATTAATAAATAGAGAAGGAATGGAGTTCCCTTGTGGTGCAGTGAGTTAAGGATCTGGTGTTATCATTGCAATGGCTTGGGTCACTGCTGTGGCGTGGGTCTGATTCTTGGCCTGGGAATTTTCACATGCCACAGTCAAAAAAAAAAAAAGAAAGAAAGAACAAGAGAAAGATAGAACTGAAGTATCACCATTTTGAAACCCCTAATGAATTGATGGGCCTAGGCTTATTGGTGGCTACTAACATCAAAAAGACAGAGAGATAACTAGACATTACGCATTTATGGATGGGAGAATTTTATGGCACGTATCAGTCTCAACAACAACAACAAAATCAAACCTGAATTTGAACAAACCTTTAGAAGCAACCACCAATTCACAGAAAGCAGAGGACAGTGCTCTATGTTAAAAGATACCATGGAGGAGTTCCAGTTATGGCTCAGCAGGTTGTGAACCTGACAAGTACCCATGAGGATAAGGGTTCGATCCTGGCCTTGCTCAGCTGGTTAAGGATCTGACATTGTCGAAAGCTGTGCCGTGGTTTGCTGATGCGGCTCAGATCTGGCATTGCTGTGGCTGTGGTGTAGGCCAGCAGCTGCACCTCCGATTCAACCCCTAGCCTCGGAACTTACATATGTCGTGGGTGCAGTCCCAAAAGGACAAAAAAAAGAAAAGATACCATGGAGAAACAATCAGCAAAATTCAGATGGTGAAAAACTATAAGAGATTTTTCAACGAGTAAATGACAAAGGGAAAGAGAAAGAGAAAGGTAGAGTAGGACTCTATGATTTAAAAGGCATTTAAGAGGTAGATCACAAGTTCCCATCATGACTCAGTGGTTAAAAAACCCAACTAGTATCCATGAGGACGCAGGTTTGATCCCTGGCCTCACTCAGTGGGTTAAGGATCCATCATTGCTGTGAGCTGTGGTGTAGGTTGCAGACACGGCTCATATCCTGTGTTGCTGTGGCTGTGGTGTAGGCCGGCAGCTGTAGCTCTGGATTAGAACCCCCACCGTGGGAACCTCCATATGCGGCGGGTGTGGCCCTAAAAAGACAAAAGCCAAAAAAAAAAAAAAAAAAGAGGCAGATCATCCAATTGCAATATGAAAGCCAAACACTGAAATGTATTTGATATTAAAGAGCTATTATTATTTAAGATGTGATTATGCTATTATGGTTAGGCTCTGAAGAACATCTTTTATAGATACAGAGTTTAAGTGTCTACGGATGAAATAATAGGATAGTATAGGTTTGCTTCAAAATAACACAGGGCAAAGAGGTAGGAAATAGATGGGTATATGGATGAGAGAAGATTGGCCGTGAGTTAACAACTGCTGAAAGTGAGTGAGGGGAAGAGTACAAGGGATTCGTGATATTATTCTCTCTACTTGTGTAGGTTTAAACATTTTCCATTAAATAAGTCAAATAAAAGAATAAAAAGTTATTGTATTGACCCACTTGCCATGCCAGGTTCCCCAATATTCCTCAAAGAAAGGGAACAAAGAAAAAGACTGAGTAAGAAACTGCCCAGGTTCTCTGGTGGCTTAGCAGGTTAAGAAGCCAGCACTGTCAGCACTGTGGTGTGGGTTTGTTACCTCTGGCCTGGGAACTTCCTCTTGCTGCAGATGTGGCCAAAAAGGGAGTTCCCGTCATGGCTCGGTGGTTGATGAATCTGACTAGGAGCCATGAGGTTGCAGGTTCAATCCCTGGCCTCGCTCAGTGGGTTGGGGATCTGCTGTTGCCATGAGCTGTGGTGTAGGTTGCAGACGTGGCTCGGATCCCGCGTTGCTGTGACTGTGGCGTAGGCCGGCGGCTACAGCTCCAATTAGACCCCTAGCCTGGGAATCTCCATATACCAGGGTGTGGCCCTAGAAAAAGACCAAAAAACAAACAAACAAACAAACAAACAAACCCAAAAGCAAACAAACAGTTGTGGCTAAAAAGAAAAAAAGCAATAGCCCAGGAACTGAAAATGGATTCTCTGGGTAGAGACATTTCAGAGGAAAAGAATAAGGGGCTGTAGAAAAAAAGTGTTAGCTATGATGTGAAATCATGCAGTTTGGACCCTGTGGTAAAAGGGATTATAACATTGAGTTAAAGCTGATTTCATAATAAAAGAATTGATGAAGCCTCATAAAAGCATTTATAGCTTTGGCTTGCAAAATGAACTTTTGACATGAGAGAGTGAAAGGATAATTGCATATAAACCCTGTGTATCAAATCAGGAGGGTTTTAATTACAAAGGAGTCTCCTGAAGCCCTGTGCTCATCTCTTATTAAAGCCCTTCTCACACTGCAGCATAATTACCTGCTGGCCACTCTCGCCTGGACAGAGCCACTTGTCACTGCTGGGAGGCAGCCCCCGTTGGGAGGCGGTCCTTCAGATACTCCATCCCTTAAGCCAAAGTAAGACCCCCTAGTTCACCAGGGTCTTGGCTCAGAAATGGCACTGGCTCTCAGGAGAGATAAGTTAATAAAAAAACAGGAAGGAAAAAAAGGCGGGCGGGAGTTCTCGTTGTGGCTCAATGGGTTACAAACCCAACTAGTATGCATGAGGATGTGGGTTTGATCCCTGGCCTTGCTCAGTGGGTTAAGGATCTGGCATCACCGTGAGCTGTGGTGTAGGTTGCAGATGTGGACCGGATCCCGTGTTGCTGTGGCTGTGGTGTAGGCCGGCAGCTGCAGCTCCAATTAGACCGCTAGTCTGAGAACTTCCATATGCTGCAGGTGTGGCCCTAAAAATCACCCCCCTCCCCGGGGGGGGGGGGGGACCAGGAAGGAAAGAACAAAGGAAGGAAGCAAAGAAGAAAGCCAGATGTTCTTTATCATACTGTGCTGACTTACATGAGGTAGCTTCCGTAATTACAAGTAACTGGAGACTCCCCTATGATCCTGAGGTTCCAGGGAGAGAAGGGGTTAATGCTCTCCCAGTCATCCTTTCCAGGCTAAGCCTTCCAGAGTGCAGATTTACATGAGGAAGGTTATCTGCAAGATTAGAAGCTATTCTTTTTCAGTGAAAGCTGGGAGTCCAGAGAATACAGGGGGAGGCACGGCCAGCCCATCAATCTGCAGCGCTCGGGGCTCTGGACAGCCCCTCTCATTGGCAAAGCGATTGATGCTTCTGCCCAGGACGCTGCAAAGAAACAGTTCATCACTATCTCATTTAGAGACTTGACACCCAAATGGAGACCCTGACACCCAAGTTTATAGAATCTGAGCAAAGCCCAGAGGTATCAAATCTGTGTAAATCAGGACAGGAGGCCTGCAGGGGCCCTGGGGGCCAGGTTCCCCCAGATGCCAGCTTTTGACTCTCTGCAGGCTTAGAGTGCCTGGGACACTTGGTCTGGAGCCTTCATAACCAGAATGTATGGAAGGAACTGAAGCTTCTTCCAGGAGCAGGCTGGGAGAGCCCCTCTCCAGGTTGGCGTCAGGTATTCTGAGGCAAGGCAGAGAGCCAGGCAACAATGGCCATTGGGCCCTCCACCTCTATCCCTCTGCAGCTGAGCTCAGACTTCCTCATTCTAGGTGACACGAGCCCAGAGCACATTACTGTGCCCCCATCAATAGCCTACCTCTTCACGTTCCTAAAAGCCACAGGCAAAATGGGCAAGTGGATTGCTCCCGCGCAAACTTCGGGACTCGGCTCAAGCCAGACCCCCTCTGAGAAGCCTTCCTCCAGGCCGAGTGAGTCAGTGTTTCCGTGCTCCCACAGAGCCCAGCAACTCACAACTTGGCCATGGTACTTCTCACACAGCCTGGCCCACAGACTGGTCCTCTTCTGATGAGCTGTTTTACCCATAGATGAAGGCGCCTACAGGCAAAATGTATCCGATTTTCTAGGTCCCCAGTGTCTGAGTGCAGGAATACATGATGATCTAGGACTCAGTGTGCCAAGCACCTCTGGTAAAAGCCCACATCCTGACTCTTGCCTTACTGTTACAGAGTCACCTCCACCCAGTCATCACCAATGAAGCACTCGATCTGTCTGTGCTAGGCAGGCATTAGGCCAAGACCGGGGAGTCCACGTGAAATAAGAGTCCCTTCCCCGTGGATTTCTGTCTAAGACCTTTTCTGCCCTGGGGCCTTCTCTGCTAAACGTCAGCAGAGTCCATTTGCAGGATGAGCTGGACAAGTGTGCAGGCAATTAAGCGGTAATGCAAGCAAGCCAACACATGTTCCCTCTAAGGCAGTGGGCTCCAAAAACAACCCATTGACGTAGCGAAAGGAAAAAAATCAGAACTTCTATTAATATTTATTTTTCATAAGAAAACAAGGAATTAAGCTTGAATAGTGACTAAATGGATTGACAAGAGTCTATGTAAATACTTCGAATATATGCCCATTACTACGGGTGTGTGCTTGTGGGAGACAGACTCTAAAACAGCCTCCACACAATGCATGTGTACAGCAAACTATCACAACGTATACTCTAAAGATCTCACAATTCTATTGTGAAAAATAAAACTGAAAAATAAAATAAAGTAAAATAAAATTTAAAAAATTTAAATGGCCTCCAAAGATCCTTGCCTCCAAATATTCATGCCCTGGTGTGTCCCCTCCCCCCAGTGTGGCCAAGACTTCTGACTTGCTTCTAATCAAAAGAATATGGCAGGAGTTCCCATCGTGGCTCATTGGTTAATGAACCCGACTAGTATCCATGAGGACACGGGTTCAATCCCTGGCCTCACTCAGTGGGTTAAGGATCCAATGTTGCCATGAGCTGTGGTGTAGGCCGGCAGCTGTAGCTCCTATTAGACCTCTAGCCTGGAAACCTCCATATGCCAGGGTGTGGCCCTAAAAAGACAGAAAGACTAAAAACAACAACAACAGTAACCAAAAAGAATATAGCAGAGGTGATGGATGCCATTTCTATGATTATATTACTTAGACAGTAACTTCCACCTCCCTAACAGACTCTCTGCTGATCCCCTCCATTTAGGGCTTTGTAAGGCATCACGTGGAGGGGACTGTGTGGCAAAGAACGCAGGGCAGCCTCCAGCTGACAATCAGCAAGGAGGCTGTGGGTCCAGCAGGCCACAAGGAGCTCAATCCTGCCAACAACTATGTGAGTCTGGAAGAAGATCCTTCCCTAGCCCAGCTTTCAGATGAGACCAAGACCCTGGCAATGCTTTGATGGCAGCTTGTGAGATGAACCTGAAGGAGCGAACTAAGCGAAGCTATGCCCAGACTCCCGACTCACAGAAACGGCGAGATGAAGAATGTGCATTGTTTGAGCTGCTAAGTTTGTGGTGATATTGTTAGGTAGCAATAGATAATAATACAGTCCTCAAATTCCTTTTTTTTTTTCTTTTTAGGGCCACATTTGCAGCACATGGAAGTTCCCAGGCTAGAGGTTGAATCAGAGCTGCAGCTGCCAGCCCACGCCACAGCCACAAAAATGAGGGATCCGAACCTTGTCTGCGACCTACACCACAGCTCCCGGCAACGCCAGATCCTTAAACCACGGAACGAGGCCAGGGATCAAACCCGCATCCTCATGGTTCCTAGTCAGGTGTGTTACCACTGAGCCATGACGAACTCCCAGTCCTCAAATTCTTACTTGACAGGTTGTACAATCAAAGAAGTATGATGACCTCTGAACTAAAGCATCTCTAGACCAGCAAAAGAGAGTTTCTGCTCTCCACCCCTGAGAAGAAAGCCAAGAGCCAGCAGGGGAGCCTGACAGTTTTCATGGTAAAAAGAACACAAGCCGAAAAAGTGGGAAAGTGGAAAAACCTCAGGAATTAGTTCCCCAAGACCTGAGTTTAAGTCCCAGCTCTGCCTCTAAGAGAAGGTGATCTTTGTCTTAGTGATCCATGTGGTGGGGACAAAAAGGCTGGTAAGAGCAGCCAATGGGAGTGACCTGGACAGTGTTTTGTGAAACAGGATATGATATACACGTTAGTCTGCCTGCCACCAGACCTGGGGTGGCCTTGGGCAGGGCATTGTCCTCTCTTGGCCGCAGCTTCCTCACTATCAAAAGAGGAAGGAAGCACATTGCGTCTCCATGCGCTCTGATCTTTTATTCTAACATCATGTACCAAGCGAGGAGAGGCGGGCTCTGACAGTTCCCATGGTCCCCTAGTCATGCCATTGGCCAGGAAAGTCTTAACAACAAGGCCACTGGAGGGGTCTTTGTTTGACCAATCACAACTTGTCACCTTGTAGGGCCGGCAACCTGAATTCCTTAACTGAGAGGGGAAATCTCCATTTGTTTTACAAAAAGGAAATAAGGGTCACCATAAAGCCAGCTTGAACCACCAAATTCCAACACAAATTGCTGACCTGTTCTCAGAGAGGCAGCAGCTTGAGTCTATTAATGCCCATATTAACTGTGTGCTGGGAGCTTTTATAAACGTGATCTCTAATCTTCACCACAGTCTTAAAATACAAATGCATACCTCGACTTATGGAACTTCACTTTTATTACGCTTTGCAGATATTGTTGTTTTTTATAAATTGAAAGTCTGTGGCAATCTTGCATTGAGTAAGTCTACTGGCACCATTTTTCTAAGAGCATTTATCTCTGTGTCATATTTTGGTAATTCTTACAATATTTCAACTTTTTCATTATTACTATATTTGTTATAGTGATGTCAGATCAGTGATCTTCTTTTTTTTTGTCTTTTTAGGGCCATACCGGCAGCATATGGAGGTTCCCAGGCTAGGGGTTGAATCAGAGCTGCAGCTGCCAGCCCACGCCACAGCCACAAAAATGAGGGATCCGAACCTTGTCTGCGACCTACACCACAGCTCCCGGCAATGCTGGATCCTTAACCCACTGAGCCAGGCCAGGGATTGAATCCGTGTCCTCACGGATACTAGTTGGGCTCGTTAACTGCTAAGCCGCTACAGGAACTCCTGATCAGTGATCTCTGACATTACTACTCACACTACAACTCACTGGAGGCTCAAATGATGGTCGGCATTTTTGAGCAATACGGTATTTTTCTTTATGGGTGTCTTTTTAGGGCCGTACCCATGACATATGGAAGTTCCTAGGCTGGGGGTTGAATTGGAGCTGCAGCTGCCAGCTTAACACCACAACCACAGCAATGCATGATCGGAGCTGAGTCTGCAATCTACACCACAGCTCATGGCATTTTTTTTTTAAACTTTTTTTTTTGGCCACACCCATGGCATGTGGAAGTTCCCAGACCAGGGATCAAACCTGTACCACAGCAGCAACCCAAGATGCTGTAGTGACCATGCTGGATCCTTAACCAACTGAGCCACAAGGGAAATCCACAATACAGTACTTTTATTTTACTTTACGATTTTTATTTTTTCCGCTATAGTTGATTTCAGCATTTTTATTTTATTTTATTTTTTATTTTTTTGCCTTATCTAGGGCTACACACTCGGCATATGGAGGTTCCCAGGATAGAGGTCTAACAAGAGCTGTAGCTACCGGCCTTCGCCACAGCCACAGCAACGCAGGATCCGAGCCGCGTCTGCAACCTACACCACAGCTCACGGCAACGCCGGATCCTTAACCCACTGAGCGAGGCCAGGGACCGAACCCGCAACCTCATGGTTCCTAGTCAGATTCGTTAACCACTGAGCCACAAAGGGACCTCCGATTTCAGTATTTTTAAATTAAGGTATATGCATTTTTTTTTTAGACATAATGCTGTTCCATACTTAATAGGCTATAGTATAGCATAAATACAATTCTTTTTTGTCTTCTCAGAGCCGTACCTGTGGCATATGGAAGTTCCCAGGCTAGGGGTCGAATTGGAGCTACAGCTGCTGGCCTATACCACAGCCACAGTAATGCCAGATCTGAGCCATGTCTGCAACCTACACCATAGCTCATGGCAACACCAGATCCTTAACCCACTAAGCAAGGCTGGGGATCGAACCCGCGTCTTCATGGATACTAGTTGGGTTCACTAACTGCTGAACCACGATGGGAACTCCTATAAATATTAATCCTTACATGAACTGGGAAACCAAAAAATTGGTGCGACTTGCTTTACTGATATATTTGCATTACCTCAGTGGTCTAGAACCAAACCCACAATAACTCCGAGGTATGCCTATAGATGTATCACCCTGATTTCACAGTTAGGTTAGCTGAGGCACAGAAAGAATAAACTCTTTGTCTCAGGCACACTGATAGTACATGGTAGGGCAAGGATTTAATTTTAATTCTGTTTGACTCTGAAGGTCCTGGTCTTTGGACCACACCCTGTTGCTCTGGGAGACAGCAGCTTGGGCAGAAAGGTCAGCCCATGATTACAAAATAGAGTAAAGGTTCTTGGCCTACAGGGAGATCATGTGCAGAGTGTTGCTTCATTCATTCATTCCACAAACATTTACTGAGTACCTACTGTATACCAGTGGTAGACAGTATACCATGTGGTAGGCAATGAAGATACAAAAACAAACAAACAAACAAACAAAAAACCACGCACTCTTTGTTCTTGTTCTTATGAGGCTGAGACTAACTGGGGAGACATTCTAGTACAAGGAGGACAAATGGATGAATAGAAGAGTGAACAAATGGACAGGCAGACGGACACACTGACAGTGAACGACTGGTGTTTGTTTCAAGCCCCATTATTAAAGTGATGCATGTACAAGGTGTACTGGGATCACAGAAGAAGTGATGACGGCTGGAAGGGAAGGATGTTTCAGACAACTGATCAGCAAGTGCAAAGGCAGGATGTGTTCTGGTGATGCCAGCAGCGCAGCGTGGCTGCAGGCTCGGTACACTGAGGAGGTGGAACAGGGGGGCGAGAGACCAGCCGGGGAGGCACTGGGTCCTGTTCCTGTATTCTGACCCCAAGCTAACCGCCCATGGTGGAATTATCAAAGAGGCCCGAGAACAAACGGGCATGAAAACTGGTAGGCTCGGGAGAACTGCATGAGTAATTTGAGAGCAGTCATGCTCAGGTTCTGAGGACAGCCTGAGAAGTCACAGAGTAACTGGAGGAAAAAAAAAAAAAAAATCACGGACTGTAAGCCAATGGAATAAACCCATACTGTGCTGCTGGGAAGGGAACCGGGAGGAGAGGAGAAGCGAAGCTGGGGCCAAAAGGCAGGAACCTTTCCTACAGAAGAAGCTAAGGGTGCCTGTTTCCCAAACGTACAAAACCAGATGAGGCAGATTTCCCAACGGAAGCCTCAGCGAGAGGGGCACCCACACACGGCCCTGGGTGTGCACACACCACACTGCATTGTGAGGACAACAAAAGGGCCCAGCCCTCCCAGTCCTGGATGCTCACAGCCACACGACGGCTACACCTGCCCACGTTTACTGTACCTCGCCGCGAGAAGATGAAAATACAATCTTTCACTTTCCTCTTTAGCTGTACTTGGCTGCTATGACTGTTTGGTTTGGAGCAGCTGTGCCTGGTGGGAGATGGTCCATTTCTGGTGCATCAAAAAAGTAGGCCTGCAGGGAAAGGAGACCCACAAAGGTGGTTACAAAATAATGGTCTAGGTGTGTGTCCTAGACTCCATGCTAACAGCACCTCTGGGCTCTCGCGGCCCCTACATTTCCCCCAGCGCAATGGCCAGCACGCTGAACTGTCTTGTCTCTTACTCGACTGTGCGTGCCTTTTTCAACTTCGCTACCCACTGACGGAATGCTTGCTACATAGGACTTAATCCTCATAATGACCTGGAGAGGCGTTACCAGGACCCTCATCTGACAGATAAAGAAACTGAGAGTCTGAGAGGCCGCCATTCGATCAGGTGCACGTGGCTGGCGAGTGGTGCAACCAAGACTCAACGCTGGGTCTTTCCGACTCCAAGGCTCAAGGTATTAATCACCACTTCGTACAGTCTCTGTGTCTTCGTGTCTCTGTGCCACCAGCCCCCCGAACAGGGCCTGGCACACCGTGTAAACAATCAATACTTAATGAACCGAACACTGAGAGGCTGCTGCTAAACCAGTCGGCTCCCTGGAAAGACCTTTCAAAGAAAAGTGCTGGGCAGACCTCACTGCCTAATTCTTCCACTTGGAAATGAAAGGCTTGATAAGTGCTCCCGCTCACCATCTGTAATTTAACTGTCAAAAATCAGAAGGAGGTGGAAGACCGAAAACATCAGGGAGGATCTTTCCACCTGTTTCGGGGTCTGAGAAGCTCACTTGAGTGCAGGAAAATACCAATCTCACTAGCCTTGAACGTAGGCTGTTGAAAGGCAGATGACTCTGTTAATAAATCAGGGAGCCATGTCTGTGCAGGACTCCCTGCCCTGGAGCCGGGGCTTCAGGAAGGTAAGAAAGATAAGCCAGCAAGGCAAGAACCACTTCACCAGCTCTTCTCTCTTTCAGCCAGAAGGGGGCACCAACACAACACGCTGGAGTTTTCCCCAAACGCAATTCCTATTTCCAGTTAACTCTTCAGTCCATTTCAAAGTTTCTAGCTGCAGACTCACCCTAGTAACAGCCCCAGAGCAATTCTATTAGTTTTAAAAGAACTTCCTCGCCCAAGGTCTCTCCCAGCAACTGTTTCTCTAAGGAAGGAAAAGAACAGCCCCTCATTAAGTGGGAGCAGGGGCCATGCTGCTAGCCCTGGGTCCCTCCAGTTATCTTGCAGGAGCACAGAGTCAAGAGGCCCCCAGAATGCAGGAACGATGACCCTCTTCCAGGATCCTAGAGGAAATTCTCAACAGGATGAGCCAAGAGGCCCAGCTTTTAAACCTGGCTCTGGAGTTCACCAATGGCTCAGCAGGTTAAGGAGCCGGCACTGTCACTGCTGGGGCTCAGGGTCAATCCCCAGCCTAGTAACTTCCCCATGCCACAGGTGCCGTCAAGAAAAAAAAAAGGAAAAAAAAGATAAATCTGCCTCTGCTAGTAATGTGTACTACGACTTTGGACAAGTTTTATTTATAAAATGAAAGCACTAAAAAAAAACCAATCTCTAAGTTATATTTCTATGATTCATTAATTCCACAAATGCTAGGGCACAGACCCTCTACTTGCAGCAGTAACACAGGCTTGTACATTTCCAAACACACCAACCAAAAATGCACCCTTGGAGTTCCTGTTATGGTGCAGCAGAAACGAATCCAACTAAGAACCATGAGGTTATGGATTCGATTCCTGGCCTCGATCAGTGGGTTAATGATCTGGTGTTAACGTGAACTATGGTGTAGTTTGCAGATGCGACTCGGATCTGGTGTTGCTGCGGCTCTGGCGTGGGCCGGTGGCTACAGCTCCGATTAGACCCCTAGCCTGGGAACCTCCATATGCCGCGGGTGCAGTCCTAAAAAGACAAAAAAAAAAAAAAAGATGCACCCTCTAGCGCCTCATTAGTCACCCATTCAGGTGCGTTCCAGGCCCAACCTAGAGAAAGGGCACAGGTACAAGTGCCCAGGGGCCCTCAGCAGGTGCAGGGCTGTCATGTGTTCCACTACACTGAGGCAAAAGCACCAATCGTGTTCCCCAGGGGAAAGTGAGAAGACTAAGCCGGTGCCCCTCAGCTCAAGTAACTTCCCTGCCATTTCTTCTCCCTGGCTTTCCAATGATAATAATTGTCCCAATCGCTGGAGAGAGAAAGGAGGAGGCTGTCTCCAGTGTGGGAACGAAGCCCCAGGCCGCTGGGTCCCCGGCTAAAGAAACGGTTCCCTTCCTTGAGGAGAGAAACTGTGTCTCCCCTCCAAGAAGAGGTCCTACACCTGCAGTTACCTCTCCACTCCGCTCTTCTCCAACTTCTTAACCAGCTGTGCGTGCGTGTGATGGGTAAGAAGTTCGGGAGAGAGATGGGAAGATGCCAGTGAGAGGCACTAATGCTCTAGAGTCGTGACCTGCGACTGCTCTTATTGGGCACTAGGAAGAACAGGCAGCAGAGCGGCTCTGGCAGCTTCTCATGACACAGGACTCTTTTTTCTTTTTACTTTTTGATTTCAGGACTGCTGGGTCTGCAACCTACACCATAGCTTGAGGCAACACCAGATCCCCAGTGCACTGAGCGGGGCCAGGGATCGAACCTCATCTTCATGGATACCAATCAGATTTGTTTCCTCTGAGCCATGACCGGAACTACCAGGACTCTTGATAATCTCTTGGAGTTCCCATCATGGCTCAGCAGAAACGAATCTGACTAGTATCTGTGAGGACGCAGGTTCGATCCCTGGCCTCGCTCAGTGGGTTAGGGATCTGGTGTTGCCGTGAGCTGTGGTGTGGGTCACAGATGTGGCTTGGATCTGGCGTTGGTATGGCTGTGGCATAGGCCAGCGGATACAGCTCCGATTCGACCTCCAGCCTGGGAACCTCCATATGCCATGGGTGCGGCCCTAAAAAAAAATAATAATAATAATAATAATAATAATAATGATAATCTCTTTACATCTGAGAAAACTGTCATAGTATATGGAGGGCTTTCACAGCCATTTCACCGAGTCTCACAAAAGCCTGCAAATATGAATCTACCCGATAGAGGAGGAAGCCCAGTTTCCCTTTTTTTTTTTTTGCTGTGCCCACAGCATGTAGAACTTCCTGGGCCAGGGATCAAACCTGCACCACAGCAGCGACCCGAGCCACAGCAGTAACACGCTGGATCCTCAATCTGCTGAGCCACCAGGGAACTCCAAGGAAGCCCAGGTTCTGAGAGTTAAGTCCCTGGCCCAGGTTCTCAATGCTAAGCTGGTCCCAGCCCAGGCGATTTCTACCTCATTATAATCCCCTCTCTTGGGAAGTTCCTGAGTAGCAAGATGGGCAACAAAACCCTAAATTCAGTGTAATTTACCTCAAAAGGGAATATTAGGCATAGGAGGTAAAAGATCCTGGCCACAGGTACCAAATGAAACGTGTTGACAACACCACCACCTCCCTGCTCCACAGCCCCTTGCTCTTCTCTACTCTTTACGGAACTGAACACACAATGCCTTGTCTCCTGCCTCCTTATATTCGCCAACTTCTCCACCAGGTAGGTAACAGGAAAATAGTTCAAAAGAGAGATGGGAAGGCGCCAGTGAATGGCTTACACTGACAGAGTTAGTTACAATGAAAGGTACATTCTTCTCCTGCAGACAGAAATGTCACAGGAAGGTCACAGCAGCGTTTCTAGGGATCAGCCCAGAGATTCCAAGTGCCAGATATTAATAGCATCACTCTGCTCTGAGTCTTCTGTCTGGTGGGGTCACAGCTTAGGCACATGTAAAATTTATGTCAACCACGTGTATGTTTTCTTTTTTTCTTCTTTTTATGCACCTACAGCATATGGAGGTTCCCAGGCTAGGGGTCGAATCAGAGCTACAGCTGCTGGCCTACACCACAGCCACAGCAATGAGGGATCTGAGCCACATCTGTGACCTACACCACAGCTCACAGCAATGCAGGATCCTTAACCCACTGAGCGAGGCCAGGGATCGAACCCGCAACCTCATGGTTCCTAGTTGGATTCGTTTCCGCTGCGCCACGACGGGAACTCCAACCAAGTCTATGTTTTAGAACTTGGACTTGTTATGAGATTTGTTCAAGGATAAAGCATTGTCATCTTATTAAAGTACTTAATGAGCCGTGGTTGTCTACAGAAAATATTAAAGATCAAACAGTGCCAAAAAAGGATTTACTCCCACAACTGCAAAGCTTGACCAAGAGTCTGGACATACTCTATGTGGAAATATTACCGTAGGTATCAATGACCTTAACGTTCTTGGGCTTGGAGTTTTTTCAAAACCTGTACCAGGTCTTGTTAAGGGCATGAGCAGCAATTTTTGTGCAAAATGTGTATAGAAATTATAAAACTGTGTCTCCTTTAGGATCAAAGGAAAGGGACCTAATTTATGGGCATTTATGGGACAAGTTCTATGTGAAGTGCTTTATATGCACTATTTGATTTTATCCTCAAAACAATCCTCTGTAGCAGGAACCTATATTACAGACTAAGAAATCTGGATTCAGAGAAGTTAGGTACCATGCCCGCACTCACACTGCCAGTGAGGGACAGAACTGGTCGTCAATCTGGGCCTGTCTAATTCAAAAGCACACGCCCTCCTTCAAAAGATACCTTAAAACTTTAACTCAAAAATTGCTTGAAGTGTTGTTCATCTTCAAAAATAACTTCTCTTGAAGTTCCTGCTGTGGTGCAATGGGATCAGGAACGTCTTGGGAGTGCAGGGATGCAGGTTCGATCCCCGGTCCAGCACAGTGGGTTGAAGATATGGCATTGCTGCAGCTGTGGTCTAGGTGGCAACTGCGGCTCAAATCTGATCTGTGGGCAAGGAACTCCATATGCCACGGACGGCCAGAAAAAGAAAAAAAAACCTTCCTTTTCTATTCTCTATTTCATTCTTGAGCTTTTCACCTGTGAAATGCTACATTTCAAAAATTTTTTTTCTTTCCTTTTTCTTTTTAGGGCTGCACCTGCGGCATATGGAGCTTCCCAGGCTAGCAATCTAATCAAAGCTACAGCTGCCAGCCTACACCATAGCCACAGCAACCAGCAACACGGGATCCGAGCCACGTCTACAACCTACACCACAGCTCACGGCAACGCCAGATCCTTAACCCACTGAGCAAGGCCAGGGATTGAACCCACAACCTCATGGTTCCTAGTCAGATTGATTTCTGCTGCGTCACAACGGGAACTCCTCAAAACTCTTAAGTGTGTGCAGAAAACCAGCAAAGGCGTGGAACTGAGAGGTGGGACTGCCCCTTTTCCTCACTCCCCAGCCCTATGTGTGGCTACTTATCCAACCCTGCTTCCTCCGGCCTAGACGCCAAATCTCAACCAGACTTCAGAATTTAGGTAAAGTCAGAGATTACCATCAAATTCTCATGACTTTATTACTTCTCATCTAGGAGAGTTTATTTAAAATGGTATTTATTTCATGGAGCCAGTATTTAAAGAACCATGGTGTCGGGAGTTCCTGCGTGGAGCAGTGGGGCAGTGGGTTAAGAATCCCACTGCAGTGGCTCAGGTCACTGCGGAGGTGTGGGTTCAATCCCTGCCCTGGCACGGTGGGTGAAAGGAGCCAGAGCTGCTGCAGCTGTGGCTCGGATTCGATCCTAACCTGGGAACTTCCATATACTATGGGTGGCAGCCATAAAATTAAAAAAAAAAAAAAGAGAGAGAGAGAGAAAGAAAGAAAGAACCATGGTGTCTAACAGTTTGAGGCCTTAGCATCTGCATCAAAAGTGCCCTGAAAGGACATGGGAATGAGCCCGTACCAAGCAGCCCACAGAAAGCAGCATGTGAAGCAGCACAATCGTCACAATCGTGGCCAATGCGACGCGTCGGTTGTCCTCACGAACAGCTGGCCAAAATGTCATCGCCAAGACAGAGCCTGAGATGCCCAGGGCAATCATGACTAGAATCCAGCGGACTGCTTTCTGGGGGATGATCCACAGTATCTGAAAGAAAAGGAGAGCGGGGAGGGTTTGGGGGAGGCATTCAGAGGCATGTGTCCATCCGAAGCACACCAGTTCATAAAAGCCTGGGAACCGGCCAGCAGCTGGGCCCTCACTGCCACTTGGCTTTCCCAGTACACCCTGGAAAAATGCCACCAGCACGCAGACTGAGGGGAACGGTGTCCTAACAAAGGGCTCAAGATCCAGGGAAGGCACCTGGCTCCCCCACCCCCATTTCTGCTAAAACTTCTAAATTCAAGGGGTATTTTTCAGGCAATGTTGGTGTCAGGCTAGAAATAATGAGTCTGACTGAATTTTCCACCAAGGACAGGGTCTCACCCAGAATAAGCGTGGTACTTACTGCCGTGGGGATGTAAATGAAGAGTGAATACCCGTAGACGCACACAATCTCCAAAAACGAGTAGGAAACGATGTTCATGACTTTGCTGTTTCTCCACACGAGGAAACCCCAGAGTGCGAGGGGAACCAGCCAGGCATAGGCATAGATGACTGTGGCTGCAATGGACACTGGGGGCAAAAGGACACACGTTTTAAGACCACCGCGTCTTGGCACTTCGGTACTGGCGGACTTACTTCCAGACACGTCCACCTGCCTCTCTGGATTGTCCTACAGGTGCTCACAGCCCAAGCCTGGCACAAGACGTCCCTGATCCCATTGCACCACAGCAGGAACTTCAAGAGAAGTTATTTTTGAAGATGAACAACACTTCAAGCAATTTTTGAGTTAAAGTTTTGAGGTATCTTTTGAAGGAGGGCGTGTGCTTTTGGATTAGACAGGCCCAGATTGACGACCAGTTCTGTCCCTCACTGGCAGTGTGAGTGCGGGCATGGTACCTAACTTCTCTGAATCCAGATTTCTTAGTCTGTAATATAGGTTCCTGCTACAGAGGATTGTTTTGAGGATAAAATCAAATAGTGCATATAAAGCACTTCACATAGAACTTGTCCCATAATTGCCCAGCACACGCAATAGGCGCTCTATGCATGTGCTGAATCGATGCCCCTTTAGCATCCGCCTTTGTGGTGATGACCAGAAGTCTCTCCTATGGTTTTTACGATTCACTTAATAACTAACAACTAACAATATCAAACAACTGAATTATGCAACAGAAATACTTCCGAAGGCCACACTTCCACATGTTTAAATACACTGAGCATTTCACTCAAATAAAAGCCAACTATCCCCTTGGAAGAACATGTCCTCTTTCCTAATATAACAAGAACTGACACTGATTTCTTTAGCAAATTTATTAAAATGCCCTGGGTACCGATTAACTTGCTCTGCGTGCTATTTACAGCTCCTTCCATCTCTGAAATAGAGAGTTCCAGCTCACTGATGAATTGCTCGGAATATTCTCCAATTCCACTTTCTTCTTTAAATAATTCTGCCTCTGTGGTGGAAATGCTACTTAGCAGTCCTCAGAACAGCAATGTTCAGGGTATTGCTGTCCCTGCCTCCTCCTCCAGCAGCAGCGGCCCCGGAGGATTCAGCTTCCCTCGCCCGGAGGGGAGGGGCAGGTGGTGCGGCTCAGCCCTCGGCACCAGCCCTTCCCAGATGAACATCGACAGCAATCCGCCAGGCTCCTGGCGAGAACAAAGGTACTCTTAGCAACTACAGGCTGACTCTTTGGACATGTGATTGTCCAAAACATTTTTAGCTCCCAGAGCAATTTTTTTCACATTGGGAATGCCATCCTTAAGCCAAATGTAATTTTGCTGACATGCTGCCTTGTTCTTAGAAATAACTGAAGGAAGGGGAAGGGACTGGTACTATGACCACAGCTATCCACTGGGTGGCAGATGTTACACTGAGGTCATATTATGTAACAGTCAAGGCTACAGACTCTATATGCAGATTCCACGGCTTCTAATCCTACTTGCACCATTTTACTTGAGTAAACCTGGGTGGTGAGTTACTTAATCCCCCTGCCCTCAGTTTCCGCATCTGTAAAATGGGAAAAATGATAGTATACAACCTTATAAGATTATTAGGGGAATTAAAAGAGTAAAAACAGGTATATTCTAAATATCAATTGATAAATAAATGCCCAATCAAGAATGACCTTTTTTAGTCTTAACTGATAGATACATGAGTTTATATGATCTATCTATTTCTTCATTTTTGAGATGAAGCAAGGATCAGAGAGCTAAGTGATCTGGTCAAAGTCAGATAATTAATAAGTGGTGGAAGCAGGGTGTGTGGCTCACACTCTTTTCATAAAATGGAAAAATGTTCATTGACTGAGTCCATGACTGTCTTCCTGATACATACGCCCCATGACTCCCTGATACCAGGATGCCCAGCTGAACAGGATAAGAACAAAGACCGACCCCACCCTGCGCCAGTGCTTCCACACCCTCAGGCAGTGTGATTCACTCCTCTGCTCTGTAAACACACCCCTACACACCTCTGACGTAGAAATTAACACATACCATTTATTACAGCGATACCCACTTACCTGTCTTTCTTTACTTAACCACTGAGCTACTTGATGGCGGAACTGACAGCTCATGGATAACATTTATTGAGTTAAACTTAAACCAAGGTCACTTGACAAACGGAATTGGGACCGAATCCAGGTCTGACTCCATATTGGAGGAGAGAAGGGAAAATGGGCAAGGAGGGTAGAGGGGAGGAAAAGAAGGCAGGCTACATGGACATGCACACGTACACATGCAGACGCACACACACACACATAAATGCATACCTATATATACACACAGATATGTGTACAAACATATATAGCAATAATGTTACTGAACTTTTTGTACAAGGCACTATTCTAACCTCTAACATATATCCCCTTTTTCTTTCTTTCATTCATTCATTCTTTTTTTTTTTTTTTTTTTTTTTTTTTTTTTTTTTTTTTTTTTTTTTTTTTGCTTTTTAGGGCTGTACCCGCGGCCTATGGAGGTTCCCAGACTAGGGGTCTAACTGGAGCTGTAGCTGCCAGCCTACGCCACAGCCACAGCAACACCAGATCCAAGGCGTGTCTGCAACCTACACTACAGCTCATGGCAACACGGTTTCCCTTAACCCACTAGGTGAGGCCAGGGATTGAACCCAAAACCTCATGGTTCCTAGCTGGATTCATTTCCGCTGCGCCACAACGGGAACTCCCCCTTTTTCTTAAATAGCCCTATAATACAGATATTCTTATTTTTATTTCACTGATAAGGAATCTGAGGCCAAGAGAGATGAACTAACTTGCCCAGCAAGGTAGAAGCTAGTGAGGGGTAGAGCTGGAGCCTGAAGGCGGTGGCCAGATTCCTAAGCCCACACTCTTATACAGCCTCCGAACAGGAGAGCAGGCAGGCAGGGACGGAAAGAACGGAGGAAGTGGCACAGGTCAAGCTCCTGCAGAGCCAAACACCCTCATCTTTGGGTGGTTGTCATTTTCTAGTCTCTCTAAAAGCTGGTTCTCTCCCCCCTCCCCAGCTATCCAGTACTACCACAAGAAAGGAAGTTTTAAAACAAGAATATCATCCACAAACCCATCACTAGGACACGATAATTTCTGCCTTTTCCCTTCTAGGCCCCGGCCATCTGCAGACTTCTCTTTAATAAGGTTGTTAAAATTGTTAAAAGCAATGACATACATTTGGACTACGAGTTTTCCACATTGCTCTAAGCCTTGATAATTAGTGGCTCCAGACCCAACTAGCTGAGTCATCATGCCCTTTTGTTTCCAACATTTGGATAATAAAAATAATGCTACAATGGAGACATTCATGCACATTGTTTGTTTTGTACATTTTTCTTTGGATAAATTCTGGTTGATACTGGGCCTTGCCTTACAGTTTTCCAAAAGAGTAGGCAGATTCACGATATTGTGAAGGTATTTCATGCCACTGAACTGTACACTTAAAAAAGGTTAAAAGAGGGAGTTCTCAGGTGGTCTTGTGGTTAGGACTCTGCTTTCACCTCTGCGGTCTGGGTTCAATCCCAGGTCTGGGAACTGGGATTCCCACATCAAGTCACTGTACATGGTGGCCAATAAATAAATAAATAAAATAAATTTTAGTTTACGTATATTTTACCACAATAAAAAATAAAAACATTACGTGGATTTTTTATAGATGGATGGTTAATTTTGAGAGAGTAGTTATGTTTGAACCTTTAAATGCAGGAAGCAGGGGCTACAGGACCTACAAACAGGGGTGCAAGAGCTCTGGGGTAGAGGGCGCTCACAGTTACCAGCTGACAGCATGCCAAATGAGTCAAGCTATTCACCAACCTTTTCGGAACTCGGGCACATAATGGTATGTTTTCTCTCCCAGATGGATTAAGAAGTTGGAAAGATTCCCACTGATTGCTATGGCAAAGACCAGTGTGGCACATATCCAAAAGGGGCCTGCAAAAGGAAACCAGAAAACTCAGACAAGAAAATGAAGAATCACCTTTTAGAGTCTCAAAGAACCTCTTATCTCCCCCACCCTCTTCACATAAGCACGGGAAAATGAATTTTAGATGCAATCGGTACTTGTTTAGGGGGAATTTTCTTTTTCTTTCTTTTTTAAAATAGAGGTATAATTAATTTACAACACTGGGTTAGTTTCAAGGGTACAGCAAAACGATTCAGTTATGGAATTTTCTTTTCCAAAAAGTAAAACATACAACTCAGTAATAAGCTGCCTTAAAAACAAGAGGACTGAAATGCACAGACCAAAACACCTCCCACATTACGTGAATAAAGACACTGATTTGTTTATTGGAAGATGGTGCAAAAAAATTCATGAACATTTTGTTAAACTTTCACCATCAGGATACGGGAAGCAAAGGTTACTTCCTTTACATAAGTGCCAAATGTTAATGCCAGAGAAAAAGAATTGTGTGTGTGTGTGTGTCTTTTTAGGGCCGCACCCACAGCATATGGAATTTCCCAGGCTAGGGGTCAAATTGGAGCTGTAGCCTCTGGCCTACGCCACAGCCACAGTAATGCAGGATTCAAGCCGTGTCTGCAACATACACCACAGCTCACAGCAACACTGGATCCTTAACCCACTGAGTGAGGCCAGGGATCAAACCCACAACCTCATGGTTCCTAATCGGATTCATATCTGCTGCGCCACAACGGGAACTCCCAGAGAAAAAGAATTTAAATCAGACAGGTCTTTTGCTGTCCAAATGGAAGAGTAGGTAAGTAGAACACTTTAGGAAAAAGTTAATCTAACAAATCACCATGGGTGTAGGTGTGTGTGAGTGTTTAAAGTCTTTCTTTCTTTTTCTTTTTCTTTCTTTCTTTCTTTCTTTTTCTCTTTCTTTCTTTCTTTTTCTCTTTCTTTCTTTCTTTTTCTCTTTCTTCCTTTCTTCCTTCCTTCCTTCCTCCCTCTTTCCCTCCTTTCCTTTCCCTTCCTTCATTCCTTCCTTCCTCCCTCCCTCCCTCCCTCACTTTCTTCAATGAAAAATACTTGCATATAGTTCAGGATTCAAAAGGTAGAGAAGGGAATATAGAGGGAAATCAACTTCCTTCCCTCTCTGATGTCTAGCTATGCACTTGACCTCCAGAGCTCACCACGGCAACCAGTTCCTAGTGAATCCCGCCAGAGATTTCTATACACATAGAAGCAAGGGCACATTTTATGTGTGCATATATTTTATACAAGTGATAGCACATGTATGTATTTTTCACCTTAATACATCCTAGAGATTCTACAATAGCCGTTCATAAAAATCAGCTTACTCTTTTTTAGTGATCATAAAATATTCCACTAAATGGATGAGTACACCATGTTTCTGCATCCTTTTCATCACTTCACTTGATTTCATGAACAGCATCCTTGTTTCTCTAGAAAAAGGACTATTAGAACAAATATAATTTTTAAACGGAGAGCTTTTAATACATTTATAAGTTTCATTTTTCAATTTCACTAATATTTCCCAATACCTTTTGGGATCCTCGTCGGTTCCGTGACATATCATAAAGTTAAGAAAAGGAGTATGTTGGGGGAGAGGACTAGCAGAAATGTATGAGCACTGTCTGAAGCCAAGCTGGTTCCTGAAAGTGGGAAGGGAACATAAGCACTTCGGATGCTCCGAAGTCACGAACATACTGCTGTTTACTCGCTAGCCTGCAGGCGCTCCGCTACAGCCAAGGACTAGATCTTGTTCACTGTATTAGTCTGAGCGCCAAGCACATAAAAGACGGAACAACAACCAACAATAATTTAAAGATTCCCCCAAAGCTTTGCTGAACAAATGAGTAACACTGACTGTGTGTTGTTGGTGGGCTAAGATCATCAAAGTGTGTCACCACAAGTGGCCAAAATATTACAGCACTCATAACTAGAAAGCTGAGACTACTGGATCCTGTCAGCAGTTATTTACTAAATACCCACATCCCAGGCCTGCCCTCTCTCTTGCTATTTCCTGCCAAGTTCCCACTCTAATCTAATGGGGTAGGAGGAAGCACTGAGTTTTTAGTGCGTATTTCTTTTTCCTTTTTCAGCTGCACCCACAGCATATGGAAGATCCTAAGCCAGAGATCGAATTCGAGCTGCACCTGTGACCCACACCACGGGGGTGGCAGCACCGTACCCTCAACCCACCGCGCCAAGTGGGGAATCGAACTGGCAAAGGCACAGACACAAGCAGGGCCATTAACCCACTGCGCCACAGCGGGAACTCCTGCATTTGTGTATTTTCAAGTATTTCTAACACACAAAAAAGCCCAAAGAATGATAAAACAAGCACTGGTACCCATCATGCCGCTTTTTTAAATCTTTCTAATGCTGTCATACTATTTATAACCTTCTACAATATGTTTTTCCATTGACCATTGATCCGAGACTTATCCACATTGACGCTTACAGACCACATGCATTTAAAAATCTACAACATTCTGGGAGTTCCCTTCGTGGCTCAGTGGTTAACAAATAGGACTAAGAACCATGAAGTTGCGGGTTTGATCCCTGGCCTCGCTCAGTGGGTTAAGGATCTGGTGTTGCCGTGAGCTGTGGTGTACATTGCAGATGTGGCTCGGATCCCGCGTTGCTGTGGCTGTGGCGAAGGCCAGCAGCTACAGCTCCTGTTAGACCCCTAGCCTGGGAACCTCCACATGCCGCGGGTGCGGCCCTAGATAAGGCAAAAAGGCAAAATAAATAAATAAAAACCTACAGCATTCTGTATGTGAACAAATCACAGTTGACATAACCATTCTCCTGCTGATGAATATTTTGATAGTTTCTAAATATTTATTATTATAAGTAATGCTGTGACAGTGAATAACAATATCCTTCTGCATGTCTTTTTGTATATATGTGAGTTTCCCTAGGAACAGAACCACTAAGTTGTAGGGTATAAGCATCTTCAAACCACTCCAATTTGTGTACCAGTTACATATCCACCACATTATACAAAAGTTCCCACTGCTCCACATCCTTGGCAACATTTGGTATCAACGGTTTTTTGGATTTTGGGCTATGGCGTGCAATAGCTTGACGTGGGATCTCGGTTCCCAGACAGGGATTGAATCCAGGCTGCAGCGGTTAAAGAACCAAATCCTTTTCTTTTTCTTTCTTTTTTTTTTCTTTTTAGGGCTAGGGGTCTAATTGGAGCTACAGTTTCTGGCCACGGCCATAGCCACAGCCACACCAGATCCAAGCCACATCTGCAATGTACACCACAGCTCACGGCAACACCAGATCCTTAACCCACCAAGTGAGGCCAGGGATCAAACCCGCAACTTCATGGTTCTTAATCCGATTTGTTTCCGCTGTGCCATGATGGGAATTTCTGAAAGCACCAAATTTTAACCACTAGACCACCTGGGAACTCCTAGTATCTATCAATATTTAAGAAAAGCTGACTTACAGTATATCACTCCTCTGTTCAAACCCTCCAATGGCTTCTCATTCAAACAAAAGTCAGCCTTTCCTTGACTTACAAGTCCCTGCATGACGCGCCCCTTCACCCTGTCCCTCTGACCGCATCTCCTAGATGCCCTTGTTCACTCCAGCTTAGTCACACTGGTCTCGTCATTGTTCTTTGAGCAAGTTCCTGCCTCAGGGCCTTTGCACGTGCTGAGCTGTTTCAAATGCTCTTCCGAGGTAGCTACACATATTGCCCCTTGAGGTAGTTACTCAAAATCCGCCTTTTAAATTTCAAATCCACCCACCTACGCATTTACTGTCTTTCTTCTCTGCTTTTAAATTTTCTCTTTAGCATTATCACTAGCACACTATATATATATATTACCGATTTTCTTTGTCTATGATTAAACTCAGACTATAAACTGCCCCAGGGCAGGGATTTTTATCTATTTACTGTTGCACCTCCACTGCCTAAAATAGTAAGTGCTCTGTATTTGTTGAATTAATTGTATGAATGAAGACAAGCCAACTTGTATATGTTTGATATGATGGACATAGTTTTTATTTCCATGATTACGGGTGGGACTAAGCATCTTTTCATGTATTTATTGGCCATCTGGATTTCCTTTTCTGTGAATTGCTCATTTACCCCTAGAACTTATAATTGCTTTTATTTTACTTTTTGCTTTTTAGGGCCATACCTATGGCATATGGAGGTTCCCAGGCCAGGGGTCAAATCAGAGCTGTAGCTGCCAGCCTATGCCATTGCCACAACAATGCAGGATCCAAGCCACATCTGTGACCTACACCACAGCTCACAGCATTGCCAGATCATTAACCCAATGAGCGAGGCCAGGGATCAAACCTGCATCCTCATGGATACTAGTCGGATTCATTACCACTGAGCCACAATGGGAACGCCTGGTTTTATCCTTATAATCAGTAGGCACCCTACCTGTATTCTTGCTTTTCATCTTTCATGGGTTATCTGCATTGAAATATCTCTGGTCTATGGGGTGTTTTTTGGGTTTTGTTTGTTTGTTTGTTTTTACTTTGCTTATGGTTTATTTGGTGCTGTAGAAATTCAAAATTTTAGTTTTAATGTAGTCAAATTCATCCATCTTTCCCTCAGATTCTGCAGTCCGGCTCTTCTGTCATCTTGTTACTGACACCTTTCCCCAACCCAGCCCACAAGGCCCAGGCACCCCTGCTAGAAATCATCTCCTGACGTTATGCCTTCTTTTAACCATGCATATGAGCTCATGAGGCTACTGTGTTGTGGAAAGAAGAAAGATCCAGGTTCAAATCCTGGCCTTGTCACGAGAGACAGCCTAACACAGCAATGAAGAATCTGGATTAAGAGCTATGGTGCTGATTTGAATACCGAGCTCCACCAGTCATTAGCTGTGTGATCTTAGGCTTGTGGCTTGACTTCTGTGTGACTCAGTACCCCCAGGGGATAATAAGAGTACCTAGCTCATAAAGGTGGGTTGTTATGAAGATTACATGAGTTAGTACAGGCTCTCTTCCCTAATAACAATGTCTGGCACATAACAAGCATTACTTGTGTGCTTGCTGTTATGGTTGTCCCTAACTCTATGGGCAAATTATCCTCCCCAAACCTTAGGTTTTCTCTTTGGTAAGATAAGGTGCCCTTGGAGAGTGAGAAATAAAACAGTGTAACATAGTAAAACAGTGTTTGAGCTCCAGGCGTGGCCCGTTAGGTGCCCAGCAGACACTGGTTCCCTCTCTCCTTTCTCCTTCGGTGTAGAGATCATGACTTTATCTTTGAATCCTCAGTCTCTAGCACACACCAAGGGACTCAAAAATTGTTTGAGCATCTATTCTGTGCTAAGCCTTCTGCCAGGCACTGATGACTCCTCAAACAAAAAGCCTACTTCTTAAGAAGTTCTCAAGCTAGAAATAAGGAGTAAGAGAGCTAAAAAGAGCCTTGGCAATCTTTAGCTGAGAGGCACGGACCAAGGCAATGGTTTTCACATCATGCTCACTGGAACTCCAGGAATTCCAAATGGACCTCTGGATGGAGCTTCTGGTACTGTGCTCGAGAGAGGTAGTTGAGTAGAAGGAAGAATTTCCTCAGCCACCACCAGAGCAGTTCCACTTTTATTGGTTTTAAATATTGGATTTCCATGACATTTGAAGAAAAGGCTCTGCAGCTTAAAAACACCAGTCTAGGGAGTTCCCGTCGTGGCTCAGTGGTTAACGAATCCGACTAGGAACCATGAGGTTGTGAATTCGATCCCTGGCATCGCTCAGCGGGTTAAGGATCTGGTGTTGCCGTGAGCTGTGGTGTAGGTTGCAAACGCGGCTCGGATCCCACGGCAACGTGGCTGTGGCGCTGGCCAGTAGCTACAGCTCCGATTAGACCCCTAGCCTGGGAACCTCCATATGCTGCAGGTGCGGCCCTAGAAAAAGCAAAAAGACAACACCAGTCTAATAGAATAAACACTAAACTAGGCGCTAGTTCTACTTTCACATTTTAATTGAGGTATAGTTGACTTACAATATTATGTTTCAAGTGTGCAACACAGTGTTCTCAGTTTTAAAAGATTATATTCCATTTATATTATTGTAAATATTATCGATATTCCCTTGCTGCATAACATATCTTATAGCTGATTTATTTTATTTTTTAATTTATTTTTTATTTTTATTTTTTGCTTTTTTAGGGCCACACCTGTGGGATATGGAAGTTCCCAGGCTAGGGGTCGAATTGGAGCTGCAGCTGGAGGCCTATGCCACAGCCACAGCAACATGGGATTTGAGCCATGTTTGCGACCTACAATAGAACTCACGGCAACACCGGATCCCCAACCCACTGATCGAGGCCAGGGATCGAACTCGCATCCTCATGAATACCAGTCAGATTTGTTTCTGATGTACCACAAAGGGAACTCCTAGGTTTATTTATATAAAAAAATGTTTTTATATAAAGCTTTCTTTTATACTTAAGTACTTTGTACCTCTTAATCCCCTATCCCTATTTTGCTCGACCTTTCTTTCCTCTCACCACTGATAACCGCTAGTTTGTTCTATTTGTGAGTCTATTTCTTTTCTGTTACACTCACTAGTTTGTTTTAGTTTTCAGATTCCACATATAAGTAGTATCGCACAGCATTTGTCTTTCTCTGTCTGACATATTTCACTAAGCAAAACATTCTCCAAGTTCATCCACACTGCTGCAACTGGGCATTCTACCTTTTTAGTTTGACAGCTCCCAGCATTAGTTTCCTCACGTGGAAAACAAGGATAATAGCACTTAATATCTAGCCTTGTTGAAAGGGTTAAAGAGCTTATAGAACGAGTGGCAGACAAAACTTCTCATGAATTCCTTTTCCTCTTATAAACAACAAGTACAAGTACTCTAACACTTTACGTTTAGGATTGAGGACATATATTACTGAACTCCAAGGAGCACCAGCTTCCTCATTTGAAAAATGAGAATAATAAATACCTACTCCCAAGGCTGTTGCAAGAATGAAATGGGCCAGTGTACACTGGGTCTTCTGTAAAACTCCTGCACCCAGAAGCACTCCGAGCCGCCTGCTCTCTCCTCCCTCAAACACAGAGGCCACCGCTGTTGGAGCCCTTTCCCTCTGGAGCACCCAGTGGACCTCTGACCCCTTCTCAGACGGCAGGGAGGTTAGAAAGACAGTTGTCCCCTGGCCCACCCTGTTCCAGACTTCAAAGGGGAAGCCAGCCTGTCTGAGGACAGAGACTGAGCTTAGCACATCAATGAATAAGCATGGAAGTAACTTCTCCACACTCACCCCACCACCAAACCCCCTAAAATTAAAATCAACAGGAGTTCCTTGGTGGAACAGCAGGTTAAGGATCTGGCATTGTCACTGCTCTGGCTCAGGTTCACTGTGATGGTGCAGGTTTGATCCCTGGCCTGGAAACATCTGCATGCCATGGGCCTGGCCAAAAAAAAAAAAAGGGGTGTCTTTAGAAAATATCTGGACTTCCCTGGTGGTGCATTGGGTTATGGACCTGGCATTGTCACTGTGGTGGCTTGGGCTGCAGCTGTGGCACGGGTTCAATCCCTGGCCCAGGAACTTCTCCATGCGGCAGGCATGGCCAAAAAATAAATAAATAAATAAATTATAAAATATAAAATAAAATAAAATAATCTCTTCTTATACAAAGCGACTTACGTTTGTAATGTCATTTGAAGACTTTCAAAGGACATTCTGTTACTTGTCATCAGGGCATTAATATAACATATAATTGCGTCTGCTCCCCAAATTCTTTGCCAGGGTTGCTACTGAAGCTCAGAAGGGTCCAGCAAAATGCCACATGCCCCGCCAGCAGTGCACTTCACCACCTTTCCAGGCAAACCACACACTCACCTGAGTTCAGCTGGTACAGAGAAAAGAATCAAAATGATACTACACATACCATAGAGATCGGGATTGCTGCGGATATATAACCTCACAAAGTTTTTTCCTGGTATTGGTAGAAGAGACCCTTTTATTCTGTCAAAGACCTGGAAAACAGTGTAGCAGTAAGTTTACTGAAGATTTTTTTCTTAAAGTTTAATAAGTTTATTGCAAACTTTAAAGTCAGTTAATAGAGCTTTTAACATTTATTTAGTATTTTTACTTTTTCATTTAGTATTTTTGTTTTTTCATTTAGTATTTTCAGATGCTAATAACCCTTTACTTTTTTTTTTTTGGCTGCCCCATGGCATATGGAGGTCGCGTGCCAGGAATCAGATCCAAGTCGCAGTTGCAACCTAAGCCACAGCTGTGGCAATGCCAGATGCATCCTTAGCCCACGGTGCCGAGCCGGGGATCAAACTGGCATCTCAGCACTCCAAAGACACCGCCGATCCTGTTGCACCATAGAGGGAACTCCAATAACCCTTTCACATCACTTTACTGATTAAGCATAGAAGAAATAAGTTTCTGTTACAAGTCAAAGGAAACGTGAAATTGGTGTACACACCTGGTAAGTGTCTACATCAAAGAATGTTTGATAGTATTCAAATGTCCAGAAGGGGGAGCTTTTCTTCTGTCCCGCAAGTAACTGCCAGGGGTAAAATAAAACATAATGAACACAGAAGTAACTTCCTTATTCCAGCTACCAGAGAGAGACAGAGAGAGGGCGGGTTTAATGGAAAATCAAAATGCATCAAAGACCACACTCTTCTTTATTAATCAATCAGCTTTTACACAGCCATGCCCAGTTCTCAACTTAACATAAAACGAGCACAGATTTTTGTTTTTTTCTGGCTGCACCTGCAGGGTGCAAAAGCTCCCCGGCCAGTAATTGAACCTGCACCACAGCAGTGACAACACTGCAGCTTTAACCCGCTGAGCCACCAGGGAATTCCCAAGCATTGCTTGTTTTTAATTACACTTTGTTGATTTATAATGTTTTACCAGTTTCTACCATACACCAAAGTGATTCAGTCATATATATATATGAATGTGCATAGATAGATAGATAGATAGATAGATAGATATAGGTATAGATGTACATTCTTTTTTTTTAAATTTTTCATCATGGTCTCTCCCAGGGGATTGGACACAGTTCCCTGTACTATACAGTAGGACCTTACTGTCTATCCATTCTGAATGTAAGAGTCTGACTATATTAACCCAAAACTCCTACTCTATCCCACTCCCCCCCACCCTTGGCAACCACAGATCTGTTCCCCAACAAGGAATGGTTTTGAGTGACATCAAAAGGTTCAAATCTGGCCCCTCCACTAGGCGGTGACTTCATGAAATCACTGTACTTATCTCAGTCTTTCTTACCTAAAAAATACAGCTAGGAGTTCCCATCATGGTTCAGCGGAAACGAATTTGACTAGTATCCACGAGGAGGCAGGTTCGATCCCTGACCTCGCTCAGTGGGTTAAGGATCCAGCGTTGCCGTGAGCTGTGGTGTAGGTCGCAGATGTGGTTCAGATCTGGCATTGTTGTGGCTGTGGCATAGGCCAGCAGCTACAGCTCCGATTTGACCCCTAGCCTGGGAACATCCACATGCCACTTTTTGCCCTAAAAAGACAACAACAGTAACAACAAAAAAGTACAGCTAGCCAGATCTACCTTATAGGATTACAGGACGGATGAGATGAATCATTACGTATAATAACATGCATATGCACACATCCACAAACATATCCCTACAGAGGGCCATCAGTTAAACACCTTTTCCGCCTCCACCCCTTCAACATCGTCACCACTATTACCACCTGAATTCTCAAAACTCTGATAATACTGACTCACTCTAAAGTACTAAAAACTTAAAATACACTGCTCTGACCAAAACAAAAGAAAGAAAATTCCAGCTTAGAAGAGGCACATGAGGAAAGCCACGCCTGTGTCAAGAACACAGTTCTTTTCAGGAGAACGCACATCCAGTGTCAGGAATTGTGACTGCCATTTTTAGCTATCCTTTAGATCCTCTTTAAGGATTCATAGAAAAAAGGTACAGACAGACTCTGAGGAGCTTCACAGGGCAAGGGAATCTATTTTTTGTTCACTATTTTTTTTTTTTTTGTCTTTTTTCCTTTATCTAGAGCTACACCCGTGGCATATGGAGGTTCCCAGGCTAGGGGTCTAACAGGAGCTGTAGCCGCCGGCCTTTGCCACAGCCACAGCAACGCGGGATCCGAGCCGCGTCTGCAACCTACACCACAGCTCAAGGCAACGCCGGATCCTTAACCCACTGAGCAAGGCCAGGTACTGAACCCACAACCTCATAGTTCTTAGTCGGATTCGTTAACCACTGAGCCACGAAGGGAACTCCTATTTTTTGTTCATTATTAAGGAAACGATTTCTACATTTAAGGTTGTCCAACAGTGGCGGTGGCTGCTTTACATGGAAATGAATGGGCTGTTACCATAGGTATTCAAGGGTACCATTAACGCCTTGGGAGGAAAGCCAAAACAGAGCAAAACTGAAGGTTCTTTCTAGTTCTAATATTGCAAGATACTGAACACCAGACACCCACTTCTCCAAGTTAGGCCTAGGAATTCTATCACCATCATATAATATTGGTAATCTCTTCCCAATTCCCAGACAGAATGAAGATAATGGACAGAATGTTTTTAATTTTAAGATCCCCCCCCCCATATATTTCTTCTTAATGATGCCTGCCGTTGCTCAGTGTGATTGGTTAATTTTATGTTTCAACCCGTTTGGGCCATGGTGCCCAGATATTTGGTTGTTCTGGATATTTCTGTGAGGGTGTTTTTGGTTGAGCTTTACGTTTAAATTGGTGAACTTTCTGAATAAAGCAGCTTGTCCTCCACAATGTGGCTGGGCCACAGCCAATCAGGTGAAGGACTGAAGAGGACCAAAGGCTGACCTCCTGAACAAGAGGGACTTTTCCAGCAGATGCCTTCAGAGTTTATCTACAACATCAGCTCTTCCTGGTTCCCCAGCAAAATGCCTTTGGACTCAAATTCTAAAGAGTCCTTTTTTTTTTCCTGTCCATACCTGTGGCATGTGGAAATTCCCAAGCCAGGGACTGAATCTGTGCCATGGCAGTGACTTGAATCACAGCAGATCCTTAACCAGCTGCACCGCCAGGGAACTTCCTGAACTCAAATCCACTATCCTGAGTCTCCAACCTGCCAGTATCCTCCATCAGACTTTAGACTTGCCCAACATTCATAACTGTATGAAGTAATTTTTAAAAAATAAATCTTTCTCTACATATATACATCCTATTGATCTATTTCTCTGGAGAATCATGACTAATTAATACCTTCAGTTACACTAAAAACCATTCCTGTATCCTGAGGGTGCCAAGCAGTTTGATAAGCACTTAACCCTCATTACTCCAGCACAGAGGAACTCAGACCGCCTTGGTTTAAAGTTCCATATGCACCTACCAGTTGGTGTCCTGGGACAAGTCATTTAAACTCTGTGCCTCAGCTTTCTTATTTGTCAGATGAGGATAGGAGTTCCCCTGGTGGCTTGGTGGATTAAGGATCCAGCATTGTCAAGCTGTGGCAAAGGTTTGATCCTTGCCCTGGGAATGTCTGCAAGCCACAAGCATGACCCCCCAATCCAAAGGAAAAAAAAAAAGAAAAAAGAAAGACTGAGAGAGAAAAGAATAAAAATTAAAAAAAAAAAAGACAAGGATAAAAATAGTTCCTTGTATACAGAACTGTTCTGAGGATTAAATGAAATGATTCAAGTAAGGAACTTTAAATGGTGTCTGGCAGCTTTTAAACACTGAATAAATAGCTATTATGATGATAATGATAATAATAGTCAACATACTATTTTATTGTATCTTTTTTTTTTTTTTTTGTCTTTTTAGGAGGTTCCCAGGCTAGGGGTTGAATCGGAGCTACAGCTGCTGGCCCATGCCACAGTCACAGCAATGCGGGATCCTTAACCCACTGAACGAGGCCAGGGATCGAACCTGAAACCTCATGGTTCCCAGTTGGATTCATTTCCACTGTGCCAGTACAGGAACTCCCACTATTTTACTTTATTTTAGATGAGGAAATCCAAACTTAGGGAAGTTAAAGTGCCTACCTAAGACCACAGAGCTATTACTACTGGCCAGACTAGGATTCAAACCCAGGCCTCCAAGTCTGAGCTCATGCCACAATATCTAGTATATAATGCTATTCAATTTGACATAAACTTTGTGGGTTGTTTTTTTTTTTTGTCCATGCCTTCTGCATGTGGAAGACCCTAGGTCGGTGATTGAACCTGCGCCAGAGTAGTGATTTGAGCCGCTGCAGTTGACAATGCCAGATCTTTAACCTGCTGCACGACAAAGGAATTCCTAATTTGGCATAAACTTTGGTGGTTATTTTGATATTTCACGGAGTTCCATAAAGAACACCTGACACCCTACAATTTCGTAAGCCTGTGAACACACTGCTATAAATTGAGTACTCTAGTGAATCACAACCATGATCCATTTATAAAATATTGCTAGAAATACTATCTTTCTGGAACACGCCCACAGTGTACATGGAAGGAAATCTTTGCAATCAAAATGAGCTCTGAAAAATTTGAAAGAAAGAAAGAAAGAAAGAAGGAAAAGAAAGAAAGAAGGTTTTGATACTCCAAATTCAACCAGATGCAAAAACCTAGAAATCTCTGGTTTCCTCCCTCTTTCTCTCTCATCCCTTTTCCACCAAGTCCTACTGATCCCACCCCCTGAACACCTGTGTTCAGTTCTAGTTCAAGCTCCTTCAACAGTCTCCTACCTGGTCTTCTGGCCTGCAGTCCATCTCCCACCAATTTACACTTCACAGAGTCACTATATCTTAAATATCTTTAAACATATCTGGTCATGTTGTTTAAAATCTTTCAATGGTTCTCAACAGTTTTTCGAATACAATTCATAATCATTGGGTTGAGTCCTTGCCTCTCTGTGAGCCTCATTTCCTGTCTTCGATATTTTGCTCCCAACAAATATGAAGATGGGAGATGTTCTATTCTGCACCAGGTTGTTTTGATGCTTTTGTGACTTCACCAAAACTGTTCTTTTGCCTTGATCACCTTTTCCCACCTTCTTCCCCAGTTATCTCCTACTCTTTCATCAAGATTCAATTTTTTTTTTTTTTTTTTTTTTTTGTCTTTTTAGGGCCATACTCATGGCATATAGAGGTTCTCAGGCTAGGGGTCAAATCGGAGCTGTAGCTGCTGGCCTTATGACACAGCCACAGTAACGCCAGATCTGAGCCGCATCTGTGTCCTACACCAGAGCTCATGGCAACATCGGATCCTTAACCTAATGAATGAGGCCAGGGATCAAACCTGTGTCCTCATGGGGACTAGTCTGATTCATTTCCGCTGAGCCACAATGGGCACTCCTCATCAAGATTCAGTCTAAGGGAGTTCCTTTTGTGGCTCAGCGGGTTAAGAATCTGACTAGTGTCCATGAGGATGCGGGTTGGATCCCGGGCCTCGCTCAGTGTATTAAGGATCCAGCGTTGCCATGAGCTGTGGTGCAGGTTGCAGACACAGCTCAGATCTGGCACTGCTATGGCTGTGGTGTAGGCCAGCAGCTATAGCTCCAATTCAATCCCTAGCCCGGGAACTTCTACATGCTGCACTTGTAGCCTTAAAAAAACGCAAAAAAAAAAAAGATTCAGTTTGAGTGCTTCTACCTCCAGGCAGCCTTCCATAACCCCTCTTCTCTGCTCCCACAACTCCATGGGTGACAACGGTCTATTTGCTTGTCTGTTTCTCCCCCAAGGCAGAGGTCACACGTGATTTACCTTTGTGTTGCCACTGCTTGGCACTCTACCTGGCACACAGGAGACAGTTAATAAATGCACAAATGCATTTCAAAGACAAGTTCAAACCTCAGTTTTGTCAGAGTCATCATTTCCTAGCAGTTCATCGTCCTCTTCTCTCCCTGAGCCTCTTGAGGGTCCGGACTGACGTTTGGGGGTTTCACCAGGATCCTCAATGCTGATCGTGGTGGCATCTGCGTTTGCTGCTAGAGAAGTGGCTGTATCAGCAAATTCTGAAATCAGTTAGAGCACAAGGGTATCAGAGACCTTATCCACACTGGAAATGCTATACTTTTAATCTAAAGACAAGCTGTTACAACCTCAGCTTTTCTATAGACCCTATCTGAGACAAATGACAAAAGGCTCAGCGAAAAAAAAAAAACCAACTCATCCAGAAATCAAGCTGACAGAGAATAACAATTATGAAGACAACAGAATTTGAAGTCAAACTGAATTTTATTTTATTTTATTTTTTTTGTCTTTTTAGGGCCGTATCCATGGCATATGGAGGTTCCTGGGCTAGGGGTCTAATCGGAGCTACAGCTGCCAGCCAATGCCACAGCCACAGCAACGCCAGATCCGAGCCATGTCTCTGACTTACACCACAGCTCATGGCAACACCAGATCCTTAACCCACTGAACAAGGCCAGGGATCAAACCCGCAACCTCATGGTTCCTAGTCGGATTCGTTTCCGCTGCACCACGACGGGAACTCCAGTCAGACCTGAATTTTAGTCCTGGCTCAGATACCTACTAAATATTCGAGCCTGAGAATGTAACTTAACCTCTATTAGCTTCAGTGTTCTCACCTATACAATGGGGAGAATAACATTTATTTTAAAGAATTTTGGGGAAGTTAGGAATATTACTTAAGTAAAGTCCTTAGCTGAATGCCTGGCCCATAGCAAGTAACCAGTCTAACCCTCTCTTCTCTGATTCAAATTCAAACAAATGTAATGGAAGTTATTTTTTCCAATGAGTCCTATATAATCACTACAGAAAATAAGGAGACAAAAATGAAAGCAGGAACCACAGAATAAAAATCACTCTTAATCCCAACCAAATAAAGGCAAACACTATTGACTTTTAGTATATTTCCTCTTCTCTATATAGAAGATTCATGCCAGTGATGATCATTCATTCAACAAGCATTTATTGCCGGCCTACCATGTGCCAAGGACTGATTTAGAATGGGATAGTACTATGTAAACAATTTTGTATCCTGTTCCTTCTACTGGGGTTTTTCATATTGTATCAGTCTTTACAATGATCATTTAGGTGGCTACACAACAGTCTATCAGCTGGAGGTAGGAAGAGTAGAGAGAGACTCTGTAAGTTAACACAGTGATTCCACAGTTACTGGATATTCAGGGTGTTTCCCACTTTTTCATTAGTACAAATAACACTGTATTGAGGGTCTGTGTAAATGAAAACCCTGAGGCTCTCTGGAGGAAGAATGTCCCAATACAGTATTTTGGGTTACTACCTTAGTATGAACACTATCAGTGTGATCACTAGGTCAAAGGGTATAAATTTTTTTTTTTTTTTTTTTTGTCTTTTTAGGGCCACACCTGGAGCATATGGAGGTTCCCTGGGTAGGGGTCGAATCGGAGCTGTAGCTGCTGGCCTACGCCACAACCACAGCAATGCCAGATCCGAGCTGTGTCTGCAACCTACACCACAGCTCACAGCAACACCGGAACCTTAACCCACTGAGTGAGACCAGGGATTGAACCTGCATCCTCATGGATACTAGCCAGGTTTGTTGACCACTGAGCCACGACGGGAACTCTGGTAGAAACCATTTTAAGGCTCTTGAACCATACTGCTAAACTGCTCTCCAAAAGAACCTCACCTATTCATGATCGCCAGCAATGATTGTGAATTCCTGTCTCTGAGCATGCTAACAAATTTTACTTATCTGCTCTTATATAAAACTCAGGGCAGCTCTGGAATTTGGCAGGATTAAGGAGGGGTAACACCAGGGCACCATCATAACACTATGAGCACGGGCTCTTGGATAACTGAGCCCAATCTTACTGCCTTTCAACCATGTAAGCAGTTTTGTAGAGAGAATTAAAGTGACTGAAATTAATGAGGTGACTAATATGAAACAATTACTCAAGCTTCAGTCTCCAATGTTTTGGCTGTTAAAGTAGTATAAGGCTCTGGAGTGAGATGTCCTTTGTCTTTTTTTTTTTTTTAGGGCCACACCCATGGCATGTGAAGGTTCCCAGGCCAGGGGTCTATTCAGAACTACAGCTGCTGGCCTATGCCACAGCCACAGCAACACGTGGTCCAAGCTGCTGCGTCTGCGACCTACACCACAGGTCACGGCAACATTGGATCCTTAACCCACTCCAGGGACCGAACTCGCAACCTCATGATTCCTAGTCGGATTCGTTTCCGCTGTGCCACAATGGGAACTCTGAGATGGTCCTATGTTTAAAACTCCATGACACTGGGCAAATTACTCCGTATTTCTCAGTCTCTGTTTCTTCAACTATACAATGAGGATAATACTAACTTGCAGAGAAGAGTTTGAGGATGAAGTGAGCTAACAATAAATATTGTTGGAGTTCCTGTTATGGTGCAGTGGAAACGAATCTGACTAGTAAACATGAGGTTGCGGGTTTGATCCCTGGCCTCTCTCAGTGGGTTAAGGATCCAGCATTGCTGTGACCTAGGGTGTAGGCTGCAGACGCGACTCGGATCCTGCGTTGCTGTGGCTGTGGTGTAGGCCGGCGGCTGTAGCTCCAATTTGACCCCTAGCCTGGGAAACTCCACATGCTGGGGGGGCAGCCCTAAAAGGCAAAAAAAAAAAAAAAAAAAAATTTTT
>PVHT020000066.1:20712549-20736437 GCA_004024745.2 Catagonus wagneri | reverse complement strand
AGGATGCGGAACAACAGGGACAGGAACTCTTATTCACTGATGGTAGGAATACAGAATAGTGCGTCCGCTTTATTTTTTTATTTTTATTTTTTGTCTTTTTAGGGCCACAGTGGTGGCACATGGAGGTTCCAGGGCTAGAGGTCGAATCGGAGCTGCAGCTGCTGGCCTACACCACAGTCATAGCAACACCAGATATGAGCCACATCTTCAACTTACACCAGAGCTCATGGCAACGCCGGTTCTTTAACCTACTGTACAAGGCCAGGGATCGAACTTGCATCCTCACGGTAACTAGTCAGATTGGTTTCCACTGAGCCATGAGGGAAACTCCAATGCATCCACTTTAGAAGACAGTTTGGCAATTTCTTACAAAAAACTAACCATATTCTTACCATAAGATCCAGCAAATGTGTTCCTTGTTATTTACTCAGACGGACTGAAAACATGTTTACAATGAAAACTGCCCACAGGAAGTTCCCACCTTGGCACAGTGAGTTAAGCATCTGACCGACTGCAATAGTTCAGGTCACCGGAGGAGGTGCAGTTCAATCCCTGGTCCAGCGCGTGGGTTAAGGGATGTGGCATTGCCAGAGCTGACCTCTGGTCACAGCTGTGGCTCAGATTCAGTCCCTGACCTGGGACTTCCATGTGCAATGGGTGCAGCTATAAAAAGAAAATAAAACAAAACAAAACCTGCACACAGATTTCTTTCAAGCTTAAGTTGAGACATACACTGCCTCTGCAGGGATCAGAACCGAGCCGAAGCTACGAGCCACACTGCATCTGCAGCAACTGCATCTGTGGGAATGCAGGATCCTTAACCCACGATGCCGGGCAGAGGATGGAACCTGTATCTCAGCGCTCCAGAGACACCGCCAATCCTGCTGTGCCACAGAGGGAAAACCTGCACACAGATATTTAATGGCAGCTGTCTTAGTCCATTCGGGCCGCTATAACAGAATACCATAGACGGGGTGGATTATAAACAACAGAAATGTATTTCTCACAGTTTTGGAGGATGGGAAATCCAAGATCAAGGTGCCAGTATATTCCGTGTCCAGTGAGTGTCCACTTCCAGGTTCCTAAACAGACATCTTTTGGTTGTAGCATCACATGGTGAAAAAAACGAGGGCATTCTCTAGGGTCTCTCTTATAAGGACACTAATCTCACTCATTAGCGCTCTACTCTAGAGACCTAATCACCTCACAAAGACCCCACAGCCAAATACTCTCATAAGGGATTAGGTTCAACAAATGAACTCTCAGGGGTGGTGGTAGGGGACACAAACATTCTGTCTATAACAGCAGCTTTATTCATAATTGCAAAATTTGGAAGCAACCAAGACGTCCTTTAGCAGGTGAATAGATAAATCAACCATGGTAATCCAGACAATGGAACATAATTGAATGCTAAAAATGAGTGGGCTATCAAGTCATGGAGTTTTCTTAAGTGCATATTACTAAGTGAAAGAGGACAATTTAAATGACTGTAGGAGTTCCCGTCGTGGTGCTGTGGAAACAAATCCAACTAGGAGCCATGAGGTTGAGGGTTCGATTCCTGGTCTCGCTCGATCGGTGAGGATCCGGCGTTGCCGTGAGCTGTGGCGTAGGTCACAGACGCAGCTCGGATCCCACGTTGCTGTGGCTGTGGTGTAGGCCGGCGGCTACAGCTCCAATTAGACCTCTAGCCTGGGAACCTCCATATGCCATGGGTGCGGCCCTAAAAAGACAAAAAGACAAAAAAAAAGTCCTCATACTGTATTATTCCAATGGTCCAATGGTATGATATTCTGGAAAAGTTAAAACTATGGAAGCACTGAAAAGATTAGTGGTTACCAGGGGAGGGGGAGGGATGAAAGGTTAGAGCACAGAGGGGATTTTAGGGCATCAAAACTACGCTTTGTGATACCATAATGGTGGATACTTACATCACATATATGTCAAAACCCACAGATTGTACACCAACAAGAGTGAACTCTAGGAATTCCCACTGTGGATTAGTGGGTTAAGAACCCTACTAGTATCCATGAAGACGCACGTTTGATCCCTGGCCTCGCTCAGTGGGTTAAGGATCCGGCGTTGCTGTGAGCTGTGGTGTAGGTGGCAGATGTGGCTTGGATCCCGTGTTGCTGTGGTGTAGGCCGGCAGCTGCAGCTCTGATTCAACACCTAGCCCAGGAACTTCCATATGCCCCCGGTGTGGCCGTAATAAGAAAAAACAAACAACAAGAAAAAACAGAGATTTGGGATTGCTTTGTACCTGGCAAACTGCTATACACACAAGAGGGGCTACTGGGCTTGAAGAGACCAGGGCTTGTAATCTGTAGGTATAGGGTAGGGTGTTTGCATTCAGATGCTCAGAAAGAGAACATTTTTTTGGAGCCGTGTTTTCTTTTTTGTCTTTTTAGGGCCACACTCATGGCATGTGCAAGTTCTCAGGCTAGAGGTCCAATCGGAGCTACAGCTGCCGGCCTACGCCACAGCCATAGCAACGCCAGATCCGAGCCGCATCTGCGACCTACACCACAGCTCACGGCAACACCAGATCCTTAACCCACTGAGTGAGGCCAGGGATCAAACCCTCAACCTCATGGTTCCTAGTCGGATTCGTTTCCCCTGAGCCACAACGGGAACTCCTGGAGCTGTGTTTTCTTTCTCTAAATAAAGTTAGTGTGCCAGAGGCTGAAGTTGACACCTTTTTGGAAGTGGCAGCTCTTTTCACATCATCCTTCCTTACCCTGACACACAGGCATGTCAATGCCTCAGGAAGGTAAACCTAAGCTTTGTGAACTAAAAGATTAACAGCAGAACTGGCCTGAGGCCACTCTCCCTCTCGGGGTCTCAGTGCCCCTGCTTAAAAAAAGAAAGTGGTTTTAGATGTTTTCCAACTTTCCCACTCTGAGCATCTGTGATTCTTTAGTTTCTCCAGTGAGCCCTGTTCTTTGGACGTGCGGTTCCTTCCAGCAGCCCCACTGTCCTCACTCGCCTGGTTTACCACTTGCTCTTCCCTCCTTCTGGTTTCAGCACAGCCATCACTTCCTTGGGGAAGTTCTCTTGATCTCCTAACCAGAATCAGCCTCTTCTCAAAGCTCCACACTCCTCACTCACCCTCTGTCTCTGCACTTAATATACGAAATGATCATTTTCGTTTACTTGTCTCTTTCCTGGTCTACACTGCACCCCACTGAGAGCAGAGAGGGTTGTGTTTACGACCCTTAATCCCAGTGCTAATGGGAGGCGCAGTCCCAGATTTCCTTGGGGATGTCCCCAGCTCTGTCTCCACCCGGAGACCTTTCAGACCCGAATCCTCTGAGGAATGCTTTGCCTCCAGAAACACTCAACTACCAGCTAGAAGCCGTGAGTAAGAAAAAAAAATCTTTCAGTAGTAAAAGAACAATTTACATTATTAAAAGAATGCTGGATCACTGGAACTCGCTTGCAACAGAGCCTTTCTAAACAACCAGAGTCCCTTTAAATGTGACCTTTTAATACGTTTTTGTTTTTAAAACGTATCGGAGAGAGAATTTCAGACCTAAAGTCTCCCAGTCCAAGTATCTCTCAAACTGTAAGTCAAAGAATCAGAAATGATCATTACAATAGACCTTTTAGCACCTGGTTTGGAATTTTCCATTCTATTAACAGTCAGGCAAACACCTTCTGTCCTGGTACCTTCCTCCTGTCCTGGTTGGCTACGGCTACCCGGAACCTTTGTTCAGCTCCGCCCCATGTGGCCTGGAGGTGGCCTCTCTGCCCACAGCCTCAGAGCCGGCTCTGGCTGTGCCGAGATGGAGCTGCCCCTGCCAGGGCTGTGGCTGAAGAGGCTCTGGGTGGTCTTTCAGGTGGCCCTGCACGTGGCTATGGGCAAAGTGCTCATGACATTTTTTCCTGGGAGAGTCAAGCAGGACATCCTGGCCATGAGCCAGAAGACTGGCATGGCCAAGAACCCTCACTTCTCCCATGAAAACTGGATCCCCACCTTCTTCAGTGCCCAGTATTTCTGGTTCGTCCTGAAGGTCCGATGGCAGCGACTGGAGGACAAAACTGAGGAAGGGGGTCTGGCCCCAAACTGCCCCGTGGTCCGCCTATCAGGACAGAGGTGCAACATCTGGGACTTCATGCAAGGTCAGGAGGGTGGTCCAAGCTTGAGAGGTGCTTGGATTCGGGTGCTCAAGGGAGGTGGGCGGGTGGGTTGGAAAGTCCAGAATGCTACTACTCGCACTCATCCTTTTTGGCTTCTGGTTCTCTTCCCGCTTCCTGAAACTAAGACTTTTCTCCTGGGTTCTGCTCTTCTGAGTGGCACCACCACCTTCCCAGACACTCAAATCGCAGACCAGCCACCCAGGCCGTCAGCTCCTCCAGCTCCGCTCTTACTGCACGGTCGCTCTGCCTGGGGTGCTCTTCGCCCCCTCTGCCTAGTCCATGCCTGTTCATCCTTCAGACTTTTGCCCAATGACATCTCCTGAGACAAGCCCCAGCTCCAACTCCTCTGGACTCCATTACCTCTCCTGTACGCTTGACATCCTAAACTGTTCTTTATCACACCCGTCGTGGTTTGCAATTACATGTGACTATTTGATTACTGTCTGTCTCCCTCACTAGCCTGCAAGCTCCGTGCAGGTGGAGACCATCCCATGTCCTCGTGGCTGCGGCTGCCCCATGGTAGTGGTTCAGTAAATATTTGCTGAAGATCTTGCTCTCTCTCTCTCTTCTCCAGGCAAAGCAGCTCTGTTTGGGTTCTTAAAGACCTCTCTGCTCAGTTTTCTCTTCTTGTCCTCATGGGAAGCTGCTCTTCCTGCCAGGCCTTCTTTCTCCCACCTTGCCCTCTCTTCCCACCCAACCTGTGTATGGGTTGTGTGAACCCTTCCTCAAGCACACCCCTGGCCAACTGGCACCCCAGCCGACCGACCTTCAGCCACCCCCCGTGGCATTTATGATGAAGTCCTGGATCAGCCTTGTGCTCAAGTTCTCCCTGCCTGACTCCAGTTTCTCTTCCCAGCTTCACCGACAGGCTCCCCCTCAGGCCCACTGCCTCCAGGTCAACCCTTGGTCCTTGTATATCCGCCGTGCTTTCCCTTCTCTTTGCCTTTGCTGGTGTTGCTGGCCCTTCCCCTCTGCTGCCAACATCTAAGTTCCCCACATTGTCAGGGTCCTGCTCTCATGCCTCCCCCTGTGCAGCCAGCTCAGATCCCCACAGCAAGGCCCACTCTCTTTCCCTTCTGAACCCGTGACTCTCCGCAGGCCCCTCTTCTGGACACTGTTCCTTCTTCCCCAGCATTTGGCTACCCAAGCACAAATGTTATCCTCCTGCTCCCTGGGGAGCCTTGGGACAGGGCTGTGTCTGATTCATCTCTGAATTCTCAGGGTCTAGAGGCAGCCAACAGAGGAGACAAGGTCCCTGAGGCAGTAGGCTAATCTAGTGGTTTTTCAAAGCATGTTCTTGGGAACCCAAATCCCACAGATAAGCCTTACTACATAGAGTTCCCTGGTCAAAATAGTTTGGGAAATGCTGCACACTCCCCTCTCCTCCTGGGTACTCATCATGCACATGGACACATAAAGGCTCTGAGAGGATTTCCCTGGCGGCTCAGCAGGTTAAGGACCCAGCATTGCCACTGCTGTGGCTTGGTTCACTGCTATGGTGTGGGTTCGATCCCTGGCCTAGGAAGTTCCACATGCCATGGGCTCTACTGGAGAAAAAAAAAAAAAAAAAAAAAGGAAAAGAAAAGGCACCGAGGGGCCTAAAGCTTAAAAAACAAACAAAGCTTGAAAAAACTTAAACATGGCACTGACAATTTTTTTTTTTGTCTTTTTGCCTTATCTAGGGCCGCACGCACGGCATATGGAGGTTCCCAGACTAGGGGTCTAATCCAGAGCTGTAGCCGCCGGCCTTCACCCCAGCCACAGCAACGCGGGATCCGAGCCACGTCTGCGACCTACACCGCAGCTCACGGCAACGCCGGATCCTTAACCCACTGAGCGACGCCAGGGATTGAACCTGCAATCTCATGGTTCCTGGTCAGATTCGTTAACCACTGAGCCACGAAGGGAACTCTGACAAATTTTCTTAACACACACATGTACCTTCCCACTTTCCACTAGAGGACCATCCTGTCGTCACCACATTGGTTCCAAAGGACAACCTCGAATCCCATCCTCTTGTTTTAAAAGGGAAATGGAGGAAACTAGGAGCAAAGGTGACAGAGTGAGTAAGTGACTAAGTTAGACCCAGAATCAGGGTTTCTTAATCCTGTTTTCTCAATGAACACCAGCAGACATTCCCGAACACCACCTGTGAGCCAGGCCTTCAGCTAGATGCCAGGGACTCAAGAGTTAGGAAAGAAGAATTTATAGTTCCACAGAACAGACAGATGTAATAACCAAGTATGTGTAGTTCCTGAGGCGGGGAGACTGTAAAGGTATGAACTTTGCCTGCAGGGCTTGGACGCTCTCCTGGAGTTAGGCCTTGAAGATCCAATACGATTTTTGTAGCTTGAAAGGGAAGAGCCTTTCAATCAGAGGGAAGGGCAAGAGTTTTTTTGTTCATGATTTTAAACCATAGCGCAGGAGTTCCTGTCATGGCTCAGGGGAAACAAATCTGACTAGGAACCATGAGCTTGTGGGTTTGATCCCTGGCCTTGCTCAGTGGGTTAAGGATCCGGTGTTGCTGTGAGCTGTAGTGTAGGTGGTAGAGGAGGCTTGGATCTGGTGTTGCTGTGGCTGTGGTGTAGGCCAGTGGCTACATTTCTGATTCGACCCCTAGCGTGGGAAACTCTATATGTCGCAGGTACAGCCCTAGAAAGACAAAATAATAATAACAATAATAATAATAATAATAAAACAATAGTGCACAGATAACCTCTATTTATTCAATAAACATTTACCAAGTGTTCGCTGATAAGAGCAATGAGAATAACAGCTAATCTCTATTGTGTGTCTACGTCGTGCCAAGTACTGTGATGGCACCAGGCTAATTTGCTGAATTTTAATCGTCTAGTGATCAGAGCTATGAAAACCAGTTTGCCTCATGGATGTCCCATTCATAGGATTTCCTTGCTTATTTTAACTGTTCACTTTCCAGTGGGCCAATTCACATTTTAAAGACTGTTTTCTTGGGAGTTCCCGTTGTGGTACAGTGGAAATGAATCTGACTAGTTGCCATGAGGATGCAAGTTCGATCCCTGGCCTCGCTCAGTGGGTTAAGGATCCAGCATTTCCGTAAACTGTGCTGTAGGTTGCAGAGGCAGCTCAGTTCCTGCATTGCTGTGGCTGTGGTGTAGGCCAACAGCAGCTCCAATTCGACCCCTAGCCTGGGAAATTCCATATGCCGTGGCCGTATCCCTAAAAAGCACATTCACACACACACACACACACACACACACACACACACACACACACACACTGTTCTCTTTGTCTTTGCTTCCTGCTGCTGCACCTGAAACTAAAGAATGGAAAGAGAAGTCTGAGAGACAAAAAAAACTCTATAAAACAGAGTTGACTTGCAGCACCTTGGCCCAGAGCTCCCTGACACAATAGCTACTGACAATATAGAAATCAACACAACTGGTAGATCTCCTGACTCAGAGAGGGAGATGAGGTAGTGGGAGAAGGAACCAGGGAGTTCTAGAAGCAGGGTCGAGTGGGAAGGCGGTCCAGGGAAGTCTTCTCTGGAGGAGAGGATGGTGAGCCACTTGCCTAGGGACTGAAGCCTGGGAGTGGGTGAGGACAAGGGGAGAGGTGAGCAGAGCCGGGCAGAGGGGAGGAGCAGCAGAGATCTGATACGTGGAGGGGCATCGGTCAGTTTGGCAGAAGTGGGGTGTGGGAGGCACGATGGGGTAAAGGATGCTGCTGGAGATGTTATCAGAGATCAGCGCTTGTGGGGCTTCATGCATCTTAGCAAAGAGCATAGCCTTTATCCTGAATGTATTGATGAGTTCCAGGAGGATTATCAAACTGGGAGTTAACATGATCAGTTCTGCCTAGTAGCAAAACATTCTATAACTGCTTTGGAAACCCATTGGACCACTAAAAAGCTCTGTTGTATTAGACAGACATCCAGTAAAAACTTCAAAAACCCACCAGTCAGATTCCCATTTTGGCTCAGCAGGTTAAGACCCCAACATAGTGTCTGTGAGGATGTGGGTTAATCCCTGGCCTTGCTCAGTGGGTTAAGGATCTGGCGTTGCCCTAATCTGTGGTATAGGTCGCAGATGTGTCTCGGATCTGGTGTTGCTGTGGCTGTGATGTAGACCTTGCAGCTGTAGCTCCAATTTGACACCTAGCCTGGGAACTTCCATATGCCACAGGGTTGGCCATTAAAAAAAAAAAAAAGGGAAACCCACCAGTCCACTGAAAAGCTCTTTCGTGTGCTTTGGGTATAAATTTGAACTCGTTTTAGGGCCACAAATTGGAAGGCCTGGAAGACCCTTTACAGATAATCTAAAGCAACCCTTTCATTTTTTATTTATTTTTTATTATTTTTGTTTGTTTGTTTTTGGCTTTTAGCCTTATCTAGGGCCGCACCCACAGCATATGGAGGTCCCCAGGCTAGGGGTCTAACAGGAGCTGTAGCCGCCGGCCTACGCCAGAGCCACAGCAACGCGGGATCCAAGTCGCGTCTGCAACCTACACCACAGCTCACGGCAACGCCGGATCCTTAACCCACTGAGCAAGGCCAGGGATCGAACCCGCAACCTCATGGTTCCTATTTGGATTCGTTAACCACTGAGCCACGACGGGAACTCCAACCCTTTCATTTTTTAGATGCAAAGGCCCAGAGAGGTAAAGGATCTGCTCAGAGTCACACAGAGAATTCTTACAGAGTCAGAGCCAGAACCCAAGGCTTCTGACTCTCAGCTAGTGTGCTGTTATTGAGCAAAACAACAGAAGCTCAGAGGAACTCCCAGCCACCTCTTATCCACTGCACGTACAGGCACAGACACACACAACACAAGACATGCATACACTCTCAGACACACATGCACCCAGAACATGAACTGGCATGTTGTGCAGAAGGCAAGTCCAGATGACGTGTTTTCTTGGCACCTGTTATTCTGAAACTGGATTTATTTCAGCCCTCATTTAAATCTTCTAAAATCTTGCCAAGTATACTTATGAGGGATTATTTAGCAACAACAAATGGGTTTTCTCTGCTGAGAGAGCCTGGTGTGGGAGTTAATTGACTGCGTTGGGGGGTCAACCAATAAGTTACCCAACGTGGGGTTCGTGTCTAGTGTTACTACAGAGTTGTTTTTCCACTTACACAAACAAGCTGGACTTGACAGTTTTTGTCTGCAATGGTGTCCCCTGCACGGTGGCCTGTGGACCTGGGCAGGGTGCCAGCCCCCAGCACAGCTACCCCCTCGCACCCATTCTTCCTCTCTCCGCTACCAGGAAAGCAGGGAACTAAGCTTAAACTTTGCCCTCAATACTGATCACTGCCCCTAGCTGCACTATAAATAATTAAACAAATGGCTCTGTTTCTGCAGGGTCCTAATCAGTAGATGTTGAAATTTTTTATCCAGTTAAACCCAAAATTCCAGACAGCTCATGTTTAGCACTGGTCCTGACCTTAAATAGCCTCGGTTCTTATCTGAAGGGTGCCTCCCTGAGGTTACTAGAGGCCAGTGGCCAGTCACTTGGCCATGTCTGGCCTCTGTGCTTCCCCTGCCAAGGCCTGGACAATCCTGTCACATAGGTCAGATGCAGCCAAGAGCTTCCTAGGGCCTCTTACGGGAAATCTGTGAGACAAGGACAAGAAGAACTTTGTATCTCTAGAGAAACTAGCCTGCTTTCCCCTAGTGTACTGAAAAACGAGAGATATATAAGCAATCACGCCTCTCCCTTTACCTGGCCACCTGGAAACTCAGAGTCAAATATTAGCTCAGTTATAGTGAATGCGTGAAACCTGTTGCATACCTCCCAGAGGGCCACAGTTTTTTTAAAAGAATTTTTTATGGGGGTTCCTATTATGGTGCGGTGGAAACAAATCAGACTAGTATCCATGAGGATGCAGGTTCAATCCCTGGCCTCACTCAGTAGATTGGGGATCCAGTGTTGCCATGAGCTGTGGGGTAGGTCGCAGACACGGCTCGGGTTTTGCATTGCTATGGCTGTGGTGTAGGCTGGCAGCTGCAGCTCCAGTTTGACCCTAGTCTGGGAACTTCCATATAACACCAGTGCAGCCCTAAAAAGCCAAACAAATAAATAAATAAAATAAAATTTGTATTTACTAGTTTATTACGTGTATAAGCTGCTTCAGATCCTTTGCAGAACAAGGTGAAGGAATAATTAACCAAACAAATCGCAAGCCAAGTTTAGATGCCTTCAACTCCCCATCCATCAACCAGTCCTGTCACTTCTAGCTTTTCCCCTTCTTTGCTGCACACGCACTAGCCCAGACTCCTGTTATCTCTCACGTGGATTTCTAAAGCTCTCCCCTAACTACTTCTGCCCCACGTCTGTTCTCACCCTCAGGAATTTCTCCACCGAGGAGCCAGAGGGATCTTCAAGTGTAAACTGATCGTTTTCCATCACATTAGCCTCCTGTAGCCATCAGAGTTCAGGCTCGCAAGCAACAGAAACTCACACTGGTTTTCTTAGTCACACGCATACACACATACAAATACAAAGTGTTTTAGAAAGATGTTACAGGCTCCCCAGAATCAACCACAGCTAGAGTGCTAGGCCTGGACCATCTTGTAGCATCAACAGTTGGGCCTGGAAGCTGTTGTCACTGTGGTTGCCATGGGAATCCATCACTCTTGTAGGATTCCACCATCTCTATCGGGACACTGCCACTGGGCTGTGGATGAATTCTACAATCACACTAACTATAGAATCCAAATAACTATATGGGAACGTCCAATCAGCCCAGCCTGGGTCACTGCCTGTGCCCTGGCTGAGCAGAAACTGGGCCTGTCTCCTCCCTCCGTCTTCTATAGAGCAAGGCTGGGTACACTCCCCCATCAACAGAACATAAAATAGGGAATTCCAGGTAGGAAGGAAGGCTAGAGACTGGGCAGCCAAAATTGCAACAAATACCCACCATCCTTGCTTTATATCTCCATGATGTCCCCTTGTACCTGGGGGAAAAAAAAAAATCCAGATTCTTTACCAAGGTGTAGAAGAACCTGTCTGCCTTGGCCCATACCTACCTTTCCAGTCACATCTCTCATTGCCCCCTGGCCTGGCCCCGGTCACAGTGGCCTTGCAGGTCCTTGAATGAGCCAAGTGCTGTCCCGCCATTGTACATGGAGCCCCTTTGCCTGGAATGCCCTCCCCAACCCTCTGCCCATGGCTGGCTCTTCCCTATTTCTCACAGTGCATGACTTCTCCTCAGAGGCCTCCCCTGACCCACTGTCTAAAGTAGATCACTTCTTCATAGTCTTTTTTGTGACACTCATCACAACTTGAAATTACTTCATTTATGCCCTTGCTTGTTTTCTGCCTGTCTCCATGTTAAACAGACCTTGAATTGCATGCAGGCGAAGGCCTGCTGGTCTTGCTCACTCTCTGCGGAGTCCCCGGTGTGTGGTCCAGAACTTTGTCCATTATGAGTGCTGAATAAATGCTTATAATGGAATGACAGTGAGCTCGGTGGTAGGGAACTGAGGAAACCGGAGGAATAAGCCCTGCTCTCAGGGACAATGAGTAGCCTTGGGGGTACAGTCACTTAAACAGCCCCTGTCACAGTATGGGACCCACCATGTTCTAACAGGTGTATGGTGAGGTTCAGCAACGTCAGGTCTGGTCATGAGTAACCACAAGGTGCTGGCAGCTCCCTACAGTTACCCCGCATTTAGGCTTGGGGAGTTACGGGAGGCTCCCAGACAGCCGGCTTCACAGGCGTGGGACCAGTGAACCCCACAGGGTAGTGCCACCTTCAGAAGGGGCTTGGGGTTGAATGTTCTGCAGTAGCTGTCTTGAAATTCTTAATAGTTTTATCTTTAATTTGTATTTTGTAAGAGAAGCCTATGAGGACAATGGAACATGCCTCGGGGACTTGGAGCCTTGGCTCCCCAGGATCCTGCCTCCCACAGCCTCCCTGCTCCCCACCCCCGACACTGCGCACCCTCGGACTTGTTCTCCAAGGCCCACTCTTCCCCGCCTACTGCCCCAGCCTATCCAACCTCCTTCCTACTCCCATCCAATGACTGCTGCCACCTCCTGGCCCCAGATCCAGAGATGGGAGCGGTTAGGGTCAGGTGTGGGCATCCTAGAGTGTAATAGCGGGGCACGGAGGCTGCTATCCTCAGCCTGGGCTGACAGCATCATGGAGCAACTTAGCAACTGACTGGAGGTGACTTGGTGGAAGAGGACTTTTGTTCCCATGCCCCTATCAAGGCACCTAGCCTATCCCCGCACAGAGGCTGCAGTACCCTGTGGGTTAGGGTGATGCACAGGTAGGAAGATGCTGGCTCAGTTTCTGTGTTCCCGGCCAGGGCATGGACGTTGGTCTGGTGGCTACAGTGCAGGAGAGCTGGTAGCAAGTGGCCACAAGCATACATACACATGGGCACAGAGTTTAGGGGCTCCTGAGTGACTTGTGAGGGTCTGTGTTCACCCTATGAATAGCCCAGTGCCTGGGGAGGGGCTTATGGCATTAAATATGACCCCACCAGGTCAAGGGAGATACTGCAGAAGGAAACTTGATATTTTAATCTATTTAATGACACTTTCCTCCACTCTTTGAACAAGAGGCCCTGCATTTTCATTTTGCACTGGCCCAGCCAGTAATGTCACCAGTCTTGTTCCCATGCTTCACTCTCCTTTGTGGAGTCCCCTCCACTCTCCCCCAGCTCAGGGAGGAAATGAGAGCTAAGAATCGATGAGCTTACATTTATTGAGCACCTACTATGGGCAGGCACCATTTTAAGCCCTTACCTGCTTTAACTTACTTAATCCTCAGAACAATCCTATAAGGTAAGTATTGTCATTATGTCCATTTGCGGATGAGGACATTAAAGTGCTTTGAATGGAAAGAGCACCAGATTGAGAGTCTAGAAACCAGAGTGTTCATTTGAACTCCATCACTGACCCGCTGTGTGGCATGAAGCAAGTTTATAAAGCAGGGGGAAAAAAATCACCCACCTTGCGGTACACTGATTGCATCAATGATAGAATAGATGTGTGTGCCTAGCTTATCAACTGCATGAAAAGGACTCTCCTTGTCCTTATTTGAATTACCACCCAGTGAGTGCAGGTGGTCCACTGAGACCACCTGATAGAATCCCCTCATTTTCGAGAGGAGTAAACTGGCTTCAGCCTCTACTAAACCATGCTCTCTAGGGTTCTGCCCCACGCCACCACCCCGCAGTGTCCCCTGCCTCCATTTCAGAGGGGAAATAAAGGTGATAAAATGAAAGCAGGAGTGAAGATGGTGCTTGAAAAAGAGGCCTCCCCACTGTGGCTCAGGGGAAACGAATCCGACTAGTATCCATGAGGATGCAGGTTCGACCCCTGACCTCACTCAGTGGATTAAGGATCCGGCGTTGCCATGAGCTGTGGTGGAGGTCGGACGCGGCTCGGATCTGGTGTTGCTGTGGCTGTGGCGTAGGCCGGTTTGGCTATAGCTCTGATTCGACCCCTAGCCTGGGAACCTCCACAGGGGTGCGGCCCTAAAAAAGACAAAAAAAAAAGAGAGAGAGAGAGAAGAAAGAAAGAGAGAGAGAGAAAGAGAGAGAGAGAGGAAGAAAGAAAGAAAGAAAGAAAGAAAGAAAGAAAGAAAGAAAGAAAGAAAGAAAGAAAGAAAGAAAGAAAGAAAAGAAAGAGAAAAAGTATTGATTATTGGTTGATGACGGTCCCATTTGTTTCAGGTAACAGGCCACTAGTGCTAAATTTTGGAAGTTGCACCTGACCTTCATTTATTTTCAAATTTGACCAATTCAAGAGACTTATTGAAGATTTTAGTTCCATAGCAGATTTTCTCATCATTTACATTGAAGAAGCACATGCATCAGGTAAGTGAAAAGGTCCCCTGCCTCTACCTCTTCCCTCCCTCTCTCTCCCCTTTGCTCAAGAATGTGGGTGGGGAGAGGAAAAGGAGAGAGGGAAAGAGCTCTGTTTACTGAGAACCTGCCATCTCCCAGTTCCCACAAGGCTTTACCCACCACTCGCTAACTCGCAGTCTGTGCTCTCAGTGAGGCACACAGAGCTGAAAACCTGGAATGACAGGTCTAGCTGGGAGAGTGTCCAACATTCTGAATGGATCTACAGGGAAATCCAGGGAGAGGAGCTAATACGAGCACAAGCACAAAGAATTTAGACCTGAAATGTCACAAGTGAAATGGCAGCTCTATACCTATTTGTAAAATCCATCCTAAGATTTGTTCAAGCTCAAAGGAACATTGCGATTCGTCTCCCTCAGTGGTTCCCACGCTTTAGTGGGCACCAGAAGCACCTGCAGGGCTTGTAAAACAGACTGCTGGACCCTGCCCCAGAGTCTGAGTTAGATCTGGGGGGGCCCTGAGATCTAACCGGCTCCACAATGTTGCGGAAGCTGTAGACTGGGGACCACACTGAGAACCACTAACCTGGGCCAGCGTTTATGTGGGGCTGGGATTCCTTTGGCCCCTAAGATGCGATGACTCATCTCCATCACTTTATGGGAAATCTTGTTCCTCTGCTGCACAGCTCTGTTTGTAAGAAAGTCCTTACAATGGGCAGGCATGTCCTTCCCTGAAACATCTACAGCTTGGTCTGACCCCCTTGGACATTGTAAGATGGTCAGACACATCTCTGTCTCCCTGATTTTCATGGGGGCTGAACCCATGAGTTTGGCCCAAGTCCTTTTTTTGTCTTTTTAGGGCCACACGCACGGCATATGGAGGTTCCCAGGCTAGGGGTCGAAATAGAGCTACAGTTGCTGGCCTACACCACAGCCACAGCAATGCCAGATCTGAGCCGCGTCTCCAGCCTACAAACAGATCTTGGCAACACCAGATCCTTAATGCACTGAGTGAGGCCAGGGATCGAACCCGCAACCTCATGGTTCCTAGTTGGATTTGTTTCCACTGCACCACAACGGGAACTCCAACTTGACCCAAATCTTAAACCCAGAGATTGAAGGCAAGGAGGCTTATGTGGCTGAGTGGAATGAGAGTCATTTACTCACCCACCTCGCCACAAGATGATCGAGGCTGTTTTGATCATCTATCACTCAGCACCTGCCAGAGGCCATGTCTCAGAGTCGGAGCTCAGTAAAAGCTGGGAGAATAAGTGAGTGTTTAGGTGAGTATTAACCTTATTGGCTTATCCATGTGTTGTAAGTGTAGAGATTGTTATCAGTTAGTTATCAGCAAAGCTGGTTCAGCAGCACTTTTCCAGGTGTGGTCCCTAGAGGCTGCTTGTTGAAATGCATATTCCAGAGTCCCCACTGTGGCTCAGCGGGTTAAGAACCTGACTAGTATCCATGAGGATGCGGGTTTGATCCCTGGCCTTGCTCAGTGGGTTAAGGATCTGGCATTGCTGCAAGCTGCAGTGTAGGTCATGGATGTGACTTGGATCTGTCGTTGTTGTGGCTGTGACTTGGAACTGTCGTTGCTGTGGCTGTGGCTGTGGCTGCAGCTACAGCTTTGATTTGACCCCTAGTCTGGGAACCTCCATATGCCACAGTGCAGCCCTAAAAAGGCAAAAAAAAAAAAAAATTAGCATATGGTAATAGGTACATGGATGCTCATTAAACTGTTCTCTCTGCTTGTATGTTTATTTGAACATTTCCAAAATAAAACTGAAAACAAAGAGCACAGCTAACAAGAGAGCAAAGGCAAGCACAGTTTGTCTCTTTGTTAAATACCCCTTCGGGAGAGCAGCAGCCATCAAGTAAAGAAAGAGAGCTGGCACCCGTACAGGTGTCTATGGTCTCCATGGCTGAGAAGACCTCAGAGGTGACCCCTGATGTCCTCAGAGCTGAAGCTCTGCCAAAGCTGATGTAACTGTGGGAGCAGCGCTGCTCAAGCTCTAAAGTGAAAACGCTCTAACCACTAGACCACTGGGGAACCCCCTGGAGACCTTATTAAGATGCAGACTCTGGCTCAGCAGGGCTGTGGAGGGGCCTGAGACTTGGCATTTTTAACCAGCTCCCCAGATGATGCTGAGGCTGCTGGTTCTGGAACCACACTTGGAATAACCAGGTCATAGAGGATCCAGCTTTAATCTCTCAAAGAACAAACTGCAAACTGCAAGAAGGGTTGGACCATCACAGAAATTATTTCTGGTCCTGTTGTCTCCTCCTTCATTTCTCCTGGAATTAGACTGAGCAGATTTAACCCTTTCCTGGACCCAGCGCTGTCTACCTCAAGCCATTGAGGAAAGGCTTCGTGTCCTAGTCCTGATGCACACCGGTTTCTGTGCTGGGTACCCTCTCTGCTGTCCACTCCTAGTTTGAGCATTTCTTCCTCCTCCCCACCCTCTTCCCCAGGGTACCTGCTTTGTCAGCCACAAGCAGGTAAGGCCTGAGCCTCAGAATTAAAATGCACACTGGAGTTCTCCTCCGGTGCAGTAAGTTAAGGATCCAGCCTTGTCACTGCAGCAGCTTGGGTCGCTACTGTGGCTCAGGTTTGATCCCGGGCCTGGAAACTTCCACACGTCATGGGTGTGGCCAAAAAAATGAAGAGGTGAAATGCACAAAGCCATTGTCCACCAATTCTAGGAGGTCCGGGGTCTGGGACCCAAAACAGTTGGCTTCCTTTTTTGCATACACCTAGCATTACACCGTGTTTGTCTAGGTAAATACCGGGAAGTACGCGGAGTGGTGGGAAGAACACCGAATTTGGAGTTTCATACCTGAGTGGGAGGCCTAGCTCCATCACGTGCTGGCCACATGACCTAGCAATCTACCCTCCATGCCTACTTCTGGGCCACTAAAATGGGGTCATCACACCTATTTCACAAACAACTCATTCAACAAGATTTAACAAGCACCTACTATGTGCCCAGCCCTGTGCCGGGCCTAGGGATATATAGAGATGAAAGGTACACACAGTTCTTGTCTCCAAGGAACTCACAAAAATGGGAAGGCTAGTCACCACGCCTCTCGGGGCTCCTTGCTCTCGAGGGCAGGGTAGGGATGAGAAGCTCCACCTGGCCTCCCACAAAGGCTGCTGTGAAGTTCCAGTGAGCTAATGGGTGGACAACACTGACGATCTAGACATAATACACATATATAATCTGACGTTACTGTCATCAGCAAAGATTTGCTCTCTTGGGACAGGTCATAAATACTTTAAACTGAGACCAGGCCCTTGTATCTTGGTGTGCATTTCTCCTGAGAGAAGGAGGAAGGTTACAGAGCAAAGTGGACTTTGAAGCATGGAGGAGGTAAAGGCAGTTCTGCTAAGAGACCTCAGTAACTTATATTACCCTGGGAGGCAACTGTTACTGTAAACGCAGGCTATGTGGCTTCTGAAAGAACCTATGTCCACATTATCTGGGTTCCAATCTCCCCAGATGCAGGACAAGTAGAAGGGCAAGGCCAGTAGCGGTTTACGGTTCTTTTTCAAACCTGTGGCTCCATTAGCTAAGGAGTACCATCTCCTATAGGTAAGAACTCATTTATGGCTAAGGATGTTACTCATTTGCCATGCACTGCATATAAAATACCAGGTATTTCTGCGATCAGTTTACTACGGTACTTTATATTTTGATTGTGCATTAAAACGTAATTGTGTTGTGTTTAAAAACAAAAGTGAGGCCAACTGAAAATCCCCTTCCAGGGGAGATCCCTGGTGGTTTAGTGGTTAGGACTCAGCACTTTCACGGCTGTGGCCTGGGTTCAATCCCTGGTCGGGGAATTGAGATTCCCACATCAGGCTGCTGCATGTCACAGCCAAAAGCAAACAAGGAAAGAAAGAAAATCCCCTTCCATTTAAAGTGAAGCAGCTTTGGATTTCCCATTGTGGCTCTTGGGTTAAGTGTCCATGAGGATGTGGGTTCAATCCCTGGCCCCGCTCTGTGGGTTAAGGATCTGGCATTGCTGCAAGCTGCGGTATAGGTTGCGGATGAGGCCCGGATCCCACATGGTTGTGGCTGTGGTGCAGGCTGGCAGCTGCAGCTCTGATTCGACCCTAGTTAAGCAGTCCTAAATGGGTTTAGTTTGGGGATGTTATCTTCTTTCCCACCTGTTTGCTATTTGGGGGCAGTCAGGCAAAAATCAGCCAATATTTCTCAAGCAGCTACTATGAACCAGGCAGGGTACTGGGAATTCCATATGAGTTATCTCATGTAAGTATCACAGCCATCTGCAATGTAGGTTCTATTAAACCCATTTAGCAGATGGGAAAACTGAGAATTTAAAGAGATTTAAAGAGTTTGCCCACTATCACACAGCTGAGTGTGTCAGGGAAGGCTTCCTGGAGGAGATGGTGTTACAGCAGGGGTTCTCAACTGAGGGTGATTTTTGTCCTGAAGGGGACATTTGGCAACGTCTGAAACATTTCTGGTTGTCACAAACTGCAGGGAGGGGTAGGCTACTGACATCTGGTCAGCAGAGGCCAGAGATGCTGCTCAATACCTTACAACACTCAGGACGGCCCCCACAACTAAGAATTATCTAGCTCAAATAGTCAATAGTGCCAAAATTCAGGTGTCCTCCATCTGGGACCCTCAGTTATAAGTGGGGGTGGGTATTTAGCCTGCAGGAAATATTGCCGTGTCTGTGGGGCCTGCTGCCTGGTCCTTCTTTTATAGATGGCTGGGCTTTTAAGAACAACGTGGACATCAAGAATCACCAGAATCTCCAGGACCGCTTGCAGGCAGCCCACCTGCTGCTGGACAGGAACCCCCAGTGCCCCGTGGTGGTGGACACGATGAAGAACCAGAGCAGTCAGCTCTACGCGGCGCTGCCCGAGAGGCTCTATGTGCTACAGGCGGGCAGGATCCTGTACAAGGTGGTGACCTGGGGCAGGGAGCCCAGGGAGGGCAGGGGCAAAGAGAGGGCTTTGGATCAGGCAGATGGGCATTCAAATAGCTGCCCAGCCACTTACCAGGCACGTGACCACAGGCAAGTCCTTTCCCTCTTGGAGCTTCTGTTTCCTCTACCGCAAAATGGAGCTATTGGCCCCCACTCATGGGGGATGAAATAACACACAAGAAAGTCCCTAACATTTGCACTGGAGTTGTAGCTTCCAGGCTGCCTTCTGAACCCAGAAGACTGGCCCAGCCCTGGTTTGGTTAGAAGCTGGGAGAGAATGTGGCTTGCATTTCATAGACAATGCTCAGAGAGGGAAACTGACTTGCCCAAGGCCACACTGCACAAGGCTCTGATTTCAATTCTCAGCCCCCTGGGATGGGATGGCAGGGGGAAGGTCTGAACCTGGAAGAGGGTGTAGAAGCCAGAAGAGAACCAGCTCTGCTGTCTGGAGCTGGAAATGCTGAAGCAGGAATTCAGGACAGGAATTAAGTCCCGGTTTCTTTTCTGGTGATGGTGTCCGCCTTCAGTGCTTCAGCCTGGGGAGGGCGAGGGAAGTAAGCACAGCCACTGACCCCGTGGGTACTGTTAGCCTCCACTGAGAGGACGAAAACTAAGTTTTGTAGCTGCTTTAGGGATTTAAGCCTTGGCGGGCACTGAAGCCCAGCCAAGTGGATGTTCCCTGCTCATGGGTCAAGCAGCCAACAACCTGCAGACCCATCCTCAGGCTGCTGAGGGTCACAGCGTGAGGATTCGGTCCTTTTTTCTCCTTCCCCAAGACACGCTAGTAAGGTGGCCTGGGAGAGGCGAGCTGGGTACCGAGTCCCTAGCCTGGCTTAGGCCCCGTGCAAGCACTGAAAGTATAAGCACGGATTTAAGGTGACCCACGCCTTACTTCAAGGTGCTCACAGTCAGGGCGGATGAGGAAGACACAAGAGAGTGTTACAGAGTCCCGAGTGCCCTGTTGCTCCAGAGCAGGGATCAGTAAACCTTTTCTGTAAAGGGCCACATAGTAAACATTTTGACTTTGTGGGCCAAATTATCCCTGTCAAAATGCTTCAGTTCTGCTGCTACAGCAAAAAGAGAGCACAGACAACCTTTAAACGAAAACAAAAGAGTGTGAGGCATAGGGACAGATCTGGCTCTCAGACTGGAAAATTTCTGGACCCTGGGGAAGGGCCGGCTTTTCAGAGGAGGGGATGGCGGCTTAGAGGCTAAGGAACCATCCATGTGAACACAGTGAGTGAAAACCATTGCAGATACAGGGGAGAGGCTACGCAGAGGCACTGAGGCATGTCGGGCAGGTTGCGAATGGAGAACTGGGGGCATTTCCGTTACAAAAGGCCCACTGGAGACCAAGGAGTCTGGCCTACATTTTAAGGCAAGAGAGAGCCAGTGGAGAGTTTTGAGCAGGGAAGAGGCACAATCAGATCTGTACTTTAGAAAGATCATGTCCTATGGTGAAGAAGGGGGTGGGGTGGCAGCTGCCTAAACGGGAGATGAAGAGGGCTGAACTGAGGCCGTGGGATTGGAGAGGCAGAAGTGGTCTCATGCAGAGTGGGCAGGGGCCTGATGGGAGAGGTGAAGATAAGGCCAGCCTGGGGGAAGAGAAACTTATCCGTATAGACCCCTCTCCTGTTTTTCCTTTTCTCCCTGTTCACTTTACCTGCTCCAGTTTTCCTCCTGCCTCTCTGTCCAGTCTCCCCGTTAAATTTGGGGGGCGCTCCACACACTCTCCCTCGTGATCTCATCCACCTCAGGGGCGTCTGCCCTTGACTGTACCATCCTGACGACTCCCACAAAGACATCGCCAGCCCAGATCTCTCAACTAAGCTGCAGACTTACATTTTCCTGCAAGTTGGAAACCTGGAACTGGTGATTCGTTTCTTTTGCAGGGTAAACCTGGTCCTTGGAACTACCACCCAGAAGAAGTTCGTGCTGTTCTGGAAAAGCTCCACAGTTAATCTGGACAGATCCACCAGTTCTAGGTGGCAAACAGGACTCCCCAAGGTTTGGCTCGCCCACCATCCCAGCTGATGTTTACCTCTTGACCCGTGTCCCTAGCTGAATCACTGGCCAGGATATTTCTGATCCAAGCAAATAATTGTTACAATAAGGAAATGAAGCAGCAAGAAAGCTGAGTGTTAGAGAAGGTACAACTCCACATCGCCCCCTTCAGGGAGACCTGTTCATTGCACAACTCATTGTGAGAGCTGGTCCTCCCTGGGCTTACTTCGGAGGTGTGGTCTCTCTCCAGCCGCTTTGAAATTAAATTCATTTCACCAAGTTTGCCATTTATGGAATTGATCACTTAAGACATTAAATTGGCTTTTGGCACTAAGCATGGGGAGAACTCCAGGTGTCTAGAGAGCGATGAGGAATTTAAAGGGAAACAAGTAGGAGTGGGAACAGACGTAAAGATGGGAATCCTTTCCTCGGCGAAAGATTTAAACCAGAGGACGGTGGTGGTGATGAGAGATGGGTTTCCATGGTAACATATCTTCAATTCTACTGCAGAAGAGGAGGGTGCCCTCTTTACCACCTTGGAATACATTTCAAAGAAGTCTGGCTCACCGTACCTGGAAATCTTCCAGTCTTCACTTACCAAGACTCACCTGGGGGGAGCGCTGGTTCTGGAAAAGCATTATACCCTTGACCAAACTAGACGACAGTCACTACAAAGCTGTCATTCAGTTATATAGAAGCTCATATTTGAAATTCTGTTTATCTGATTTCTTCCCAAGTCTCCTAATGGTCATTTATGTTAGATTACATCAGACTAATGGATAACCATTGGTATTGATTTGTTTTAACTCTGCTTCTTTCGTATTTGCTTATGACGGCCACAGCCTAAAGTACACACGGCTGTGACTTGATTTGAAAGAAAATGTTTTAAGATGCAGTAAGCTAATACAGAATGATTAAAATGTATCAGGCTATTTTGGATGGTTTCAGTGTGATCTTTACATTGTTTTTCTAATTTGTGTCAGGCTGTTCTATCATTTATTATAGACCAATGTAATCTGATCAGTAAAAATGCCATATACTGGAAGGCCCTCTTTTGGTGGAAAGAACATTCAGTCTCTATGTGTTACCTTTCTAACATGGTTTTATTCTTGTGAACTTGCTAGAGAACATTCATGCTGGAATCAAACCACCTCCACAACGCAACATAAAAGAATGGACTTGGGAAACATTTTTCTAACATGAAAACACATTCTCCTTGGCTCTGCCTTAGTTGCTGCAATGTTATTATTATTTTATTTTTATTTTTATTTGGCTGCCCTCACAGCATATGGAAGTTCCCAGGCCAGGGAACCGTATCTATGACCTAAGCCACAGCTGCAGCAACCCTGGATTCTTAACCCACTGCACCAGGCAGAGGATAAAACCAGAGCCTCCACAGAGACGAACCAGATCACTACCCCACTGTGCCACAGAGAGAACTCCCTCAATGTTATGATTAATGTTGTTATTTTACTCTTTTAAAAAGTTATTGTTAATCATCTTTCAGGCACAGGTACTTTTAGATATGTAATTTTTTTTTTTTTTTTTTTTTGGTCTTTTAAGGCCCACACCCGAGGCATATGGAGGTTCTCAGGCTACGGGTCGAATCAGAGCTGTAGCTGCTGACCTACACCACAGTCACAGCAACTCAGGATCCAAGCCGCATCTGTGACCTACACCACAGCTCACGGCAACGCCAGATCCTTAACCTACTGAGCAAGACCAGGGATCGAACCCGCAACCTCATGGTTCCTAGTCAGATTCGTTTCCGCTGTGCCATGATGGGAACTACTGCTTTGGTATCTTGAACTACCAAACAAGATATCAACAGTGCCAACCCCACAGAGGATTCATGAATAAAGCACTCAGAACTGTGCCTAGCTTGGAAAAATGCCATTGAAATGTTATTGCTACCAACATTATTGTTCCACAACTGTCTCCTTGTGCCCCCTTTTTTAGGGGCTTAGGGATAGAAAAAATACAGGACAATAGAGACACTGAATAAAAATCCATCCTACCAAAGCAACTGACCAATACTGGCATGAGTTCATGAGGGTACACCGAGGACCAGTAGCTGTGAAATGTTGGGGCTAAAGCACATCTGAGCACTGTCCTTCCCAAGAGCTAAGTTCCACAAAAAGAGGCAGAGTATAAGGCCATGCATCTCTGAATCACTTCTCAGATGGTCCTTAAATTCATGTCTATAAATGCATAGAAATCTCCCAGTTTTAAACAAATAATAGTAGCTGGAATTGAGTTTTCAGAAAGCTAAAATAGATCTCAAACATTCTAGTTCAGTTCCCTTCAGTGCAATGCTTCAGACATTACCTGAGCAGTGATTTTATTTAAGGCCACACCTGCGGCATGTGGAAGTTTCCAGGATAGGGGGTGAACTGAAACTGTAGCTGCCAGCCTATACCACAGCTACACCAATGCCAATCCAAGTCACATCTGCAAACTACACCAATGCCAATCCAAGTCACCACTGCTATGGCAACACTGGATCCTTAACCCACTGAGTGAGGCTAGGGATCGAATCTGCATCCTGATGGATACTAGTCAGGTTCTTAACCTGCTGAGCCGCGGTGGGAACTCCTGAGTAGTGATACTTTTTCTGAGTGCGGAGTGATGATGCAAAGATGGACAAAGTTCAGCTTTTGGCCTCCAGCAGCTTAATCTTCTGGGGTGGAGGGATCAGGGGTGGACATACACTGCAATAACTGTAATTCAGGGTGGAATATTATGGGTTAGAACTGAAGTGAAATGTAAAGCTCAGAGAGCACAGAGGATCCATCAATCCCTCTGAGCTGGGTGGGTCTGGGAAAGCTTTGTGGAGGTGGTAGCCTCTGGGCTTGGTCTTCAAGGATGCCTAGTACTTGTATAATCTGGAATGGGAGCTGAAGAGCATGGGAAAGGAGAAAGGGTATTAAAGTGGAATAACCGGGGCAAAGGTGGGAAAAAGAACCTGCCCAGGAGAT
>PVHT020000066.1:20620049-20707549 GCA_004024745.2 Catagonus wagneri | reverse complement strand
TATCAGAAAGTATCATGTGATTATGAAAGCTGGCAAGTTCAAAGTTTGTAGGGTTGGTCAGAGACCCAGGGAAGAGCCGATGTTACAGTACAAGTCTGATGGCCCATCCGCTGGCAAATTTCCTTCTCGCCCAGGGGAGGTCACTCTTTGATCTATTAAGGTCTTAAACTGAGGGACGAGGCTCACCTATATCACGGAGTGCAGTCTGCTTTACTCACTGTCCACCAGTATAAATGCTAATCTCATCCAAAAAATACCCACACAGAAACATCCAGAATAATGTTCGAACAAATATCTGGGTGCTGTGATCTAATCAATATGATACATGAAATTTAATATCACATATATGTTTCACTTAAGACTGTGTTGTGGGCTGAACCAGTAGTTGTGAATGCTACCTTACTTAGAAAGAGGGTCATTGCAGATGTAATTAGTCAAGACAAAGTCACACTGGAGTAGAGTGGGCCTTTAATTCAATACGACTTGTGTCCTTATAAGAGGAGAAGACACACAGAAACAGATATGCATTGAGTGAAGATGATGTGAAGATATACAGAAAGAATGCCATATGATGCTGGAGGCAGAAATTGGAGCTATGGTGCCACAAGTGATCACACAAGTCAAGGAATGCCAAGGATGGCCAGCAACAACACCAGAAGCTAAGAGAAAGGCACAAACCATATTCTCCCTCAGAAACTCCAGTAGGAACAGATGGTACCAGTACCTTGATTTCTGACTTCTAGCCTCCACAACTATGAGAATACGTTTCTATTGTTTTAAGACACCAAGTTTGAGGTACTTTATTATAGCAGCTGTAAGAAACCTACAGTGTGTTTACTTTATCAACTTGTCATAAAGTCAGATTCATACATTTGTACTTATTTTCAATATTTTGGAATTGCCGGGTTTTTTTTTGTTTTTTTGTTTTGCTTTTTTAGGCCTGCACCCCACCCACAGCATATGGAATTTCCCAGGCTAAGGGTCCAACTGGAGCTGCAGCTACTGTACTACACTGCAGCCACGGCAACACAGGATGCAAGCCACGTCTGTGACCTACACCACAGCTCACAGCAACGACGGATCCTTGACCCACTGAGCGAGGCCAGGGATTAAAGTCTCATCCTCATGGATACTAGTTGGGTTTGTTTCCGTTGTGCCATGGCGGGAACTCCTGGGATTGTTTTTTAATTTTAACTTTTGATTATATTAATTATTTGTGTTGTCAAATTCAAGCCATATAATAAGATATATTCAGAGAAATCTTATTTTCTCTGAGTCTGTCCTAACCTGTTCCTTACCTTCCCAAAATATAAAGAAAATCAAATAATATCAGTAATGGTTGTCTCTGGGAAGTAAAATTATGTGTTTCCTAACTCTTCTCTGAGTTCAAATCAAGACAAAACAAAATTAAAAGAAAAAAATTAAATGATTTGTCCTATACGACACTTTTTTGAACTTCTACATTGTTTACTGTCCATATTGCTCATTTAGCCCTTTGCATCAATCAGTCAATACACTGATTTAAAAAATCAAAGCACTGATATCTACAGGGCACCATGTTAGATGCTGTGGTGACACAGTGTATTATCAGTTAAATTTTTAGGTACAATCACTTCCTTGATTAAGCTGTATATGAAAGCAAAAGCTTTTTATAGCCTACATGTTGGTCATCACTGCTGACTGATGAACCAAGTCCCTATAAAATGTTCAAGAGAAAATAAACAAAAACTGAAACAGATTGATACAAATTCTTTTAATAATTACAACTTCATGTTTAAATATATTGTTAAAAATTGTGAAGAATATTTTGTTATAATTATTAAGAAAGATTTGAGACTGTTATTCCCTCTGCAGAAACACTATGCACAGATGCAAAGTGATCAAAGGCCGATACAATTATAAATCTCAAGTAAGTGGCGTGGCCATCACGTGCCTGTAGGGGAAAAATCAACACAGGTGCTTTTAGCAATTCTAGCTAACCGTTAAGCAAACAGTTAGCAGAAGAAAATGTCTGATGCAAGAATAATATTCTAGGCGTTCCCTGGTGGCTCGGTGGATTAAGGATCTGGTGCTGCCACTGCTGTACAGCAGGTTTAATCCCTGACCTGGGAAGTTCCGCATGTCGTGGGTGTGACCAAAAACCAAAAAAAAGAACAATATTCTAAATATATAAGATATAATATTCAGAAAGGAAGCCAGCCACATATAACAGTACAGTTGTTCTAATGTATATCACCCAAATATCAGCCTTGTTTTGATGAAGAATAGCAGGTGGCACCAAAAACTTAACTGTATAATTCTGATTAATTTTGGGTTTTTTGGTCTTTTCGTTTTTTTAGGGCTGCACCCGCAGCATATGGAGGTTCCCAGGATAGGGGTCCAATCAGAGCTGTAGCTGCCAGCCTACACCACAGCCACAGCAACGTGGGATCCAAGCTGCATCTTCAACTTATACCACAACTCACGGCAACGCTGGATCCTTAACCCACTAAGCAAGGCCAGGGATTGAAACTGCATCCTCATGGATACTAGCTGGATTCACTAAATGCTTAGCCATGAAGGGAACTCCTCTGATTAATTTTTAAAGTGTTTCTCTAAATGTTTTTTTTTTTGTCTTTTTAGGGCCGCACCCTTGGCATATGGAAGTTCCTGGGCCAGGGGCTGAATCAGAGCTGCAGCTGCTGGCCTAGGCCATAGCCACAGCAACGCCAGATCCTTAGCCCACAGAGTGAGGTGGGGGATCAAACTCGAATCCTCATGGATACTAGTCAGGCTCTTAACCTGCTGAGCCACAAGGGAAATACCAACAGTACTGTACATTTACACTTACATAATCTCTCTGAAAAGCAATTTGACAATATATATGAAAAGCTATAAATACGTCTATACCCATGGACCCAGTACTCCATTCCTTGAAATTTAATTTTAGAAAATAATTAAAAAGGTAAAGATCATAGTAGCAGGAAAAGGTATAAGATATCCCCTGCAGCAGTTATAATGACAGAGGGAGGAAAAAGGAAATTAGGTAGTATTTGCCCATCTGCACACGTTTAATTTAAAAATTACAATTATGAAGATTGTGACATAATATTAAATTTTAAAAAGGTACAAAACTTTTGGAGTCCTCTGGTGGAACAGCAGGTTAAGGATCTGGTATTGTTACTACTGTGGCTTGGGTTGCAGGCAAGGCATGGGTTTGATCCCTGGCCCTGGAACTTCCACGTGCCATGGGTGTGCATGAAAAAAAGTTACGAAACTTTTCATACATACTATTATAACTATGTGATACACATGACCGACAACCAGAAGACAATGAGTAAATGCTGTTGTGACAGGGTACTAAAACTATGGGTGATTTCCGGTCTTCCACTCCCCCTTACTTTTCTCTAAATACTCTATTATGCCACAACTCTCCTGAACCACAGTGAGCCCTGAAACAAAATACTTGGCCGAGTTTACTTATCATAATCCATCTGTAAAGATGGAGAAAAATAAGATAAAATTCAGTCTAATTAATCATTGTTCTGGTCCCCAGTGGCCTTCCCAATCACTGGGCACACTTGGGTGGTAGAGAAGATAATAGGATTCAAAATCTCCAAGAAAACACTGATTTTATAGTAGCTGCTAGTAAACTGTGAAGAAAGAAACTTAATGGACAAGTTACCTCTTCAACCCCCATTTAGAGAAAGCTTAATGAAATAAACCACCTAAAAAAAACATATGTTCAGTTGTTTCACTTTTTATGTTTATCTGCAACCAGGGTCTGACCAACTAACAGGAACAGAGGAACTCCTGATGAGGCAGCAGCTTCCTCATCAATGGGCATTCATTCCACTTGACAAGCAAAGCCCAATGGAATGTTGTCGGAAAAATGCTGGTCCTCTTTTCACCTTATCTCTCTTTAGCTTATTTGTTGCTGATCCTATGCTCCAGTTCCCCTTATTTGAATCTCCCTTGTCCTTTCATGCTTAAATTAACATCCATATTTGGCATCTCAACCTTTTTTGATTTCTATTTTAAAAGTCTGGAGTTCCCGTTGTAGCTCATTGGTAACGAACCCAACTAGAATCTATGAGGATGCAGGTTTGACCCCCGGCCTTGATTAGTGGGTCAAGGATCCGGTGTTGCAGTGAGCTGTGGTGTAGCTTGCAGATGAGGCTCAGATCTGGTGTTGCTGTGGCTGTGGTGTAGGCTGGCAGCAGTAGCTCTGATTCGACCCCTAGCTTGGGAACTTCCATATGCCTTGGGTGCGACCGTTAAAAAAAAAACAAAATCTTAGGAATTCCTGTCGTGGTGCAGTGGAAATAAATCCAACTAGGGACGATGAGGTTGCGGGTTTGATCGCTGGCCCTCACTCAGCGGGTTAAGGATCCGGTGTTGCCGTGAGCTGTAGTGTAGGTCGCACACATGGCTTGGGTCTCGAGTCGCTGTGGCTGTGACTGTGGCCAGAAGCTGTAGCTCCAATTGTACCCTTAGCCTGGGAACCTCCATATGCCGTGGGTGTGCCCCTAAAAAGCAAAAATAATAATTCTACTACTACTAATAATAGTAATAAATTAAAAAATAAATCTATTAAAAAAAGGCCCACCAAATCAAATGAAAGAGACAAGAAAATACTTCAAAATAAATGAAAGAACAAAATAAAAATCAAGTAAGTGAATTCTATTTTATCCTTACTGTCATCCTATGATAGATAAGAGCCTAATTTATGAACTACATTTAGATTACAATATTATTGCAAATAACCTCTGCATTGGTTGATTAGATATAAAGCCTACAATATTATGAGGGTATTTATTAGCTTTATGACTATGGAGACAGGTTTAAAATGTATGTAAAATGTACGTGCTGGCTAAAGATAATGTTTATCTCTTCAAAGTATATTTACTCAGGTCCCCTGGTGGTACAGCAGGTTAAGGATCCAGCATTGTCACTGCTGTGGCTTGGGTTGCAGCTATGGCTTGGGTTTGAACCCTGGCCCTGGGAACTTCTGCAGGCTCAAGAGCAGACAAAAAAAAAAGGGGGGGGGATATTTACTCACCATAATTTCTTCATTTTGAAGCTGCCCCTCTGTGTGTACTAGATCTAAAACACAAATTTAACAGAAATGAGTTAGGGCTCAAAATGTATGAGGACAACTACTGAAATTTATGTTCAATGAAACATGATGTACAGTAAGTTATAGTCAAACCAGATTTATCAGTGTTTTGGGGTTAAAAATCAACATAAAAATTCAGATGTTTGAAATGAAAGGTATGAAACATAAACTATGAGCTGTAAAATATCTCTAGCGAGTATAAATAAAAGTAAATGTAAATTATAGTGAATATAAAGTGAAAAATTGATAGAGTGTAATCCTTTTCAAGGATCGAGCTACAAAGAGTAACTGCAGGCCCGAAAGAAGCCATCTTACCATTCTCATGGGAACTAACTAGGCTCAGTTTCTCACTATGAATTTTCTTTTTTTTTTCCTTTGGCTTTTTTTGTTCTTTTTTTAGGGCTGCACCTGCAGCATATGGAGGTTCCCAGGCCAGGGGTCTAGTCGGAGCTGATGCTGCCAGCCTTCGCCATAGCCACAGCAACGCGGGATCCGAGTCGCGTCTGCAACCTACACCACAGCTCATGGCAACAGCAGATCCTTAACCCACTGAGCAAGGCCAGGGATCGAACCCACAACCTCATGGTTTCTAGTGGTATCCAGATTTTATTTATTTATTTATTTATTTATTTATTTATTTATCTTTTTGTCTTTTCCAGGGCCGCATGTGCGGCATACGGAGGTTCCCAGGCTAGGGGTTGAATCGGACCTGTAGCCACCGGCTTATGCCACAGCCACAGCAACGCCAGATCCGAGCTGCATCTGCGGGATCTGAGCCGCATCTGCAAACTACACCACAGCTTATGGAAATGCCAGATCCTTAACCCACTGAGCGGTGCCAGGGATCAACCCGCAACCTCATGGTTCCTAGTCGGATTCGTTAACCACTGAGCCACGACGGGAACTCCCTGGTATCCAGCTTTACAAAACCTTCACTTACGTAATTTTCGGACAGATTAATTGATTAAGTTATGCGGTCATGAGTTAATCACATCTAACATTCTTTTGGAAACATGAAATATTTAACAGATACAATAATAAATACTGACATTTTTTGATAGGCAAGAAATAGATTTAAGATAGGACGCTTGTGAGAGATACAAGTGGGCAGGCAAAGAGGCTCCTCTTTAGAAATTAATTTTATTTGTACCAAAAGGGTGTACATATACATATATATATATTTTTTTTTTTTGTCTTTTTGCCTTATTTGGGCCGCACCCACGGCATATGGAGGTTCCCAGGCTAGGGGTCTAACAGGAGCTATAGCTGCCGACCTTTGCCACAGCCACAGCAACGCGGGATCCGAGTCGCGTCTGCAACCTACACCACAGCTCATGGCAACAGTGGATCCTTAACCCACTGAGCAAGGCCAGGGATCGAACCCGCAACCTCATGGTTTCTAGTCGCATTCATTAACCACTGAGCCATGACGGACACTCCAAAAAATGGTGTACATAATTTAAAAAGGCATGTGGTACAAAAAGAGAAGTCGCCGGGCAGTAAGATTATGTATGACTTTCTTTCTGTTTCCTAACCTTTCTCTGAGGTGATGAAAAATAGTAATGCCCTGCCTGGCCCTTTTTTCTCCAGTCCTGCCTCCTAGAGGTAGATGTTTTCAACTCTAATTTTTTTTTTACCCTGGATTTACAATGTTTTATATTCCTTTCCTTGATTTATCAATTTTTTACTGACTTTACATTATGGTAGATGAAAATTTAGGTCTCTTAAACTGACATCCTTTTCCTTCCTGCCTGCCATCATCCTCTCAATTTTTTTTTTCTTTTTAGAGCCAAACCTGCTGCATAGGGAAGTTTCTGGGCTAGGGGTCGAATCAGAGCTGCAGCCACCAGCCTACCCCACAGCCACAGCAAAACCAGATCCAAGTGTCATCTGTAACCTATGCTGCAGCTTGCAGCAATGCCAGATCCTTAACCCACTGATTGAGGCCAGGGATTGAGCCTGAATCCTCATGGATACAACTGGGTTCTTAACCCACTAAGCCACAACAGAAACTCCATTTTCCTCTCAATTTTGAAATCAATGCTTGATGATTACATTATTACATGCATAAATGCTATTTACTGCTGAAATAAATAAATTATGACACATTTTCTTTCTTATACAACTTCTCTATCAGAAGTTAATAATAACCCCTTTCATTTGCTTAGTTTTTTAAACATGAAAAAGTGGAAAATCTCAAACATAAAAGAAGATAGGATATAACTCCTGTATATGCCCATCATCTTTCTTTCTTTTTTTTTTTATTGCCTTTTGTCTTTTCAGGGCTGCACCAGCAGCATATGGAGGTTCCCAGGCTAGGGGTCAAATCAGAGCTGTTGCTGCCAGCCTATGCCAGAGTCACTGCAATATCAGTTCTGAGCCACATCTGCAACCTACACCGCAGCTCACGGCAACGCTGGCTCATTAACCCACTGAGCCATGCCAGGGATCGAACCAGCAACCTCATGTCAGATGAGAACCAGCAACCTAGTCAGATTCGTTTCCACTGTGCCACGACGAGGGGAACGCCTTACTAAAGTGTTATAAAGCAAGTCTCAGACATCTTTTTTTTAATTATTATTTAAAGAATACTTCAGACATCTTGACATTTCATCTTCAAATATCTGATTATCCATCTTTAAATAAGAATATTTTCTTACATAACCACAATGCCATTATCATACTAACATTAAAAATGCTTTAGTGTTACATAATAACCAATCCACATGAAAATTTCCCCATTGTCCCCCAAATGTCTTTTTATAGTTTGTTTATTCAAATCAGAATTGTCTCTTTTAATATTAAACTGCTTTCTCTCCCAAACACACATTTTTTTTTAATCCCACTGACTTACTGAAGGGACTAGGTCTGTTGTCCTGTAAAATGTCCCACACTTTCTCATACTGCCTCCTAGTGGTTTCATTTAATTTGTCCTCTATCCTCTGTTTCCTATAGTTTGGAATGAATTAGAGCTAAAGGCTTGATTATATTCAGAACTTAAGGCCTTCATCATATACCTGCTGATTTTTGGCTATCTTTTTTTATTTATGAATAGTAGATCATTTGAAAACTGTTCATAAGCCAAACTCATTGACTACTGGACTTTGATAGGGTGATCTGGAATGAGTTCATCTTTGTCAGTATTCAGTATTCAGTTTCGTGAAAGATGAATACTCCAGTCTTCTGGCTGGGGCTACATTCCTGGTTGCTGTTATAAATAGCAAAGCACAGGAAGACGGCTGCAGTTCCCACCATTCAACATGTAGGCTTCTGGGAGTTCCTGCTGTGGCTCAGTGGTTAACGAACCCGACTAGGATCCATGAGGACATGGGTTTGATCCCTGGCCTTGCTCAGTGGGTTAAGGATCTGGCGTTGCTGTGAACTGTGGTGCAGATCACAGACACAGCTCAGATCCTGTATTGCTATGGCTGTGGTGTAGGCCAGCAGCTGTAGCTCCGATTCAACCCCTAGTCTATGAACTTCCATATGCCGCGGGTGAGGTCCTAAAAAGAGAAAAGACGATACACACACACACACACACACACACACACACATACATACATACACGTTTTTTATATATATATTAAATACTTAATACTTTAATCCTACATTTTCCATTCCATGTCTCATTGTCTCATCACTCTCTTTACTATGCCTGGTCTCCCCAAGTCCTGAGCCTCTACACTCAGTGTTCCTAGTCACCTCCTGGGGGTGGTCTGTGGGAGGAGGGGCTGGTCACTAGTTTTATAGGGCAGGAGAAGGTACCTAGGGTCTAATCACTCTGTAAGTGGATGTTCAACTAATCACCCTTGTTTTTTGGGTGATTGCGTGTCACTCACACTTTCCATGGTACAGTTGTCTTTGAGTTCTAGACCTTTCTGTGGTTCTGCTCGGTAAACTGGCTTGCTTCTCAGTGATATTCTCCTTGGTAGGCCCTTAGATTATAATTTACTCCATTCTGAAAAGTTACTATTCCTCCATCTGCTTCCTCTCTTCCATAATATATATTACAGCGTTATCTTTTTTTCTTTCATTTTCTTTTTATGGCCACACCTGTGGCATATGGAAGTTCCTGGGCTAGGGGTCAAGTCAGAACTGCAGCTGCTGGCCTATGGCACAGCCACAGCAATGCTGGATCTAAGCTGCATCTGTGACCAGTGCTGCAGCTTGTGGCCGGATCCTTAACCCACGGAGCAAAGTCAGGGATGGAACCCAGATCCTCATGGACACTATGTCAGGTTCTTAACCCACTGAGCCACAACAGGAACTCTTCTTCCATAATATACATTGATCTCCTACATTTGCTTTGGTCTCCTGTTTTTTTGTTTGTTTTTATTTTTTCTCTTATAGGTTTATACTTCTTTTTATTCCTTTATTATTATTTTCACGGTATTTTGGGAAGAAAAGGAGATAGACACATGAAGGAGATAGACACTGGAGGCTACCAATTTTGTTGATAATATTTAAATAGTACCATTAATCGTGAAGGAAGGAAAGATGAAAAAGTAATATTTATTGTTTGTCTACTATATATTAGACACTGTGTTCACAAAAACATTAAACGGTAGGATCATCTCTGTTTTTCAGATAAGGATTCTGAAACTCAGAAAAATTAAGTATCACTGAACAATCACATAACCAGTAAGTGAAAAAGAATCCCTGTATTCAAACCTGGGTTTTTCTAGGCCCTAAATATGTCACAAGAATCATTCAAGTCACCTTTTTTCACCAAATGTAGCCCGATTAGAGAGTAGAGGACAATTCTCTACTCCCTGATGATCAGAGCAATGCTGGCAAAACAAGCACATACCTCTTTCAATCCATTGCTCAAAGTCAACCGGATCTTTAGAAGTGGTCTTTTCAATCCTCAAGGTCTGCACTGATATTGTAAATAAACAAAACAAATAAAGTGTTCATTATCTACCTGATTCTATGTTGTTGTCCCCATACTCCTTTTTTCCTCTAAGACTTCGGCATTGGTGATACTGCATCAAGTACTGGGATCAGGAACACCATGTTATGAGACTCACTCACTCTGTTTTTCCGTAAGTCTCTATGTAAAATACAGTCTGTGTAACTGTAATCTTACAATTATTTGAAGCACAAAACACAAAGCTAGTAAAGCCTTTCAGAATTTGGTATCATCTCTTTTTTTCTGGCATACTGGTAGATAATAATAATATATTAGTGGTCTTGGTCATAAACATTTATGGCAAAACTACTATGAGTCAGACACATTTATTTACTCACTAGACTTCAATCTTGGGAGAGAGGTATTATTAACTGATTTTACTGATGAAGAAACAGGCTTAAAGAAATCAGGTTACTTAGAGAAGTCAGGCAGGGTGTTCAGTGATACAGAGTTAGTAAGCCAGAACTGGAATGCAAACTTAAGGTATGACTCCAGAGTCTTTACAATTAATGACAGAAGAGAGAAGACAGAATGCAGTCATTTTCCTTCTGCACCGGTTTTCCTCTTTTACTTCTAAGCCAACTCCTCTCACCCCAAATCCATTCTTCCCCTTCTCTGATCTGTGTCCTGGGGGAAGGACTGCTGGGACTGCATCATCTGGACTCATTTGCCCACTGCCTACTGGCCAGATTCGGCCAACTGGAGGCACTGAAAGGAAACTGTAAGGCAGTGGAGAAGTGAGGTTGGGTTGTATTTTCTCCACTCCCTTCCCACTTCAGTGCTGTGTCTTTGATGGTGCTTATGTCCCTTCCTGGTTACAGCTCCTATAGGCCAGGCCCATAGGCACAAACTCTAACTCTCACTGGACTCCAGCAATACGTTTCCTTCCCTTAGCCCAGGAGAGGTAATGGCTTACTGCTGTAGTCAGTTTCTGGTGTCTCACCATCCCTAGTTTGTTCCCTTAAACCAGGCCATAATTTTGTAAGTAGTCCCATCAATAATGTCTATTAGTTTGAGCCATCTGGCATGTATCCTGTTTCCTGTCATGGTTCTAACACTCTTTATCCTTAAATAAACCAAAGACAAGATTAGGATGATGTTCCAGTGGGAGAGACTTCTCCTAAATCTCTCAGAAAACGCCATTATTAATAAAAGAATTAAAATTACCAAATGCAAATAATCAGGGTTATCAGATTTTCAGAATGAATTTAACAGAGAACCCCTAGCCAAAAGAATCTGGAATAAAGACATCAAGAAACCTAGTGTTCTCGCAAGCTGGCTTCTTATGTTCGTAATAGGGTCTTTTGCCAAAGGCTTTCACATAGCAAACTGCATGGAAATTATTACGTGCTTTGGAAGGGTTTCAAATGTGCCGTTTCAGAAAGGCTAACTGTGCCCTAGGCAGTTAACCTATACTCGCCACCCGTCAACCCCAGCAATAAAACTGGATTCCATGTTATAAAAAAAATTAGTATTTAGCCAAAGTTTACATATGTGCCTTCTGCCTATGGAAAAACTGAAAGGTGATGAAAATCAATGAAATGAAATGAAAATATGATTTGCTTACCAAAGTAACTCTGGATTACAAGTCTTTCAATCCTTACACGTTTGTGAAAACAAATAATGAACTCTTGGGGAAACATTCCTGTGGTGGTCCAAAATGTTTCTGGATTTCTATTGTTCATTTTAAAGAAAAAAAAAAAGAGAAAAGTAGAGCCAAATGTTTAGAAATGTTTAATCACAAAATTCTAGTGAATAAATATCTTAAAATAAACAAAAAAAAACCAAAAGGCAACCACTGGATTTTGCAACCCATCTATGTTCATCCTGCCACTATTCTCTCCCTAACTTCAGTAATTCTTTACTACTATCAGATTATGTTTTTTTAACACAGAATCAATGACACTCTTGTCCAAAAGCCTGTAGTGACACCCTTATTGCCTATAAATCTAAATTTCTCAGTATGGCATCTTATGACCCCGGACAATCTGGCCCCATCATTAAAGTATAACATACCCCAACATGATATCATCTCCCATTAGTCACATTGGACTGATTAAAATTCTGTAAACACGTCATGCAGACTTATGCTTCTGTGCCTTAGTTTATGAGGTTCTCTTGCCCTAAAAAGCCCTTCTTCCTTTGCAAAAGTTTATTCACGTTTTGGTCCCATCTCGCCAACAAATCGAAATAACTTGATTCCTCCTTTGCATTCACCTCACACACAGCATCCATTTTTACAATGGCACTTTTCTCTTGCGTTCTCATTGCTCCACCTACGTACTCCTTAAGTCCAGTCACTTTCTGTTCCTCACCATTTTTTTTTTTTGTCTTTTTAGGGCTGCACCCGCAGCAAAAGGAGATTCCCAGGCTAGGGGTCGAATCGGAGCTGCAGCTGCCAGGCTACGACACAGCATAGCAATGTCAGATCCGAGTCATGTCTTTGACCTACACCACAGTTCACAGCAACGCTGGATCTCCAACCCACTGAGCCAAGCCAGGGGTCGAACCTGTGTCCTCATGGATACTAGTCAGATTCGTTTCTGCTAAGCCATGATGGGAACTCCCCTGTTCCTCATCTTTATATTCCCAGTAACTATCACAACGGCTGACCCACAGTAGATACACAATAGATGTTTGTCGAAAAAAAATTAATACATGCATTCAATGTTAGTCTTATGCACAATTTTACATATATATGTAGTATTGACTATAGAAATAATCATTTATATTTTAATTATATAATTAAATAATTATATAATTTAAAAAATATTTTTCTTTCTTTTTCCCTTAAGTGAAATTTCCCTTAAGTACATGCTTCAATGAGTTTTGATAAACGTATGTGCTTAAGTAACCAATATCTCAGGATAACCAATACCCTAATCAAAATAAAGAAACTTTCCATCACTCTGGAAACTTCCCTTTTTTTTCCTTCCAGACAATCCCCCCGCCCTTATGCAACCACTGATCTGTCTTCCATTACCACAGATAATGCTATAATTTGTTTATTTGTTTTTTTAATTCGTTTGATTTTTGTTGTTGTTGTTGTTGAATTTGGATTGCTTCCAGTTTTTTACTAGTATGAATAAAGCTTCTATAAACATTCTTGTACAGGTGTTTTTGTGGATGTGTTTTCATTTCCTTGGATAATTGCTAGGAGTGGAACTGTTGAGTCATAAGGTAGATACGTATTAAATTTTATAAGAAAATGTCAGGTTTTTAAAGTGGTTGTGTCATTTTCCATTCCTAACAGAAATGTGAGGGAGGTCTAGTTGCTCTATATCCTTGCCAACATTTGCTGTTATCAACTTTTTAATTTTAGCCATTCTACTGTATGTGAAATGATGATTATGGTATTAACTTGCATTTCCCTGATGACAATGATGCTAAGTCTTTTTCATGTGCTTTTTGGCCATTCATATATTTTTTGTAAAGTATCTGTTAAGTTTTATTTTTTAAAAAGCTCTTTGTATTTTTACTATATATTTGTGGGAGTCCTTTGTCAGATATATATCGTGAATATTGTCTCCCAGTCTGCAGTTTTCCTTTTCATTTTCTTAACTGTGTCTTTCAATGAGTATTAGTTTTATTTTTGGTGAAGTCCAGCTTTTTTTTTCCTTTTTAGGGCTGCACCTGTTTCATATGCAAGTTCCCAGGCTAGGGGCCACAGCCACAGCAATACCAGATCCGAGCCACATCTGTGACCTATGCCACAGCTCATGGCAATGCAGAATCCTTAACACACTGATGAGGCCAGGGATCTAACCCACATCCTCATGGATACTAGTCGGGTTCTTAACCTGCTGAACCACAAAGGAAACTCCCAGCTTTATTAATTTTTTTATGCTTAGTAATTTTTCTGCCTTCATTAAGAAATCTTTGCCTACTTCATTGGCACAAAAGTACTTTTTAAGGTTTTCTTTTAGAAGCTTAAATATTTTAGCTCTGAATTGAGTTCTGTGATTCATCTTGAATTAATTTTTGTGTTTCGTACGACGTACGGGTTGAGGTTTGTTTTGACCTACATGTTTATTCAGTCATTCAGCACCAAATGTTAAAAATACTTTCCTTTTCCAGGGAACCCTCCTGCACTGTTGGTGGGAATATAAATTGGTACAACCACTATGGAAAACTGTATGGAGGTACCTTAGAAAGCTATATATAGAACTACCATATTACCCAGCAATCCCACTCTTGGGCATATGTCCGGACAAAACTTTCTTTGAAAAAGACACATGCACCCATATGTTCACTGCAGCACTATTCACAATCGCCAATATCACAATATTCCGATATAGAAACAACCTAAATGTCCATTGACAGATGAATGGATTAAGAACATTGTGGGTTTGTTACCACTGCACCACAAGGGGAACTCCTTTTTGTCCAATCTTTACATCTTCAATAGGAAAAGGAAAGTTTTTTTTTAAGATTTTTATTTTATTTTTTAAATGATTTTTATTTTTTTCCATTTTAGCTGGTTTACAGTGTTCTGTCAATTTTCTACTGTACAGCAAGGTGACCCAGTTACACATACATATATACATTTTTTTCTCATATTATCATTCTCCATCATTAGTGACTAGATATAATTTCCAGTGCTATACAGCAGGATCTCATTGCTTATACATTCCAAAGGCAACAGTTTGCATCTATTAACTCCAAATTCCCAGTCCATCCCACTCCCTCCCCCTCATTGACCCCTAGCCTGGGAACTTGCATATGCCGCAGGTACAGCCCTAAAAAGACAACAAACGCTACTACAAAACAATGGCTATATTCCCTACGCTGTACAACAGATCCTTGTTGGTTATCTATTTTATATGTACTAGCTTGTATCTCTTAATCCTATACCCTTATTTTGCCCCTCCCAGCTTCCCTCTCCCCATGGTATGCACAAGTTGGTTTTCTGCATCTGTGAGTCTGTTTCTGTTTTGTTATATACACTCATTTGTTTCACTGGGAAAGCATTTATTACTTTACCATTAAGTTGAAAATTTTTAGTTAATGCCTTTATCAGACTGAGAAATTTCCCTTCTCTTTTTAGTTTTTTGAGTTATCATGAATGGATGCTGAATTTTGTCAAACGATTTTTCAGAATGATTGTATAATTTTCTTCTCTGTTGTTCTGGCAATATGGTAAATTACATTCAATCTGTATTCCCGTAATAATGTGGTGAATATGTCAAACTTGCATTCTTATGATATCTTCCATTTGCTGGACTCAATTTGTAGGATGTTTATACAGTTTAATTTCTACAATCGATATAAGCTATTTAGATATTTCTGTTTTGCCTTGTATCATTTTTATAGGTTGAGTTTTTCAAGGAATCTGTCCATTTCATCTAAGTTGTCAAATTTATTAGCCTAAATTCATTCTTGATATTAACTTACTATCCTTTTAGAATTTGTAGTGATATTGTTCTTTTAACTCTGGTACTGTTAATTAGCATTTTCTTTTTTGTCAGTTTTGCTAGAGGTTTATAACTTTTATTACCCTTTTCACACAATTTTTGGAAAAATTAATAATTCACACAAATTATTAATTTTTTCTAATTGTCTATTTTCTATTTCATTGATTTTTGCTCTTACCTTTACTACTTATTGTCTTCTACTTTCTTTTGGTATAATTTGCTCTTCATCATCTAGCTTCCTAAGGTAGAAATTTAATTACTGGTTTTAAAACATTCTCCTTTTTATTATTATTATTATTATTATTTTGTCTTTTTGCCTTATCTAGGGCCGCATCCGCGCATATGGAGGCTAGTGGTCTAACAGGAGCTGCCGGCCTTCGCCACAGCCACAGCAACACGGGATCAGAGCCACGTCTGCAACCTACACCACAGCAAATGGCAACACTGGATCCTTAACCAACTGAGCAAGGCCAGGGATCGAACCCGCAACCTCATGGCTCCTATTCGGATTCGTTAACCACTGAGCCACAACAGGAACTCTAAACGTTCTCCTTTTTAATGTAAGTATTTATGCTATAACTATCCCTAAAGCACTGCTTTAGCCTACAAATCTGGCTATTTATTTTTTGCATTATCATTCAGATAGAAATATTTTCTAGAGCTCCCACTGTGGCTCAGTGGGATCAGCAGTGTCTTGGGAGCGCTGGGATGTGGGTTTGATCCCTGGCCTGGCACAGTGGGTTAAAGATATGGCATTGCTGTAGCTGTGGCTCAGGTAGCAACTATGGCTGGGATCTAATCCCTGGCTGAGGAGCTGCATATGCCGCAGGGCAGCTAAAATTAAAAAAAAGGAAGGATAGAAATATTTTCTAATATCTTTTGTAGTTTCTTCTTTGACCCATGGGTTATTTTGAAGTGTTGTGTTTAATTTCTAAGTTTTGGTGTATTTTCGAGATGACTTTCTGTTATTTATTTCTAAATTTAATTACATAGTGGTCAGAGAATATATGCTTTTCTTCCCCAGCTTAATTGAGATATAATTGACATGTGTCATCATGTAACTTTAAGGTGTACATACAAAAAGATTTGATGCACACATATATTGCAAAATGATTACCCAATAAAGTTAGTTAACACATCCACCACTTCACATAATTACTATATTTTTTGGAGAACACAGTCTTTGAGATTTCAGTCTTCTGAAATTTATTGAGACATTTTATGGTCCAGTACATTTCAGTGAATGTTTAATGTACACTTGTTCAATGTGCCACTGTTGATTATAGTGTTCTATAAATGTCAGTCAAGGTGACTGATAGTGTTGTATGGATCGTCTAAATCTTTACAGATTTTTTTGTCTAGCTGCTCTTTCATTACTGAAAGAAAGGTGTTGAAATATCCAGCACCTTGGAATTCCCTGGTGGCTCAGCAGATCTGGCATTGTCATTGCTGTGGCTCTGGTTACTGCTGTGGTGCAGGTTTGGTCCCTGGCATGGGAACTTCCCCATGCCACAGGTACAGCCAAAGGAAAAAAACTTTTTTCAACACCTTGATTGTGAATGTCTTTTTTTTTTTTTTTTTTTTTTTTTGCTTTTTAGGACCGCACTGTGGCATATGGAGGTTCCCAGGCTAGGGGTCCAATCGGAGCTACAGCTGCCAGTCTACACCACAGCTCATGGCAGCGCTGGATCCTTAACCCAATGTGCAAGGCCAGGGATCGAACTTGCAATCTTATGGTTACTAGTCAGATTCGTTTCCACTGTGCCACAATAGGAACTCCTCTTCTAGTATTTTAAAGATTTTGCTCCATCATTGCTTGTGATGTAAAAATGGCTTTCACTGGTACCATTGCCCCACTGTAGTTACTCTATTTTTTTGCTCTAGTTAAAAAATTTTTTATCTTTGTTTTGGCTATGATACGGTTTCTTTGTATTTACCCTGCTTGGAGTTTGCTGAGTTCCTAAGACCTGTAAGCTGGTATTTTTTTAATAAAATTGAGGGAATTTTGGCCAAAAAGTAGAAACAATTCAGATATCCATCAGTTGATGAATGGGTAAGTAAAACATTCTATATACAATGGAATTATTTGGCAATAAAAAGGAATGGAGCACTAATATGTGCCACAACATGGATGAGGCATGAAAACATGTAAGTGAAAGAAGTCAGTCTGAAGACTACAGATATATGTTTTCATTGATACGAAATGTCTGGATAGGCAAATCCACCAGGACAGAAAGTAGATTAGTCGTTGCCTAGGGCTGATGGGGATAAGAGGGTGATTGTGAAGGGATGTGAGGTTTCTTTTTGGGGTGGTGAAATGTTCTAAAATGGATTGTGTAGGAGATACCATTGTGGCTCAGCAGAAACGAATCCAACAAGGAACTATGAGGTTAAGAGTTCTATCCCTGGCCTTGCTCAGTGGGTTGACGATCTGGCCTTGCCGTGAGGTGTAGGCTGCAGATGTGGCTCGGATCTGGTGTTGCTGTGGTTGTGGCGTAGGCCAGCAGCTGTAACTCCGATTGGATCCCTAGCCTGGGAACCTCCATATGCCACGGAAGTGGCCCTAAAAATAAAATTAAATAAAATGGATTGAGTAGATGGCTGCATAACTATAGATATGCTAGAAGCCACTGAATGGATTACCTTAAAAGTGTTAATTACATGGTATGTGAAAAATATGTCAATAAAGCTGTTACAAAAAAGAAAAAAATGAATCCAGGTCTCCTAACTCAAAATTCTTGATTTTTCATACTGTGCTTAATATTTTACAATTTCCTTTTCATCATACAGTTAAAATTTTATTTATTAAATTAAATTAAATAATATTTATTTGCCCTATGTTTTTCCTTGGGTGTTTTTAATGAACGTGAGTAATATAACATCAGAGATGTTATAGAGATGCACCTGGTTTTTAAAATAACATATAACTGGATCCCATAAGTATAATAAAGCCATCAAAACAGTAGTTTCCTTTAAAATAAAGTCTTACATCTATTAACTATTTAACATTTATTATCTCATGTGTTAAAAAAAAGTCATGTGAATTTTTTTCACAACTCTGAGGTAGTCAGGGAAGGTGGTATTATCCTCAGTTTTCAGACAAGGAAACTGAGGCTTAAATAACAACACATATATTCTTAACCCAAAGTAACACATACAGTTCACTTCCCAGGAATTCTAACAGTAAATCATACTTCTCCATTCTTCCAAAAGGACCAGTTCTCTCTCGCTTCTACTTTTTCTCTTAACTCTTTTTTTTCTTTGTATAGAACTTTTCTCCTCTTTCATTGACATAATAAATACCAAAGGGCAAAAGCAGAGTTAAGAGGAAGTTGAAATATAATCGCTTTTTAAAACTCTATTTCTGAGAAAATTGAGAATTAGGAGCACTGTCCATTAGGGGCAAATTTATAGCACTGTTTTCTCCAAAAAATTCTATGGTTACTTCCACTTAGATATACCAACTTATGAGCAGAGAGTAAATTTTAATATCTACCATATAAAGTCTAACTGTATTTGTTGGAAATGAATATGAATTAAAAGTCTCTGACGTGCTCTGTTCAGTTATCAGGTCAGTTAACTACTTTAATTCCACATCATTTTCTGTACTAAGGGTTTTTAACCAATCTAAAAAATATTATCTACTTATTAATATGGACTAATAGATTCTAAAATATTATCTATTACATATAACACCCAATTTTAATGATTTATAAACATTTTCCCTTCAAAGAAAGGTCACCAAAAGGGTGTAACGTAGATTGATCTTGCCTTGGAAATTTGAGAGACAAGGAGTATTTTTGGAAAGATCTCTACTTCTGGCCAAAAACTTAAGATAAATCTCTATAGGTCTCTGATCCTCACAGCAGTCCCCACATTTATATCTCTATGGCAGAGTGGGATAAATAACTATTACCTGAGTTTCAGGAAGTAAAAAACTAAGGAAGATTAAGAACCACAGACATTAAGTTTTTTATTCATATCTTAAATCTGGGAAACTGGGAGTTAAAAGAAATGAGTATTAGTTTTGATTTTGTCATTTGCTTGCCAGATTACGTCATTTTACCTCTCGTCTTTTTTGTCATCTTTATACGAGATAGAAAATACTTTCATTTTGGCCTCTTATTCCCCAAGCTTACTGTGAGGGTCAAATGACATAACATCTATGAAATTATAAAGCCCTGGGCAAATGTATCATAACAGAAGCATATATGTATGTATATACGCACATGTATGATTGTATGTATGACTACTTTTTGATGGTCTAACTCACAAACTACTCAACAGATATTTTAAGAGACTGGAGTCAACGATGAAAAATATCACAGTCTCTGACTTCTAGAAATTTCCAGTTGAGATGATGAATATTAAAAATAAATAACTATACAATAAAGGAATAAATAAGGTAATAGAGGTATATATCAAATTCTTTTGGAGCCCAACAAAAAGGTAAACTAATCCTACTTGAGGGAAAGGGACAGGTCAGAGAGGAGATAACAACTGGGCTTAAAGGAACAGGTCCAGTTGCTAGAATTTTATCCAGATATATGGACTTCACAATAGAACACAAAGAACCACAAGGTCTATGTCACAATAGGCTCTGCCTTCAGTAGTTAAAACTGGTACTTGACCTCTTTAAACCTCTATCCCCACAAGGCTAAATAAAAAGTTTAGATAAGATGAACCAATAATCCATCTTCCCAGCTCTAAAATTATATGATCCTATGAGTCAAACTCAGGTCACTACACAAATACCAAGAGAGAGAACTCAATAGAGTAATAAAATAGCCAGAACTGTTTAAAAGAAAATAGTGAATATACCAAAAAAGAAAGAGACTTACAGATGAAGAGAACAAGCTGGTGGTTAGCAGTGGGAAAAGGCAAGTGGAGGGGGCAACATAGGGCTAAGGGCACTAAGAGGTACAAACATTTATGTATACAATAAATGAACTACAAGTTTATATTACATAGCACAGGGAATACAGCCAATATCTTATAAATGGAGTATAATCTTTAAAAATTTGGAATCACCACATAGTACATCTGAAACTTATATAATATTATAAATTAACTAGACTTCAATCTTTCAAAAAAAGAGTTCTCCCATTAACTACTTTTTCTTGGGATTTAAAAGCCTGAGAATCTATCTCTACTCAGAATAAGCTCTAGCACAGCGAAGAGTGGTAACTAGAATAGTATCAAGAAGGTTATGGCTCAGAGTTCCCGTCGTGGCGCAGTAGTTAACAAATCCGACTACGAAACATAAGGTTGTGGGTTTGATCCCTGGCCTTGCTCAGTGGGTTAAGGATCCGGCGTTGCCGTGAGCTGTGGTGTAGGTCGCAGAGGCGGCTCAGATCCTGCGTTGCTGTGGCTGTGGCGTAGGCTGGCGGCTACAGCTCCTGTAGACCCCTAGCCTGGAAACCTCCATATGCTACGGTGTGGCCCCTAAAAAGCAAAAAAAAAAAAAAAAAAGTCATGGCTCAGCGGAAAGGAATATGACTAGTATCCATGAGCTGTGGTGTAGGTCGCAGATGTAGCTCAGATCTGGCGTTGCTGTGGCTGTGGTGTAGCCCAGCAGCCGTAGCTCCAACTGACCTCTAGCCTGGAAACCTCCAAATGCCACGGGTGTGGCCCTAAAAGACAAAAAAAAAAAAAAAAAAAAAGAATCTGAGAACCAAACAATACAGGTGGAGAGCAGGAAGTGAAGCATTCAGTTCAGCAAAGATATTACTTGGACCAGAAAGAAAATAGGCGATAGGATAATGTTTATATTCCTATTTGTCAAGAAAAACTTGGAATAAAACCATAACCAGATATTAAAATGTATACTTCCATAAAATGAGGTAGCTGTTGTTTGAAGTTTTGCCTGTTAACCACATCTTAATTTTATAAAAAGTTCAGTTTCAGAATTATAAAGAAAAGGATCAAAAACCTAAATATACACAACTGAATTAGTTCCAGGGATGGTACTAAAGTGAGTGGTTAGGTAATCTAGTTCACCAAACATTTATTAAACTATGTTTATCAGTGCTAACTGCTAGCTGTTATAATAAAACATATCTCAGTACTCAGGTGGTTTACTGACCTAATACTAAGACTTTAAGGAAGAAAGAATAGAAACTCTTACCCATCAATGATATTTTCAGGTGGGTGTTTTTCATCACTTGATGTAGCTAAAATCACTTCAGTCCCTTCAGAGCTTAAACAAAGATCAACTTTTTTCATCTTTAAGTGTTTAACCTGAAAGTAAAACAATAACAACAAAAGCAACTTTTTATCCTCTGACCTTTATCTGAGAAAAGGAAGAAAGAGAAAGTCTGTTGCCTAGCACCCATCTTAACAACAAAGCAATTCAATAACTGGGAGGGATTCTAACAGGCTTATTTACATAAGTCAACTTCTGATTTCTCCCAGGGATAGTCTGTAAGATGAGTGTATTTCCACTACTCTACTCTACAACACAAGTCTCTAACACTGACATAATTTTTCTGCTTCTAAAATTAAAACCCTTCAATAATTATATAGAAACAGTTAATAAACTAAAGTGACACAAATTAGTTGGCAAATTTTTAAAGTATTTATACTGCTATATTTCTGAAATTTTAAAAAAACTGGAGTTGAATTTCCCATCGTGGTTCAGTAGCTAACGAACCCAACTAGTATCCATGAGGATGTGGGCTCGATCCCTGGCCTCACTCAGTGGGTTAAGGATCAGGCTTTGCTGTGAGCTGTGGTGTAGGTTGCAGACTCGGCTCAGATCTGGCGTTGCTGTGGCTGCGGTGTAGGCCAGCAGCTGTAGCTCCGATTCGACCCCTGGCCTGGGAACCTCCATATGCTGTGGGTGTGGCCCTGGAAAAGACAAAAAGTCAATAAATAAATAAATAAATAAACAAATAAATAAATAAAAATAAAACTATTTCAAAAAACAAAGCTACACTGGATGTTTTATATTAAACAACTATGTACCTACTTTGCAGATTTGAGAAATGTTGTTAACATTTCGCCATATCTACTTTAATTTTTTTAAAAGAAATAAGTAGCTCCTGTCTTTATTCCTTTCCTTGCCCAGTGGTAACAGCTATTCTGAAATTGGTGAATATCCCTCCTATGTTTTTATAATTTTACCATATATGGATCAGTATGTACTGTTCTTTTAAAACTTAGGTGTTTTCACAGTGTACATATCCCTTGCTACTTGCCTTTTTCATTCAATATTATGTCTGGATTTGGAATTTAGACTGTACTCCCAACATAAAGAATCTGGAAAGTTTCTCCTATTTTTCTTTTTGTTAGAACAATTCACATAAGATGGCTGTTACTGGATCCAATAAGCCCAGTAAAGTGTTTGTAGGTAGAATTTTTACTATTTCAAGTTCAATAATTCTCTACAGGCTTTCTACATCTTTTTGAGTCAATTTTGAAATTTATATTTTGAGAAAACTATTTATTTTTATATTTATTGGCATAAAGTTCATTTTCAATTATAATTTTAAAATCTAGTATTTAGTGTTAAAAGCTATGGTAAGATTGGTGAAGAAAAAAGGCATATATAGTAATATGATTTTATTTTGTCTTTTTTCTTGCCAATCTTACACAGCTTTTAATACTACTTATACTGGAGAACTGGTGTTGCTTGAATACTGTTAACCCTTAGTTTGAAGAGAAAAACTATGGTGAATTCTTGGAAATAGAGACTCATGTACTTGGATGTTAATTCTTAACAAAAATTATAAAATTACTAAATTTCATCATTAAAAGCATGGCCTTGAAAATCTAAACAAGAAGGTAGTAAAACTGGAAAGCAAGTTCACAAGTTATACCAAATCTATATATTTCTTTTTGTTTGATAGAGTTACTACCTATTAGTTCTGAACGTTCTGAACATTTCAAGAAAACTTCAGACAAACGTGTGGACTAGATGAAGAAGTGTGGGACAGGAGACAGGCAGTACTTTAAGTAGATTATAATTCTTGGAATGGCTATCCTTAAAGAATAATGATTAATGGGACAAAATGAACTGTAGAAGACCTCTATCTTTATCCCATTCAACACTTTCATTATTAAGGACAGAAAAAGTTTATCAATTTTGCAGATGACACAAAGCTGGGATATGCTAGATGTCAGAATTAGCACACAGGAAGAACTGAGCAAGCAAGAAAAATGGGTTGCAATGAGTAAGATATTTAATAAGGATTGCAGTAAAGGCCTGTACTCAGACTTAAAAAGTCAACCAGGAGTTCCCGTCATGGCTCAGTGGAAATAAATCTGACTAGTATTCATGAGGACGAAGGTTTGATCCCTGGCCTCGCTCAATGGGTTAAGGATCCGGCATTGCTGAGAGTGGTGCAGGTTGCAAATGCGGCTTGGATCTGGCATTGTTGGTGTGGCTGTGGTGTAGGCCAGCGGTACAACTCTGATTCAGTCCCTAGCCTGGGAAACTCCTGGGTGCGGCCCTAAAAAAGACAAAAAAAAAAAAAAATCAATCACACAAAGAATGGTCTAGATCAGGGATTGGGAAATTATTGCCTATGAGCCAAATCTAGCTTGACAAGTGTTTTTGTATGGCTCATCAGCTAAGTGCTTTTTACATTTTAAAATATTTTTCAAAATCAAAATAGTATTTTGTGGCACATGAAAATTACATGAGATACAAAATTTGCAGCTTAGTGTCAATGAATAGGTTTATTGGAAATGGTCATGCTCATTCATGCATATATTGTCTGTGGCTACTTTTGTGCTCTGGTGACAGAGTTGAATGCCTGTGACAGACCCATAAAGCCTAAAATATTTATTATCTGGCCCTTTAGAGAAAACCCTTGCCAATCCTTCATCTATATGTATAAAATATAGAGGATTGGTTGATTACAAAGTCACTATAAGGCAAGAGTGTCCTATATCTGCCCCTAAAGGCAAAGGAATGTTATTTTAGATTATATTACTAGAGTTAAGAAGGAACTACCTTCTGCTGAAATCTTTGAAAACCAACTAAGGGCCAGACACTGCACTAGTAATGCAAAGCTACTATGTAGTCACGTTTGACTACAGTAAACCTAAGACAAAGATGGTGACTAAGGCTTGGTTTTTGCCTTTAAGCTCGGGTGTCAAGGCAAATGGACAAGCATGAAACTAGTAACATAGTAAGTTATGTGCTAATAGTGAACCACATCTAGAATACTCTGTTCAGTTCCAGTTAGTATATTTTAAGTAGGACACTGTCAGGCTTGACATTGTTCAGAGGAGTGCAAAAATTTCATGATGATATATAGACTACGTTAAATGGAGGAAGTTGAAAAAATATTGTTTTGAGGAGAAATAATTTAGTGAGAGACATATGACTACAAGTTTTAACATCACAAGTCTTCGTATTAAAAAGTATTAGAATTTTTCACTAATAATTGATGATAATCAATAATAGGGAGAAATGCACTCAACAAATACGAAATCCAGAGTTCTCTGTGGTGCCATGGGTTAAGGATATGGCATTGTCACTGTAGCAGCTTGGGTTGCTGCTGTGGTATGGGTTCAGTCCCTGGCCCAGGAACTTCCACATGCTGCAGGCTTGGCCTAAATAAATGAATAAATAAATAAATATGAGTTTTAAGCTGGATGACATCATAGATATAAGAACTTTCTAGCAAAGTGAAGATTTTTAATCTTTTCCAACCCTGAAAGTGTCCAAGAAGAGGTGATAACCTATGAAGGAAACTAAAGAAAGAATTCTTGCACTAGGATTCTTTTAGAGTGACTCGAATTCCAGGAAAGGTCGATTATGAGCAGATAACACAGACACTTGAAAGACACATAAAGACAGCAGGCTTTAGACTATAGTCCAATTGGGACTGGGGGTGAATTAGCTCCCTGGGAGACATTTGTCAATGTCTAGAGACAGTTTGGCTGTCACAACTGGGGGGTGGGATCTAGTGGGTATCTACTGGGTATTTCTGAAGCTGCTGAATATCTCACAAAGCAGGAGTTCCCGTTGTGGTGCAGCAGGAACGAATCTGACTAGTGACCATGAGGTTGCGGGTTTGATCCCTGGCCTCGCTCAGTGGGTTAAGGATCGGGTGTTGCCATGAGCTGTGGTGTAGGTTGCAGACACGGCTCGGATCTGATACTACTGCGGCTGTGGAGTAGGTTGTTAGCTGTAGCTCCGATTAGACCCCCTAGCCTGGGAACCTCCATATGCTGCGGGTGCAGCCCTAAAAAGCAAGAAACAACAATAGCAACAAAATATCCCACAAAACACAGGACAGTCTCCCACAACAAATTATGATCTGACTGAAAATGTGAATAATGCAGTGGTGGAAAAACTCTGTGGTAATCTGTTTGAGGGTGGAAATATAGAACTTGCTTTTAAAAAGTGTCGTAGGAGTTCTCATTTCTCATCTCACATTCTTACCAGCTAAGTTGTCTGAGGAAATAAACATGTACTAATACAAAACTCAGCTCTTACCTCCTTTTTATGGCCCCACTTGGGGCATATGGAAGTTCCCAGGCTACGAGTCAAATCGCTGTGGTCCACGCCACAGAAACACCAGATCTGAGCTTCATCTACGACCCATGCCAAAGCAGGATCCTTAACCCACTGGGCAGGGCCTGCATCCTCACAGAGATAAAGTAGGGTCCTCTACCACTGAGACACACTGGGAAATTCCGGTGTGGCAGAATTTGGGTTCGCTTTAAGGTTCCTTTGCTGTGGTTAATTGAGAAAGACCAATCCCAAAGAAACCCATAGAACAACTCAACAGATACGTTGCTTCCACAACTCCGAAATGCAGGTTTGGGTTATAGTCCAACTTCCCATCCTGGGATGCCTTACTTAATTCACGTGTCCCCTCAGGGCCTCAGTTCATCAAAGGTGGTGCACTCTGGGGTGCCGCCCTCTGCATTTTTAAAGATTCCTGCCCTGGGACTTCCCCGATGCCTTATCCTGTCCCAGTGCCATTTATCCACCTTTTCACCTCCAGTTTGCACATCCTTTTTTTCCCCCCCCGAAAACCTCTCTGCACCAACTCTTCCGTTCACTTTCTCCCTGACCAGCCACTAGCTTCTGGTACTACTCTTCGATTCCTCAAACCCTTTCCCATAACATCATCCACTGGGAACATCTGTGTGAGTTAGAAAAGCTCCATCCTCCTTCTCACCAGTGCCAGGGCCTATTGCTTGGTATCGCTTGAAAGGCTGACACCACATTTCCCCCGCCATCCCAGACTCTTCTCTTCAGTTCAAGGCCGTTTCGAGGCCTCCATGGGCCCTGAACATTCATAACTTTGGACGCCTGGCGCCAAACTACATAAAATACATTAAATCAAATGTATTCATCCTATATCAAATGAAATTCTTAAGTATGAAGTTACGTTCCAGTGGATAGGTTACATTTTCATACACTTATAATTTCCACTTGGAATTAATTTTCCCTTGTTGAGGGTAAGGCTCAAAACATTTTATCGGGCCTCGAAAAAGTTCGTGCGCTGGTTCTCTGGTACTTAGAGAGAAAAGACCTGCGCCAGACTTCCCCCATCCCGGCCCCCTCACGAGCCAAGCCTCAGCGCCCGCCCGAAAACACAAGCGCCGCGCGTCCCCTCAAAACCCCCTCAACACGCTTGCTCGCTCCCATGCTCGCTCGTTCCCTCCTCCACCAGCATCCCCTTCTGTCGGCCTCGCCCAGCCAGGGTCCCACCTCCCAAGGTGCCGGACGAGCCAAGAGGCGCGGAACGCCTGGGCCTCCGATTAGCTACAAACGCACTTACAGTCGAGCTTCGCGTCTCTCTACCGCCCCTCCCACAACCCCGCCCCTCCCCTCTCCTCCCGCCTCCTTGGAGTTCGCGGCCGCGCAGGTCCTACTCCCGGCTCTATGCTCCACCCCTCCCTCAGGCCCCGCCCCGTCCCGCCCAGCCCCCTCCGAGATCCCGAGCGCGCTCAGCTCTCCTCCCGGCTAGATGCACCACCCTCCCTCAGGCCACGCCCCCAGGCCACGCCCCCGTGATCCTTAGTTCGCGGGCTGAGCTCCGCAGCCCCGCCCAAGGGCCTGTCCCTAGGTAAGCCGTAAGCACGCGCTGTCTACCCTCCCCCAGCTCAGCCTGATCCCCGGGGCCTGCGAGACCCAAGAGACCCGCCTTCGTGCAAACACGCACGCGCAGTCCCCACCTCTCCCGGCTCGAGCCCTAGGCCCTCAGGTCGCCAGCCCGGGGCCCGGTCCCGCCTCCAGGCCCGGCTCCGCCCCTCATGCCGGGTCTCGCGCGCAAGCGCGCCTCCCCAGCCCAATCTTCCCTCCGCCCCCGCCGGCCCCGCGGTCCCAAGGCGCCAGGTCGCCCCCAGCCCCCTCCCTCCTCCCGCCCACTCTCTGTCCCACCCTACTCAGCTTTGTGCCGGGGGCACGGAGCCGCTTCCCCCCTCTGCCGCGCCGCGGGAGGAGGGACCCGCCACCGAGAAGCTGCCGGGCTGCCCCAGGCGGGGGTACAGGTAGGTGGCGACCGCGGGCTGGGCCTCTCACGTAGCCCAGGGCTGCGAATGGGGCGGGTGCGGGGTTTGAGGGAGGGGTGGGATGGGGGAGGGGAAGATCGAAAGGGCCGAAGCTGGGGTGGGGTTGGTGAAAGGTGTGAGGATGAGGATATAGGGGTGTCAGAGGTGGGTTTAAGAGTAGAATTGGGGTGCTGGGGTAGCGTGTGAGGATTGGGGTTCGGGCCTGGTTGGGAGAAGGGAGCAGGATTAGCTTGGGTGAGTTGAGGAGGGCCTTGGGTGGGAATTTAGACAGAGGTGGAGGATTGCGGTACTGGCGAAAGGGGAGTGGGATTTGAAGAGTGCCAAGAGGTAAGGGACTTGGATTGGAATAGGAGAAGGGGTGGGGTCTTGGGGTAGGGAAGAAAAGTTGGGGCTGGGGTTTGTGAAGTTGGGCATTAGTGAGGCGTGAAGAAAGGAGATCTTGAAGGTTGAGGGCAGAAGACCAGGAAGAAGATGGAGAGATTGGGGCCCTAGGAGAGGGAGTCTCTGAGAGTGGGAGGAAGGGAAGAATAATGGTGAAGGACAGAGCGAGAGTGCACTGGGATGAGAGTGAGTGGGGGTGGAATGGTATAGGGAAGGAGGGAGAGCCAGATGGAGGCCGGGGTTGGGCGGGAGGGATGGGGAGCCACATTTCAGAAGGGTCATGGAAAGATTGGTAGGGCACAAGGTTTGAGAGGTGGGAGCAGGACAGCTAGGAGTGGATGAAGGGAGAGGATTAGGATCTTTGGTGTGGAGATTGGATTTTGTGTGTGATGCTCTGGAGTTGGCAAGTAGAAAAAGCTGTCAAGGGTCAGAATGTAGGAGACATTGGCCTGTTCCAGAGGGAAGTAGGAGCTAGATATGGGTGAGAAGACAGGTAAGAAAGTGCAAGTTATAGGAAAAAAGAAATAATGAGTTGGAAAATGAATAATGGCGGTGACCCAGAACAATATAAGATTGTTAGTTATTGGGGGGTTGGAACGAATTTCTGTTCAGTTTTTTACATTAGAAATTTTCTCAAGAATACTTCATTTTCAAATAAACGGTGGGTGTCTGCAGCCTTGGGATAAAGGTCATGGATTGACAGATTTCTTTTTCCTGGTGTGTGAATGTGGGTAATTTCTGCCCTGGCAGAGGGAAGAAGGGAGGCCTCAGTGTAGCTCTGTCTTGGCTCTGTTCCCACCAACTCTTTCCTCAGATGTCCACTGTTTTTTTTATCTCCTCCCTGCCCCCCGCCCTCCCCAGCTTGAGTCAGTGAATACCAGAGGGATCAAACAGGTGGGTGAGATTAATTTTTAACATTTTTTTTTACCCTTAAGGCTGATGTCATATTTTTATTCTTGAGAGACAGCATCATGCGGTGGAAAGAGCTTGAGCTTTGGAGTGTTATAGCCCTGAGTTTGAATTCTGGCTCTGCCGCTTACTAGTTTTGTTCCTTAAGCAGTTGCTTTATGTCTCTGAGACTCTTTTTATCTGTTAGGTGGCGATCTTGACCTCATAGGATTGTTGAGGATTACATGAAGTCATTTAGTATAGTACCTAGCACAGTACTTGGCGACAGGTAGATGCTTAATAATTGTTAGCTATCACTCCCACTGTCCATATCATCATAATCTTATGGTTTATTATTCCTAGAGGATTGTTAACTTACTTTACCTACTAAAGTTAGGTGTTTCCTTCTCTTTCTTTTCAACTCAGATAACCATAGACTCAACTCACAATTTTAATCCTGTAATTAAAATCCTGTAATCCTTTAATTCCATCCTTCCATCCACTTGGCTGAATAGCCATGATTCTTGCTTGGTAAGCTGACTTCAGAATCTAAAAAGCTGTCATGTTTAGTTATCAATTATTTTATCTCTCCTCTTATTCAAAGAGGCTGTAGAGAACTGAGTTTTTAACTTAGTGAGTAATTAGTAATTAATTTTATTCATTTGATGAATTGCTGTGCTTCATGGTAACTGACTCATTTGTGGTGACTGAATACCAGAACATGCACTACTGTAAAGTCGTTTTCTATGAGGTTATATGGGTTACAAAACCGCCTCTCTGGAGACAGGCTGGGAGGCTATCAGAATGCCCTGTTACTTTGTCGCTCTAATATCAATATAGCTAATGTAGATCTCTCCTGTACATTGTTATCCTTGCAGATACTACTTTAATTTTCTAGTTTGTATAGGATTTTTGCCATGGTACTGAACAGACCCTGTCTCCTGAGGGGCTCATTTAAAATAGATGACTCTGTACAACAAACAACCAGGCACAAGCAAAGCCAAGTTAGAGAAGCTATGTGGAATTTCCTTGCCTTTATGGTTCTTAATCTTGAAAGGCTAGTTCTTAGATCATTTTATAGTACTTCACAAACTCTCGGGAAGCTCCTTATTGGGAGAATGCACAAATTTAGTAGTGGAAATCAAAGGTCACCAGGATTTCCTGAACCATGGTCAGTTCCTCAAGTACCATAGTTGAAGAACAGAGAGCCCTTGGGGCTTCTGGGCAGATGATGTGGGTTTACTCTTTAGGAAATTGGATTTTTTCATCATTTAGAAAGAGAAATAGCATTTGGTGAGTAATTTAAAGGTAAAACATAGCCAGAATTGTGCCTTGTTTGAAAACGATCCATGGAAGCAAAAAGCTGCCAGGATTTTGAGGCAACTTGGGTTAGCTTCCTCGCTGTAGTCCAAAGCTGCTTGTGCCCTCTGCTGGATGGAATCAGACTTTTCTGGTTTTCACCAGAAGTGGTCATCCATTCTCCATTTGTTCATTTAACTCCAGAGTTTATGGAAGCCTCTATTGGCGGTGAGGGTTAGGGGTACGTATTTCATTGCCAGGGTGTTTCTAGTGTGTTGATTCCTTATAATATGTTATCTTCCATAGAATTCGCCTTTCTACTTTTAAAGTCCGTCATTCTTGTTTGGGGCCATGTCTGGTGTCTACTTTCTGATACTCAATGTCCAAATCCAGAAGTAAAGACCAAAGGGAATCTACTTTATCTCCTCATCAAGACTAAAGTCTGTGAGATTGAAGGAGCAGCGTGCCTTTTTTTTTTTTTTCCTCCCTACTGGAAGAAAAACTGAGAATCAGAAGGGTCTCCTTAGCAGCAGGCACTGAATACTGGCAAGAGTATGGGTTATGAGAGCTGGCACTGTGACAGGAATTTTTTTCTTTCTGGGTCTTAGATTTTTTTTTTTTTTCCCTCCCTGGTAGTACCAGTAGCAGTATACTCCCATCATCCCCTTTGCTTCTACCACCTGCAGCAGGGTCGGGTGAGTGGGGGAGGAGCCTGCAGCTGTTGCCTGGAAGAGGAGCTGGCTCCTAGCAACAGTATCTGCAGACTCCGGAGCTCAGAGCACCAAGTTTGTCCCTTTGAGCTCTCACCCTTCTTCTCATTCGGTTCATTGAATATCTGTTGAGGGCTTCCTCAAACTAGGCACTATGTTGATCCTGGGAAAGAGAGATGAAACCATTAAGCGCCTTGCCTTCAAAGAACTCACAGCTCTGGGAACATTAGCAATTGAACAGAGAGTACACAGCGCTAAGCTCTCTGTAGAAGGAGACACTGGTGCTCTGGGAAAACCAGGCAGGCAAGTGCATGAGTTGCAAGGGTTAGGAAGTTTTCCTAGGAGAGGGGTGGTGTTCAAGCTGAGTATTAATGGTGAGTAGGAATTAGCTACGTCAGGGAAGCAGAAAAGATGTTCTAGCCAAAGGGAGCACTGGCAAAGACCAGTGGGCAAGAGAGCACAGCCATCTTACATGGGTAACGTGGCTTGGCCAGAGAGTAGGACAGTAAGGGGATGAGCAGGAGAGGGTGAGGCTCTCGCGCTAGGCAGGGCCCTCTTTTCTGATGTGCTTTTACACACATAATTATCCTCAGGAGAAACATGGATCATCCTAATGCCCACAAACAAGATCACTGTTTGAACTCCAGAGACTCAGCATTTTTGATCACTTGATTGATTGTTGACAGAAGTGGCTTCAGAGCTGTATCCCAACCCGGCATTGATGTAGAAGAAGCAGCTGGGTTGGTTCACTCTCAAAGTCAGAGTCCTTTAGAGATAATAGCAGCTTTTTGACCTATATTGTATTTAATTTTACCTTAAAATTACAGCAGTGATAATTGAATGCTTTTCATTTTATTTTAAGATAGCAATTTTAAAATCTGACATTTCCTCAGGAAAGCAAGTATTTATTCCAATTAGTGCTTGGACACAAACTGTCACCCACATGATTACATAAATACCCTGATGTTTTTGATATTTTGCCTTACCTCGGAAGTGCCAGCTGACTGAAGAAGGTAAGGCACGAAAGCTAACAAAAAGCTGTTCTAGCCCTTGGAGCATCTTCCAAGGACTAGAACAGCTTTTAGTTAGCTCTTGTGATGAAGGTCTTTATTTGTAGATCCAAAAAACCTTGTTGCCTGTGGTCTGTGTAAAGTTTATCAAAGGAGTAAACTTTAGTTTCACAGATACCTGCTCAGGAACTATTACATGCCAGAGCACTATGTGAAGGCAGATGAATTAAACATGGTCCCTCCTCTTAGGGAGCTCAAATCAGCAGAACACACCCAGAAATAAATCAGTAGCAGAATTGTGAGCCAAGAGTAATAAAAAAATGTTTGGAAGGTGCCAGGATAGCAAGAGAGTTACTAGTTTTTAGTCTTTGTTCTGTGTATAAACTTTTTTTGTTTTTTTTTTTTTGTCTTTTTGCCTTTATGTAGAGCCACACCCGCAGCATATGGAGGTTCCCAGGCTAGGGGTCTAACAGGAGCTGTAGCCACCGGCCTACACCACAGCCACAGCAACGCGGGATCCGAGCCGCGTCTGCGACCTACACCACAGCTCACGGCAACGCTGGATCCTTAACCCGCTGAGCAAGGCCAGGGATCGAACCCGCAACCTCATGGTTCTTATTCGGATTCGTTAACCACTGAGCCACAAAGGGAACTCCAAACGAGCAGCTGTAAACATATTTTAAAAACAAATAGTAAATTCCACACGGACTCTTTGTAACTTGCAAAACAATAAAAATTTTATCATTTTAATGGCTGCATAACGTTCCATGGTGTGGGTGTAACATCATTTATGTGGTAATACCCCTGTTGTGGACATTTAGGTTGTTTTCAATTGTTTTGCTAATATCAGCTGTGGTGCCATGACTTTTCTTATAAGGGAGTCTTTGACCACTTCTCTGATAACTTCCTCAGAGTGAATTTTAGAAATGAGATTTGAGTCGGCTTTTGAAAAATGAATAGGAGTTCACCAGATAGACAAGAAAAGGGGAAGGGTAGGGAAGGGCATTCCAGGTCGAGGTAATGGAGGTACGCTCCAGTGCCAGAGTTCATAGGCAACTCGTAAGCTTCGATTTCCCAGAACAGCCACAGGGCCTGCCTGGTAGGCTCCTAAAGTTCTGGACACAGCAAGATTAAGTTACAGGTCACAAATGGCATTTTAATTGGATTTGCTTCCCTTGTGCCTTGCTTTTACAGTCGCAACCAAGGCGATGTCTTACTACCTCAACTCAGAAAACCACCTGGACCCAGGGCCCATCTATGTGCGAGAAAATGGGCAACTGCACATGGTCAATCTGGCCTTGGATGGTGTCAGGAGTAGCCTGCAGAAGCCAAGGCCTTTCAGACTGTTTCCCAAAGGCTTTTCTGTGGAGCTTTGCATGAACCGGGAAGATGATACTGCACAGAAAGAGCAGACTGATCATTTCATCTTCACTTACACCCGGGAGGGAAATCTTCGGTACTCTGCCAAATCCCTCTTCAGCCTCGTCCTGGGCTTCATCTCTGACAATGTTGATCACATTGATTCCCTTATTGGCTTTCCTGAGCAGATTGCTGAAAAGCTGTTCTCTGCTGCTGAAGCCAGACAGAAATTCACAGAGCCCGGTGCAGGGCTGAGGGCTTTACAGAAATTCACTGAGGCCTATGGCAGTCTGGTGCTTTGCTCCTTGTGTTTGCGAAACAGGTAAGGTGTTTTGCTTGTGATTTTGGGTGTGTGGAGTCTGTCAAACTCTGGGGCTTAGTGGGCTTGGGGGCTTCCCCCATCAAATAGGACTTGAATTTAGAATTTCCAAACACAAAGTGGTAGGCCATTTTGAGAAAAAAAAAATCATTGTCTTCCCCCCACCCCCAACAACACAGCTTTATTTGGAAAACCCTTTTATAAGGATTAATTGCCAAAGCTTCGTTAGGTAGAAAATACTCTTCTACCAACTTTTCTAGTAAGAAAAAATAGAAAGGGCAAGATAAGATCTGTCAGATATCTCTTTGTATGTTCTCAGGATGTGAAGATTAGTAACCAGAGTTCTCATCTCTGTTCTAGTTTTCAGACCACTAGATACTGAGCATTAGATAAAAAGCAACTTCCGAAGAATAAGTAATTAAAAATTTCAAGTATCTTAACGTTTGCAATTTTCTAATAAGGTCCCAGCACCAACACCAAGGTTTGTCTATTTTCCCTTTTTTTTTTTTTTTGTCTTTTTAGAGCCAAACCTGAGGCATATGGAGGATCCCAGGCTAAGGGTTGAATTGGAGCTGTAGCCACCACAGCAACATGGGATACAAGCTGTAACTGCGACATACACTACAGCTCACGACAACGCCGGATCCTTAACCCACTGAGCAAGGCCAGGGATTGAACCTGTGTCCTCATAGATGCTAGTCAGATTTGTTTCTGCTGACCCACGACAGGAGCTCCAAGGTCTGTCTATTTTCTAACAAAGCAGGTGCTTTCTCTTGTGACTTGCCTTTCCTCATATGCTTTTAATGATTAAAATTTTTATACCACTGTCATGTAAAATAACTTTCAAGGCATCTATTAATTAAAGAAAACTTTAAAAAAGTACATGGAGAAGAATTGGAACACAAATGCAAAAAGATGTAAAGTAAAACATGTCTCCCTCTCATCTCTTTCCTATTTCCCTTCACCAGAGGCAACTACTGTTATCAATTTCTTTCATATAATTCCAGAGATATTCTGTCCATATACATGCATGTATAGCTCTCTCCTTTGTTGTAGAAATGGCAGCACTCTGCTCACACTGTTGTGCACTTTGCTTTCTTCACATATTTTGAAAATCATTTACCATCAGTATTTGAAGATTTTAAAAATAGCTATATTGTAGACCATATGAACTTTTTTGTCAATATAAAATGTGAAAAGCAGCTTGCTAGTAAGATATAGAATCAACATGACCATTAAAATAAGGCTAAACAAAAGGCATATAAGAGAGGAGTTCCCTGGTGACCTAGCAGTTAAGGATCTGGTGTTATCACTGCTGTGGCTTGGGTTTGATCCTGGCCCAGGAACTTCTGCATGCTGTGGGCCTGGTCCAAAAATGAATAAAAATTAAAAATATAAAAGAAGAGAAAGTCATATCAGAAAACATAAGCTCATGTGCTTTAAAAAAATTAAGAAAAAGGAATCTTTATTTAATCAACACATATAATTTTTCACCCTGGGCCAAATACTGTACTTTGAAAAGACATAAAAACATGCAGACAGGAGTTCCGGTCGTGGCTCAGCGGAAATGAATCTGACTAGCATCCATGAGGACGCAGGTTCCATCCCTGACCTCGCTCAGTGGGTTAAGGATCCGGTGTTGCCGTGAGCTGTGGTATAGGTCACAGATGTGGCTCATATCTGGTGTGGCTGTGGCTGTGGTGCAGGCCAGCGGCTACAGCTTGGATTTATCCCCTAACCTGGGAACCTCCATATGCCATCAGTGCAGCCCTAAAAAGATTTAAAGAAAAAAACAAAACCGTTCAGAGGAGAACAGAATTATGGACTCATGAACTGAGCTGGCACCTTATGAAAGCTCTGTCTTTATGCTGGGGTGTCTCACTTTTGGGACTGGGGTTGATGCCAGCGGAAAGGGAAAGAATTACCTTACCTAAATGAAAATGTCAAGCAATATTTCATTGTAGCTCATACATTTCAGATACATTTCAGAAGTTCCTGTTGTGGCTCAGCAGGTTAAGAACCTACTGGTATCCATGGGGATGTGGGTTTGATCCCTGGCCTCGCTCAATGGATTAAAAGATAATGGTGTTGCCACAAGCTGTGTTGTAGGTCACAGATGTGGCTTGAATCTGGTGTTGCTGTGGCTGTGGCATAGGCCAGCAGCTGCAGCTCCAGTTCGACCCCTAGCCTGGAAACTTCCATATGTCACAGGTGTGGCCCCCCAAAAAAAAGAAAAAAAAATTAATTTCACTCTTTCATTTTTTATTCCAAGTTATTTATGTTCATTGTAGGAAAATTATAATAATGAAAAATAGTTATGATATATGCCATTTTAAAATTATTTTATAAAGGCACATACATGCTGTTTGAGAAACATATAAAACTGTAATATTAAAAAAGTTTATAGTCCTATCACTTGTGGTAGTCATTTTTAAATATATGTGTTTGTACATTTGGGAATATACTCTATAACTCATATTCTGCTTTTTCCCTCCACCTACCATTATAACGTAAGTATTGCCCGTGATAGTAAAAATGCTTTTTTATCCATTTCTGATGTCTGTATACTGTTCCCGTGCTGAGGTTGGTTAGGAAGCACTTTCATTCATATTTGGTGAACATATAAATTAATGTAGTATTTCTGGAAAATAGCTTGGCAGTGTGTAGCAAGAGCCTTAAAAATATCCATATTGTTCTTTTGACCCATTAATTCCATCTATTGAGTCCATTCTAATTTTTAGTGTAATAATCAGATATGGGAACAAATATTTTTTATAAGGGTATTCATTGTAGTACTCTTTGATTTTTTTTGTTTTTTGGGTTTGTTTTTGTTTTTGTTTTTGTTTTGGCTGCACCTGCAGCATATGGAAGTTCCCAGCCCAGGGGGTCAAACCGGTACCACAGCAGCGACTTGAGCCACAGCAGTGATCAGTGCCAGATCCTCAACCCACTGAGCCACCAGGGAACTCCTTACTATTTGTAATAGTGAAAACCTAAAACCTGGATATACAACAATAGGAAATTAAGCAAATTATGGTACATTCATATAATGAAATGTTATATAACTATTAAGATAAAATCCAGATATCATTTAAAACAATGTGGTAAAATGTTCATTTTATAATAAATGAAAAAATAATTAAAATTATATATATAATCCCAATTTTGTTTGAAAAATAGAAAATTTTATAATTTTTTCTCCAAGGAATGTGTATTACCTTTTTTTTCTTTCTTTTTTTGCTTTTTAGGACTGCACCTGCAGCATATGGAAGTTCCTGGGCCGGGGTTTGAATCAGAGCTGTAGCTGCCAGCCTATTTCGCAGCCAAACAGCAGTGCAGGATTTGAGCTGCTTCTGTAACCTACAACAGCAACACAGGATCCTTAACCCACTGAGTAAGGTCAGGGATCGAACCCACATCCTCATGGCTACTAGCTGGGTTCATTACCGCTGAGCTACGATGGGAATTCAGTGTATTACTTTTATAATCAGAAAAATGCAAGGAACATTTTTTAACAGTCTTGTGGCTCATATTTTATTGCAGCAATTCCAAACTTTGCTGTCTTATTCAGGTATGAGTAACATTTTCAATTGTCATCAAAAACTTCCTGTCTCCTTTTGAGTCCAGAAGAAAAATAGGAAGAGGGCAGGAGATTTGGGTTTGCATTTGCAATTCCCAGTTGAAGCTGCAGCAGCAGAGGTTTTACCAGCATAGAAGGCTTCAGGTTCTGGGGAAAGAGCTTAAGAAAATAATTGAAAAATAAGATAATTGGGTAGGTGCAGAACTTGCTGTTTGGGATTGGGTTGCAAAGCTGCCTGCCAGAAGGAGAAGCCAGCATCTTTGCAGCTGGATTCCAACCCTGTAAAACTGTCTTTTCCCTGTGTTGAAACTCCAATGATTTTTAATCCCACTGTTGGTCACAGAGAGGCAAGTATGTTTTCCTTATAATATCTCCCTGTGTAACTGAAGTAATTATAAGCTTCGATTTAGTGAGGGCCTATGAGATGCCATGTACTTTAGAACATTATTTCTAATTTTCTTAATCCTGAAAGGAGGTAATCATCAGCCCCATTTTCTAGCTGGAGAAATTCAGGCTCATAGAGGTTAAGTAACTGTTTTATAGTCATACAAATAATTAGGGTTGCTCGAATCCAAACTCAGGTCTGACACTAAAATATCTGTGCTCTTTTGTTGCTTCTCCATTTCATTGTTCTGAACTTTTTTTTTTTTTTTTTGCTATTTTAGGGCGGCACCCACGGCACGTGGAGGTTCCCAGGCTAGAGGTCAGATCCAAGCTGTACTGCTGGCCTACACCACAACCACAGCAACATGGGATCTGAGCCACATCTGCGACCTATGCCACAGCTCACGGCAATGCCGGATCCTCAACCCACTGAGCGAGGCCAGGGATCGAACCACATCCTCTTGGATCCTAGTCGGGTTTGTTAACCGCTGAGCCATGAAGGGAACTTCTGTTCGGAACTTTATAAGGGGCAAATTGGAAGACTAATTTTGAGCTAGACCCTAGGGCTTTGATTATGTCCTAGATAAGCAGCTAATAATGTCTGTGGCTTTGCATGTTGGTTTCTCAGCCTTGATTTTTGTAATGTTTGTTAATCACATTATACATTGTTATGTCCTTTGCAGATACCCCTTGTTTCAGAATTACTAAAACTCTTTCGGTTAATTGATCAGTGGATGTGTGCTTTCCTTTCTCTGAATTGCAGTAAGCCTCCAAATCCCCATTAACTCACTTTAATTCTGTGATTAGAAAGTGGAAAACAGCAGCTTTATTTACAATACGATTAAAATATATCTCAGTAAATAAGGTTCATTTGTGTACCCAGCTGAGCTCAGTCACCAGGCAGCTTAGAGAGGGTATCTTTACCCCAGGCCATCTTTACCCAGCAGTCAGGCCAGTGTTCAGTACATCTAATTCTAATTGGAAGTAGCAAGGAAAGGAATCTGACTCTCCTCTTGCCCTTGGATCATTCAGTGCTGTTTTTGGCAATTATAATCCTGGTGACAGAAGAGCGATGTGAACACTTGTAAGGGATCCTCCCATACCATCTTGCTATGGAAACTTCTCACGTCCCTGAGGAAGGTGCATGACAAAGGCATGCATTCACCACAAGCCTTTCCCTGTTCTTTTAGGATCCTCTCCTGTTTCCTGTCACTGCTAATCATTTTCGTTTTTTCTCACTGACGTCATATGAAATAGATGGACAACTCTAAAGCAGGGTGGAGGCCACAGGCTGGGCTGTGCAGTGTCTTTATGATCTTCTTTTCCTCTCGAGAGGCCTCCCTGATACTTGCTGATAGCTGTTTGGCAGGGTGCCCGCAGTATAATTAAAGCGTTCATCCTCACAGATTTGTCTTAATAACCATCTAGTTTAGAGTGAGTCCTTGTAGTAGTCATGCTGCACATACTTCTGGAGTAAAATTAGCAGAGTAACAGTGGCACCAGGTAGTGGGCAGCTACTCAAACTTGCATTTAAAAGAAAAGATAAAATCTGATCTGCCAAATATGTCTTGGTATGTTCTTGGGGATGTGCAGATTAGAACCCAGAATTCTTGGCCTGTTCGGAGTTTTCAAAGCACTAGGTATTGAGCATTCGATAAAAAGCAACCGTTAAAGAATGAGGGATTAAAATTTTGAGTATCCCAAAGTTTGGAGATTCTCCCAACACCAATACCAAGGTCTGTCTGACTTCTGACTAAGCAAATGTTTTGTCTCATGTCTTGCCTTTGCTGATATGTTTTTTTAATTTATGTATTATGTATTATGTATTTATTATTTTTTATTCCATCGTCATGTAAAAAGATTTTCAAGGCATATGCTAATTAAAAAATGTAAACCTGTGCCTACGTAGTTACCAGTGAAGTCTCTCACATAGTACCTTGTCCTGATGGAATGTTGATGTATCACAAACCACAAATTATGATTTTATAAGAAGGAAAAGAAAGGCTGTTGATTGCCCTCCACACCCCACAGATACCTGGTGATTTCAGAAAAACTCGAGGAGATTAAATCTTTTCGGGAGCTGACCTGCCTGGATCTTTCCTGTTGCAAGCTTGGAGATGAGCATGAACTTCTAGAACATCTCACCAATGAGGCCCTATCTAGGTACTGACATGCCACCTCTTGTAGATGAATTATTATTTTTGAAAAGGATGATCCAATGGGATCATGTCGAAGAATGTTGATTATTTCCCAGTTTTGTGTGTGTTCGTTAATTTTTTTCTAAAATATTTTCAGTGTCCTTTTCTTGGTATAAAGCCATGTAGATTGGATAACTCTTAGGAAAGCAGGCTCATTTATTTAAATAAACTTTGTTTCCACATAGAGTTCTTGATGCTGTCTGGGTTGAAAAATGATTTTGCCTTTTGTTTGTCCAGTCCTTGTTTATTCTAACATGAGATGAGAAGTTACACAATTCTCTACAATCATTATTATTTTCTATTTTAGCTGTCAATGACCTATAAATTATTTTTAAAGTGAACTATTAAAAACCCAAATAAATCCTTTTCAAGAACCGTAATTTAAAGAAATCACCCAGTTCATACCATTCATAAATTGTCTGATCTCAGTTTGACCAGCAGAGAGGCCAGCTGGATTCCTTCATGGTTTCATAAACACCCAGAAGGATAACAGCACCTGACTCTAACCCATTTCCTGGGGCTTGCCTAGGATAGTGATATCTATGTTCTGCCTTGTACAAAAGGGTTTTTGGTTTTTTTTTGGTCTTTTTAGGGCTGCACCTGCAGCGTATGGAGGATCCCAGGTTAGGGATCCAATTGGAGCTACAGCTGCTGGCCTACACCACAGCTACAGCAACGTCAGATCCGAGCTGCCTCTACGACCTACACTACAGCTCACGGCAGTGCCGGATCCTTAACCCACTGAACCAGGTCAGGAATCCAGCCTGCAACCTCGTGATTCCTAGTTGGATTCACTTCTGATGTACCACCATGGGAACTCCATTTTTATAACGGACTTTTTTTTTTCTTTCTTTTTTTTTGGGGGGGGGGCTCACTGGCAGCATATGGAAGTTCCCAGGCTAGGGGATGAATCAGAGCTGCAGCTGCCACAGCCACAGCAACACCAGATCCAGACCGCCTCTGTGACCTATACCTATACCACAGCTCACGGCAATACCTGATCCTTAGCCCACTGAGCGAGGCCAGGGATTGAACCTGCATCCTCATGGATACTAGTCAGATTCATTTCCTCTGAACCACAGTGGGAACTCCTGTACAAAAGTATTTTTATGTGAGGTTAGTAAAGGTTCAGATTTTTAGAGTGTTTTTGGTTTTCACAGCATTTGTCAGGAATGCAGCTTTTGTGTTAAGTGAGGTGTATTTTATCTCCTTAATGGATGGATCCGTGTTTACCACATTCTGCCGTATACCTTTAGTGCTTTCTACCATCTGAGACTAGTACTACACGACACTTTGACCTCGAAGTTAACCCTGAGTAACTGAAATAGCACCAATCTTTAACTCTGTTAAATGTATTAGGTTTGAAATAGCAGGGGTTAGAGGATATTTTATATTTTTAAATGAAATCTGTGAAAGCATATTCTCGTACTTAGATGTTCTCAAATGCTCTTTAAGTAATTTATTTATGGCCTTTGTTTCCCTAGTGTAACTCAGCTCCACCTGAAGGATAACTGTTTATCTGATGCTGGGGTGCGGAAGATGACAGCACCAGTTCGAGTGATGAAAAGAGGCCTTGAAAATCTAACATTATTAGACTTATCTTGTAAGTTTTATTAGGGATTATAGATGAGTAATGTTGAAAGAATGGACTGAGAAATCATCTAGTTCTTCCCCTTCATTTGAGAGGCGATAAAATTGAGAGGTGACAACAAGTTAGTGGCAGAGCGAGGCTAATGCCAGACGCTTTTGGCTCCTGGCCAAATACCTTTCCTGGCATGGTGCCACCTCTCCAGGGGAGTAAAAGCCCTACAGATTCATCTGTGCCACTCACTCTGTACAGGGAGGGCAGCCTCTCAACGGATTCACAACATGGGTCATGGACATTTGGCTCGTCTCTGCTTTCTTCGAGTTGCTGACCCATAGTGTCTCTCAACTAGGTTGTTTCTTTTTTTTTATCAGTTACATGATAAAAATCTGAATAAATTCCCAATTTTGATAACTTGCTCGGGATGAACCAGATATTGACGCCAGTGAATAGAAAGATGATAAGATCATTTACGATTTAACTGAGCATCCATTGAATATATGGCAGGATGGCATGGTGTCAGAACAGGAGCAGGGGGTTGAGGTTAGAAAATGCTCCTCATTCTGCTACTGGGTGCCCTTGTGCAAGTTATATAACCTTTCTGAGCCTTAGTTTTGGCTTCTATAAAATGAAGATGATAATGAATGCTCTGCCTTCTTCCTGGGGAGATACAGTCACTCAGCAAATAATTTTTGAGCATCTACAATATGCTTGTGGTCTTGAGGACTCAATGCTAAATGCACTACTCCCTGATATGAAGAGGTAATATATAAGAAAGTATTCTAAAAAAAATATGTTATTAAGACAAAAATAGTCTCTTGGAGTTCCCATCGTGGCTCAGTGGTTAATGAATCAGACTAGGAACCATGAGGTTGCGGGCTCGATCCCTGGCCTAGCTCAGTGGGTTAAGGATCCAGCGTTGCTGTGGCGTAGGCCGGTGGCTACAGCTCCAATTAGACCCCTAGCCTGGAAACCTCCATATGCCACGGGTGTGGCCCTAGAAAAGACAAAAAGACAAAAAAAAATAATAATAGTTTCTCTATCTTACCCTTGAAAATATTTTTGAAATAGTCTTTCCCTTTGAGTGTGAAAAGACTAAGAACAAAGTCTAATATACCCTTTTAATGCATGTTTACATATGCTCTTTTCATATGGTTCTAAATTAAACCCTTTGCAGTAATAACTATGTGGTTCATTTATTTTTCTGCTAATCCCAACTTTTAGAAAGTTAGAGCTATAAAGGATCATCTGATCTGCCTCTTTCATATTACCGTAGGAAGGAGAAGATCCTTTAATTTACTCTGAAGAGTTTTACTCACTCAGTATTTTATATTTTATTGTTTGGCCCTATTTCCTGAGCTTATTTTTGTCATTTTAGCAGTATTTATACTGTAACAGAGTGCTGCCTATGTTTTTAATATCTAGGTAACCCTGAGATCACAGATGCAGGAATTGGATACCTCTTTTCTTTTAGAAAATTGAACTGCTTAGATATCTCTGGGACAGGACTCAAGGTAAGACTTCTGCTCCCTTCTCTTACTTTTCCAGACCCACACGATTTGATGTTTTGCCTCTGCTGACTGGCATTTGCAGAGGACTGGTATTTATGATGGTGTTTATTTGCTACTGAAAGCAAGTTGAGTTGACCAGATGTTCATGCATTAGTTTTCTGTTTTTCCCTCACAAGGATATCAAAGCTGTCAAACGTAAGCTTCAGACCCACATCGGCCTCATTCACTCCAAAGTGCCTTTGAAGGAATTTGATCACAGTAACTGCAAGACAGAAGGCTGGGCTGACCAGGTAATGCAGATGTTTCTCTCCTACAGTAAATACGGCTTTTCATTTTAATTCCAAGTGTTTTATTCAACACTTGAACGAATGTTCATCCTTGGTGTTCCTTGGCTGAATTGTCATCTTCAGTCAAATCAGAGACACAGATGGCCTATAACAGACCTGGTTACTTAAGGAAAGGTGTTAGATGCTGGTTCTTAAATCTCATGCTCTGGTCACTGGATTGTGCTTCATCCTTATTGGACCTAGAAGAAATGGCTTCTTATAATGACTCAGAGAATAAAAAATTCTTGACTGCTGTGCAAGAAAAGCAGTATGGCCCAACTTCAGAAGGACAGATTCTCTTACCAGTGTCTGTAAACTGGAAAGAGAGTAAGTCACACTGATGAGAATTCCAGTCTAACTCTTTCCCTTCTGGGGGGCAAATTTCTTAACACTCCGAGCCTTCATGAGAAAACATCTTTTTTTATCCTGAGCCCTCACATTTCCTTTTTTTTCCTGTTTTTGAAGTTTTAAAAATTTTATTTTATGGGAGTTCCCGTCGTTAATGAATCTGACTAGGAACCAAGAGGTTGCAGGTTCGATCCCTGGCGTCGCTCAGTGGGTTAAGGATCCGGCATTGCCGTGAGCTGTGGTATAGGTCACAGACACGGCTCGGATCCCACGTTGCTGTGGCGAAGGCCGGCGGCTACAGCTCCTGTTAGACCCCTAGCCTGGGAACGTCCACCTGCCGCCGGTGCGGCCCTAAAAAAACGACAAAAGACAAAAAAAAAAATTTATTTTATGTACAGGTAGCTAGCGTTGTTTGTGCGGTAAAGCAGATGTCCTGGATGACCCATTCAGGGAAGTGCACTTAGCCCAACTTAATGAAGCCGACATTCTTCACATACTAGCAGAAACACTGGTGGCACATATTGAGGCTGTATTTCCGGGTCAGACCACGCAGGTTTAAGCAGACTGAGTCCTCCCATTTTCAGCTTCTCGGCTAAAATTTCCTTTGACTCCTCTCAGCTTCTTGATCGTCTTCCTCACGTTGGTAAAGTACAGACTTAAGTAGGCAGTCAGAAGGTAAGCAAGTAGTAGAGCACCGTAGACGCCAGCTTGCCTGTGGCTGGTGCCTGTCTCCTTCAGACAGTTTAAACCAGTGTTTATTGGTGGAGGCCTAGAGGACCCAGCAGCTCTTTTGTTCTGGATCCCTCCTTGGCTCCAGGCTCTAATGCATGATGGTGGACCTGTTCAGCTATCTGCTTATAGCATCACCTTTCTATCGGTAAGCAAGAAGAGCTACTGGTGAGTCAGTGTTTCAGAAGCACTTTGAAGTTTATCCAGAAAAATGCATGCTGAAGTCATTGCAACAGTTCATTGCCAAAGTTTGCAGTGCTGGATTAATCCTAGATATATCCAGTAGACTAGGGGAAGGTGTGGGATAGTCATACAAGGGCTTGGTGTAGTTTGGTTATGATAGCAGGTGACATGGTGGAAGAACATAGACTGTGGAGTCAGAGACCTGGGTTTGATATCCTGGCTCAACAACCCAATAGGTATGCAATTTAAGGCAACTTTGAGTCTCTTTATTCATCTGTAAAATGTAGAAACCAGGACCTTTCTTGCAGAGCTAAAGGATGAAGTAAAATACCTAGCAGCCTGGACTGAGAGTAAGTTGGGTTCGATGCGGGTTCAACCGATGCAGCCTCAGCTGGGCCCTGGAACTTGGCAACAGTGCTTTGTCTATCTCTTGTTGATCCCTTATTGAAATTAAGCTGACTCATTCTCAGCAGTGACACAGCACAATGAGGCCATCTAAAAGGAGTCCCTTTACTCTGTCTGTCTCAGAATTTCTCAAGTTCTACAACCATTTCCCCCTTCCCTCCTTATGTTTTGCCACTTTATTGCAGTGATAAGCCCTTTAGTGATTTTTTTCCCTTTCAGCTTTGTTCCCTGAGATCTCAAACTTCTGTGATAATTTATTAACAATTATTTCCCTCCACTGCTCCACCACTGCATCTTCAGTCTCATCCTCTGTTGTGTATTTCTTTCTGTGTATAAACATAAGTAACTCTTACTCTCACGTACTCTTCTTTCTCCATTGCAGTTGTGAGTTGTTTTCTGTTCTTATCTCCCCATCTCCTCTCTACCTACTTGGTTCTTAATCCCTTGTAAGCCAGCTCTGCTGCAGGTGTTGTCTTGAAGCTGGCACATGATCTTGTTCTTCACCTCCCTTGGCTTTTCTACAGCTTTGATGTAAAAATGCATGCCTTATGCTTTTTCTCTCTGGCCTTCGTCCTGACTCTCCCCTAACTTTCTCCCTTCTCCCTTTAGCTCTTGCTGATTCCTCTCTTCCTCCTCTCCTCTCCTCTTCTGTCTCCCCTACTCTCCTGGAGATCTGAACCGTTCTCAGAGCCTTTACTGTCCCCGAGGGGATGACCTCACCTTTTCTCAAACCTTGGATCCGTTCCTGAATCACCTCCATAAAACTCTGCCAGGCACCTCAAATTCAGTTTGTCCGGAGCCAAACTCATTTTCTCCTTCCCCATAGCAACCAGCTCTTCCTAATTGACATTCTTACCTCTGTTAGAGGAAGCAGTTTTCCTTATTGCGCCTGAGCCACCAGGCAGTTCATCTTGGCATTCTCTTAGATCTGCCCCCATTTTCCATAGTCAGGGAGGTATCAAAGAGGGGAAGACAGCTAATATTTACTGAGTGCTTCCTGTATACCAGCTGCTGTTAACCCCTTCATGTGTGTTATCTCTTTTAATCCTCATGACAGCTTGATGGGATATGTACTATTACTAATCTCTACTTTATAGATGAAGAAATTGAGATTCAGAAATTAAATCACTTGCCAAGGGTCCCCAGGGTAGTAGGTGGCAGAACTAACTCTGAAACTATTCTTAAATTATATATTGTGCTGCCTCTGGGTCCTGAGTATGTTTTTTTTTGTCTTTCTTTGTGATCATTTCATTGCGTGCTATAATGAGAAATGTAAAATTTAAAGTTCTTGTTACTAATGGTACATGTGAAATAATTGTTTATGTGTTGTTTATACTCAGCCAAATTTCCTAAAGAATTTGTGGTAGCTTATAATAAAGATACCTTTGTAAGAGTTCCCTCAGGGCTCAGCAGGTTAAGGATCCTGTAAAATGCAGAAACCAGGACCTTTCTTGCAGAGCTAAAGGATGTCACTGCTGTGGCTCTGGTTTGATCCCTGGCCTGGTAACCTTTATATTACTGCAGATGCAGCCAAAAAAAAGAAAAAAAATTGTAGCATTTTGAAAAAATGGAAACTGATGATGAAGTGTAGTAAGAATGTGGAAACAGGCATTTTACACACAGGTAAGGGTTTGAGTTATAGTTGGCCTACTTTAAGGCATGAAAGTGAGCCTAGGAATGTGTGAAAAGTATTATGACCAAGGTTTTAAATTTCAGTATTTAGTCTAAGGATAATGCAGTTTATTTCTAGATGGAATAGGGATGGAAGTAGACAGGGAGTCAGCTTTATAGATTTTTTTTCTGAGTCATGCAGATTCTTAATATCCAACATGTTTGTATTCTGACCAACTCCTGCATTAACACCGGAAATCCAGACTTGACAAGGTTCTTGTTCTCATCACCATCATCTGAAGTTAAGATTACCACAGGGAGCTGTATTTGTGGAAAGGGAGGGGTAGGGAACAAGGAAGGCTTGATTAAAAGCTTGAGCTTTTGTTTGGACTCAAATCTTTCCAAATATGTTTTAGATTGTTCTGCAGTGGGACCGTGTGACTTCAGAAGCTGTGAAGCCACGAGAAACCTCGGAGCCTCGAACAGCAGCTCAGCACTTCTGTGAGAAACTCCTTTCCTTTGAAGTGTTTTGTCCTTAGGTTATTTGCACCCTTAAAGCACTTAGCTCATCTTCACTCGCTGGGAAAATTAATTATGGTAGTATTGACTTAATTAGATCTCTAAGACTTGTATTCTGTCAACATAGCATACAGAGTAAGTTCACACTTAGCTTTGAGCACCAACCTCAGGAAAGTAACTTACTAAATGTATGTATGTATGTGCCTAAGTGTTTATTTATATCCCATCTTGTTGCAGAAAAGATTTGCAGTGGTACAAAAGTAGATAGAATATAGAACATTAAAAAGGAATTAAAGTGTTCCAAAAGGTAGGAGCAACTCAAGTTCCATTGATAGATGAATGGATAAATAAAATGCAGTATTTGCATACACTGGATACTACTCAGCCTTGAGGAGGAAGGAAATTTAAAAACATACTGTAGCATGGGTGAAATTAGAGAAATTTTGCTAAGCGTAATAAGCCAGTCAAAAAAAGACAAATGTGTGAGTCTTCTTTTTCTCTCTTTTTTTTAATGGCATGTAGAAGTTCCCAGGCCAGGGGTTGAATCCAGCCTGCAGCTTCCAGCAACGCCAGATCCTTTAAGGCACTGCACCGGATCAGGGATTGAAACCACGCATCCACAGTGACCCGAGCCGCTGCAGCTGAATTCTTAACCCACTGCACCACAGTGGGAACTCCTTTTATGAGTCTTCTCATGAGGTTCCTAGAGAAGTTAAGTTCATAGAGACAAGAGTAGTTTCGGGAGTTCCTGTTGTGGCTTTTTTGTCTTTTTGTCATTTTAGGGCCACACCCATGGCATGTGGAGGTTCCCAGGTTAGGGGTCTAATCGGAGCTACAGCTGCCTGCCTACACCACAACAATGCCAGATCCGAGCCACGTCTGCAACCTACACAACAGCTCACGGCAGTGCCGGATCCATGACAGGAACTCCCCCTGTTGTGGCTTAGTCGGTTAAGGACCCAGAGTTGTCTCTGTGAGGATGTAGGTTCGATCTCTGGCCTCACTCAGGGGGTTAAGGATCCAGTGTTGCTGTGGCTGTGGCATAGGCCTCAAGTGCAGCTCCAGTTTGACCCCTGGCCTGCAGAACTTCCATATGGGAACTTTTGTATGCTGCACGTGCAGCCATAAAAAAGAAAGAAAAAAGGTGCAACGTTTCAGCTTTTCCAAGCTAAAAAGGATATGGAGATGGATAGTGGTGATGTTTGCACAACAGTGGAATATACTTAATGCCACAGAACTGTACACTTAAATGCTAAATTGGTGTTATATGTATTTTACCATATTTAGAATTTTTTCCAAAGAGAGTTAACACATGAAATCAAAGTGAAGGAAAAATAAAGGTAGCAAAATATAAGTAAAATTCAGGGCATAGCAAAAAATACAGAATATGGTGGTATTATTTGCTAGAGGTGTGCCACAGATTTGGTTCTTAGAAAACAGAGTCAAGTACAGATTTTGAGTAATAACTTAACATTTTTTGAACTTTTACTGTATGCCAAGCACCGAGCTATTAAGCACTTTATTTCGTTTATCTTCACATCACCCTTATGAAATAGGCTTTGTATCCCTGTAATGATGAGAAAACTGAATCTCAGACAAGTTACTTGCCCGGGGTCACTGTCCAAGAAGTAGCAGATCTGGGATTTGAATCCAAATCGTGATACTGTCCTGTGATTACCTGCTTTCAGTGTGTGCTGGGGCCTGTGCCGTCACTGATTTGACAGGGTGCCCAAAGGGGAATGAAATTAAACCAAACCTCAGCCCTGTTTGGGCCTCTGCCACTTCCCTTGGGTCATCTTTCTGGACTTGGGCAGGCATCAGTAGCTGGCACGGTGAGCTCACTGCCCTTCCCCTTCTGTCGCTCCTACAGATGGGAAGCGGGCCCTAGCAGAAGCCCCGGTGAAGTGTGCCCTGGCAGACACCCACATGAACTCTTCCGAGAAGCTCCAGTTCTATAAGGAGAAAGCCCCAGACTGCCGTGGGCCGTTGTTGAAATGTGAAGCTGTCTCAAGTCAGGAGTCAAAGAAGAGCAAGAAGAGAGCGTTTGAGGAGACCGAGAAGGAACAGAACAGCTCTTCACAGTCTTCAAAGCAGAAATATGTGTGTCTTGCTGTGGAAGACTGGGACTTGTTAAATTCCTATTGATGGGCAGATATAAGTTGACCTTTCCCCCCTCCAACTCAAATGTATGAGGAAAGGGGGCTGATGATGTTTTCCTTTTTGTTTGAATTTACCTACGGCATTAGCATAGCAAGTGGATATTTCTACTTTTGTGGTGGGGGAGGGGAATGCTATGGAAGTTATGTAATAATTTCTAATGTATATTTTCAATACATAGTAATTTTTTCAAATAAACGTTTTTGCTGTCTTTTGGTTCTCCTTGTGAATTAGAGACTAGAGCCACAGGAAGTAACTCTGGTTTGGGATGGAAGGCCGTGTGAACTAACACGGTGGCTTACTGTTCTTTTTACTACTTCGGTTTGACCTGGCCAATAGGGTGTATGTATGGCTGCCATTATTGATTGCCTCCCGTGTGCCGTGCCCTGACCTCACAACAATGGAAGGTAGGTGTCAGCCCCAATTTAGATAAAGTTAAGAAAACTTTTTAACCTCAGGTTGAGTGAGTTAAGGTCCAGAGCTTATAAGAATAGAATTTATACTCCTTCCTGTCCAGCTCTAAAGCCTACTGTGTTACATTGCCTTCTTAAATAATAGTTACTGTTCATTAACATCTCAGGTATTGTCTATTAGGTAAACTACCAAGAATCTTCACAATAGTCCTGCCAAGTAAGGATTATCACCTCCATTTGACAAATGAAGAACCTGAGACCAAAGACTTGCCTTAGATCCATGCTTCTCGAGCTTTATTCTGCATACAAATCATCTGAGGTTTGCTTTTTCCTTTTTTTTTTTTTTTTTGTCTTTTTAGAGCTGCACTGGAGGCATATGGAAGTTCCCAGACTAGGGTTCGAATCAGAGCTGCAGCCACCTGCCTACACTATAGCCACAGCAACACCAGATCCAAGCTTTGTCTGCGAGCTACACCACAGCTCACTGCAATGCCAGATCCTTAACCCACTGACCGAGGCCACAAATCAAACCCACGTGCTCGTGGATACTAGTTGGGTTCGTCACTGCTGAGCCACAACAGGAACATCTCACCTAGGGATCTTTTTAAAATGTAGATTCTAGTTCAGTAGATCTGGAGCAGGACTTGACATTCAGTGTTTCTAACAAGCTTCCAGATGATGCTTGTGCTTCTGATTTGTGGGCTGCACTTAGAGTATCAAGGCCCTAGACCTTCATTGTCCAATAGGCAGCGCCTACTCACCTGTGGTCCCTGAACACTTGAAATGTGGCTAGTCCAAACAGATGTGCTGTAAAATACATACTGGAGAGTTCCTGTTGTGGCGCAGAGGAAACAAATCCAACTAGTAACTATGAGGTTGTGGGTTTGATCCCTGGCCTCCTTCAGTGGGTTAAGGCTCTGGTGTTGCCATGACCTGGGGTATAGGTCACAGACAAGGCTCGGATCCTGTGTTGCTGTGGCTGTGGTGCAGGCCGGCAGCTGTAGCTCCAATTTGAGCCCTAGCCTGGAACCTTCCATATGCTGTGGGTACAGCCCGAGAAAGCAAAAAAATAATAAAAAAAAAAGTATGTACTGGAGGAGTTCCCATCGTGGCACAGCGGTAATGAATCTGACTAGGAACCATGAGGTTGGAGGTTCGACCCCTGGCCTCGCTCAGCAGGTTGGGGATCCATCGTTGGCATGAGCTGTGGTGTAGGTCCCAGGAGTGGCTTGGATCCTGTGTTGCTGTGGCTGTGGCTGAGACCGGCAGCTGTAGCTCCAATTCAGCCCCTAGCCTGGGAACCTCCATGTGCTGCAGGTATGCCCCTAAAAAGACAAAAAAAAAACGTAAATGTTCAGAGCAGCAGTTCACCCATGGTACAGTGAGTTAATGATCTGGTGGTGTCTCTGCAGGGGCTTGGGTCACAACTTTGTCTCTGATTCCATTCCTGGCCCAGGAACTCTCATATGCCATGGGTGCAACCAAATAAAGTTCAGAACAGCTTCGTTTGCAGTAGCCCAAACTGGGAATAACCTAAAGTCGCTTAACAAATGAATAGATAAGTGAAGAGGGCATCTCTTCAGCCTGGGATTCACAAGGAATCCAGATTAATGGAGTACTACTCAGCATGAATATGGCCATGCATGCTACAACATGGATAAACCTCATAACTTACTCCTTTTTTTTTTTCCTTTTAGGGCCACACCTGCGGCATATGGAAATTTCCAGGCTAGGGGTCGAATCAGAGCTACAGCTGCTGGCCTATGCCACAGCTACACCAACGCAGGATCCGAGCCATGTCTTCAACCTATACCACAGCTCATGGCAACGCCAGATCCTTAACCCACTGAGCAAGGCCAGGGATTGAACCCTCACATCCATGAATCCTAGTCAGTTTCGTTAACTGCTGAGCCAAGAAGGGAACTCCTGTCACCTACACTTTAACAAAATTCTTTTAAAAACTCACTGAACTGTGTATTTCAGAGTGTAAATCACAATTCAATAAACATATATATTTTTTGTCCTTTTATGGCCGCACCCATGGCATATGGATGTTCCCAGGCTAGGGGTCTAATCGGAGCTGTAGCCACTGACCTACACCACAGCCACAGGCAACGCCAGATTCTAGCCATGTCTGCGACCTACACCACAGCTCACGGCAATGCCGGATCCTTAACCCACTGAGTGAGGCCAGGGATCGAACCCACAACCTCATGGTTCCTAGTCGAATTCGTTAACCACTGCACCATGACAGGAACCCCACAATTCAATAAATATTAAAAAAAAAAAGTTCCCATTGTGGCACAGCAGTTAACGCATCTGACTAGGAACCATGAGGTTGCGGGTTTGATCCCTGGCCTCGCTCAGTGGGTTAAGGATCCGGAGTTTCCGTGAGCTGTGGCGTAGGTTGCAGACGTGGCTCAGACCCCGCATTGCTGTGGCTGTGGCAAAGGCCAGCAGCTACAGCTCCGATTAGATCCCTAGCCTGGGAATCTCCATATGCCTCAGGTGTGACCCTCGAAATGACAAAAAGCCAAAAAAAAAACAGACTCAGAGAAATCACCTCTACCTGACCTGTAATTGCTGAGTAGCCCTCAGGATCCCAGTGACAGCCACCAGGCAGTGCCACTCTGGGCTGGTCCCTTCCCTCTCTGCCTCTGGAAAGCAATGTATACCTATCAAAAGCCTGGCTTGGGCTCTGAGGGCCCCATCAGCTCTGATGTCTGTGGTTCGGTGAATCTAAAGATGAACAGAGTCCTAGGCAAACAATGATGGCAGAAGGTTAAACCAGACCAGATTTCCAGTCCAAATCCTGGGGCAAAGCCTGAAGCACTTTAAATTCCATTCATCTATCCCTGTGTGTTTGCACAGCAAATACCTGTTGTTCTTAAGGTACTGATTTTGGAGCTGGGGCCAGGGAGGCTGGGAGATGGCAAATATTGATCTGGCTACCTGGGTTCTCCCTGCAGGCTGTGGCATTAAATCCCCTGCTCTGCTGATGTGAACCAGGGGAGGGGCTTGGCTGTCTGCCCTGGGCTCTGTGTCTTTCTGGATCCAGCTTAGGGAATGCTGTTTGGGAGGTTGCTACAGCACCTGCTTCTTTCTGAAAGGAAGAACAAATAAACCAGAAAAGAACAAACATCATTTTTCTGCCAGCACCAGCTGCCTCCTCTTTATAGGCTGCTGCCCCCTGGCCTGGGCTCAGCTTTCCCTTCTGGGGCGTCCTGTCTGAGAAAGAGTGAGCCATCAAGGAGTGGGGGTGGTGGGCTCTGGATCCGGGCCTATTAATGTTTGATCCTGGCCTCACCCCTTAAAAGATGTGTGATCTGGAGTTCCCAGGCTCAGCGGTAACAAACCTGACTAGTATCTATGAGGACACAGGTTTGAACGCTGACCTTGCTCAGTGGGTTAAGGATCTGACGTTGCTGTGAGCTGTGGTGTAGGTTGCAGACACAGCTCAGATCCTGCATTACTGTGGCTGTGGTGTAGGCTGGCGGCTACAGCTCTGATTTGACCCTTAGCCTGGGGACTTCCATATGCCTCAGGTGAGGCCCTAAAAACCAAAAAAAAAAAAAAAAAAAAAAAGGACAGCAAAAGTTGTGCGATAAAGCCAAGCAACTTCATGTCTCTTAGACCCTGTGAAATATAACTAACCAAACCAGGTTCTTAGAATGGTTGTAATGATAACAGAAAAGAATATACAAGAGCCAAGATAGATAAAAGTTTGCAATAGTGCTTGGTATGTACTAAATGCTCACTAAATATTGCATTTATGTTCCCTGCCATTCCAATAAACACCATCCCAGTTCTATAAGGATCAAGCCATTAGTCACTGCAGTCTCCCACCAATGGTGCGCCCTGAGGGGAATTCAGGATAAAGAAAAACAGGAAGCATTCTGAGCTTTGGATACTGGCCCTAGATAGTAAAGACGAATACATAAAGCGTAATTTCAATGAACCCAGATCCTTGCATCTTCGTGCACATAAAAAAGTGCCAAAATCACTAATTTGAGATGTCTGTTCATTATGAGTAGCAGCAATCTTTTGACATCCAACATGTGGTTTTTTTCCCCAGCGAAAAACTCGTACATCCCAGGTCCTTTCTTACCTCTTGGGAGCAATTCCTCAGAGCTGGTCTCCAGGGCTATAGTCCTCAGTAAGATCCCAGAACAAAACTAAACTTGCCACTTTTAGGTTATGCTTTATTCTTTGGCCAACATTTTCATTAAAGTCCCTATGCAGTGCTAGGCCCTACCCTTCTTCTGCTTGAATCTTAACTCTTTCTCAGCAGAGATCGTCTTTCAGATCTCACTTTGCCCCTGCATGCCTGAAAGTAGTCTGACCATAACATTGCAAAGTAGTCTGATCATGACATTCTTTCTTTCCTTTTTTTTTTTTTTTTTGTCTTTTGTCTTTTTAGGGCACACCCGCGGCATGTGGAGGTTCCCAGGCTAGGGGTCGAATCAGAGCTGTAGCTGCCAGCCTACGCTACAGCCACAGCAACTCCAGACCTGAGCCACATCTGCGACCACAGCTCACAACAATGTCAGATCCTTAACCCACTGCACGAGGCCAGGGATGGAACCTGCATCCTCATGGATGCTAGTCACATTCGTTTCCGCTGAGCCACGATGGGAACTCCTGATCATGACCTTCTTATTCGTGATATATAGAGGAGAGCCTTCCTTGCAGCCTCTCCTCGGAAGGGAAGAATTAAATGTGTTTCTTCTGCTTAAAACCTCTGCCGGCATCCTGCAGCATCCAGAGTCAAGTTCACCCCTGCTGCCCAGAATCCGAGGTTCTTCAGACTTAGGCACCCTCCTTGCACCAGCCCCTGCAGCTCTTCACCCAGGCTGTCCAGTCCCTGCCTCCCACCTGGCTCCTCCTTGGCCCTGCTCAGGCGTCACTGCCACTGGAAGCTTCCTGGACCTACTGAGACACAGCAGAAAGTGGCAAACTGCTGTGGCTACGTGCCCAGACTCCTAGGGTTGTCAGACCCACATCCTTGTACCTGAGGCACAGTGAGGCCTGACAAACCGAAATGTTGGTGTTTGGAGCAGAGAAAGCTTTATTGCAGGGCCAAATGAGAACAGGCAGCTCATGCTCAAGAGACCTGAGCTCCCCACTGGCTTTCAGGGAAGGGCTTTTAAAGACAACATTGGGGGTGAGTTTTGCGGGGGGGGGCATGATTTTCTTTCTGATTGGTTGATAGTGACCTTAATCATTAACCTGCTGGTTTCAAACAATCTGGTGTCTGCCTGCTTGGGCTCAGCACTTAGTCATCATTCTGTGTGCCCTTTGTTTTTGTGCTTGTGCGTGTTGGTTTTTTCTTTCTTCTTTTTATTTTTTTTGGCCATGTGGAAGTTCCAGGGCCAGGGATTGAACCCATGCCACAGCAGTGACTGGAGCCACAGCTGCGACGATGCAAGATCCTTAACCTGCTGAGCCACCAGGGAACTCCTTGAGTCTGCTCTTTCGAACTCAGGGAAGGCCTAGGAGACTAAGCAAGAAATGGAGTAAGTGGGCACAGAGACTTTTGTCCTGGAGAAGACCTGGCAGTTTCACTGGCTCTGCCCCCCGAAGTCACATGCCCCTCAACAAGCCACCTGGCCTCGCTAAGCCTCCTATAAACACAGCACCACCCTAGAGCCTTGTTGGAGAATGAGAGGGAAAACTCTTTTATTTTGGAGGTGAGGGGTGCAGCACATGCGGCATATGGAGGTTCCTAGGCTAGTGTTCAAATCAGAGCTGCAGCTGCCTTCCTACACCACAGCCACAGCAACGCCAGATCTGAGCCACATCTGTGATCCACACTGCAGCTGGCTCAATGCCCAATCCTTTAACCCACTGAGCAAGGCCAGGGATCGAACCTGCATCCTCATGGATACTAGTCAGATTCTTAACCTGCGGAGCCACCACGAGAACTCTCGAGGGGTAAAGCTCTTACTTAGTGTCAAGTTCATAACGAGCCATCAGCAAGTGCCAACTGTGTGTGCCTAGAAATCTGGCGTTTGTTCTGACACACTGAATGGACTTGGACAAGCTGGTCTCAGCCTTGTCTTCTCCATCCTGTAAAATGAAGCATCTTAACCCCAGAGGCCGTGGGTGGGCTTGGTTGGAAGGGGAGGGGAGAATTAGATGCAACCCGAGGTGCCAGTGGCTCTGGGCATTTTTCTGAAGAAGCCACCACCTGCTGAAGAAGCCCAGGACTGGATGACCACCGGCGTCTCCCCGTCTCTCTCCTGCAAGGACCAACACAGCACCAGTGGTTTCTGACGGTAACTGGGCCTCTTTTGCGGCTGAGCCACCAGGCTGGCCAGTGTGAGCAAACACGGGCTCCTGTTCCCATGGCCTCTCTCCAGCCTTGTTTTCAACAGCCAGAGCTCAGGTCGGCAGGAACATGTTGGCATTTGCTTTTTTTTTTTTTTAAGAGCCACACCTAGAGAAAAATTCAGCCAAAGATGCTGGAGCCCAGGGCTGACCCTCCCTCGGGCGGGATCCCTCAGGCACCCTGTTTCAGGAGCTGGCCCTCAGGTCATCAGAGACAGAAATGTGATTGAGTCCCAGCTCCCGAAGGCCCTCAGCCCCGCATTTCCTGCTGTCCCACCCATCCTCCCAGTGTGAGGGCTCTCCTCCGTGAGCCCCTGTCCTCCTCGGGTGCTGGATCCAGGCCTGTTCACTTCTGGGTGCCTGGCACCCGGCCTGGCCCAGAGCAGGTGCTGAGACTGTTTGGTACTTGAATGAATGGGTGAACGTGGCAGTGGAATGAACCAGAGCTGACCCGTCTCTCGGATGCCGATTTTCAGTTCAAAAGCACACGAGACTGATCCATAGAACTGATTTTATTAATTTCGAACGGGGCTGTGTCTGTCTCCCTCATTGCTCCTGTTGGCCAGAATCCAAGTCCATGTTTCAGAGTAAAGGTGGGAGGGACACTTTCTGATTCTCAAACTGCCTTCTTAAATAACACACAGATTCTGCCTCCACCCTGGCCAAGATAGAGTCACACTGGTAACAGGAAAGACTGTGGAACCGGGACACCATGGACTGTGTTTGAGTCCCACTTCCAGCCTTGACTTTGCTGTATGATCCTGGTTATTTCTCCACCTGGGCCACAGTTCCTTCATCTGTTTAATAGGGATACCCATCATTTCCTGCCTGGTGTTGTGAAACTGGAAAAGTACGTCAAGAAACAGCTCATTGACTCAGGCTCCAGGACCAAACTACAATTCCTGATTGAAGGAATCTGGGCTGTGTGGTTGGGCAGCTGGTCCCAGGGTGAGGGTGGGTGGAGGCGGGATGGCCAGGGTTAGGGAGGAGCTCCTCAAGCTGTTCTTCTTCCAGCTCAGAACCTCCTGGGCTGGCCTCCTCGTGACGGGATGACAAGTAACCCATCTCACCTGCATCTCCTCTGAGCCATCAGTGAGCCCACTAGGATTATTGAGCTGAGAAAGACATGAAAGCTGCATCCGAGCCCAGCAGTATCTGCCTCGGGTACCAAAGGGGCAGGAAGTGGTATGTACTTGGCATTTGTGCCATCCACAAGGGATAAACTTTCAGCTTGGCGTTTGAGCCCAAGGTTTAACTTTACCCCCATGGGCGACAAGGTCGGTATCTGCAAGCCTGTTGCAGAGTAAAGGGGCATATTTCCTCCGTGTGGCCCCCAAGATAAGCTTCAAATCCTGGAAGCAGGTTCCCTTCATCTTTGTTAGGAGCTCCTTAACGTGGTAGTGAGCTCCCCGTCACTGGAAGTGTTCAAGCAGAGGCTGAAAACCTTGAAAGATGGAGAGGCAATTCCTATTCAGAGGCAACAGTGTGTAGATCCCACTAGATGATCTCCTAGGCTCCTTCCCGCCCTTGTGTACTTGGATTCATAGCTCCTGCGGAGGGTTATTAGTGCTGTTCGAACCAGCCTCCCACTCTGGGGCCTGGGTGACCTACTCAGGGTCCAGGACAGGAGTATTCGTCTGACCAGTCGGAACAGTGCTGCACGTGATCCCGGCAGAGGGTCCTGGGGATACAGCCGCAATATCTGAAGACGGTCGAGGGGCAGCGCCACCACCCAGGGCCACAGGGTGGGCACGTAGTCACTGGGAAGACAAAAGCCGGCAGAAGGACAGCTGCTGTGTCTTGGGATGGCCTGTGCATCGGGGCACTCCCCAGCTCCGAAACCTGCCAGAGCTCCCATAGCCTCACCCCGGCTGACACGGTTGACTACATTCCTCATTCCCCTGCGGGAGAGAGAAGCTGGGCTCCCCGGCTGTGTGACCTCAAGCAAAACTCTCACCCTCTCTGAGCCTCAGTTTCCTCATCAGCTCAAGGCTGCTATTAAGGAAGACAGGCAAAGTGCCAGGTCCATGGTCAATGTTCAGGTATTACCGGGTGCATGTCGCCCTGCCCTCACCCTGACTCAGCTGCACCAGCCCACTTCTGACTCCTTTAGGGCACCCTGCAGACTTCCCTCCTTTGCCCTGGACTCTGGGCCTTGAGCATTCCCCCCTGCACACCTAGCCTCTGCCTGTTGAAACCCCATCCTTTCTTTGCTTTTTTTTAGAGCAGCATGTTTCTCAGGCTAGGGGTCGAATTGGAGCTGTAGCTGCCAGCCTGCAGCATGGCCACAGCAACGTGGAGTCTGAGTCACATTTGTGACCTACACCATAGCTCATGGCCACACTGGATCTTTAACCCACTGAGCGAGGCCGGGGATCAAACCCAAGCCCTCATGGATACTAGATGGGTTGGTAACCCACTGAGTCATAATAACATCCCCCCGTCCAATTTTTTTTTTTTTTTTTTTTGTCTTTTTAGGGCCGCGCCTGCAGCATGTGGAGGTTCCCAGGCTAGGGTCTAATTGGAGCTGTAGCCGCCAGCCTACACCAGAGCCACAGCAATGCCAGACCCTTAACCCAATGAGCGAGGCCAGGGATCGAACCCGCAACCTCATCGTTCCTAGTCGGATTCGTTTCCTCTGCGCCACGACAGGAACTCTGGCCCCTGTCCATTTTTCAAGGCCTGCTTGAATACCGCCTCTTCTGAGAAGCTTTGATTTTCACTCCCCCATCCCACCCACCCCACAAAAGAAACCTCTCCAGGACTCTCACACTTCCTTTTGGCATCATGTAATGTGAGTTCTGGGGGTAGGATGTAAGTTTGACTCCTAACTGTCCCCTAGCAGAACCTGGCACCAGGCCAACCCCCAAAAGTGCTCAGAACATGTTTGCGGGTTGAACACAAGGGAAGAGATTGAAAGGAAAAGAGACTGAAAGGAAAGCCGGGGACAGTGAAAGAACTCCAGTCAAGAGACCCAAGCTCCCTTCCTATTACTCATTATTTTGTCCCTTCTCCCTCTGGTCTCAGTTTACCTGTGTGTAAATTGGGGTCAGTGATTCCTGCCCTGCTTTCCTTGCATGGTTGTTGGGTGGTGCAGGGGAGATGAGGGAAGCCCAGGTTCAAACCCCAGTTGGACCATGTACGCACTCCGCACATGATCGCCCTCTGGGCCCCAGTCTCATCTGTGCCCTTAAAGGTAAGTTCCCCACCACAAAAGAATAACCCTCTAGAAGGAGCCACCTGGAGTGGTAGTGAGCACCCTGCCATTCGAGGCATTCAAGCGGGAGTGGAAAACTTCTTCCTGGGATGCAAGAAGGGAATGCAAGGGGAGCCTGGGAGATTCTCTGGTCAATTTCCGCCCTCTGACTACTGCCTGGCCACTTGCCCCAGCCCAGCCTGCACCCAGGCCCCCACCTGGGCTCAGTTCATCAGAGCAGTCTCCACAGTTGTTGACCCCATCACACTTCTGGTCTGAGTAGATCCAGGAAGCGGGGTCTCCACAGCGCGCCACGAGGAAGCTGGGGAGGCTCTGGGGCACGTCTCCTACAGAAGGCAGACGAGGCAGGAGGCAGTCTGCATCTGGCCACAGCTGGCTTGGGGCTATCTGAAGGAGGATTGTCCTGGCCACCCTGGCAGCTGTCAAACGAGGGGTCACTACCCATCCATCCCAGGAAGGGGACAAGGAGGTTTCCTAGGGAGGAGGTCAAGTCAAGGCCAGGGGAGGGTTCTTCCCCCGTTCACCGAGCAGGGCGCCTGCAGCTGCCTCTCGGGTCCTCACTCGCCTGCGCCCTCCCGCCCCACACCCCTGCGTGCTCTGCTCCTCCCCACAGAAATTCCTCCTCAACACCTGTCCAAAACCATTCCACCTGCTAGTCCAGGTTCAAGTTCCTTCACCTCCAGGAAGCTTCCTCTGAATGGAATATAAAAAAAAAAAATGTGAAGTCTTGCACTTGGATCCCAGAACTCAGGGGATATGGGTTCACAGGATTTGTGAGAGGAAGTCAGAGCACCTTTCTTTCTTTCTTTCTTTCTTTCTTTCTTTCTTTCTTCCTTCCTTCCTTCCTTCCTTCCTTCCTTCCTTCCTTCCTTCCTTCCTTCCTTCCTTTCTTTTTCTTTCTTTCTTTCTTTTTCTTTCTTTCAAGGGCCGCACATGGCATGTGGAAGTTCCTGGGCCAGGAATCAAACTACGCCACAGCAGTGACAAGACTGGATCCTTAACTGCCAGGCCACCGGGGAACTCCTCCTCTCTCTTGAGAACTATCAGCTCTCTAAGGTCTGGGAGCAGACCTTCCAATTCATTCATTCATTGATTCACTCATTTCATCATTTATTTAGCAAATTATTCCGGATACCTCTGTGCAATGACCTGCGCCAGGCCCTGGGCCCCTAGATCAAGCAGACTGGGTTTGCCCCAAAGGAGTTCGTGGTCTGATGGGGGTGGCCATCATGCCAGTTGAGAGTGACAAGCGATGTGACTAGGGCTAGGATTCAGGGAAGCGCAGGGGCTGTGAGAGCCCAGAAGAGGGAACTTGATCTATTTTGGGAATCAGGGAAGGCTTCCTGGAGGAGGTAACACTTGAACTCTGCCGTGAAGCTTGAATACATGTTCTCGGGCATGGAGGTGCACTGAGTAGAGGCACTGCTTGGTCTGGGCACACGTGTGTGTGTGACTGTGACATGGTGGGGGCAGATGTTCCTGGCTGAGGGCACCATATATAAGCAAAGGCCTGGGGACATGAGGGTGCCTGGTATGTTCAGAGGTGGTCAAGCTTGAGCATGGCTGCAGGGAGAGTTGGAGTGGGGGCTGCATCTCAAGGAGCCCTGGAGTTGGTACTCACGGCACAAGGCCTCCTCCTCGTCCTCGCCGTGGGCACAGGTAGGGACACCGTCACAGACCCTGCTGGCCGGGATGCAGCTTCCCCGGTCACGGCATAGGAAGCCCGTCCTGTTCAGCAGCGTCACACAGGCCTGGGCTCCTGAGTGGGCAGGATGAGCCCAGAAGGGTCAAGGTTGATGCTTTCAGACGCATTACCAAGTTCTTCCCCCACCCGCAGAGCCCTGCCCGAGCTGGGGTGAGGGGCTGGGGCAGTGGGAAGGACACTGGGTTCAGCATTGGAGGTGGAGTCCCAGCCCCAGCAATACCACCTGCCAGCTGTGTGACCAAGGGCAGGTGATCTGACCTCTCTGTGCTTCAAGCTTTTTTTTTTTTTTGCCTTCTGTTGTTTTAGGGCCACACCCACGGCATGTGGAGGTTCCCAGGCTAGGGGTCCAATCGGAGCTGTAGCTGCTGGCCTTTGCCACAGCCACAGCAACAAAGGATCCGAGCTGCATCTGCAACCTACACCACAGCCCACGGCAACGCTGGATCCTTAACCAACTGAGCAAGGCCAAGGATTGAACCTGCAACCTCATGGTTCCTAGTCAGATTCGTTAACCACTGAGCCACAACGGGAACTCCTGTGCTTCAAGTTCTTGGTTTGCAAAATGGAGATCATAGCACACACCCCGCAGAACCGTTGGAGAGATTATATAAAATCCTCTGGGTAAATAACCCTGGGACATAGAATGTGCGGAGAAAGTGGTGGTTCCTGCCTTTACTGAATGACTGTCTCATGGGAAACTCCTTTGAACAGGGCTGGAGTTAAGAAAATGGTTTTCATGGTGGGGTTCCTGGGGCAGGTGAGAGTGTCAGGAACAACGTATTGGGGTCAGCTGGGGACGCTTATACCACAATCCCTTACATCTGGGATAAATTTCTGGGCTGCGAAACATTCTCACATTTTTATTCTGTTGTTTCCCCAAATACTCCTGTAAAGCGTCATCATCCGCTCCACTGTATAGACAGGCCAGAGACTGAACCCATGCCACAGCAGTGACGACGCTGGGTCCTTAACTACTTGGCCAGAAGGGAGCTCCAGGGTACTGTGGATTTTACCCCCCTATTCCCATCTTGTCCCCTTAGCACCTCCTGCTAGGCTACAGAGACATCTCTCAGAAAGGTGGGTCTGGTGACACCCTGCCCCCAGCTCGATCCCTTCCCATGGTTCTCCGGATGGTGATCTCCCCCCACCCCCACCCCCAATTCAGACTTTGAGGCCCTGGGCTGCTGGCCCTACCCACTGTTCCATGTCCTTCAAGCCTTTCCTCCCCACCCCAGGGACTCCGCACATGGTGTTCCCGGTGCCTGGTTGCTTTTCCTGCCACCCCCTCCATCAACCCAACCCACCTTCCTTCATGCCTCAGCCCTCTTTCACTTCTCAAGGGTCCTGTCCTGACTCCTGGACTAGGTTAGAGCCCCTGCTCCAGACTCTCACAGCCACATTAACGCTGCCCTAATGTGTTTATTGAGTTAATACCTGTGTCACTCTCCAAACTGTTAGCTCCATAAGGGTAGGTTCAGGGTCGGGGCCTCAGGGATGTTTTGGAGAAAGACACAGAGATGGACAGCACCACCCAGGGAGCCCAGACTTGGGGAAAAGGAAGTGTCAGAGCCAATGGAGCTGAGAGTAAGGCTCTTAAACCAGGCAGGCAGAGAGGGCTTCCTGGAGGAGGTGGCATCAGAGCTGGGTCCTCTCAGCAGCTGATGCTGTGCATGTGTAAATGTGAGCCCAGAGGCATGCCTATGTCAGCGTCTGTGTGTGTCTGCACATGCACCCTAAGGAACTGTGCGAAAGTCACTTCACGGAGAAGTCAGGCCGGGGTCAGGATCCCCCCATTTCTCTGTGCCTCCCACCCCCTCCCAACACATCTGATCCACCCCCTCTTGCCTGTCCTGACCTGGCGTGCGAGGTGGGGGTCCAAGGATGGTGACCAGGGCGATCAGGGCTCCAAGAGTTGCCAGCAGGAGCATCAGGAATGCTGAGAGGCAGGCCCCTCGGCGCGAGCAGCAGGGAGGGCTGCGGTCTGCCGTGTGGGGTGGGAAAGCAGTGATGGGGCAGCCAGGGCTGGGGCCCAGGGAACCCCCCCAACCGTACCCGTGGCCCTTCCCCACTGGGGCCCTGGGGGGGGCAGGACAGGCTTTCCTGGGGAGGGGACTCCCAAGCCCACCATGATGCTCTCGGCTCTGCCTGTGGGCCCACCCCCACCAAACCGGGTCCCTGGCCCAGGTCCAGTAGCTAGGGAGTAGCAGTCCGGATGGGGGTCCCAGGTCTCTGCTCCACAAACCCCCACCCTCCTGTCCTTCTGAAGGGAGAGAGGGACATCTGCTTATTGAGCCCCTGTGTGGGGCAGAAAGCAAAGCAAGCCCTTCAAAGCCATTATTTTTATTTTTCAAGATAATCTGTATTTATAGATGAGGAAACTAAGGCTCAGAGAAGAAAGGGTCCAGGTTACCTTGTGTGGAGCTGGGGTGTGAACCTACACCTATTTGCTGCCCAAACCGATGCCCCTTCCATGATGCCAACTGATTGTACATTCTGGAGCCCATCAGGATGCTAGTTGGAATCCCAGCTCCACCACTTCCCAGCAGGGCCACACTGAGAAGCCACTTCACTTCTCTGTGCCTGTTTCCTCAGATGGAAAATGGGAGTCATGATGCCCACCTTAGAGTTGTTGAGAGGATTGAGCTGGGCATTATATCGACAACAATGCTTGGCACATAGTAAGTGCTTTAAAGATTTTAGCGTCTATTCATGTTTATTGAGCACCTACTATGTGACATTCTGTATGGTTTTTTTTTTTTTTTTGGCCGCACTGACAGTATCTCAACCTGCACCACAGCAGCAACCTGAGCCGCTGCACTGACAATGCCAGGTCCTTAACCTGCTGTGCTGCAAGGGAACTCTGCCATTCTTTAAGTACTGTGGAAATAACAGTGATAGGTAGTGTCCTCCTCCTTTAACTGGCTTTGCTCCTTTAATTGTTGCTTGCCTGTGAAATATTGACAGAAAGTTTTTTGAGGACCTACTAGGTGCACTGCCCTGCTGAGAACACAATAACAGTCACAGCTCTGACACCCACCTTCTAAAAGCTTATAGCTGCACTTACTAGACAAGATGTGGGCAGGTAAAAAGAAAAATGTGGGCACTCCTGCTCTCCTCTGGGGCACAGTTATCTTGGAGAGGGGGCAGGAGCAGGTCTGATGCGTTAGTGTCCCCAAGGTCCAGCTCCGAGGCAGGCACACAGTAGGTGCTTTGTGAATACTCTGATCTAGAGATCCAGGAGTCAAGGGAAGGGCCCAATATTCATCAGTTCAGGTCATTTCCATACAATCCAGTCACATGTCCAGAGCTGCCTGCTCTGTAGTCGCCTCCCAGTTGGCCCTGTTTCTGACTCAGAGGTGCCGCAGAGCCAGGTAGCAAGCATGGCTAAGAAAGCGTGAGCAAGGTGTCGCAGGTGGGGTGCTCAACTGAGGCAGGTGAGGGGGAGGTGCAAGCAGAGGGCACTCCAGGTAGAGAGCGCAGGAGTAAAGGCCCAGATGACATGTGGGGGACAGCAAGTGGCCTCGCGTGGCTGGCGCTTGGGATGGGTGTGCCTTGGGCAGACATAGTAGGAGGGGATAAATCTAAAACCCATACCCCCCACAGCCTTAGTTGTCTGCTCCCTGGAAACTCAGGTAACCGGGGAGACAGCGGGAGGCCCGGCCAGGAGAGGCATCCTCAAATATTTGCGCAGCACAGGTCGCGGGCAGGTGGGGACACAGGAGAGACTGCGGCCCGTGCCAAAGTGAGGGCTGCACTTCAAAGCCTGAAAGCCCTTAGGTGCCGATCCCCCCACCCCCATCCTGGGGACAAACAAGGTGAAAAAGCGGTCGTTTTTCCACACCACGCCCACGGTGAGCCAGGCTTGAAATACACAAACACCAGTGTGGAGCAAAAGGCAACCAGAGGGACCCCGATTCGAATTTGAACCCTGCCTCCCACCTCGCATCCTTGTGGGAGCCCATGTTGGCCGAGCGCCCTGACCTCCCTAACTGCTTTTCGCTTCAGCTGCCCCATCTGTTACTGCCCTAAGGCGCCGGGCACAGCATCGGGCCTTGGTCCTTGATAGTTATTGTTAGTAGCTCCCTCTCTGGGTCTGTTTCCTTACTGACCAAATGCAGGCCAAGATGGGGCCCGTACATAGTAGGTGCTCAGTAAATGCGTTGCTTCCTTTACTCCGTAGAGGTAAAGCAAACTGTCCTGGTCACTTGGCAAGCCAGTGGCCAGAGAGCAAGTGCTGAATAAGTGTGTGATCCCGCCTGCTTTGTCCCTCCGAGGTAAAGACAACCTCCCAGATCACCTCCTGAGACAGGGGTTTGACACAGAGCTCCTCCCTCTATGTGTGTGTGGAGCTGTGCTTGTGTAGTGGGCGGTATACAGTAGGTGCTCCACACATGCTTGTGTGTGGAGAGAATGAAGAGCCCTATGAAGCAAGTGGCTGGCAGCGTGGACGGCCAGGGAGCTGAGCTGAACCTTAGCTGGACTGAGGTCCAAGAGACAGGTGGAGTCTTAGGGAACCCCCTTTGTGTCTCCATGGCAACGGCCCAACTTCAAGGGAGCCCCGCCTGGGGGTGGGGCGCCGGCTTCAGCCCCACGTCCTTTACCTTCCCCTCCAGGGAGGGCTTTGGGTCCAGCAGCAGCATTGCCTTCCCCCTGCCCAAGAGAACAGAGGGAGGTGTGGGCTGAGGGGAGGTCCAGCTTCAGGGAGCCGGACCAACACCAAAAGCCTTGGGTGAAAGCATCCCCCATCCCCCAAGTCCAGCACGCTCCACGCCCTGAAAGCATCATGCCCACTTCACGCCCCCCTACTTTCGCCTGTACTGTGCCCTCTGCCTGGAATGCCTTTTTCCGTACTGTCCACTTGGCCAGCATTTGTCCCTCAGCCCAGCTCAGGCTGCTCCTGCTTGGAGAGGCTTTTCTTCCTGCCCGCTCCCATCTTGTTGATCGTCCCCTTCCCTGGCTTCCTGTCCCCTCCCAGCACCCGCCACCTGAACCGGGTACCCGATTCACCAGCTGGGTCCCCCTACAACCTGGTAGAGAGCCTCCGGGGAGGTGTGGGACCTGAATCATCTCAGGGTCGGCTCCCCCAGGTCAGGAGCCGTCCTGGGCAGCTCTTACCTGGGGGAAGATCTGGTTCATGACTCTGGCTCCCAGTTCTAGTGCAGGCTCCCTGCCTTGTTACCAGGGCGGCCTGGAGGAGGGGTGACAGGAGGCATTGCCTGGCCGCACCCTCCCTGTGGGCTGTCCCCTGCTAGGCTGCCTCCCACGAAGAGGAAAGGGCAGGAGAAGTCTGCTCCCGCCTGCCTCCCCACTCTGCAGTCTGACAGCGGCGCCCCAAGGCTGGAATCCTCAGTCCGTGCGACAGGTGAAGAGCCTGAGACTCAGAGAGGGAGAAACTGCCCTCAAGTCACACAGTGGGGGCTTTGGAGGGCTTGAACCAGGAAATTTTCAAGGCATGATTTTTTCCTCCAAGTCAATGAGTCTGGAGGATCTCAGGCCGCTCAGCTGCATGAAGATCCAGGCAGAAATATCCAGAATTACCGTTCCCGTAACTAAAAAGCAGGGATCGCTTTTTCATTGATGTTCGTTCAATTAAATACTAGGTAAGGTTGTATATTAACTAGGTGATTACCCAAGGTAATCTAGGTTGAAAAATATGCCTTTCCCAGTAAAGTTATAAAGCAAAATAATTTTATTTTTTGTCTTTTTTTTTTTTTAGGGTTGCGGCCTATGGAAGTTCCAGGCTAGAGGTCAAATTGGAGCTGCAGCCTATACCACAGTCATAGCAATGCCAGATCTGGGCCACATCTGCATCCCACACCACAGCTCACAGCAACGCTGGATCCTTAACCCACTGAATGAGACCAGGGACTGAACCCACATCCTCATGGATACTACTAGTCGGGTAACCCGCTGAGCCACAATGGGAATTCCTGTCTTTTTCGTATTGAATTATGGACTGGACTTCTTTCTTTCCTTTTTTTGGGGGGTCCTTTTGCCTTTTCTAGGGTCGCACTCGCGGCATATGGAGGTTCCCAGGGTAGGGGTCTAACAGGGGCTGTAGCAGCCGGCCTACGCTACAGTCACAGCAACGCGGGATACGAGCCGCATCTGTAAACTGCACCACGGCTCACGGCAACACCGGATCCTCAACCCACTCACTGGGCTAGGCCAGGGATCGAACCCGCAATCTCATGGATCCCAGTCAGATTCCTTAACCACTGACCCACGACGGGAACTCCTGATTTATGGATTTCTTTATGCTGGGTTTGCATCTTTAGTTGCGTGGATCATACATATCTCTCCTAGTCTGTAGCCCATCATTAACTTGGAGCGATTTCTGCTGGGCTTCCTCCACCTTTTAAAATACATCTTTCTTGCTGATGTATGAACCAGGCAATAATCTCACTTCATGAAGCCTTCTTCGATTCTCCCTCCTTCCCGTGGATTTACCTTTCCCTAGATTCCTTCTGGTCTAGGGCTCCCTCTCACCCTGGCGGTGGCTACGGGAGGCCCTCTGGACATGAGATCAGCAAACCTCAGGAGTCGGGCAATCCTGGGTCAGGGTTTTTTATCCTGATTCTGCCAAACTGATACCTATCTAATTTAAGGTGGCAAGTCACAGCCTCTCTGTCTCTTCATCTGAATAATGGGGATAACGGTATATACCTCAAAGAGCTGTGGTTAGAATAAAGCCAGTGCTTGGCACGGAAATGAATCTGACTCGCATCCATCAATAAACAGGTGTGATCCCTGGCCTTGCTCAGTGAGTTAAGGATCTGTGTTGCTGTGAGTTGCGGTGTAGGTTGCAGACATGGCTTGGATCCCGCGTTGCTGTGGCTGTGGTGTAGGCCGGCGGCTACAGCTCCGATCAGACCCCTAGCCTGGGAACCTCCATATGCCGCGGGTGCAGCCCTGAAAAAATAAAAAATCCTGGTTGAGGGCTGTGGATTGCTTCTTAGTCCAGAGCCCAACTCTGGGTTGGACAATGCTAAGTGGCACCAAAACTAGACTGACCCAGGGACCCAAGAGATCGGCTTCCAGATCTGCCTAGAGGTGAGGCCCGACACTTGCCGCAGCATTATCACTCCTCCCCTGTGCTTCCATAACTCTGAGGGCCTGGGCTGGCTACCTCTCCTCTCTGAGACTCTGTTTCCTCCATTCAATTTTTTTTTTTTTTGGTCTACTTTTTTTTACTCTTTTTAGGGCTGCACTCGCAGCACATGGAGGTTCCCGGGCTAGGGGTCGAATCGGAGCTGTAGACATTGGCCTACACCACAGCCACAGCAACTTGGGATCCGAGCTGTGTCTGCGACCTACACCACAGCTCATGGCAACACCGGATCCTTAACCCACGAGTAAGACCAGGGATCGAACCGAATCCTCCTGGATGCTAGTCGGGTTCGCTAACCGCTGAACCACGACAGGAACTCCTGTTTCCTCAAGAGATGTTAAAGCCCATTCTGCTTTCCTGGAGAGATATTATAAGGACCCCTTTAAGATGACAGTGAGTGCTACACAGGGGCTTTGCAAAAGGCAAGGGGAGTCAATAGGCAAACTTCATCGTGAAATATCCAAGTAGACACTTTTACAAGATAGCATTATAGCATTGCTTAGTGCAGATGATCCAAATTTTATTGAAGTTTACACACTTAAGTATTATGAAATTATCAGATGCAGGGCTCCAATAATGACTGCATAATGGTATACCTTGAGGTAACATTATCAAGAGCTTTTGTTGAAACTTCTCATTTCTAATCAGTTGCTGATTTCTTTCCACCTAAGCCTTCAATTATTGCTGCAATGTTGCAAAACAATTCAAGTATAAAAAGCATATACGAAACAGTAAAATAAGTGCAATAATTTAGATTGGAACAAGCAAACAAAAATATTTTACTCTTAAAACGACAAAGTAAAATCAGACAACCTCTAAACCGAAAAAAATTAAATGTTTTTGCTAACTTCTAACTGAAATACATACCATTTCCTTCAATTATGAACATAAGCAACGATCTACAGTATTATCAGCAGTACCTGTGACTTCACCAAGAGAAATCAGGCATTTAGATGTCATATTATGGTTGTTGCAGATATTTCAAAATAATAATTTGATATTACTTTGAACTTCCAGTAGTTTTAGAACCACCACTAGGCCTTATTTTATGTTAATGAAGTAGAAATATACATAATCCTAAAATTTTGAAAATACCCTCGTAAGTGTATTTTAATATTTGTTTCCTTTGCAATCCTTCCTTTAGTTTTATGCATGTGAAAACATTATTCTGAGAAAGAGGCCATAGGTTTCCCCAGATAATTCAAAAGGTCCATGGCATGAAAAAAGTTAAAGAACACTTGCTCTAAACAGATAAGTCATTAACATCACAGGAAGAGAACACTAAATAGTGAAACTGTAAAGCTGATTTCAACAATTACACATTTCAGAAAAGGTATATAAACTGTACTTCAGAATTTAATTATGCAGTATGACTGGGTCACTTTGCTGTACAGTAGAAATTGACAGAACACTATAAATCAACTATAATGGAAAAATAAAAATCGTTGAAAAAATAAAGTCAGTTAAGTGCAAAAAAAAAAAGAGAATTAGGCAAGGAGTCCGAAAATCCACACTAATTTTACAATCTAGCTTCCCACAGAAGACTGCATTTCCCACTATCTCAATCTTTTATCCCTGTCACTGTATATACCTCACCCTCAGCCTCTAGTCTAAAACACGTTGTCAAGGAAGGAAAGGCCAAGAAGCAGCTCATACCAATGATACTCATATGCGCACATAACCCACTCAGCACCTGCAAACATGGCGGGAGGGGCTCAAGAGCACACTGGGTAGGTAGAGGCTGGGTTGGCAAACCTAGGATTTGAGGACAGTGGTAAGCTGACCCAGTGCTGTAGTTTAAAAATGTAGCCCAACATGGTCTGGCAAGAAACTTAGGAATCCATGGGACAGCCTTCCCAGTTTGCTTGGCAACACTTGGATTTTGACTAGGATCCAACGACTCAGCTTATCCTCCAAACAATAATGTGGAGGAACAGAGAGCGTTATAAGGCAAGAGCTCAAAAATATATGTGAAATAAAATGTGTGGCTGGCCTCTGGACTTGACCTTCTGGTCTATCATGCCCTTTTTTTTTTTTTTGGTCTTTTTGTCTTTTTAGGGTGGCACCCTTGGCATGTGGAGGTTCCCAGGCTACAGGTCCAGTTAGAGTTGTAGCCACCAGCCTATGCCACAGCCACAGCAATGCAGGGTCCGAGCTACATCTGTGACCCACACAGAAGCTCATGGCAACACCAGATCCTTAACCAGCTAAGCAAGGCCAGGGATTGAACCCGTGTCCTCACGGATGCTATTTGGGATCACTACCACTGAGCCACCACGGGAACTCCTATCATGCACACTGTCGTCAAGGGCATTGTTCTAAAGCACTGTAACTCTCTTGCATAAACCTTTTTATGCTTTCCACCTTGCTCAGGACCAAGTCCAGGTTTAATAAGTTCCTTTATTATGTGGTCCACCCAGCCCAATCTATTGCTACTCTTTTGTATGCTCTATCTCCACCTGCTAAACAATTTGCAGTTCCCCACCCTCTTGCCTCTAGGCCTTTGAACATATTGTTCCCACTGCTTGGAACACTGCTTCCTGTATTTTGTTTGGCTCTCCTTTTTCCTCTAGGTTTAAGCTTGGATATCACTTTCTCCTGGAAATCAGGGGCTTTCCTATACTCTGTGCTCATCTGGTCATAGTCCTTATCACAAGTAATAATAGTCTGTCTCCTTCTTTAGACTAAGCAACCAGAATCAGGCACTGGGTCTTGTTTGTTGCTGCAGTCCCATCACCTAGCATAGTGATTAGCATTCATTCTCTCAAGCGGTTGTTGAATGGTTAAACTGAGGATCTAGGTATCTTGGCAAAATCGCTGCCATGGTAGTGGTGGGGACGCAGCTGAGAATGTTTTTATAGATTGCTCCTAAGGTGAGGGGGTGCCGATTAGCTTTATCAGAAAAAGTCTAGAAACCCCTAGATTAATGATTCCGTACATGAGGTACTTAAGAACCCACAAAAATTACAATGAAGCTATCTTACATATTTATTAAAGAATCATAATGGGGAAAAAAAAAGGAATCATAATAGAAATGGCGGATTAAAGCCAGACAGACTAATAACAAAGGATAAAGTTGTTTGCTTTTGGCTATAATATTGGCTCAGAGAAAAAATACCAGGTTTTATATGCTAATCAGCAGCTCAGATGAGCTGATAATGCACCATGGGAATTTCTGAGATAAGCTTGATAGACCAGATGATCTAGTAATTTCTCATTTATCAAAAAATATCTCATACATAAATGGTATCCATGAAGTTTTGTGATGATTGGGAATCTCGGGCCTAGATCATTCATTACGGTAATTACTACTGTCTTAGTAACTGCCTGAATCAGTCTGTCTCTTAGACCAGAGACCTGAACCAAGAAGGAAGGACCTTAGGAGTCTGGGAGGTTTGAACCAGAGACTCGAGGGTTTTGTTAATCTGCTTAGGACCAAGGCAAGCTTCTCAAGAAGTTATGTGATAGGAAGGAAGGTGATACCTATATAATGTAAACTAGTGAAATTGGGCCCATCCAAAGGACTAATTTGTTACTTTAGGAGAAGGGGTTAGTTTTGCCGCATTTGTTGGAATTTTCAAGTCAATATTTTCATGTGGTATATATTTGGTGGGGCAGTATCTGAGCACCTACTAAGTAACAGGAATGATTGGGAATTTCCACATACAAGGAATTGTCGCTTATAAACAAGAGGAGAAAGTCTGTCTAAATATGGAGGAATGAGGGTATCTTAGCGGTATCTCATTTGGGAAGCACAGAGAAAAAAACTACGGGAAGGTGGAAGAATATAGGACAATTACACAGTTGCTTTCTTTGTTTTGTTTTTGTTTTTTGTCTTTTTTGCCTTTTCTAGGGCCACACTCAAGGCATATGGAGGTTTCCAGGCTAGGGGTCGAATCCGAGCTGTAGCTGCTGGCCTAGGCCACAGCCACAGCAACGCAGGATCCAAGCCTCATCTGCGACCTACCACAGCTCACAGCAATGCCGGATCCTCAACCCACTGAGCAAGGCCAGGGATTGAACCTGCAACCTCATGGTTCCTAGTCTGATTCGTTAACCTCTGAGCCACGACGGGAACTCCCACAGTTGCTTTCTTACGGAGATTTTTTTGGTACTGTTTTTGTGTTTATAAAGGAGGCCTTTCCTAACACTGGGCTGACTTCTATAAGCCTGCCGTATTTGGAGTTTGCCCCCCTCAGTCGGCTTCACTGGGGGCATTATGGTTAAACCTGTGCCTGATTAGTGAACAGAATGTATACCACGGGTGGTAAATAAGACAACTGGACTTTTTTTTTCAGGTAAATCCAATCCATTCCTCATGTTTACTTTCTCATAAAAAGTAGAGACAATGACTGCTTGACAGTGAGTCCTCTCTTCCCTATCTGGATGTGTTCACACACTTTCTAACCCTCAATCTTCCAGATCTAGACAATCTACTATTTAAAAAACCAAAGCCTAAATTTTGTGACCAAAGCCTTACTTGATTAGTTAATTGTATTTTCTTTTGACCCAGAGAAAGCTGATGACTAGGGTGAAGGTAAGCTTGTGACTCATCCTTCAGTCAAACAGCACTCCTGCAGTTGCCAGTAATGCCCCCCCCCACCCCGAGTGAGGAAGTACAGGTTTGCAAGGTCATTCAGCTTTTAACCTGATTTGACACTAAATCAGGTTAAGACTGTGGTGTACTCTGTTACCTGATGTCACTCATATTTGTGTCTGTATTACTGATAGTAATAAAGGGATGATAATAACAATGGTTTTTGCAAAGTAAAATTTCTACTTAATTCTGTATCACAGAATTACTCTCAAAATGAATTTTTCTGAAAATATTTTTTACACTTGATAATGCTTTCTTTTTTTCTTTTTTTTGTCTTTTTGCCTTATCTAGGGCCGCACCCGCGGCATATGGAGGTTCCCAGGCTAGGGGTCTAACAGGAGCTGTAGCTGCCGACCTTCGCCACAGCCACAGCAATGTGGGATCCGAGCCGCGTCTGCGACCTACACCACAGCTCACGGCAACGCCAGATCCTTAACCCACTGAGCAAGGCCAGGGATCCAACCCGCAACCTCATGGTTCTTAGTCGGATTCGTTAACCACTGAGCCACGAAGGGAACTCCACTTGATAATGCTTTCTAACAGAGAAAAACAGTTCTTTGGAAAGAGTCATCCAGAAAAAAAAAAAAAATTGCCTGTGTAAAATAACATAAAACACACTTGTGAGAGGATCATTTTTGTTTCAATTTGCTCCCTGGTCATCACATAGCAATAAATAGACATAGAACATTTTCTAATTATTTTCTGGGCTGGGTAGGAGTGAAAGGGAAGATTTGGAAAATCAGAAGTATAGTAACTCAAATTTCAGCACATAATTATTCAAATAAAATTTTAATGATTTCAGTTCCATACAACTGAAAATGTAGTGTCATTAAAGGGCATTTTCTGCTACACTTCAAATTGCAGGTTGTGGGCCATTTCTGAGTAGGAGCATCATATCCTACTGAGTATTCAGCTTATTAACTAAAGTGATTGACAGTATCATGATAGGAGGCAGGGAAGAACAATGATAAGCTCATAGAATTTTGCTAAGAAAGGAAACAAAAAACAGTGCAAATAACAATTAAAACAGCTACAGATATTAGTAAAATAAAAATACAACCTCAAATATCCATCTCTTAAATTACTAGAAAAAAATTATAGGTAAAGTTACAGCAAATACAGTCTTCACAGATTTGGGTAACTTTATTTGCATTTAATAGTGATTTTCAAGCCCTATATCCAATGAAACCATCTTAAAAAGCTCTATGAGAAATGGAAATTTAGCTATCTATTACATTTTCTCTTAAAAAAAAAAGCTTAAATTTCTGAATGAGCAAGATTCACTTTTGTAGGTAAAGGCCCTGCTTCGTCATGATCTTCAGCTTTAGATCTAACAACCACAAGAGAAGAAGTTGGATATCTGTTGAGCTTTTGTTCATTCACAAATTCCAAGTCACCATAGATACTCAGCTTCTGCAAAAGACAATCAATGAACATTAGCAATTTGGATAGTTAGGAACCTCTCCAAGTAAGTCTTCAAATAATCTAACCTATGTGTATATGGTAAAAAAAAATTCCATAAACATCCTCAAGAATCCTTTTACTCAGGAGTTCCCGTCGTGGCTCAATGGTTAACGAATCCGACTAGGAACCATGAGGTTGTGGGTTTGATCCCTGGCCTTGCTCAGTGGGTTAAGGATCCGGCGTTGCCGTGAGCTGTGGTGTAGGTTGAAGACGCGGCTCGGATCCCACGTTGCTGTGGCGAAGGCTGGCAGCTTCTGTTAGACCCCTAGCCTGGGAACCTCCATATGCCGCGGGTGCGGCCCTAGATAAGGCAAAATGACACACACACACACACACAAAAATCCTTTTACTCAAAGTGTTACAGATATGAGGGGAGTTCTCACTGTGGTTCATTGGTTAACGAACCCAACTAGCATCCATGAAGACGTGGGTTCGATCCCTGGCCTTGCTCAGTGGGTTAAGGATCCGGCGTTGCCATGAACTGTGGTGTAGGTCATAGACATGGCTCAGATCCTGTGTTGCTGTGGCTCTGGCATAGGCTGGCAGCTACTATACCTCCGATTTGACCCCTAGCCTGGGAACCTCCATATGGTGTTGGTGCAGCCCTAAAAAAAAAAAAGGACACACACACGAAAGTGTTATAGATATGTGATTCAGTTCCCACGGATGGCCAAGGAAAACTTTTCCACATGTTGCCAACTTTTTTAGAGCCACACCTGCGGCATATGGAAGTTCCTGGAGCTGCAGCTGCCAGCCTATGCCACAGCAACACCAGATCCGAGAGACATCTGTGACCTGCACTGCAGCTTGCATAAACGCCGGAACCTTAACCCAGTGATGGAGGCCAGGGATTAAACCCACATCCTCATGGATACTAGTCGGGTTAATCCACTGAGCCACAATGGGAACGCCCTAAAATGTTCTAAATTAACATATTTGGGAAATGGTATATACTATTTTATTTTTGAATTTTTATTGAAATACAGTTATTTACAATGTTGAGTATACACTATTTTTAAAAGGTTGTGAGTAGAACAAAGAATAAATAATACGCATGAAACACTTGAACACTTATAGGTCTTCTTAAACACATTAAAGCTCAAATTATTACTATCATATCCAAGAAGATACTAAAAGAATAAAAGCATAACAGAATGAAAATGTCATAAAATGCACTGGAGTATAACAGAAATGTCTAATATCGCTTTAAAGTAGGTTTATTTAGATATAGGCCTAACTGCTAAAGGTAGAAAAAGAAAATTAAAGGTTTTTACTAAGAAATGGGATAAATTTTGTTGTTAATGCACATGACAATAAATCTCTAATACTGTAAGTTAAAAACTGAAGTGTTGACATTATTTATTTATTTTTTTAATATGGCTGCGGGGGGGGGAATTGACTAGATTATAAAGATAGCAGAGTTCCCTCTCGGCTCAGCAGGTTAAGGAGCTGGTGCTGTTACTGATGTAGCTCTCAGCTGTGGTGTGGGTTTGATCCATGGCCTGGGAATTTCCACATGCCATGGGTGCAGCCAAAAAAAAAAAAAAAAAAAAAAGGAACACGTAAAAGTACTAGATGTTGGAAAGGCGCTTTTAAAAGATGCTGAATTTGAGTTCCTGCTGTGGTGCAGTGGGTTCAGAATCCAACTGCAGTGGCTTGGGTCACTGCAGAGGCACAGGTTCCATCACTGGCACAGGGGGTTAAAATGATCTGGTGTTGTTGTAGCTGCAGCATAGGTCACAGCTATAGCCTCGATTCATTCCCTGGTCTGGGAATTTCCATATGTCATGGGTGCAGCCATATTAAAAAAATAAATAAATAAAGGGAGTTCCCATTGTGGCTTAGTGGGTTAAGAATCTGGTGTTACCATAAGCTGTGGTGTAGGTCGCAGATGTGGCTCAGATCCCACGCAGTGGTAGCTGTGGCTGTGCCCAGCAGCTGCAGCTGTGATTCAACCCCTAGGCCAGGAATTTCCATATGCCGCTGGTGTAGCTCTAAAAATAAAAAAAAAATGTTTAAAAAAGATTCTGAATAAAGAGCACCTTCAAAAGCTTAAGCATCTTCAATACGATACAGGCTACAAGCTGGATGAACCTTGAAAACATTAGCTAAGTGAGAGGCTCGTCATAAGAGACCATACATGCTGGCTGTCTATGGCTAGGAACGGTGGTGAAGATGCTTGGGAGGAAAAGGGGAGTGACATACTAGTGACTTCATTTTTGGGGTGATAAATGTTCTAAAAGTGACTTGTCGTGATGGCTGCTTACTTGAACACATTTCAGATGTGGTCTGCCGTTTACTGTTTGAAGGCAACAACTATCCTGCAACAAAGAGACGGCCCAACCCTAAAGACTCTACCAGAAAACTGTTAGAGTCCATCAATGAATTTGGCAAAGTTGCAGGATACAAAATTAATACACAGAAATCAACTGCATTTCTATATACTAACAATGAAAGATCAGAAAGAGAAATTAGGGAAGCAATCCCGTTTAACATCCCATCAAAAAGAATAAAATACTTAGGAATAAACCTACCTAAAGAGACAAAAGACCTGTAACTCTGAAAACTATAAGTTGCTGATGAAAAAAATCAAAGACGACACAATCAGATGGGAAGACATACCATGCTCTTGGATTGGAAGAGTCAATATTATCAAAATGACTATACCACCCAAGGCAATCTACAGATTCAATGCAATCTCTATCAAATTACCAAGGACATTTTTCACAGAACTAGCACAAAATATTTTAAACTTTGGAAGCACAAAAAACCCAGAATAGCCAAAGACATCCTGAAAAAGAAAAATGGAGCTGGAGGAATCAGGCTCCCTGACTTCAGACTATACTACTAAGCTACAGTCATCAAAACTGTATGGTACTGGCACAAAGACAGAAATATGGATCAGTGGAACAGGATAGAAAGCCCAGAATTAAACCCACACACCTACAGTTAACTAATCTATGACAAAGGTGGCAAGAATATACAATGGAGAAAAGACAGCCTGTTCAATAAGTGGTGCTGGGAAAACTGGACAGCCACATGGAAAAAATGAAACTAGAACACTTCCTAACACCATATACAAAAATAAACTCAAAATGTATTAAAGACCTAGATATAAGATCAGCTACTATAAAACTCTTAGAAGAAAATATAGGCCAAACACTCTCAGACATAAATGACAGCAACATCTTCTCAGATCCACCTCTTAGAGCAATGACAATAAAAACAAAAATAAACAAACGGGACTTAAATTTAAAAGTTTCTGTACAGCAAAGGAAACCCTAAACAAAATGAAAAAACCCACAGAATGGGAGAAAATATTTGCAAATGAAACAACTGACAAGGGATTACTCTCCAAAATTTATAAGCACCTTCTGTAGCTCAATACCAAAAACACAAACCACCTCATCAAAAAAAGGGCAGAAGATCTAAATGGACAATTCTCCAAAGAAGATATACAGATGGCCAAAAAATACAACAAGATGTTCAACATCACTAATTGTTAGAGAAATGCAAATCAAAACCACAATGAGGTACCACCTTACACTGGCCAGAATGGCCATCATCAAAAAGTCTACAAACAATAAGTGCTGGAGAGGGTGTGGAGAAAAAGGAACCCTATTACATTGTTGGCGGGAATGTAAATTTTTTTGCAATCACTGTGGAAAACAGTATGGAGATTCGGTAGAAAACTAAAAATAGAATTACCATTGGATCCAGCGATCCCACTCCTGGGCATCTATCCAGAGAAAACCAAGACTCAAAAAGACACATGTACTCCAATGTTCATTGCAGCACTATATACAATAGCCAAGACATGGAAACAACCTAATGTCCATCGACAGAGGAGTGGATAAAGAAGATGTGGTGCATATACACAATGGAATATTACTCAGCCATTAAAAGGAAAGAAATAACAGCATTTGCAGCAACATAGATGGACATAGAAATTACCCTGCTAAGTGAAGTCAGTCAGACAATGAGACACCAACATTAAACGCTATCACTTACATGTGGAATCTAAAAAAAGGACACAATGAACTTCTTTGCAGAACAGATACTGACTCACAGACTTTGAAAAACTTATGGTTTCCAAATGAGACAGGTTGGGGGGTTGGGGGATGCACTAAGGGTTTGGGATGGAAATGCTATGAAATTTGGTTGTGAGGATTGCTGTACAACTGGAAGTGTAATAAAATTCATTGAGTAAAAAAATAAAAAAATAAAGTTCAAATTGTAAATTCTCAAAAAAAAAAAAAAAAAGAAAGAGAGAGAGAGATGGTCCACTACCTGATACGTTTTCATTAAGAGAATATTTTCCAAATTCAGTGATTAATGGATTGGACATGGATCTGATATAGTGAGCCCTCCTTAAAATCCAGAGTTAACATGTAATAATTTGCTCTTAGGCACAATGAAAGAAAAACTTTCACAACTCTATTTAACATTTAAAAACCTTGAGACAGCAAACAGAAACTGTTTAAATGATTTCAACCATCTCTATGGAAGAAGGTATACAGAAGAACAGGGAGAAACAGTAAAATTTGTGAAGAGAGATGGATGGGAATATATGGATAATCTCTAACCAGTATGTTTAGCGATTTTGTGACTACTCTGTATTCTCAAATTATAAAATACAAGGGTACAATAAAGGTATTTTCAAAAGTGTGAACTTGGGAAGTTTACCGCCTAAATATCCTTTATGAAAAAATTTAATTAAGGAGTTATGCCACCAAAACAGGTATCCAAAAAAGAAAGTAACACACAAGAAACAGCAGTAATTGAGATGATTTAGAAAATAGGAAGAAAGTCAAAACAAGACAAAAAAAGCTTCCACTAAGCAGAGATATTTGGAAGATTCTCCTGGGGCAACTTTGAGTAATTCAGGTTTACAAATTGCTTGTATGTGACTCTAACCTCCACTATATTGTTTTATTTTGAATATTTTTATAATCATAATATTGTAAATGCTGTCTAGTGGATTTTTTTTTCTTTTTAGGGCTGCAGCTGCGGCATATGGAAGTTCCCAGGCTAGAGGTAGAATAAGAGCTGCAGCTGCCAGCCTATACCACAGCTACAGTCACACAGGATTTGAGCCACATCTGCAACCTATGTCTCAGCTTTTGACAACACTGGATCCTTAATCCACTGAGCAAGGTCCGGGGTCAAACCCACATCCTTATGGATACTAGTTGGGTTCTTAACCTGCTGAGCCACAACAGGAACTCCCTCCCTGTCTAGTGGATTTTAATTCTTCAAATCAATCTATAGCAGAGCATGAAATTACATCTCAGTTTTCATTAGTTATTACGATCCTTGACAATAAAATATACTCATTCTTCTGTATATATAATTTATGGGAAGAAAGGGAGAAGGAAAGGCAGTAATGAAGAGTCAACAGAAATTTATAAAACAGTCATGGAGTTTCCGTTGTGGCTCAGTGGTTAATGACTAGGATGCGGCTTTGATCCCTGGCCTTGCTCAGTGGGTAAAGGATCTGGCATTGCTGTGAGTGTAGTGTAGGCTGCAGATGCGGCTTGGATCCTGAGTTGCTATGGCTGTGGTGTAGGCCGGCAGCTATAGTTCCGATTCAAATCCTGGCCTGGGAACCTCCATATGCTGCAGGTGTGGTCTTAAAAAGACCAAAAAAAAAAAAAAAACAATAATTAACGTATACAAAATGATATGCGTTATAAAAACAAACAAGGGAAGAGATGGAAGTGAAAGATAATGTAAGGGAACTACTCAACCCTCATCCCTTAATAGAAAACATCAGAAAATGTCTGAAATTGATAAAAGTTAAAAATAAATTCAATTAGTAGATATGTATTTGGCTTTCAGACCTGGCTCTGCCACTAACAAGTCATGTGATCTTACAAGTTACTTAAATCATCTTCTAAAACTCAGTTTCTTAATTTGGATTAAAAAGCTACGGTACTTTTATTCATTTTCTCATTGTCTCTTTTATGTGACAAAGCTTTTTATTAGGCAAAGAAAATATTTATTATAGTTTAAGACATGTTTCACCCTATTTTCTGAATCATCAAAGACTTTAACATTTCTTTGTTCCATTTTGATCTTGTTCTTCACTATGACTCTAATCCCTTGAATAGGGCCTGGCACAGAGTATGCTATCCATAAATCTACGTTTACTAACATGAATGTTATTTGGAGTCTTCTAAAATCTTTCTTAACTGACCACATGAAATCAGATGAACATAGTCTTGATAAATAAGAGAAAAGGAAGCAAAGAGATAATGAGATTACATCGAGGCAGAACCTATATCATTATCTGTTGCTTTGGCAATTTTCTGAGCCTGCCTGATCTCTAGAAAGGAATATCCAGTACTACTGAACTCTGTTCTTATAAGACAGGTTTGACTTGCCTGACAAGGACCACTATTTTTATTATCTGTAAAAATTTTTTTTTGAGAGTTTCCGTTGTGGCTTAGTGGAAACAAATCTGGCTAGTATCCATGAGGATGCAGATTCAGTCCCTGGCCTCATTCAGAGGGTTAAGGATCGGGTGTTGCCGTGAGCTGCGGTATAGGTCACAGATGTGGCTCGGATCTGGCGTTGCTGTAGCTGTGTGTAGGACAGTGGCTACGGCTCCGATTTGACCCCTAGCCTGGGAATCGCCATATGCCACAGGTGTGGCTTTAAAAAGAAAAAAAAAATTTTTTTAATTTTTTAATTACAGTTGATTTACAATGTTCTGTCAATTTCTGCTGTACAACAAAGTGACCCAGTCATACATATAAATCTTTTATTATCTTAAATAGCTCAGCAAGAGAAAGTATCACCTCATGAAATCTCCCCCCCAAAAAAAAACCACATCATAAATGTGAAAGAACAAGGAGAAAAAGTAGAGAAACAAGGATAAAACTCTTTATAAGTTACTCAAAATGATACTGCTTTAAGATCAACCAATGCCCACTCTTTTCTGCATTACTATCAGACGACATAGGAGTACCTACTATGTGCAACACAGGCTAAGGATAAATTATTTTATAACTTTTCTAAACAAGAAAAATAAAGGCAGGAGTTCCCGTCGTGGCGCAGTGGTTAACGAATCCGACTAGGAACCATGAGGTTGCAGGTTCAATCCCTGGCCTTGCTCAGTGGGTTAACGATCCGGTGTTGCCGTGAGCTGTGGTGTAGGTTGCAGACGCGGCTCGGATCCTGCATTGTTGTGGCTGCAGCGCAGGCCAGTGGCCACAGCTCGGATTAGACCCCTAGCCTGGGAACCTCCACATGCCGCGGGTGCGGCCATAAAATGACAAAAAGGCAAAAAAAGAAAAATAAAGGCCACATTCCTGGCCTTTATTACTACTATTTTAAGCTTTATTTGCAGTGACTGAAAAGGAAGCTTTTTATTTTTCATGTTTGAGCTCTAAGATACCAGGTCCATGCTGTAGAAAAACATACTCTCTTAACAGGGTTACAATTTCCTATAAACACAGAGAACCATATATGTAAATAATATAACAAATTATAAATAACATTGCTTGTAGTTAAGTTATATTATTTAAAAGAGTCTTATGTTACTATAAAATCAATGAAAAGTTTTTTAAAAAGTGGCTTTTAGTCAAAAAAATCAAAATAATTCTTCTAATGCTAAATTCTCAGTTATTTTTACAGTAAACAAAGGAGAGTAAATATCAGGGAAGGATTATACTGCAATGTTTTAAAATAAGAAACAAAACATTAGTATGTATTAAATTGTACAAATTTAAATTATCAAAATAAATCCACTAACATGGCAATAATGGTTCTAGATGATTTTTTTCTGCTTCTTATCTTTATAAATTCTATGCTAAGTATACAGAATTTTTATAATGTAAAAATTGTTGAAATAACATTATTACTTAGCCAAAGTATGGTCTCCCACACAAAGTAAAACCGAAAAGTAGTGAATTCAAATGGCTGTTTTCCATATTTTCCTGAAAATATATCTTAGAGAGTATAAGCTCATTGAGGGTACTGCCATGCTTTAAGGACAGGAAGAAGAGTTCTTGAGAGGGCAATGAAACTGACACCCTACGCAGATATCAGGGTACTGCCACCAGGACTCCACATGTGTTCTGATGCTTTAGGCTTTACGAGTCAGGAGTCTGGGGAACTATGTGGGAAGAGCAAATTGTTCTCTAAACAACTTAGAAATAAGAGGATAGAACTTCTCACAGAATTAAAGCATACAATCAAAATAAAATTTATCACAGCAGAGACAACATCTAAAAGGAAGAGAAAGATCAAGAGTCATCTGAAAAAGAGGGACAGATCCTCATTTCTATAAGGTGTAAACAAAATCAAATGAGAAGCATTGTTATGTCTAAAAAACACCTGAAGAAGAGGTCAATTCCCCAAGTCAAGCAAGGAGAAAGGAAAGGAAACTATAAAATGCCCATCTAAGAACTGCTTAGGTAAGAGAGTTTGAGCATCTTAGCTCAAAAACATGAACTATGTGGCCCCAGTGGTATTCAACTTTCCAGTGTCAAAGAGATTACACCAAAGATGAGCTCCTGAAACAAATCACAAAATCAGCTTCCCTAGTTATGACTCCAGGTTAACTGAAAAAATTTAAGGGTACTGGTTTTAGAATCAGATGACCTGGCTTCAAATTCTGGTTCTACCACTTTACTAGCATGTGACACTGGGGCAATTATACACTCTCTTTTGCAGTTTTCATATCTGGAAAATAGGATAGTAACAACAGCTATCTCACAGAGCTACTGCAAAGACCAAATGAGCTAATTCATATAAAACACTCTGAATAGTGTCCAGAAGAAAGTGCTCAACATTAGTCAGTAGGCCTGGAACCAGAATCTAGGTGGTGGTGAATTTATCATGGTAAATTCCACCTGAGGCCAGTAACTCAGTCTTCCAGGCAATAACCACCCCAATTTCTATGTGTATCTTTCTTTTACAAAGGGCATCCTAGGAATAAAGAGAAGGAATTGTGCTAATGATACAAGAAGGAAGGAAATGCCACAGGGAGGTGGGTCAACAAAGATTTATTACTATAGGTTTGTAGCTTTGTGCCATGAGGATTTAGAGTGCATGACATGGGCAGTTCAAAAGCAAGTAACAGAGGTTCCCATATGGCTCAGTGGTTAACGAACCCAACTAGCATCCATGAAGACATGGGTTCGATACCTGGCCTCACTCAGTGGGTTAAGGATCGGGCGTTGCCGACAGCTGTGGTGTAGGCCAGCAGCTACAGGTATGATTCGACCCCTAGCTTGGGAACCTCCATACGGTGCCAATGCAGCCCTAAAAGACAAAGACAAAAACAAAACAAAACAAACAAACAAAAAAACAAGTAACAGGCAAAGGCAATCCTAAGGAAGAGGTATAATTTCAACTTTATCAGGAATGATAAGTAAAATGATTAAAATAAGGACATCAGACCTGAACAAGAACCAAAGCAGGTAACTGGCAAGAGGATGTTCATATCATATCATAAACAGATGACTTCTACAGAAATTTACTTATTCTTTAGTACTTCCACAATTCAAGGTTCTTTCTAATCCTAACTTTATCCATTTGGTTTAATTTCCTAATTTATGTTATTTTAATCAATCAGTTCCTTACAGTCCTTCCCTGCGAGTTAGCTTATTCTTGTCTTTACCTAGGAAAGTTGTCCACGCTCCTCTCTCTGCTAATCCAAACCATTCTTCAAAGTTCAGGTCAAGACCCTCATTACCTAAAAAGCCTTACTTCTGACAAGCCCAGTACATACTCTTTGTTTTCCTTAACACTTTATATATTTATTATTTGTGCCACCTAAACAGCTTATCAGCTGTAGAAAGATAGCATATAGGAAGAAACAGGAGTTGCAGAGCCAAAAGTCAGGAGCTTAACCCTAGCCTTAATCCCTTCATAGCTGTGCTACCCTAGGAAGATTACCTAGACTTCATAAGCTTGTTTACTCATCTACAAAATGGACAATGATACCTGTTGTTTGGTATTGATGGACATGTAAGATACATGAAAATATCAGTTATCTATATCATTTTATCTTATCTCAATTTTTAGCTGCCTGTAGCACATTAGATTTTTTTTTTTTTTTTTTGTCTTTTTAGGGCCGCAGCACCAGCCCTAAAAAGAGCTCCACCCCTATGGAAGCTCCCAGGCTAGGGGTGAAATCGGAGCTACAGCTGCCGGCCTATGTCACAGCCACAGTAACGTCAGATCTGAGCCGCGTCTGTGACCTACAGCACAGCTCACGGCAATGCCAGATCCTTAACCCACCGAGTGAGCCAGGGATCCAACCCACAACCTCATGGTTCGTAGTCGGATCCGTTTCTGCTGTGCCATGATGGGAATTCCACACATGATCTTAATTAAAAAAAAAAAAAAAGCATGAAATACGACGTTCCTCTGGTGCAATGGGTTAAGGATCTGGCATTGTCAACTGTAGTGGCTCGTGTGGGGTTTGATCCCTGGCACAGGAACTTCCATATGCTTCGAGCATGGCAAACGAAAAACAAAAAAACATGGAATATATTATCTTAATCATTATTTTGTGTAAATCTTATAATACAACATATCTTTCCAGTTTATTAAAATTAGACTAATGTTCAAGCACCAGGATAGGCATATGCTAGCTAACTGCTTACTAGATACCATTTTAATTTTCCTCCTCCTTTCTTCTTTTCTCTCTTTTTTCACTGCATTTTGGAGGCACAAGAGAACTAGTTTATTTCAGTTGGATTTGAGGGCAACAGAATTTATCTTATGTTTAGATATATAAATAACTTTCCTTCCTTGAAAGTCAAGTTGAATCATCAAATTAGAGACTTTTTCCAAAACAAAACTCCTTTACCGCAACAGTTATGTTCCTTAAGTCAGTTAAACTCCATTTACCAAGACAGTCAAGATGGTTTTCCATCTCTCTCAAGGTTAGATCCAGAACATATCAACTCAAAATCAAACAGTCCAGCCTTGCTGCTTCTAAAGCAGCAATTATTCCTTAACAATTGTGGCAATGCCAAATTTAAAATTTTAAGTGGTTCTACGAGTCTTCTTTCTTTCTTTTTGTTTTTGCTTTTCAGGGCAACACCTGCAGCATATGGAAGTTCCCAGGCTAGGGGTCGAATTGGAGCTTTGGCTTTAGGCCTATGCCTCAACCACAGTAATACGGGATCTGAGCCGTGTCTGAGACCTGCACCAGAGCTCACGCCAATGCCAGATCCCTAACCCACTAAGTGAGACCAAGGATTGAACCCGCATTGACACTAGTTGGATTCATTTTTGCTGTGCCACAACAGGAACCCCCAAAGTCTTCTTTCTTATAATCACCTTAGAAACTGATGTCAATGTATTTTTTTTTCAGTCTCAAAGATCTAGGGAGAAGAGAGACACTGTACTGCAACCAGTCCACATATACTGGTCACTACAGTAGTTAGCTACAGAGAAAACTGGGAAGTGATTCTTGTGCTGCAAACCTGTAATTCTCATGTGTGTCACCCCCTGTGTGTGTGTGATTAAAACCACCAAATCTTCTCTCATTCTATTAGTAGAAAGGCTTTCTTTTTCTAGTTAAACAAATAAGGCATTTAAAAAAGTAAATCATATGGTTCAGTCTTCAAATGGCCTAAGGGTTAGAATTAAATTTACCTCAGAGGGAACATACTGCTCCACAGCTGTAGCAACAGTTGCACAACAAATCCAGAGCAATACCATCACGGAGAGGACAAGAGTCATGGTTAAAATCCACCCGGAGTTACTGGAAGAAAAAAAAACAACAACAACGACAAAAAAAACAAGTTATGTTAAAATTTTCTAATATAAAAAATAGGAGATTCTTAACAATTAAAGACAGTCAACCTTATGTACGTAGTTTAATATAAACTTCATGTGTACTACTGTTAAAACAATTTTTAGAAACAGAAGAAAACAGTATAGTAGCTATTATATTTGGGTTGTATAATGTCCTTTCTTCCATTTCTCAAGTTTCTATAACATGGCTATATTACTTTTACAAATTAATAAATCAGATATACTGGCTTTCTGCTAAATATACAAAATTAAAGCAAATTACTGTTAAGGGTATTTTTCTTTCTTTCCCTTTTTTTTTTTTGCACGCCTAGGGGTTCTGGGGCCAGGGGTTGAACCCACACCACAGCTGCGACCCGAGTCACAGCAGTGACAAGGCTGGATCCTTAACCTGCAATGCCACCAGGGAATTCCTGTTAAGGGTATTTTTAAATTGCTAAGTGAGATAAGGCAAATCAAAGTGTCCTGTAAACTGTACACTGCTACACAAATGTCACATATTACTATTTTGTAATGTATTAAGATAACATGTGCTTTAAGGAAGCCCAATATCCCAAAGAGTTAACACAGAATTATGAAATGATTACTTGTTTAATACAGGATTCACAACAAGCCTCTAGAAGTTAGCTTTTCTAGCACACCTCAAATATTTAAGTTGACACCATTTACTTGTATTTCAGTTTACAAGAGTGAATCTATCATGAAGCATTCTGAATCCATTATAGCATGTCTTAAAAAATATTGTTGTATTTTTCTTATGATTAAAATATTTTAGGATAGGAGTTCCCTGGTGGCATGGGTTCTGTGTTGTCACTGCTGTGGCATGGCATGCTGCTGTGGCATGGGTTTGATTCCTGGCCTGGGAACTTCTGCATGCTATAGAGACAGCTAATAAATAAATAAATAAATAAATAAATAGGCTACATATGTTTTAAAAATAAAATATCTTAGGGTAAAAGGCCAGTTATAACAATCAGCAATTGGAATTTTCTTAATTGACCTACTGTTTGCCAAAGTGCAGATTAAGATTCAAAGAACAAGCCAAATTACGTTTAAAATGTTAGGTTTAAAAGAATAACATAAAATATACTCACAAAATGTTAAAGGAAAATAAGGCACTAATAAGGGAGTTCCTGTCATGGTTCAGCAAAATCGAATCTGACTAGTATCCATGAGGATGCGGGTTTGATACCTGGCCTCATTCAGTGGGTTAAGGATCTGGTGGTGGTGAAGTTCCCGTCGTGGCGCAGTGGTTAACAAATCCGACTAGGAACCATGAGGTTGCGGGTTCGATCCCTGCCCTTGTTCAGTGGGTTAACGATCTGGCGTTGCCGTGAGCTGTGGTGTAGTTGCAGACGCGGCTCGGATCCTGCGTTGCTGTGGCTGCGGCGCAGGCCAGTGGCCACAGCTCCGATTAGACCCCTAGCCTGGGAACCTCCACATGCCGCGGGTGCGGCCATAAAATGACAAAGG
>PVHT020000066.1:20595739-20619049 GCA_004024745.2 Catagonus wagneri | reverse complement strand
AAAAAAAAAAAAAAAAAAAAAAGCACCAATAAGATGCCAGGTAGTTCAGTACTGAGAATAAACTGTAAACAAAAAATTAAAAAAATAAAATAAGTTCAAGAAAAAGAGAATAAACTGTAACTTAAGATCAGGTAATTACTTAGGTTTCATAAAACTATCAAACTGCAACAAAAATCCTAAACACTGAGAGACAGAAAAATTGCCCCCCCTTTGTTTTGGTCCTTTTAGGGCTGCATTCAAGGCACATGGCGGTTCCCAGGTTAGGGGTCGAATCAGAGCTACAGCTGCTGGCCTAGGCCATAGCCAAAGCAAGTGGGGATCTGAGCCAAGTCTGCAACCTACACCACAGCTGAAGTAATGCTGGATCCTTGACCCACTGAATGAGGCCAGGGATTGAACCCGCCCTCACGGATACTAGTCAGGTTTGTTAGCCACTAAGCCACAACAGGAATTCCAAAATTGCCCTTTTTTGTACAAGGTCAAAAACAGGTTTACAAATGAAAGGAGGGAGTTCCTGTAGTGCCTCAATGAAAACGAATTTGACTAGTATCCACGATTAAGCAGGTTCAACTCCTGGCCTTGCTCAGTGGGTTAAAGATCCAGTGTTGCTGTGAGCTGTGGTGTAGGTTGCAGATGTGGCTCAGATCTGGCGCTGCCATGGCTCTGGTGCAGGCTGGAGGCTACAGCTCTGATTTGACCCCTAGCCTGGGAACCTCCATTTGCTGCAGGTTTGGCCCTAAAAAGATGAAAGACCAAAAAAAAAAAAGGAAAGGAAAGGAAAATTTAAATTCTCATTTTCTTACCCACTCTTTAAAAGAGGCTTTGTTCAGTAAAAGCTATTCATTTTTAGGTTCTAATATAACCCTACCGATACCTGATAAAACCTGTCAAGAAACTATTTTTACTATAAGAAATTAGAGGAAGCATGCAGTTTGGACTACTGAAGTGTCACACTTGAGACAGAAAAGTCACTAGAGTATACACATACTTGTTCCCCTCTCTACTGACACAGAGTAGATAATTACCACTAAGTGCTATGGCCTACTGTCTCTCTCTCTTTTCGGCAGGGGGAGGGCTCAAATCAGAAATCCCTGGAGGAGTAGAAGCATGTATATTTTGACAAAACCCTCCTCACCCTCAGAAGGCTTGATATCCCTTCCCAGAAGGACATACGGTACCCATTATCCATGACCTACCAGAACCCACTTGCCCGTGCCACCCTTAAGAATCCTTGGCATAGAGATGACACTCTGTATAGAACATAAAGCCCTCCTTAATCTATAGCCCTTATCTACCGCCCCTAGCCATTCAGACACACAGGTGTCTCTTGGTATCCCCAGGGCATTGGTTCCAGAACTGCTGCCCACTCCCAGACCAAAACCCAAGAGCACTCAATTCCCTTAAGTAAAGTGGTGTAGTATTTGCATAAAACCTCTGCACATCTTCCTATACACTCTACTTTTTTGGCCATGCTTGCAGCATAAGGAAGCTCCTAGGCGAGGGATTGAACCCACAACACAGCAGCGACCCAAGCCACAGCACTGACAATGACAGATCCCTAACCTACTAAGCTGCCACGTTATTGCCACATTATTCCTGTCCTGTACACTTTAAATCATTTCTAGATTATTTATAATACCTAAAAAAATGTAAATTCTATGTAAATACAGTTGATCCTTGAAAAACACGGGTTTGAACTGTGTGGATCCACTTATATGTGAATTTTTTTTTCAAAAAATGTACAATCATCTCTTCAACTAAATCAATTATAGGTTAACTGCAATGTCTGGAAAAGCACATATCTTAACATAAATCAAGGGATCCTAACAAGAACAAGAATGCTTTTGTACTGTGAAAAAAACTACATGCTTGGGTTTTATTAAAGTAGTATGAGTATTACATTTTAAACAAATTAAAATATCCAAAAAGACAACTTTGATAGGGAAATAGGAAAAATGTTTTCCACTTTTGAACAGCTAATATAACTTTAAAATAGTAAGGACTGCATCTCTCTGATACAAGACAGATTTTATCTCCTATACACGTAAGTGAAGATGAATACATACAGAGAGAGGCATCTTAAAAAGCCATCACTTTCTCCATCTTCAAGATAGTTCCTGTGTGCTTGTGAACTTCTCATTTGCAAATCTGCTGAAATAACAAGATACAAGTTTATGATATCCTGTATTCCAAAAGCTGATCTCAAATGACTGCTTCTATATATGAATATATACTGTACAAATACCCAGCTGTTTTTTAAGTGTACTCTATTTTAAAATTAATGCAAGTTCCTCTGGCATATTAAAAACCAATGGACATTATACAACATTCAGAATTTCTGATTTTATTTTCAAATTCTTACTGACATTGATGTTTTTGTTTAATTACATTTAAATGTAATAACAGAATTTGGTTTGTTCAAGTCTAAAATTAAAGATGGCCTTGGGTTCTGTGCTGTCATTATCCACACATCAAAACAATTAGAAAGTTAATGAAATTAGTATCCATAATAGGTATAAGTTATACATTTTAAGAGGTAAGTTAAAACTTACTTCTAGCATAGAAATAAAAGTAAAATAAAAACACATTTTCAGGGTAGTTTCACTATTTGGTTATTAATTTATTAGGAAATACCAGCATATCTCATTAGTTCACACTCAAAACATCCTACAAAGAAAACTTAAATATTTTTAGAATAGTGGTTCTCAAAGTGTGGTCCCCAACTAGCAGCAACAAAATCGGGGAACTTGTTAAAAATGAAAACTCTTAGGTTCTATCACAGATCTAGTAAACTGGAAACTTTGGAGGTGGGGCTCAGAAATCTGCTTTAACAAGCTCTCTAGAGGCCAATATACATTAAAGTTTGAGAAACCTCAGTTTTAGAAATTATTTGTTCACCTTTCATTAGTATAAAAACAATCATACATCCAATTCTACCATCACTAGATTCTGACTGTTAATGTCTTTAACCCCAAGCTAACTTAAAACTTACAGGACATTTTGCTTAGTGATGATTCTTTCAAATTTGTAGGTTCCTGCTCCAACTGCGGTGCATACTGGATTTCTGGCTTGGACTAAAATGATAACAAAAGCAATTAAGTCATTTGTACTTCTTCAGCTTTTCCCAGTAGCAAGTTCTATAACATATCATTTCTACAAACATTCAAACTGAGAAAAAGAAACAGTTGTATTAAAAAAAAACACATTAACCACGATATATTTTAATTGCATTTGCTAAACATTAGATCCAGTGTCTTGCAAACAAACAGATTTCTAGCATCAGCAAGAATTTAGTCAGTTTAATTTCCTAACATAAAAAAAGAAAAAAGAAATAAAAGGGGGGGATTACAACATAGTACATTAAATATCACACCCTACAAAAATGAGTGCCAATTCTAGTTGATCAGGAAAGTTTAGCAGACTGCCAAAATTTCTGGTTAAATACATATCTCTATTTCTTTTCATCTGAAGCATTCCATTCTTCCTTAAGTATGAGCAGTTCAAAACTATAGTTCAATACTCCATACTTTATATCTTCTATGTAGCACTGATTCTCTGGAGTGAGGCTTTCTCCATCCAAGTCACACTTGACACAGAGAAACAGAGCTAATCTCAAACCCAACCAGGAATGAAAGAATACTCCACTGTCAGAGTCAACTCAAGCTTTAACTAAGTAGCTTTCAGATATAGAACTATTCATGAATTTATTATACTTTTTTTGTCTGCAATTGTGGCATGCAGAAGTTCTTGTGCCAGGGATCAAATCTGAGCCATGATAGTCATGCAAACCACAGCAGTCCCAATGCTGTATCCTTTAACTACTAGGCCGCCAGGAACCTTCTTGTTTATTTTATAGAGAAAAAAGTCCTTCTATGTTTTACTTATTACCAAATTAAGTACAGGGGACCCAAGACTCAGGATGATGCTAAAAATCATGCACTAGCCATACAGTAAGGTACTCAATTGGCAATACTAATTAAAAAGTTTACTTTATTACCTGAAAGTGACACAATATCATTTGTTGGCTGGTAAATTTGAGGAATTTAACAACCAAATTAAAAGGAAGACAGGACAGTAGGGTGGTACATGAGCCTTGGAGCTAAAGTAAGCCATGTTTGAAGCCTAATTCTGTTACTGGCAGGGTGACCTTAAACAAGTTAAGCTCGCAGTTTACTCATCAATAAAATAGTGATAATACCACCTCATGAAGTTGTCTGAAGGTTTGAGATAATATATGTAAATATTATAAATACTGAATACAAACCTTCAGCTATTTTTATCACAAGGTAATCAATGAGGTAGGAGAAAAGTTACCTATCTGGGAGGCAATCTGCTTCTTCAACAAGCTCTAAGAGTTATGAGGAAAAGCACTATTAACAACTCAAAATTATGTCACATTGCTTTTCTCTAATATCCATGTGATATAAATACATATAACTATTTACATTCAACCTATATTAACTTGCCTTATCTCTCGTACCTAGAAGTCTCATTTTATCAATTTAATAACTCTAAAATTTAGAAGATTCAGAGTTCTTGTTAGATAAGGAACAAAGAGCTTTTTAAGTAAGTTTTCAAAGGGCAGAAGAAAGGGTAAGTCACATTGGGTCCTAATGCCCAATGTTTTATTGTAGGCTAATAAGTAATTATTATTTGATGATAAATATTTGTAAGGGGTTAAGTACATGGCTCTATGCTAAGACATCCATTTAAGACACGTGTTTACTATTTTTGGTATTTAAATGAATCTATGAAGCACAGTCATCACCTGGAAGATAACTATTTTTCCATCATCAGCTTGAAGATAAAAAGTCCACGAAGAGGTTATAAAGCTCTGTGCCGAGTCCATCATATCACTCCAGAATGACCTCACCAGAGTTAAAGGGAAGAGTAGATGCATTTTTGGCATCAGGGACATGAGCTTAAAAAAGAAAAATTCAATCATGAGAAATGTATTATTTTTAATGTATATATATTCAAGAGAACATAAATCCTTATTGAGAGGGTATAAATCATTAAGTGATTCTACCATAGTCATTAGCATTGAACACTTTATTATTTATGCAAGTTAACGATGAGAAGCTTAAAATCCCAGGATCCTTTAATTTGCCACCAAACACACTTATATGCTACCTGTCACCTCTATCAAAATAACAGGCTTTTGAATTAAGTCCAAAAATGTGGAGCATCTTAAGATTTGATTAAATAAGGATTAGCAAGGCCTCAAGAGGTAGAATAGGAAGGGTCAAATCATGCTATTCTCACCTTTAAGGCTTTCATGTAAAATAAATCATTCTATAATGAACACCAATGGAAAAAAAGGAAAGAAAAAAATCCATCAAAATATATGCATAAAATGTGAGACATCTGACAACAGGGCAGAGTGAGGAAAGTATTTGTGGACTAAGCTACTGATGAGATTTTTACATTAATTAGTTATCACCTCCTCTCCAATTCTGACTTCCTGACTTAGCAGAGTGGGCCCTTCTAGAGCATAAGTGTGGAATACCATTTGCTGAACTCTAGGGGTAGCTTTTGTTCTGCCTTTTTTTTTCTTTCATTTTTTTAAAGTTTTATTGGAGTGCAGTTGATTTTCAATACTATGATAATTTCTGCTGGTTCTACTATATTTCAAAAGAGAGGCAGTATGGGATATTAAGACAAGTTTTTAGCATCAGAAAATCTGTACTCATGATCCAATTTTCACACTTAATAGCTGTGAAATCTTTCATTGATTAGTTCACTAAACAAGCATTCGCTGAGATTATAAATTTTAAGAAATCAGGAACCATGTGTTTTATCACTATATTTGTGTTTAACCTATATAGGAATGAGGTGAAACAAAACACAGGGTGATACCTCTGTATGAGGAGAGGCATCTAACCCAAACCGGGTTGAGAGGTAGTTAAGAAGGCTACACAAAGGAAATGACACTTGTCTAGAGTCAAGAGGATTCATTGGGGTGTTCCCATCGTGGCTCAGTGGAAATGAATCTGACTAGGAACCATTAGGTTGCAGGTTCAATTCCTGGCCTTGCTCAGTGGGTTAAGGATCCCACGTTGCTGTGAGCTGTGGTGTAGGTCGCAGACGTGGCTCGGATCCCTCATTGCTGCGGCTGCAGCGCAGGCCAGCAGCTGTAGCTCCGATTAGACCCCTAGCCTGGGAACCTCCATATGCCGCAGGTGCAGCCCTAAAACAACAAAAGACAAAAAACCAAAACAAAACAAAAAAAGAGGATTCACTGGGCAGATGGTGCACAGAAGGAACAGAGGTGTGAAATAATGTGTCATATTATAAATATTAAGAACTGTTCCGTATGTACACAATTAAAAGGAACTAAAAATGAGTCTTAAAAATTAGAAAATATGTTTAATGTTACTCAAAAAAGAGAAATGCAAATTAAAACTGTAATGAAAGTACTACATTGCTAAGGACTGGGGGGAGGAGGAAAATGGAGTGATTGCTAATGGGTACTGAATTCTTTTTTGGATGATGAAAATGTTCTGGAATTAGTGATGATGGTTGCACAGTTTGTGAATATACTAAAAACAACTGCACTGAATACTTTAGGAGGGTGAATTTTATTATACGAATTATATATCAATTTTAAAAGTTGATACTAATTCCATGGATAACAATTTGCCCTACTTCTCAAAATTAAAAATGCATACACTTAACTCAGCAATTGTACTCCTACGATTTTATTTGATTGACACATGAAAACTAAGCAATATTATTTATAAATTAAAAAATTAAGAAACAATCTACATGTCCATAAATGAGAATGCTTAAATAGATATGTCCATACATGAAATATTAAGTATGATAGTAAAAATAAATGAGTATTCACTATTTATACTTACATTAAAAAAATACAGGAGTTCCTGTCGTGGCTCAGTGGTTAACGAATCTGACTAGGAACCATGAGGTTGCGGGTTCGATCCCTGGCCTTGCTCAGTGGGTTAAGGATCCGGCGTTGCCGTGAGCTGTGGTGTAGGTTGCAGACGCGGCTCGGATCCCACGTTGCTGTGGCTGTGGAGAAGGCCGGCAGCTACAGCTCCTGTTAGACCCCTAGCCTGGGAACCTCCATATGCCACGGGTGCGGCCCTAGATAAGGCAAAAAGACAAAAAAAAAAACAAACCATGTATCCTTGTATATGTATAGAATACCTCTACACTGATAACCCTGGCTACATTAATGGAGGAAAACTGAGTGGCTAAGAGATACAGGGGTAGAAGACTTTTCACTCTACGACTGATTCTTGAAAAATGCAGAGGTTGGGGGGATGCCAAAATCTGTGTATATTCATAGATTACAGTTGGCCCTCCACATCCGTGATTCCACAACTAAGAATTCAACAAACTGCAGATCATGTAGTGCAGTAGTACTATTTATTAAAAAAAAAAAATTCAAGTGTAAGTGGAGGTGCAGTTCAAACCCGAGTTTTTCAAGGGTCAGCTGTATATATTTTTTTTACCTTTTGGATTTTGTACCTTGTGGCTGTATTTTCTGTTGAAGTTAATGAAATTTAAAAAACTTTTCCCAGAGTTCCCATTGTGGCTCAGTGGAAATTAACCCAACTAGTACCCATGAGGATGTGGGTTTGATCCCTGCCCCCACTCACTGGGTTGAGGATCCGCTCAGTGGGTTAAGGATCTGGCATTGCTGTGAGCTACAGTGTAGGTCACAGATGTGGCTTGGATCTGGTGTGACTGTGGCTGTGGTGTAGGCTGGCAACTGTAGCTCCGATTTGACCTCTTGCCCGGGAACTTCCATATGCTGCCCCTGTGGCCCTAAAAAAATAAAATAAAATAAAATAAAAAAACTAAAAAACTTTTCCTAATATGTCCGGATAGGCTATAAGGGCTGGGGAATTATAAGAGATGACATAAAAGAGGTAATAAGGAGCCAGGCTGTGATAAGCGGTTTGGACTTAAACCTGTATGTGTAATGAGGAGCTACTATTGAAGAATATAAGATAGGAGAATGACATGATGAGAATTCTACTTGGAAAATAAGTATCTGGACACAGACTAAAGGACTGACTAGGTGGGGCTGAAGTGGAAAAATAGACTGTGAGTTCCTGTCGTGGCTCAGTGGTTAACGAATCTGACTAGGAACCATGAGGTTGCGAGTTTGATCCCTGGCCTTGCCCAGTGGTTAAGGATCCGGCATTGCCGTGAGCTGTGGTGTAGGTTGCAGGCACGGCTCGGATCCCGTGTTGCTGTGGCTGTGGCGAAGGCCGGCAGCTACAGCTCCTGTTAGACCCCTAGCCTGGGAACCTCCACATGCCGTGGGTGCAGCCTTAGATAAGGCAAAAAGAAAAAAAAGGGGGAAAAAAAGAAAAATAGACTGGAAGTTAATTTAGTAACACAGAAGAGAAATAATGACGATTTGAGTTAAGGCAATGGCAGATGGGATGAAAAAAGAGGAAACCTCAATTTCTCTGAGCCTCAGTTTTTTCATATGAAAAGTGGGGATAATATAAACACTGGATAGAGGATAAAAAACAAAATGAGATTATAGATGTGAACATACCTCTTAACAATAAAGCATTATTCAAAAGTAATTAATCAACTGACTTTTTAATTTGCAAACAAAATTTGTTTGCTGAAGATTATGAAATATAATACTAAAATAGGAACAGGTGGGTAATAAACATTTCAATACAAGTCAGTGTAATCTAAACAGGCATTTCTGAAAGGCAGTATTGTTTCGTACTTGCTCTTGTCTCAGTTCAGCGAATGGCAGCTGATTCTGGCAACCAAGATGGCAAGCATATTGCTCATCAGATTGGGAATATGCTTCTGTACATGCTGTAAGAGAAAAACAGTCAATTTAAAAGAAAAAAAAAGAAAGAAATGGGAGAGAACAGAAAAGAAGGGATCTTATATTTTATAAAGATATTTCTTACAGTTAAAAAGTATTTCACCAACATGAATTTCCACATTCAGTAAAAGCAGTGAATGTATTACTTTAATAAAATCTTCTACTTCCCACAAGTCAAATGTTTCAGGTAAATCTATTAATTACACAGGCTCTGGCTGTATGAAGAAATCCATATGAGGTGATTCTCGTAGCGAAGGTTTGCACAGTGGAAAAAACATTGGACTGGCATCCTGAAATTCTGGCTCCATCATTTATTGCTGTATATGTGACACAAGAGGAGCTGTTTGACCTTTTTATTGATTTCTATATGTCTAAAACTAGAATACCACCACCTACTTGATGAGATTGAACAAAACAATATAGTTTAGCAATTTACACAGATATATGATATTACTGTTAAGAACTGGATCACTCAGTTGAGAAGGGTATTCACATGGCAAGGAAAAATAAAACAATCCATCTGATATTCTAAATTTTGAGAAAACTGAACTTAGAAAATGTTCTACAGTAGGATTCTAAAGTTGGAATAAGTCGCTATCATATAAATACTCTTCATTTAGTTCACAAGAGCCATATCTTTGTGATATAGACTTTACCACTATAACAATCTTATTTTTCTTCCACCCAGTCATGCATTTGTAATATACTTCTCAAAGATGCTAGACAATAAACTGATAAGCATTATACACATAATGAGATAGCCATTTAGGAGGCTGAGTCATAAAAAATAGGTTAGGATATCATAGAGGCTAGATGTGAGTAGCGGTCTAGTGACAGGGAGAAAGGTACCTCCTGCTACACTGAACAAACAGTGTAATGTAGAGAATGGAGACAATTCCATTATACTTCTTAAAAAAAGCTAAATATCAATTTTATCCTGATTACAGGTTTCTTTTTATTAAACACGCTGCTCTTCGTAAAAGGTAAGAATAGTGGTTTAAGAGATGACAAAAAAAAAGAGAGATGACAAAGACTCCAGTTACTTCTTTTACTGGCATGACCTACAAAGAACATACTATTAAATATTGAGTCAAAGGCCTGATTCAGTAAGAAAAACTTGGAGTTAAGTCAACTAGCCTATAATTGAAAGGCTTAGGAAAATTACAGTATCCACTGAAAAGGTAGTGATGAATTTTGAGAAGGGTAATTGCTACTGCACTTGTCTCAACCAAATGCCTGGTTAAACAAAGGTGCCCTATCTATAGTACAAAATAAACATTGTCTCAACAAATAGATGGGATTTAAAGCATATGAAATTTCTAGCAGCAGCTACTAAAACTTAACTTCATAATAATTAAAATATGCTGAATGACTAGTTTATATAGTGCTCTTGTCATTTTCTGAGGAAAACAGATGAAAAGCATAACACAACTTAAAGAAAACACCAATGTTATATACTGCTGATGTTATTAGCATAGCATCTTACCAGATTCACATTCCAATTTGGTCCGATTTAAATCAATTCCATCATCCACAAACTGACAAACTGAAAAGAGCCTGCAACCTCTCTGACAGGCGTACAACTCCTCTTCCTAGGGAGTTCAAGAACAGGGAGGATTACTGAAAAATCGTATTTTTCCCTCAGGGAGAAAAATGGCCAAAAATAAAACAAAGTTAGTAAGGTTTATTATGAATGGTCCAATAAAAGTTTTATAACTGAAAGAAAGAAAAATGATAGGAGCCAGGCAATACCTAAGACCTTTGCCATATAAAGAAGGTTTAGTTTCCAATTTTAAAAGTGATATCCAAGAAAGAAACCTAGTGGGTAAAAACATCAGCCTTTTCCCATATTTCGTGGTAATATTTTGGGGAGAAAAGTTAAAAATAACAGTATCATAATCAGAACTTTAATAGAGGTAGAAATGAGCAGACAAGTACCTCACAACCAATGGTGCACTTCTGCCACATAAATTTATACAAATCATCTGGCTTATCAGGAGTATCATGATTAGCTTCACATTGCAAATAGTGCCATAATGGTCTCCACAAGTGAGTTATACATCCATATACACATGCTTAAATGAAAGGATTTTTTTTTTCCCGGTCTTTTTAGGACTGCATGTGGCATACGGAAGCTCCCAGGCTAGGGGTCAAATCCCCATGTATATGGCCCCAATGGTGTAGCCGCTGGCCACACCAATGCCAGATCTGAGCCGCATCTGCAACCTAGGCCACAGCTTGTGGCCACACTGGATCTTTAACCCACGAGTGAGGCCAGGGATTGAACCCACATCCTCATGGATACGAGCTGGGTTCTCTTTTTTTGCTTTTTAGGGCCGCACCTGCGGCATATGCAAGTTCCCAGGCTAAGAGTCGATTCGGAGCTATAGCTGCCAGCCTACGCCACAGCCACAGCAACACAGGATCCTAGTTGCATCTGCGACCTCCACCACAGCTCACAGCAACACCAGATCCTTAACCCACTGGGCGAGACCAGGGATCAAACCCGCAATCTCATGGTTCCTAGTTGGATTCATTTCTGCTGTGCCACAACAGGAACTCCACTAGTCAGGTTCCTTAACCTGCTAATAAGCCAAATGGGAACTCCTGAAAGGACTTTTTTAAACTTCATTTACTTAAGCTAAAAGCACAAACAAGGGCAACATGTGACATATAGGAAAGGCCATTGGAATAACCAGATCTAGACTAAAACCTTTTAGATCAGCGACCCTGCACAAGTTACTTTACCTATCTCAGTTTCCTCATCATAAAAGGAAATATCTATAAATTATCTCCAAGCCCCTCAATAATGCTTAAAGATAGCTATTCTTAGTATAGTGCCCAGGACACTGAAGGTGCTAAATAAATGGTAGTAGCGTTAATCATAGCAAATTTTAAAATAGAAAACAACAGTTATAGGCATCATTGTACACGTGTGAGAGCGCTCAGGACAGGAAAGATTCTTCGTTGCTGGAAAATCTGAACTGCTTGGTAAGACTAATGACAACTATTTCAACAGGTTTTTCTTTGATGAAATATATATAGTATGTGAAACAAACCAGTACATATGGGGGAGCCCCCTCAACTTACTGTGTGATCCACTGTGTACAAACTGGCAGGCACCTGATGAGGAAGGAAACAGCACGTGCATATACCAGTTAGCAACCAACGGAATACAAAGGTATGCATTTCTTTCCAGCAGGATTAGTAAAATTTATGCAGCAGCAACAATCCACTAAGAAGACATGGCTGCTGTCTAATATTAAACTAGCTTTATTATACAGCTTTGAAGGTAGCACACTTTTGGACCTCAGTCCTAGCTGCATTTATTGTTGTGGTGAATTGAAAAAGTCTTAACAATTAAAATAAATTTCATACCTGACTAGCTTTTGCAGGCTTTAGAAAACAGTGGAAGAATTCTCTTACGTCTTTAGAGCACCACAGATTTTCTTATATAGCACAGAGGAAGCACAAGCTCATTAGTATGAGCTATACGGCATGCCATTTCATTTTCAGCTAACTTTTTTTTTTTTAAGCCAATAAGCCCTCCAGTACCATTTTCATTTTTTTTTTTTTTTTTGCCTTTTGTCATTTTATGGCCGCGGGTTTATGGCCGCACCCGCGGCATGTGGAGGTTCCAAGGCTAGGGGTCTAATCGGAGCTGTGGCCACTGGCCTGCGCCGCAGCCACAGCAACGCAGGATCCGAGCCGCGTCTGCAACCTACACCACAGGTCACGGCAACGCCGGATCGTTAACCCACTGAGCAAGGGCAGGGATCGAACCCGCAACCTCATGGTTCCTAGTCGGATTCGTTAACCACTGCGCCACGACGGGAACTCCAGTACCATTTTCAGAAGAGAGTGTAGCGTGGTGAACGAGCCTATGTTCACGAATCAGCCCTAGTTAGAAGTTCAGTCTCACCACTTATTCTGTACAACCCTGGGCAAGGTAATCTCTCTTAGCCTGTTTCCTCAGCTGTAAAACAGCTATAATTTTTGGAAAAGTGGCAGTACTTTTATGTCAATATGAATCCAGGATTATATTTTTTATGTTATTTATTTATGTTATTTATTGCTTTTTAGGGCTGCACTTGCAGCATATGTTAGTTCCCTGGCTATGGGTTGTGCCGACTTATGCCACAGCCACTGCAACGCCATATCCGAGCCACATCTGCAACCTACACCACAGCTCACCGCAACGTCAGATCCTTAACCCACTGAGCAAGGCCAGGGATCGAACCCACATCTTTATGGATACTAGTAGGATTCTATTCCACTGAGCCATGACGGGAACTCCCAAGAATCATATCCTTGAGTCAACTACACTCCAATAAAATTAAAAAAAAAAAAAAAGAATCAGATCCTTATTGAATGTGTTTCTAGATAACACCATTATTCCAAACAAATATTTCATGTCCTATGTATCCAAAGTGACCTGCAAGCCTATATAAAATATACCTCTACTAACTTAGAGCACAAGGAAATGGTGCTCTTCGCCAAACTGAATACCAGCTAAATAATCAGAAGGAATCTTAATGAACCTTCCTTAAAGAATGAACCCTAATATCTATAGATTTTACATGCATTTTCTTATCCTGAGGTAAGTCAAGTTAACTATTCTCCCTCTTACTTAGCACTACTAATATAGTATATGTACCAAACTGGTTTTATGACATTTGGCAAAGGAAATAACCATTTGTTGCCATGTGTTAGGCCTTGTGCTAGGAGTGCTATGTATATTATCTTTAATCCTCATACTTGCTCTCCAAAGTGTGAGGTTATTTTATTTTACTTTTTTACAGTTGGCAAAACGAAGTCATGAGACATTAAGTGACTTGCAAGGACACACAGATAGTAAAAGTGGAGCTAGGAATGGAAGCCAGGTTTGTATGGTTCCAGAGCCCACAGTCTGTTAAAAAATGACCAGAGTGACTATCTTTATTATTAGCGTGACTTACTTAGGTCTTCTGTATTTGGACCCAGAAAAACTGCGCAATTGCTCTTTTGAAGAAAGTTAAAGTATTTTAATTTTTAAATATCTACTTATAAAAAGGTAATATGGTATCCTGCTTTCTTGCAACAAATAATTAATTCTGAAAAAGTCATTAAAATGCGATTTCTATCTGCGAGTCACAAATAGCAGAACAAGAGAGGCTATGTGAGTCTGTAAATTCATCTGATTTCTTAAACACTTTTGCTTCAAGTGCAAAACACAATAATTTGAAGGCGAACCAACATAGATCAGTAAAATAAGTAAATTAAATATTTTTAATACTACAACTTTATTAATAGACGGCAGCACATTGTAGCTAGTTTACTACTACTCTACTACTTTTAGGCTATGTGACCTTGGGCAATTCACTTAACCTTTCAGAGCCTCGATTTCCTCAGCTGTAAAATCCAACTTCACAGGGTGAGAATTAGGGATAATGGATGTAAATCTCCCATCATACTGGCTAACAGAGAACAGTTAATAAATTTTAAGTCCAGGACATACAGGGAGTAAGACGATTTAGAGTTCCTGGGGAGAAGAGCTTTACTGAATAAGTAAAAAAACACTTACTGATATCACATCAATTTTTAGAAAGTATTGGATATTATAAAAGTACTTAATGGTTTCAGAAATGAATTGTTGATTATTTTCCTAGCACACGTATTCAAATAACTATAAATCTGCTGGGACTATCTCAAAAAAGAAAAAAAAAACCCCAAACATCCAATAACTAGAAAGATACACCTCATACAATCCTCTTAATTATAAGAGGTTTATGATGAGAAGAAAATGATGTTTTCAGGAGCAGTACACATTGAATTAAGTCTGGAAGTCAGAATTGCTCATTTCTCTCTCGACTGCTATATTTGTCTCTGACTGAAAATTTGATAAGCCCTCCTCCAACAATTTTTCTTGAAAACTGATAATCCTAGCAATGTGAAATCAGCAGTAAACAGACATATGGGTAGTGATAGCATTTAGACTTTTCATTTCAAAAGCCTGAAACTGCTTGCAAATAAGGAACATTTTAAATCTGCCCTCGTAGTCACTTTGTAGTTTGAGAGAGCAAAGAGGGCTAGCATACAACATAGGGAAGAGGAAGGAAAAACAAGGGCAAAAGACCAGCAAGAGCTCTTACAAAGAAAGGCGGGGGAGGGGGCATAAAGCCAAATTATATATTCGGAAGGGTGGAAGAAGTCACTAAGGCAATTTAGAATGCTGAGCCAACAGTTTTTAAGAAGCTGCAAAAACAACTTAAAAAGGGGAATTGAATTAAGGGCAGCACCCGTGGGCGAATAGGGAGAGGAGGAGATTGGGTCATTCTCTCTATAAGCTGTGATCCTCTGCGAGGGGCGCTCTTATTTCATTCCCACTCCACGAATTCCCTCTACCTTCTGCTGCACTGAATGTTAAGTTCTCTGAAAGCAGAAACCTAACTGCTTTTTCTCTAAACCATCCCAGCCCCGGGGGGTAGCGTCTTGCAGTTATTCAACACAGACGGAAGGCCCTTCCTGTGCAGTCGCCTAACTCCTTCTTAATACATTTCATACTACGGTGGAATTGCCTACTTGTTTGACTCTGGGAACAGAGAGCACGCTCCCAGCCCAAAGACGCGCTCAGGGAACAGGCATTAAGAACTAACCTTTGGCAAACTGCTGTTATCTGCTCCTAGCCCCCTCCTTTCCACGTCTCCCTCCGCTCCCCCCCCCCCCGCCGTGCCCGACTCCCCTGGAAGGTGAGGATCCCCCATTAATCCTCCATATTCTCCTCTCCCTCCGAGTGTACGTTTCCCCTGCTGCCCCGCAAACCCCAGAAGAAAGAAAGGGGTCCTGTCTTGCTTATTTTTGTGTCCCCGAGCCTATTATAGGGTAGGTGCGGCACAAACTTCCGGTAATTACAGCAGGATCGGGTTGCGGGTAGGGTTAGGGAAGAAAACAAGAACCACACGGATGGGAGACAGCGGTTAAAGGGTGGATTGAACAGCCAAGCTCTCAGAACCGACAGCGGACAGATGAGCGGCCAAGGGAGGGTTGTTAGCCCGGTTCGGACGGGCCCTACCTTGGGGTAGGTGTGCAAGGGGTAGGTCAACTGACAGGCCCGGTGACAAGACGCCGTATCACCCAGGACCGAGTCAAACGCTTCAGCCGAAGCAGTCCCTGAGCCTCCGGCCAGAGCCATGGTCAGCAACAGCAGCGGCGGGACCCCCAGTTGGGCCCGGACCCAGAGGCTCCCTTTCAGCGCCGCCATTTTGTTTTGCCTCTGTCAGAGCGGTTCAGCTTGTTGCTGTTTTCTTTTCAAGGTTTCCTCCTCCTTCCAGGACCAGCCCCTTCCCCGCCCCGAGGGCCGCTGCTTCCGCCTCCGCGGTCTACTCAGCTCCGCCCAGACCCGCCCGAATCTGCTACCTCCCGCCCCACCTCTTGGTCTACAAACTTCTAGGTTGGCCAGAGGTGGTGGATCCAACCATCGCGAGTTCTAGGGCGAACCGGCGCCTTCCCTCCGCGGGGCACCCTGGGGCATGTAGTTCCCCGCAAGCGGGAGCCGCACGGTGCGTCGAGAAAGTTGGTCTCGGAGAACTACAACCGTCCTAGAAACGCCCGAGCTCGCCCCTTCGCGGTGCACTCTGGGGAGTGTGGTTTGGAGCTCAGCTCCGCAGTGAAGCTCTGCTGGCTGGTACAGCCTCTTCCGAAAGAAACTACGGCGGGGGGAGGAAGCGTCGGTTTAGCTCTTACCCCCACGGTCCAGGTTTGGGCCCTTAGAGGTGGGTTCTGGAGAGGTCCGGCTGCTGGCAGGGCTGCTTTTCCTGGTGGGCCTCAACAGGACGTCGTTGTTATGCCTTCCCTTCCTGGGTTCCTGAGTGCTGAGAGCAGAGAAAGATGGTGTTTGCTTTTCCTCTAGGGTCCAGAGCACGACAGTCGTGTGTAGGGCCCATTAGGATCACCCAGCAGGTCTGGAGATGAGTGGTTTTTGTGAGAACCGGCTGAAATCCGGAGGAGGTTGTTGGCTGCAGGTTACTAGGGAAACCCTTGGGATTGTGCCTGTGGTGGGGAAGTTATTAAGGGAGATTCGTTGAACCCGAGAGAACTCTAACCCTGCCACAACCCAACCTAAGATGGAATAGGCTTTTCAAGTCACCAGGTTCCAACCCTGGCCCATTATTGGAAGCCCCTGTGCAGCGTGTACTTCTGAAAGCGGGACACCTCCTAATTCAGGAAGTAGACCGATCACTGTATACAGATTCAGTTTTTAGGAAGATGTTTCTTTTTCAAGAGGAAATCTTCCTGTAAATTCCAATCAAGGGTCCTCTAAATTCAGGAATGTTTCCAGAGTTGTAGAACCCAATTGGGTCACTTTAGGGAACTCACATCACAGAAGTTTTGATGAGGTTTGAGAATCTGCCCTCTTTCTTGAGCAGAACACGCTACAATCACGTGAAGGTAGTTGGAGTTCCTAGCAATGGATAAATTTGTCATTCGAACGCCCAGAATCCAGAGCAGTCCTCAGAAGAAAGATCCTGGAGGAAAGATTTACAAGCAGGCCACCATTGAATCTCTGAAGGTGAGAGGGTATTGGGGAGTGGAGAAAACGTGCAAAGGACTGTAATAGCAAGAAGGTCTGGAGGAGTCCTACTATGGAAGATCTGTGAATTATTTCTTGCCATACTCCCTCCCAAAACTGTTCCTGACCACTCGTAATTTGTTTCCCTCATTCTCTGTTTATCAATTTCTGTGCTCCCTTACACTCTTCTAATATTTTTTGGCTTTGTGGTATGTTTTGCGAGCTCATAAGATAAGGCCCCCTAAGTTACTCTTTTTTTGCAGAATTTTCTTGTCTGTTAAACGGAATGTTAAAGTACCAAGTATGAGTCTGTGTAACCCTGTGCAAACTCAGTAAGACTGAGTGATGGTACTGTACCCTCCTGTCTTATTGGACAGAGCAGTGTCACATGGCCTTCACAACTATAGCTCAGACTAGAAAAGAGACTGTTTAAATGGACTCTTTGCAACCTCAAACTGTCTGGTTTCTGTTAGCAAGGAGGAAGCAAGGAATAAATACAGGATAGAACCAAGAAGGAATCAATGACTATTAAGCCATTATTACTTCATTAGAAACAAAAAACTAGACTTCCCTGGTGGCTTAGCAATTAAGGGCTCAGTGTAGTCACTGCTGTGGTTGGGGTTTGATTCCTGGCCTTGGAATTTCCACATGCCACAGGTGCAGCCAAAAACAAACAGGCAAAACCCCACAACAAACCAAAAACTTTTTTGAAAAATTGGAGTATAGCTGATTTACATTGTTGGGCCAATTTCTGTTGTACAGCATTGACCCAGACATACATATAAATACATTCATTTTCTCATATTATCGTCTATCATGCTCTATCACAAAAGACTGGATATAGTTCCCTGTGCTATACAGGAGGACCTCATTGCTTATCCATTCTAAGTGTAATAGTTTGCGTCTACTAATCCCAAACTCCCAGTTCATCCCACTACCTTCCTCTTCTCTTGGCAACCACAGGTCTATTCTCCATGTCTGTGAGTCTATTTCTGTTTTGTAGATAGGTTCATTTGTGCCATATTTTAGATTCCACATATAAGTGATATCATATGTTATTTGTCTTTCTCTTTCTGACTTACTTCACTTAGTATGAGAATTTCTTGTTGCATCCATGTTACTACAGTGGCATTATTTTGTTCCTTTTTATGGCTGAGTAGTATTCCATTGTGTATATGTACATCTTTTTAATCCATTCATATGTCAGTGGATGCTTAGGTTGTTTCCATGTCTTGGCTATTGTGAACAGTGCTGCAATGAATGTGCAGGTGCAAATATCTTCTCTTTTTTTTTGTCTTTTTGCCTTATCTAGGGCCGTTCCCGCTGCATATGGAAGTTCCCAGGCTAGGGGTCTAATCGGAGCTGTGGCTGCCAGCCTATACCACAGCCACAGCAACGTGGGATCCGAGTCGCGTCTGCAACCTACACCACAGCTCACGGCAACGCCGGATCCTTAACCCACTGAGCAAGGCCAGGCATCGAACCCGCAACCTCATGGTTCCTAGTCAGATTCGTTAACCACTGAGCCCTGATGGGAACTCCCAGGTGCAAATATCTTTTTGAATTGTAGTTTTACGTATCTCCTGATATATGCCCAGGAGTGGAATTGCTGGGTCATATGGTAGTTCTGTATTAATTTTCTGAGGAAGCTCCATACTGTTTTCCAAGGTGGTTGTACTAATGTACATTCCCATCAACAGTGCAGGAGAGTTCCCTTTTCTCCACACCCTCTCCAGCATTTGATATTTGTAGACCTATTAATGATGGCCATTCTGACTGGTGTGAAGTGGTACCTTATTGTCATTCTGATTTGCATTTCTCTAATAATTAGTGACGTTGAGTATTTTCAAAAACTGCTTGTAATTAGTTCTCTTTGTCTTCTTGAACCTCTCCTCCCACAGTACTGAATTTTTCTTTTCAGTTCCCTTTTTTTGGTTCCTCTTTTCTCCACTAGACTTTGAAATGTTTATGCTCCCCAGATTTTTGTTACATTTACCTTTTTTTTTTTCTTTTTACTTTTTGAGGGCCACACTCACAGCATGTGGAGGTTCCCAGGCTAAGGGTCAAATCAGAGCTACAGCTGCCAGCCTACATGACAGCCATAGCAATGTGGGATCCGAGCCTCGTCTGTGACCTACACCACAGCTCACGGCAACACCAGCTCCTTAACCCACTGAGCGAGGTCAGGGATCAAATCCACAACCTCATGGTTACTGTCAGATTCGTTTCTGCTGCGCCAAAATAGGAACTCCTACATTTACGTGTATGTACTTGGCCAGGGGAATCTTATTTATCTTAAGGCTTCTCATGCTGATGACTGCCAAGCTTGCATCTCTAGCCTACCTCTCTGACGGTGAGAGTGGAATCTGGGGCTAGAGAAAATGTTCAAAGGACTGTGATAGCAAGGTGGCCCTCTGAGCACTCGACTTACATAGTCGGTTGGACTGCTCTTCTAGATGTGCCACAGGCTTACCAGACCCAGATTAGAAAGCAGTGAAGGGTAGTTTAAATAGAAGCCCTGGGTTTTAGGCCCTACTATCCAGCTGGGTGATCTTAGCAGTTCATTTCCTTCTCTGGGATCTCACTCTGTCCTCATCGAGAACATGTGGGGGTTGAACTATATCAGTGTTTCTTCAAAGGAACGCTGTTGTTATTTGAGGCAAGAGAATTCTTCATCATTTGGAACTCTCCTGTGAGTTATACAGAATTAAATATCCTTTGCCCTCAGACACTCAATGCCAATAGCACCTCTCATTGTGATGACCAAAAATGCCCTTACCTATTTAAGTAGCCCTTATTTGAGACCTACTGAACTCCAAATGATCTTTTTTTTGGGGGGGGAGGGGCTTTTGTCATTTTAGGGCCGCACCTGTGGCATGTGGAGGTTCCCAGCCCAGGGGTCTAATAGGAGTTGTAGCTGCAAGCCTACGCCACAGCCACAGCAACACGGGATCCAAGCCGCGTCTGCAACCTACACCACAGCTCACGACAACGCTGGATCCTCCACTTACTGAGTGAGGCCAGGGATTGAACCCGCAACCTGATGTTTCCTAGTCGGATTCATTTCTGTTGAGCCACGATGGGAATTCCTCTAAATGATCTTTGAAATCTCTCCTAGTCTTGCAGTTTTGTGACTTTCTGGAACACATTCAGATCTTTCAACTGTTTTGTCAGAGTATCCATGGATAATTGTATGCAGTAGTGATTCTTCCTGAGGGATAGTGGTGAGCAGGATTGTAATATCAGACTGTCCAGAAGAAAAAGAAGGTAGTAGTAGTAGTTGAACTACATATACACTCACATACAAACACCTAGATTCTAATGTACCTTCACCTGCCCCTTCTGCCTTTGTGTCCCCATGTGGACCCCAGGTGAGAATTACTGTGTGTGATGATGAGAACAATTTATGTGGAGATTATGGACTCACAATAAACACTAGGCATATGGAATAAAATTCTCCTTAAATGCAATAGCTTTTCTTCCAAACCTGTTTTTCATTCTCCTGTCTTTATTTTTCTATCCATATACCAAGTAACCGGGACTAGAAATTTAAAAGCCATCCTTCATTCTTCTCTCTTATATCCAGTTTTCAAATTCTATCTCCTAAAAAACCTTTTGCCCGTATATCTCCCACTTTAATCTTGGTTATTTCTCATCTAGAGCAGTGCCATGGTCCGTTAACTTGTCTCCTTGCCCTTGGCATCCTCTGTCCTTCCAACCTCCGTAAGTAGACCAGAGAAATAAGTCCCCCCCCACCTTTTTATGGCCATACCTGCAGCATATGGAAGTTCCCAAGCTAGTGGTTGAATTGGAGTTGCAGCTGCAGGCCCACATCACAGACACAGAAGCAAGGGATCTGAGCCAATTCTGCAACCTACGCTGCAGCTTATGGAAACGCTGGATCCTTAACCCACTGAGCGAGGCCAAGGATCGAACCTGCATCCTCATGGAGGCTCTGTCAGGTTCTTAACCTGCTGAGCTGCAATGGGACTCCTGGAGAAATAAGTCTTGAGAAAAAAATCTTATTCGGGTCACCTCCTTGCCTGAGGAAAACACTTCCTCCAGAAATATTGATAAAGATATTTCTTTCCATGGCACCCAAGGCCCTCTATGACCTGGCACCTGCCTGCTCCATCCTCTGCTGCTCTTCTTATTTATATTTCATCCAGTGTCAGCCACTCACAGTTTCCCAAAGATGTGCCCTCTCATGCTCTGTACCCTTGCATATACTGTCCTTTTTGCCTGGAATGGCCTTTTTCTCTTGTTTTAGGGGCAGTATAGCATGGTAATTAGGAATACAGACTCTGGAGCTAAACTGCCTATGTTTAAATCCTGGCTCTGCCACTTACTACCTGTGTGACCTTTTGCAAGTTAATCTCTTTGTATCTTTCCTCATCTATAAAATGGGATTAATAGTAATATCTATTTTATAAGATAGTTATGAAGTTTGAATGAGTCTATATACATAAAGTGCTTAGAACAGAGCCTGGCACATATTAAGAGTGTTTGCTGTTTTCTGTTATTTTATGAAGTCCTTTATCCCCATGACCTAGTCAAGAGTCTCCTCTACTATGAGGTCTTTCCTGACCACCCTCTGTCCCCCAGGTACAGAGCCACTCTAAACACTCCCTATATCTTTAAAAAAAAAATTTTTTTTAATTTAGATACTCCCTATGTCTTAACATGCCCCCATCATTGCACTTACTTGTGCTATATAGGAAGTGCTTCTTTATATGCCTGGGTCCCACTACACGCCAAGCTTCTTGAAAGACTATGTCTTACCGATTTAGTGGCCCCAGTAGCTGGTATGGGGGTTGGCGTATAGAAGGTCACGGTACATTTTTCTGAATAACCAAATGAACTGAAACTCTACAAAAAGCTTTGGCATGGCTTAGGAGACCCTTTCTGTTCTGTCCCCGTGAGCCATCTTGCTTCATCTCTTGTGGCACCCTATTCACAGGGATGCGTTCCAGCCACACCCCGTTTTTTTTTTTTTTTCCACACCCCGTTTTTTGCTATCCTCCATATTAGCTATCCTCTTATGTCTCCAGGTCTTTGATTTGATGCTGGTTCCCTTGCCTCCATTTTTTACAGGGTCTGTTCCTACTCATTTGTCAGCCCACTCAAGTGAATATTAGATTATAAGTTTCATGAGTACAGGGACCTTGGACATTTTATTTACCTGTCTACCCTTGGATCTATCACAGTGCTTGGCACATATTAAGTGGTCAATAAATAATTTGTTAAGTGCATGTTGAACTGCTTTCTAAGTCCTTTGTGGGGAATTAATCTTCCCTCTTAGCACTTGGTTCAGATATCTGTCGTAGCAGTTACCTTACTGTAATTATCTGGTTACCTGTAGCTTCCCCCGTCTGTTGTGAACTATTAGGACCAGGACTGCAGACTCTTACTATGTTCCGATTTTGCTCCAAGGCCTAACACAGTGCTTGTATACTGTACGTGAATTTGTTGACTAAACAGTAATCATTATTATTAGGAGATGCCCTTGCTGTTCTGGATTGTAAGCTATTCTACAAATGTTATGGTGAAACAACTTTATGCTCTGCACAGTGCTAGGTACTCTAGGGAGCATAAGAAAGATCCAAGTAGGAGCCCTCATGGAGCTTCTATTACGGAATCGTAACATAAGAAATTAATAAATAATAGTTCAAAATTATATGTGCTCTATTGCAAAATTGTTGTTTAGACAATGAGGGTTAAGAGTTAAGAGAGGTGGAGTTCCCGTCGTGGCGCAGTGGTTAACGAATCCGACTAGGAACCATGAGGTTGCGGGTTCGATCCCTGCCCTTGCTCAGTGGGTTAACGGTCCGGCGTTGCCGTGAGCTGTGGTGTAGGTTGCAGACGCGGCTCGGATCCTGCGTTGCTGTGGCTGCGGCGCAGGCCAGTGGCCACAGCTCCGATTAGACCCCTA
>PVHT020000066.1:20501963-20594739 GCA_004024745.2 Catagonus wagneri | reverse complement strand
GCAGGCCAGTGGCCACAGCTCCGATTAGACCCCTAGCCTGGGAACCTCCACATGCCGCGGGTGCGGCCATAAACCCGCGGCCATAAAATGACAAAAGGCAAAAAAAAAAAAAAAAAAAAAGAGTTAAGAGAGGTGAGGAGTTCCCATCATGGCACAGTGGAAATGAATCTGACTAGGAACCATGAGGTTGTGGGTTCGACTGCTGGCCTCGGTCAGTGGGTTAAGGATCTGGCATTGCCTGTCTGGCGTTTCTGTGGCTGTGGTGTAGGCTAGCAGCTCCGATTGGACCCCTGCCTGGGAACCTCCATATGCTGTGGGTGTGGCAAAAAAAAAAAAAAAAAAAGAGGTGAGAGCTCAGCATCTGTTTGAATGTCAGAGCACCTTAAAGGAATGGAAAGATTTGGCTAGGTAGAGGGAAGTAGTGACATCCAGCCATTCGATAAGCGGTACTTGCTGTTCTCTTGCATTTGTGCAGGTACGCACGCTTACTTTCCTGTGTGCACAATGACAGATTAAAAACAAGTTGAGTTAAATGTGAATTCTGGAGAGTGAGCTCGGTCCACTTTCTGCCTAGTAACTGTTCTTACACACCAGTCACATTTTAAGGCTAAGCATCTGCTAAATGTTCATGCCTCAATTTCCTCATCAGTAGCATTAGAAATAACAGTATCAAACCTGCAAGGCTGTTATGAGGGCTAAATAAAAAAATGTATGTTGAACGAGCTAACCATTGTGCCTGGCACATAATAAACACTAAATCGTTCCCTCTTTTCATGTATGGAAAAAGAGAGGCTTGTGTAGTAAAACTGGGGCTAAGAATGATGATGATGGTGATGATGATAAAAATGATTACGACTTAACATTTCTTGAGCCCATTTCTATCAGCTAGGTATTGTGCTAAGTGCTTTACATATATTAACTGTTTAAATAATAATAATAACTCTGTGAAATGGATGCTTTTATCGTTTATATTTTACAGATGACTAGTGTAAGGCACAGAAAGATTAGTAGCTTGTCCGAAGTCATGAAGCTGTCAGTGGCAGAGCTGGGATTTGAACTAAACAGTCTGGTTCAACAGTCTGCAAGTGGAGGTTTCTGAATGTCAGCAGAGGAGGGATAAAACTCTTGGAATATTAGGATCATTGTACTTCTGTTATCACTATATTACAAGTAATTTTGCCATAGCCTTATCACATCCAATAAAAGTGATACTCATATAGTGTACATTTGAGTAGTAAAGGTTAATTTGGTTAATCTCTTCTTACTCCCTAAGGGAAAGTGATTTCTTCTGTTGTTGCAATAGGAGATTGTTTTAAATGGAAACATTCTGGAATATGCTAATAATTTTAGGTTCTTCACTTAAGAATGCTGTGTAAATCTTTCCTCCGTTTGTAGGATTGACTAGCCAGTATGTTATCCTTTGCCCCCACCAGTGGAATCGTTGCCTTGTTAATTGCCTATGAACAAGTCATTTTCCTAATTGGTTTTGTCGAACTTGATATTTTAACAGTCTTTTTCTTCTTCTTCCTCTTCTTCTTCTTCTTCTTCTTCTTCTTCTTCTTCTTCTTCTTCTTCTTCTTCTTCTTCTGGCCGCACCCATGTCATATAGAACTTCCCAGGCCAGGGATCAAACCCAAGCCGCTGAAGTGACAACGCCAGATCCTTAATCCAGCTGTACCACAAGGGAACTCCTAAACCTGATATTTCAGCCATCTGCAACTGTAAGAACAGATAATATTTTGTAAAGCACTTTTTCTTTCTGGCAATAACCGTTTCACTACTCATTGTAGCTTCCCCATTGATATTTCGTGTCCACTCCCCTTTTTCCTCTAAAAAATTCCTGTAAGAACTTAAAATATCCATTTGGAAGCCCATATTTAGACAAAAACAAGGAAACATTCTTTATGTGTACTTGGAATTCCCCTGCTCTGGAACTGACTTCTCTATTTTTCTAATCTTGCCCTAACGTTTCAGATCTGGAGACTGTACTGTACTTAGTCCTCAAGGGTATGAATAGCTTTATTCTGTTATACCTCCTGTGCCCTGGGGATAGAGAGATAATTAAGAAATTGTTCTGGCTCTCAGGTTGCTCACAGTCTAGTGGAGAAGAGAGCCTTGTAGATAACTATTTGCAGAAAGCACAGATGCGGTGATTGACTACAAAGCGACTCAGGGGAGTTTTGTCAAATGTGGTTGAAGAGAGGCAGGAAAGGCTTCATACAGGAGGTGATGCTAGAAGAGCCTTTAAAAATAAATAGGTGTTTATCACGTGGTTGAAGCAAAGAAAACATCCCAGGCAGAGGTGTGAAATACTGTGATTCATTTAGGCAGCTTCAAATAATTTGGTGTATGTTGAGCTAATGGTGAGGCTGAAAAGGATTTCAGGAGCCAAGTCATGTAAGGCTTTTTATACCGTGCTCAAGAGCTTGGGCTTATATAGTACCATATGCTGGAATGATCTGATGTGGAGCCCCTAACCTCATTCTAACCAGATAGAAGTGCTGGTTACAAAGTTTCCAATACATAGCTGATCTTGAAAAGAAAAAAAAACCCTCAAGTGCCAGGAAGAGAGAGGAAATCCAAACCCAGAGCTCTAAGTGGGAGCTGAAGATACAGGCATACCTTGGAGCTGTTGCAGGTCTGACCTCAGACCACTGCAATAAAGCTAATTTTTGGTTTCCCAGTGCATGTAAAAGTTTGTTTACATTAAGCTGTAGTCTTTTAAGTGTGCAGTAGCATTATGTCTAAAAAAGTGTACATGTCTCTCTTTTTTTTTTTTTTTGTCTTTTTGCCTTATCTAGGGCCGCACCCGTGGCTTATGGAGGTTCCCAGGCTAGGGGTCTAACAGGAGCTGTAGCTGCCGGCCTTCTCCACAGCCACAGCAACACGGGATCCGAACCGCGTCTGCAGCCTACACCGCAGCTCACGACAATGCTGGATCCTTAACCCACCGAGCAAGGCCAGGGATTGAACCTGCAACCTCATGGTTCTTAGTCGGATTCGTTAACCACTGAGCCACGACGGGAACTCCAAAAAGTGTCCATATCTTTATTTTAGAATATTGCTAAAAAATGCCAACCATCCTCTGAGCCTTCAGCGAGTTGTAATCTTTTTGCTGGTGTGGGGGGGTCTTACCTTGATCTTGATGGCTGCTGACTGATCAGAGTGGGGTTGCTGAAGCTTAGGCTGGCTTGTGACCTTTTCTTAAGCTAAGACAGTGAACTTTGCCACATCGATTGCGTCTTCCTTTCATGAATGGTTTCTCTGTAGCATGCATTGGTGGTTAATAGCATTTTCCTCACAATAGAACTTCTTAACTGAAGAGAATCCTACCAAACCCTGCTGCTGATTTATAAACTAACTTTATGTCATATCCTTTGTTGTCATTTCAGCAGTTTTCATAGCGTCTTCAGGAGTGGATTTCATCTCAAGAAATCTCTTTCTTTGCTCATCCATAAGAATTAACTCCTTTCCATTAAAGTTTTATCATGAGATTGCAGCAGTTCAGTCACATCCTCAGGCTTCACTTCTAATTCTAGTTCTCTTGCACTTTCCATCGCAAATTGCAGTTAATTACTCTGCTGAAGTCTTGAATTCCTTAAAGTCGTCTGTGAGAGTTGTAATCAAATTCTCCAAACTCTTGTTAATGTTGATATTTTGACTTCTTTCCATGAGTCATGAATATTCTTACTTGCATCTAAGATGGTGAGTTCTTTCCTGAAGCTTTTCAGTTTACTTTGCCATCAGAGGAATCACTGTCTGTGGCAGCTATAGCCTTATGAAATGTAGTATTTCTAGATATATGTATCTTAGAAGTATATTTCTAAGACCTGAAAGTCAGAATTACTCCTTAATCCATTGGCAGCAGAATGAATGCTGTGTTAGTAGGCAGGGAAAACAACATTAATCTCATACATCTTCATTAGAGCTCTTGGGTGACCAGGTATATTGTCATTGAGCAGTGATATTTTGAGAGGGATCTTTATTTCTGAGCAATAGTTTCCAACAGAGAGCTTAAAATGTTCAGTAAATTATATTGTAAACAAATGTGCCCTCATCCAGTCTCTGTTGTTCCATTTATAGAGCCCAGGCAGATTAGATTTCACATAATTATTAAGGGCCCTAGGATTTTCAAAGTGGTAAATGAACATTGGCTTCAACAAAGTTACTAATCGTTTTAGCCCTTAGTAAGAGAGTCAGCCAGTTCCTTGCAGCTTTGACTTCTCCTCTCTAGTTATGCAGACCCTAGAAGGCATCTTCTTCCAACATGGAGCTATTTCATCTACATTGAAAATCTGTTGTTTAGCCTAGCTACCTTCATTAATTTTCTTAGCTAAATCTTCTGCACAACTTGCTAGAGCTTCTACCTCAGCACCTGCTGCTTTACCTTGCACTTTTATGTTATGGAGATGCCTTCTTCCCCTAAACCTCATGAGCCAGCCTCTGCCAGCTTCGAACTTTTTTTCTGCAGCTTTCTCTCCTCTCTCAGGCTTTGTAGAATTGAAGAGAGCTAGGGCCCTTGCTCTAGGTTAGACTTTGGCTTAAGTGAACGTTGTAGTTAGTTTGATCTATGAAGACCACCTAAACTTTCTCCATGTAGCAATAGGACTGTTTTGCTTTCTTGTGTGTTCACTGGAGTAGCACTTTTAATTTCTTTAAGAACTTTTCCTTTGCATTCACATCTTGGCTAATTGCTTGATGCAAAAGGCCTACTTTGAACCTGTCTCAGCTTTCGACATGCTTTCCTCACTAAGCTTAGTCATTTCTAGCTGTTGATTTAAAATGAGAGACAATGCTACTTTTTCTTTCACTTAAACACCTAGAGGCCATTGTAGGGCTATTAACTGAAATAATCTCAGTATTGTTATGTCTCAGGGAATAGGGAGCCCGAGGAGGTATAGAGAGAGATGGGGAAATGGCCGGATGGTGGAGTAGTCAGAACATTTATCAGTTAAGTTTATTGTCTTTTATGGGCATGGTTGTGGCAGCCCAAAAGAATTATAATAGTGACATCAACGACTGTTGCTCAGTGATCAAAGATGATAACAAATATAATAATAATGACCAAAAAAAAAAAAAAAAGGGAGTTCCTGTCGTGGCTCAGTGGTTAAAGAATACAACCTGTATCCATGAAGATGCAGGTTTGATCCTGGCCCTCACTCATGGGTTAAGAATCTGGCATTGCTGTGAGCTGTGGTGTAGGTCGAAGACACGGCTCAGATCCTGTGTTGCTGTGGCTGTGGCATAGGCAGGCAGCCACAGCTCCAATTCGACCCCTAGCCCGGGAACTTTCATCTGCTGCACATGCAGCCCTAAAAGCCAAAAAAAAAAAAAAGAGAGAGAGAGAGAGAAAGAAAAAAGGAAATTAGAGGGAGTTCCTGTTGTGGCTCAGTGGGTTAAGAACCTGACTAGTGTTTATGAGGATGCAGATTTGATCCCTGGCCTTGCTTAGTGGGTTAAGGGTCCAGCGTTGCCACAAGCTGTGGCGTAGATCACAGATGCAGCTCAGATCCCGCATTGCTGTGGCTGTGGTGTAGCCTGGTAGCTGCAGCTCCAATTCGACCCCTAGCCTGGGAACTTCCATATGCTACAGGTGTGGCCCTAACCCTAAAAGGAAAAAGAAATAAATTAGAACCTCACACTTATTGCTATGTGTGTATATAATTTTTTAAAAAATATTATTATTTGTACAGCTGAAAAATTAACATAAAAACTGGCCTAGACCAGGGAAGGGGCTTGGCAGAGGTGAGACTTCTCTGTTAAGACACCTCATAACCTAGAGTACACAGTACCTCCATGGAAAACAATCTCCATTAAAGGTGAATTTATGGTCAAAAATTATAAAACTTTACAAGAAAATAAACTACCAGGAGGGAGAATGAGCAGGTAGGTATAACTAATAGAATTTCTACCCCAAGAAGCAGAGATAATAGTCTGAAAGAGACCTTAAATATATTTAAAATATTCACAGAGATAAAGGAATAGGAATGATAAGATGAGAACAAGATAGTATGAAAAGAAAACAGGCAGATTTGGAGGAAAAAACAAAAACAGAATCTGTCCAATGAAAAAGCTTCTTTGTTGAGGAGGATACTGGTATAGATTTCATTGAATATGTATCTTATAAATTGTACAGGCAAACACTAAAATGATAGAAACAGAATGTATAATTTCCAATCATGAAAAAAATAAGATTAAAGAAAACTCGGGCTGTTAAAAGATAAGAAAGAAGGGAAAAAAGCAAAGAGAAACTATGTCCAATATGTCAGTAGTCATAATAAATGCAAATGGATTAAACATGCCTATTAAAAGATAGAGATTCTCAGATTAGATGGGGGCAGGGGAGCAAAATAAAGCAGCCATAGGCTATTAAAGCATAATGACCCAGAAAAGTTGAAAGTAAAGGGATGGAAGACATATGAATATGTAATAGGAGTTCATCAAAGCAGTGCTTATAATAGGAAAAATATGAGGGGGAAAACTCCCTAAATATCCATTAGGGAAATAGATTTTTAAATTCTAACATATTTGTACATAAAAATAATGGAATATTATCCAATACTATTAAAATGGACCGACTAAGTTTATATGTATCAGTATGGATAAATCAAGAAAATATATTGTATGAAAGCAAGTTGCTAAATGTGATGTTTATGCTTTCTTCCTACTGAAAATACCTCCTCACCTGGCTTCATTTATTTACTTTTCATACCGTTTAACACTAATAGTATTTTATACTGTAACAGATCATAAAAAGGATTCTGTTTCAACTTTAGCTAAGACTCCTAAAGGCTGAAAACAAAACAATGGGTATAAAATGGTATTCCCAAATGTTATTCTTTGCAGAGCTTGTGAAGGCAGTGCATGGAATTCTGAACCCATCACCTACCTTAGGCAGTAAAGAAAGTTGAAGGAAGAGAAGAAAGAGAATTCCTTTAGATAAAATGGAAGGGCTGTGGTATGTTCACTAGGAGAACTTGACCTTAGTTCCTGGAGTTGGTGGACACAGAGGCCAGACCTGTGCCTGGGAACGTCTGAAAACAGAGGGTGGCAACTGCTGCCTTGGGGAGAAGTGGCTGTGCTGGGAAGGCTGTCGCCCTTAGAATTTTCCAGGGTGAAGATGTAGGCATAGTGGAGAAAATGATGGCTGGCCTAGAGTTGAATTAAAGGATCCTTGGAAAGGCAGTGGGACCCCTACAGAGATAATCAGGTTGCCAGAAACTGGAGATTTAGGGTGGACCTGTAAGCGGCTGGAAGAGGCCTTGCTGCTGTTGTAGGGACTGCAGGTGAGAGCTCAACCATGGGAGTTCTTCACGAAACCACAAAAGCACCTCCTGAGAGAGTCAGCTTTTATTTTTTTTAATTTTTATTTATTTATTTATTTATTTTATCATTTTAGGGCTGCATCCATGGCATATGGAGGTTCCCAGGCTAGAGGTCTAATCGGAGCTACAGCTGCCAGATCTGAGCCGCGTCTGCAACCTACACCACAGCTCACGGCAACGCCAGATCTTTAACCCACTGAACGAGGCCAGGAATCAAACCTGTGTCCTCACAGATACTAGTCAAGATTAGTTTCCACTGAGCCACGATGGGAACTCGTGAGTCAACTTTTAAATGTCTGCCAAGTATAGAGAGCGCAGAAACCTGAGGAGTGTAGCATCACAAGCCAAAATTAGGCTTTTCTGGCCCCTCACCTCTCCTTTTCCTAGTTTCAAACCTGGAAGGTCAGAGAGCAAAGCAAACAAGCAGATGCAGGAGCAGAAGCAAAGATGGGGAAATAGAGGTCAGACATCCCCTTCTTCCACTACGGGCAGCTAACCTGGACTCCAGCCTGGGAGGGAGTTGAGACCTTTTGGGGGTTGCTTTTTATTGAACTATCACATGCATGTAGAAAAGTGGACAAATCATGAGTGTACATCTTAAGAGATTTTTCACAAAGAGAACATACCTGAGTCACCAGTATCCAGATCGAGAAACCGAATATTTATGAGAAGTCCCTCTGCCCTCTTCCAGACTCTAAGTGGGCTCACCTCTGCAGGGTAATGATGATACAAAATAAAAACAAATTTTTATAATTATAAAAGCAGCTTTTTTTTTTTGTCTCCCATTTTACTATTAAAAAAACAAATTCTTGGAGTTCCCATTGTGGCGCAGAGGAAGTGAATTCGGCTAGTATCCATGAGGATGTGGGTTCGATCCCTGGCCTTGCTCAGTGGATCAGGGATCCAGCGTTGTCATGACCCGTGGTGTAGTTCGCAGATGTGACTCGGATCCTGTGTGTTGCTGTGGCTGTGGTGTAGGCAGGCAATTGTAGCTCCGATTTGACCCCTAGCCTGGGAACTGCTATATGCCATGGGCGTGGCCCTAAAAAAGGAAAAAAAAAGAGAAAACTTGGTTGAAATAATTTCAGAACTACAGAAAAGTTGCAATATAGTACAAAGACCTTCCTCATCCCTTTCACCCAGATTCCTTGATTGTTAATATTTTACATTTAATGGAAAGATACATGTCAACTTTAAGATGGTAGATTCTTCTAGGAATGGAAGAAAGGGAATGAAAGGTGAAGGGTGTAAAGGTACTTGAACTTTATAGTATTATTTTATGTGAAATGGCAAGGTGTTAACTTTTTTTTCATTGTAAGTAGTGAGTTACTCTACCTTTTTATATTTTATTTACTTATTTTTTTTTTTAAGGGCTGCACCCATGGCATATGGAGGTTCCCAGGCTAAGGGTTGAATCAGCATTGTAGCTGCTGGCCTACACCATAGCTGCAGCAATGCCAGATCCGAGCCACATCTGCAACCTACACCACAGCTCACAGCAATGCCGGACACTTAAACCTCTGAGTGAGGCCAGGGATCGAACCTGCCTACTCATATATACTAGACAGATTCGATTCCACTGAATCACAGTGGGAACTCCCACTCTACCTTTTTATGTGTTTGAAGTTTTAAAAAATTCCTTAAACAAAAAAGGGTTTGAATTTTGCCATCTAGGAAGTGAGGAATTGTTGAAGTGTGCTTTTTATTGTTGAAATAAATATGACTTTATGACTCCTCTGCTCTCTGTCCTTGCCTATGAATTAAGACACTTAAGTGAGCTATAGGGTTGATTCACCTCAGCATCGTTTTTCTTTTTTCCGCCTCCTTATTGCCTCTCAGTGCTAAGTGCCCAGTGGTGTCTGACATGGTAAGATTAAAACTTGCACTTTCCTAATAGATGAAACTCTCTTCCTGATTTGCAGTAAGCAGGAGCTGCTTTTAAGCAATTACCCATCATTTGGGGCCATCACACATACTATGCTTTGGTTCAGGTCATAATCAATAATTCATATGTCAATAGGAGCCCCATTAGCTCAGGTGAAGGCAGATATTTTTCTAATGAAAATGTTCCATTTTCCAAATGACTTTTCTTTTTCCCAGAGAGTTGTGGTCATAGAAGACATAAAAAGATGGAAAACTATGTTGGAGCTTCCTGATCAAACCAAAGAGAATCTAGTTGAAGCCTTACGAGAATTAAAGAAGAAAATACCCTCCAGGGAAGTGTTAAAATCAACGAGGATTGGTATGTTCCTTCTGAATTTCGTAAGAAGTGCTTATATTTTGTTTCCTTCCTTCTCCTTTCCTCCCTCCCTCAAACATTAAGTTGTCCATCTTATCAGTGCTTCTCAAACTATCTGTGGTGAGAGACCATTGTTCTAAAAAATTCTCCACTGGTTGCAGACTAATACTTTTATAATAAAATAAAAATTGCCGGGAAAGGGAAATTAAAATATACAAAATATAAGCCCGACTTTTAAGAAAAAAATTAGATTCAGCAGATGTAGAATTACTTTGTCAAACTGCTATAAAAACTTCTAAATGTTTACTTCCGTTTCCATACTTACCGCTTGGACTGGTAACTGGCATGATCTGCGGATAACATTTTGGGTGTGCTTGATGCTTGGCAGGCAAAAATGAGGTAGACACAACTCGTGACCTTAAGACACCTAGGGTTTGATGGATGAACAATCATGTAGACAAATGAGAGCAGTAAACTAGTGTAGGTTATTAAAAAAAAAAACTTATAAATTATGTCCACAGTACCATTCAGATCTGAACAAGGTATATGCTGGCACAAAGGACAGAGCAGTCACTGCTATCTGGGGAATTAAGAACAGGCTCCATAGTAGAGGTGACATTTTAGTTAAATCTTGGCTTTTCTGCCTAGAGTAGAAATAACATCCAAAGCGTGGTTTATAAAAACAAAATGATAGCAACATTTGCTGCTACATCATTTACTGCAGCATTGGAGATATTTTAAGAGGTAAGCCAGGAACTACGTTGCATTACCACTTCAGTACAGTACACAACTGTGAATAATACGCAAGGGAGGGCCAACATGTGTTCCTCAAGCTGCTCCTGAGTCCCCAGGGAGTCCAGGGTCGGCATTCACAGCTGCTGTTCTTGCCCTCACCAGTGCAGCCATTGCCTTCTCTGCCTCCCCTTGACCTCTTGTTCATGAGAAGCAGGAGAGAGAACTGCTTCAGACTGGCACTAACAGCTGGTGTGAGCTGTGTGAAATCCCCCAGGGGGCCCCCCGAAGAGTCTTGAGAGTTGCACCCCTGTAATATAAACCAGAATCTGAGAAAATTGGATGCTTAAAGAACATAAAACCCTATCATTATGGCCAAGGAGATTCTCCCATCTGCTGCTGGATTTTCTCTTTATAGGTTGTGGTCACTAGAGGGCAATGAGACCATTCATTTGAGCAGATAAGGTATTTTTCACCAGTAGAGGGAAGTAGTGGTTAATATTTTATGACATGTATACATGTACATATGTGTATGTACATGTTCATATTTAGGCACATTATAAATACCACTTATAATCACATCTTAAATATCAGCATAATAGGCTGAAATTGTCCTACAAATACGGAACAGATGATAATTTTTAAAAAATCTTTTCTTTTTGTCCTTTGAGTACAACTGGAGTGTTCTTTCAAGAATGGGTGTGTCTGATGTTCAGAGATTTCAATTCAAGAATCGTAATGAAACCACAACAAAGGGGTATGACTTAAGAAGAGCTGGAAACCATCCAACTTTTGAATCTTGACCCTACCCCAAACCTTGCCCAAACCTGAGTTGTATGGAATATAAGAATTCCTTGGTTCCTTTGTAGTTACGTCAGCTGCTAGGCTAAAGATTCATTTGGATCATTGCCTGAGAATATTTACATTCTTCCACCTTTAGCCTCTTGCCTATTCCTATCCCATGGGTTGTACGGGACAAATATTTACTGGTACCTTCTTTACGCTAAGAAATATGCTGGCATAATAATGAAGGAGACAGGTATTATCTTCACCTTTTTGGAGCCTGCAGTCTAATGAAGGGTCAGGCAGTTTAACAAGACTTTTTCATACAATGTGATGAGTGCTCTGATGATGGGGAGAAGTTCGAGGAGGATAAGCGTTGGGAGTGGAGAAGATGTTAAAGAATGTATCAGGCAGGAGTACATAATGTGAGTTGTACAGAGGGCTGGGGGTGGGAGAGAACATGGTGCCTTGCAGAAACTAAAAGAATTTTGGTGTATTCTAAATGTAACACTCTGGAGAGAGTCTGGACCAGTTGGAGAAGGCTTTTTGTAAGCCATTTGAAACGGTTTGGTCTTAGCATGTGTATTGGTTACCTGTCCCTTTGTAAAAATTAGTCCCAAATTTAACAGCTTGAGGATTTCTTATCTTACACAGGTTTTCTGAGAGTCAGGAATCTGGGAGCTGCTTATTTGGGTGCTTCTGGCTCATGGTCTCTTAAGAGGTTACGGTCAAGCTGTTGGCTCGGGCTATCGTCATCTGAAAGCTTGACCAGGGCTGGGAAGTCTACTCATAATGGCTCACTTGCAAAATTGCTGGTAGGAGGTCTCAGATCACCTGGGCCTCTCCCTAGGGCCGCTCAGGACATGGTGGCTGACTTTCCCCAGAATAAATGATCCAAGAGAACAACCAGGATGGAAGCCATAGTGTCCTTTACCACCTAACTTGGGAGTGACATACCATTGCTTCTGTTATGTTCTATTGACCACACAGGCCAACCTGGGTACAGTTTGGGAGACAACTGCACACGGGTTATGGATACCAAGAGGTGAGGCTCAGTGGGGGCTGTCTTGTATACTGGCTATCTCAGCATATGTTTCTTTTTATTTAACCTAGATATATTCTACTTCCCGGAAATGCAGATATATGTTCATTTGTAGAAGTTTTACAACCATTACCTTTCAAAAGCACACCTCTCTTTCATTCTTTCTATTCATTTGTTCTGGGATTCTAAAGTTAGAAGTATGCTAGACCTTTTGTTTTCCATGCCCTTTAGCTTGAATGTCTTCTTGTCTCTCATAGAATTCTGAGCAATTTCTTTAGATATATATGTCTTCCAAGTCACTGATTCTCTTTTCAGTTGACTTTAATTTGGTATTTCACCCATTCATTGAGTTCTTTCTTTCAAAAACTATTTTTTATTTTTACAAGTTTTCTTTTCCCCCTAAATCTGCTTCTTTTAAATGTTATTTGTACATACTTGTGATTGTGCCTTTTATTTCTTGTAACATTTAATGTGTAGTTCTGTATTCCTCTGACCATTCTAATATGTGTAGTCCTTGGGATTTAAATCTGTTGTTATTGTTTCTGCTGACTCTCTTGGTGCTTGCCTTCCCATGTGCTTGTTGATTTTTAATTGTGAGTCATTATTTTCTTTCAGTCTGTGGGAATTCTGTGGGGCTAAATTGGAGAAGCTTCCCTGGTGATGGGATTAGCTTCTTTTTTTGTTTGTGCCAGTAGTCAAGGATGACTTAGGACCTGAACTGCATTAGCACACCTCTCAAGGATCCCAGCTGAGGATCAGAGTCCCAGAATTAGCTCTCCCACTTCACCACTGGCCCAAAGCTAAGTATTTCAGTAGTGTTGCTATTAACATCCGCCCTTAGGGTAACCTCACCCCTTTAGCCTCCACTTACTGTTTTTTGAAGTGGTTTTTATCCAGAATCTAGTTGTATGGCCGTGAATGGGAAGCTTTAGTCCACTATAAAGCCTGAGACCCTAGAGAGAATAAGTGGTTGTTACTGAAGGATTTTTGAATGGAGGAGTGACATATTCAGCTTTGTACTTTAGAAAACTCTGTCTCTCTGCCACGTGGGAAAAGTGTTGGAGAATAACAAACCTAGAGGTAGGAAGTCCAGTTAAGAAGCTGCTGAAACATCTAGATGACAAATGAGGACGGCCCGGATGGGGTAGTTGTCAGGAGGATGGAGAAATGTGGTTGGAATCAAGCGTCATAAATACAGTAAAACCCAAAGAACCTGAAAGTGGATTGGATGTTGGGAATGAAGAGAGTAAAGGCTGAGGCCCAGATTTCTGGTCTGGGCAGCAAGGTCAATGGCAGTACCTTTCATTAAGACAGGAAGCAGGTTTGGGGCCGGGGTGGGGGAGACACTAAGTTCAGTTGTAGACTTAACTGTGTTTGACATACTGTGGGAAGTATCCAACAGGGTGGAGGAGGAAGTATCCAACAGGATGTTGGCTGTACAAGGCTAAAGCTAAGGAGGGATGGTACTAAATGTATACTTGAGGGTCATCATCAGCATAAAGTTAGACCTTGGCAGTAACCTAGGGAGAGTGTGTAAGAAAAGTGAAGAGCCAAGCCCAAATCCTGAAGCACACCAATATGCAAGAGACTTGTAGGAGATGGAGAAAGTATGGCTGGAGAAACAGGAGAGAGCCCTGTCATGGAATGGGAAGGAGTGCTTCTGAGGAGGGGATTGGTTAGCAGTGTCTATTGTTGTCAAAGGGCCAAATAAGCTAATTCTAAATATTGCACATTCGATTTTGCAAAGTAAGGTCAAATGATTTTGGTAAAGACTGTTTCAAAGGCAAGGTTAAGGGCAGAAGCTTGAAGAGGGAGCAGGAGGTAAGGAAATGAAACCGAAAATTGTCAACTCTTTTTCAAGAAGTTTGGTATTGAAAAGAAAGAGGCAGCAGTATCAGAAAGGGCATGTGGGGTTGAAGAGAGTTCCGATTTTTAAAACAGGAGGGAATCTGACCTACTGAGTGACAGGCTCATAGGGAGACCTTTGCAGGGAGAATGGAGCAGACTTTGCAGGGATGCCAAGATGCCTCGCATGTTGTTGCCACTCGTTCCCTCTTGACTGGCTCTTTCTGCCTTCAGATACACTTTAATATTCTCCTTTTTTTCTTTCCCTCTGCTTGTTTTTCTAGACACCGTATTTCTCTTCTTTCTTTTATAGCCAAATTCCTTTAAAAATGATTAATAATCACGACTCCCATTTCTGCCCCTCCCACTCCTTCATTAAATTATTTCCATGCTGGCTTCTCCCACAACCACTGTTCTCTCTCAGGGCACAAGCGATTTCATTCTATCCAAATCCAATAGCCTTGTCTCAGTTCTCATCTTCCCAGAACCACAAATTTGAAACCATTGATTACTCTCTTTTCTGTTGACATAAATGACACAGAACTTGTTGCCAATTGGTTATCTATTTTTTAAATGTTTATTCCCTTCAAGCCCTTATTAGAGTTTGTAATTACTTATTTAATTGTTTACTTAGTTGTTTTTATTTTACTATACAGCAACTCTATGCCAGCAGGACCATGCGGTATATTTTACTCACCAATGCACTTCAAGCATTAGTATGGCATGTAGCAGAAGCTTGGGATATATTCATCAAATGAATGAAAATGATAATTTCAGACAAGATTTTCTCCATGGCCCTTTCTAGTGTTCTGTATTCCTGTTTCTTGCCTTTCTCTGTTTCTTCTTTGTCCCCTGATCTCTCACAGGGGTTACTTTTCCATAAAGCTCAGACCTCAGTCTTTGATTGCTGCTTTAGAGCACTTAGCCAGAAAGGCTGTCCACTTCTCCAGCTTAACTGAGGCATTAATTCAGACAGTTCTTGTTCATCTGTCCTGACCCATCTCTGAATCTTAGATTTTTTAAAAAAATGTTGTTCCAATTTATATTGCTAATGTTTTCTTAAAATCTTACTAATTTAATAGGTAAAAATAACATCCTGTTTTCATTTGCTGCATATAATGAATTGTTTTCTCTGTGTCTGTTGGCACATTGTCCTTTTTTGTGAATTGTTTGTGTTCTTTGTCCATTTACTGTTGAGATCTAATAGTTTTTGTTATCTGTTTCTGAACTTTATCAATGTCAGTGTCATATACTCTTTTTTAATTTTTTTTATAATTTATTTTTTATTTTTTTGCGTTATAGCTGGTTTACAGTTTCTTTATTTTTTCTTTTTTTCTTTTTTTTGCATAAACCCTTAAATCCATTTAGCTACTCGGTTTATAAACAAGGAAATTCGGACTCAGAGTGATGAAGTGACTTATCCAGGGCCACATAGTGGGTTAGCCCCAGAGATGTAATGAGAACCCAGGTCTCTTGGGGCAGTGTTCTTTCTTGGTTAGCTGGCTGCCTTTGTGCCCTGAACTCTAGCCATATGTGCCTTTATTTTACTGGACCATCTCTACCATTCTACCGCTCTACCATCTGCTCAAGCTCACCTCTTTCAAATCAGAATTTAGTGCCTTTTCTTGCGTACTTCAAATGAAAGTTTTCTCCTAGTATTCCCATTTTAGTCAGTGTTTGCTCTGACATAAACTCTTTAGGTGAAAATATCCAGCAGGCAGTTGGATATGCAGGATTGCAGCTCAGATGAGAGATAGCAACTAAAAATATGTATTTGGAAGACATTTGCCTGGAAGCCTGTGCTTAAAATCACGAAAGTAGATGCATCCTCTGAGTAAAAGAAAATATTAAAGGGCTGAAGGATTGAACTGGGGAGAATATTCGTGGTGGGGAATTGGGAAGAGGAAGAGGAGCCAGGGAAAAGGCAGAGAGACTGTAATCAGAGAGACGACGAGAAGCTTCCAGTGCAGTGCTGTGCGGGCTGGAGAGGAGATTGTTTTGAGAGGCGGGGGAAGTGAGTGGCCTCACTGTCCTCAGGTGGTCTGGGAAGTTGAGGACCAGCCAAGCAGAAGCCTGGGACCTCTATGACTGGATGCCTTTATTAGAAAAGGAAACCGGTGGGCAAGGGGTAGCGAGTGAACGGCTGATGAGGCAGTGGAGTTAGGCCTTGCACTCTCAACCTTGTTGGCAAATATGCTCTACTTTTGCAATACTGTAGATATAAATATTCTGGGAAAAGTTTTAAGTCAGTCATATCGATCTGATTTCCATTTGTGATTGATCAACAACAAAAAACCTATACTTACAAAGTGCTTTCACATCTGTGACTTCATTGGATCAATGTAGCAACTCTATAAGGTAAATATTATTTTCTCATTTTACAGGTGAGAACACTGAGGCTTAGAGAGTTTAAAGTAACTTGCCCCATGTCGGAAAACCAAATACTAAGTGACAAAGCTAAGATGGTCTTATGCCATATCATGCTGCCTCCTAAAACCCAAAGGAACACCTTTGTCCATGGCAGGCTCTTACTTCTCCTTTAAGACCCAGATGAAACATAATCTCTGTGAAGCTAAAAATGTTTGTTGAATGAATAAATGAGTTAGTGAATGAATGAGTATGTGATTTGGTTTTTGTTTTTTGTTCAGTTTTTTTTGTTTGTTTGTTCGTTTGTTTTGCTTTTTAGGGCCGCACTTGCAGCATATGGAGTTCCCAGACTAGGGGTCGAATCGGAGCTACAGCTTCTGGCTTACACCACAGCCAGATCTGAGCCACGTCTGTGACCTACACCACAGCTCACGGCAACGCCGGATCCTTGACCCACTGAGTGAGGCCCAGGATCAAACCTGCGTCCTCATGGATACTAGTCTGATTCATTTACTCTGAGCTATGACAGGAACTCTGAATGGGTAAGTGATTTGACTTTTCCAAGTTCACGGAATAAATTAGTGGCAAGGACCTTTCAAATGGCCTTCTTTTCTCAGATTGTCCCTTAGATTCCCATTGCATCAGTAATCCTGAACTACTGATAAGTTCCTGTATTCATTTTCTATGAATAGTACCATAACAAATTGCCAGAAAATTAGTGAGTCAAAAAAATACAGATTTATTATCTTACATTTCTGTGGGTTAGAAGTCTCGGTGAGCTAAAATCAAGGTGTCAGCAGGGCTACATTCCTTTTCGAGAAATCCTGGGGAGAATCTGTTTTTGCCTTTTCCAGTTTCTAGAAGCCACCTGCATTCTGTGGCTTGTGATTCCCTTCCTCCATCTCCAGAGCTGGCAACGGTGCGTCGAATTCTTCTTGCGCCTCATCTGTCTGTCCCACTTTTGGGTCTCTTCTGCCTTTAAGGACTCATGTGATTGTATTGGGCCTCCCTAGGTGATCCAGGCTCATCTCCCCATCTCAGGGTCCTTAATCACATATGAAAAGTCCCTTTTTCCATGTCAGATCACATATCCACAGGATCTGAGGATTAGGACATGGTTGTCTTTGGGGGCCATTATTTTGTCCACCACAGCCCTCAGATTATGCTGTGCTCTTTCAGGTTCTATGCTCTTGTTCACTCTACTGCATGTCAAGACTCAGGACAAAAATTGCCTCTTTCGTGGTATTCCCTAGCCCATCTGGCAGCTGAATTAACTCCTCTATCCTCCCCGGGGTTCCTACTTTAATACTGTCTTAGGACCTGTAACATTTTGGTGTTTTTGTTTTTGTCTAGGTAACTTTTCCTGTGCCTAGACCTACCTGGAGCTTCTTGAGTAAAGGGCTGTGTCTTACTCACCACTCTATCCCACAGTCTAGCACTGGGCCTGGTACTTTGCAAGTATTTGATAATGTTTGTTAAATGGGCAAAAGACTACTTCTGCAGGGGATTTGTCTTAAAATAGTGTGCTGGGATGCAGAGATTCCCTACTCTTAAACCCAGGGGACCTGACCTAGATTATAAGACCAGCCAGTGGCACTGCTTGCTTTAAAACATAAACTTCATGGAGCAAATAATGACTTTTTGCAGATCATTAACTTCCTTGATGTAGCTAGTGACCATCTTGTGACCTTGGGGAAAGGTCATGGAGCCTCATTTTGTTCATCTGAATCAGGAAGAGGTAGGACTGTATGGTCGTCAGAGGCAACAGTATAGGGTTAAAACTTGAGCTCTGGGGCCAAACTGCCTACATTTGAAACTTGGCCCTGCATCTTATTTGCCATGTCCTATACAGGTTCCTTAACTTCTTAGTTCCTTAGGTTCTTTACCCGTCAAATGGAGAAGCATAATAGCCCCTACCTCATGGTGTTGTTCTGAGAATTCAGTGAGTTAAACATAAAGCATTAAGCGCAGTGGCTCACCATCTTTATGATTGTTATCACAGAATTCCCTTTGTGATCTAAAGTTTATCGTTTTGTCTTATTTTTTCTAGGAAAGCGTTCCCTAGGCCTCCTCTCTTTTTCTCTTTTCCTGCCTCAGACTGAATGCCTTCTGTGCTGTCACTCTGCCCTCTGTCACCTTCTTGCTGGCAAATCTTGCACACACACACCCCTACCCCCTCAGGCCTCCCTTACAGCCCTGCCCTTCTTGGGGTAGTTTCCCTGGTGTTGGAAGAACCTCCTGACCAGTTTCAGTGGGGCTCCTCTGGGAGTATCTGTGGGGTGTACTGCCCCCTGCAGGTCATGAGCAGTAATTCATGTGCCCTGGCCGCGGAGCTAAAGTCTTCCACCTTTTGGCCACCTCTCAGCACCCCTCGTGGTCTTCTTTCTGATTTAGAAATATCTAGAAGGTGAACAACACTATCCAAGCAGAACTTTATTGAGCACTCCCTCCATGCCAATCCCTAATGACAGAGGAGGACAAGAGTGTTAGGGTTAAGTGTGCAGCCTCTGGAGTCAGGCTGCTTGTTTGTGCTCAGATCCTGCTTCCATGCTTACTGTCTATGAGACCTTGATCAAGTTGCTTTGCTGGACTTAAGTTTCTTATTTGTAAAAAGAGATATAATAACAGTATTTAATTCATTGTTATAAAAATTAAATGAGATAATTCCCATAAAATGTGGAATAGTGAGTAAGGAGAATTCTTAGCAATAGTTAAGACTGAGAAACTTTTCATTTCCCCAGCACTTTTGGATTCAATTCTTTATAGTATAGTTCCATTACTTTGTTTGCAGTTGTGTGATTTTCCCAATCAACTGCATCCATATTCAAATGTTAGTACAAAACCAATTTGAAAGCCGAATGTAAATGTTTTTCTTTGTTTAAAATTTAACTGTTTGATTCAGTTCAGCAAACATTTCTTGATTGTTCTTTGGTAGGCACTGTGCTAGGAGCTGGAAATGTAAGTTGGAGTAAGGTATGGGGATCTGTCCTTAAGATGTTTATATCAAGTTTAGAGAGAAAAGTGGACGTTTAAGCCTAGGCAGAGGGTTCATGTGAGCTAAGGTACAGAAGTGTAAGAAGGCCAGACAGCCTGACCCAAAATGAGGGCATGCAAGCTGCTCTCTATTTCTAGTTCTTAGCACTTGGAGGCTGAGGGGTAGGAGAGCTGGGACTGAGGGGAGGGAGGAGAGAGAGAGAAATGGTGAGAGGTGGCCGAAAGGGTTCCAGGTCATTGAAGGCTTGAATCTGTACTTAGAAATTAATTTGGGGACAGTGGTGGGGGAGCCATTGAAGGACTTGTGGTAAGAAATGATGTGATCAAATTGCATTTTTAAAAGGCTAATTTGGAGTTTCCATGTGGCTCAGTGGGCTACGTATCCAGCATTGTCATTGTAGTGGCTCTGGTCGTGACTGTGGCACAGGTTCAGTCCCTGGGCCAGGAACTTCCACATCGTGGGCATGGCCAAAAAACAAACAAATACACAAACAAAAAAACCCAGTAAAAGGTTAATTCGACTTTGGTATAGAGGATGAGTTGGAGAAGGCCAGTCTGAGGACAGAGATTGGTTAGTAAGTTATTAAGAAGTAATGACTTACTAGTAAGTCTTCAGTCTGGAGACGTGATGAGGACCTGAATCAGGGCGGCAGTGAGAATAAAGAGGGGAGTGAAGACAAGGAAAAGATAAAGAAATGTTAAGGAGCTTAAAATGATGGGTGAGTGCTAGTGCCATGTGTGACGAGCAATACAGGAGGAGGGACTGAAAGGGATAATGATGAGTTCCATTTTCCATTGTAGAAATGTTGAGCTAGAGGTGCTTGCAAAATAAGCCAGTGGAGATGTCCAGTAAGAGTCTGACTGTCTGGGTCTTGTGCTCAGTGAGAGCCTTTGGGCTGGAGATACATACTTGGGAGTCATCTGCTTGCAGGTGGTAGTTGGACCACAGGAGTGGGTAAGATTACTCAGGGAAAACGGGTGGAGAAAGAAGAGAAGAGATCAAGGACAGTGCCCCAACTGGGGTTCACAGGTAATTAAAGGCTGAGCAAGGCACATATAGCCAGCCAAAGAGATAGAGAAGGAAGAGGAGACCCAGTAAGAGGTGGTATCTCAAAAAGGAGTGGAAAAGAATATTTCAGAGGGAAGACGGCAGCAGTGTCAGATGCCACAGAGGGAATCAGGTAACATCAGGATGGAGAAGGTCCCCTGGATTCGACGAGTGGAAGGACTCCTTTTGAGGGACTTCTGCATCTTCATTTCTCTCATAAAACGCTGGATCAACAGTGCCTTTCTTGGGGAGAGAAAAGGATAAGGTGAGGAGTACACGAAGGGAAGGACCTCTATTCCAAAGAACATATCCCGCTGTTAGGATTGCCTACAGGCCGAGCGACCCGGGAGACTGTGAGCTAAACTGGAGATGCACACAGTTCCACTACTCAGGGGAGACCCTTGTTAGTAATTTCATTATAAATTCTTTTAGGCTCTGCATATAAACAAATACATGTGCTTATATATCTACATACACAAACGTAAGTTTAAAGATAAATATTGGCTTATTCGCTGTGCACGCTCTTCTGCGAAGCTGAATAATCATCTTTTCATATTACCTACATGTAAAGCCATTGCAGCCTTTAATGGCTGCAGAGTATTCATTGTTTGCATGGACTATAATTCATTGAACAAATTGGACCCTTAATGATGAGCTTGTAAGTTGTTTCTAGCTTTTTGGTGGCATATCCAGCACTTCAGTGAATATTCTGGTACCCAAATCTTTGTACACTTTGGCAGGGTGAGTGTTGGTTAAATTCCAGGGACTGTGTCTCACTCACTGTCTACCTGCAGCACCATGCAGTAAGTAGATGCTCAGTAAAAGTACTAAAGTGTCCTGCATTTAGATTTTTGAGATCCTGTGGTATCTCATTTGCCCTTGTATTTTTAGCATGTGCAACAGTGACCAACAGCACAAAAACTTGTTTTCCGAATGAATAATCTCAAGGAGATGGAGAGCTCTACCCAGAAAAGGAAAGTGTCTAGTAATGACTTCAGCTTTTAAGTGGCATGTGTTTCAGAAGCTCCTCCAGCATGGCCAGTGCGGAAGCACCTGAGACATTTCTAATGAGGACTCTGCATTCCTCCCCTTCCTCCTGCTCCTTGTGATGAGTGTTGATGCCTTTCCCTGGGCAGGAAAAGGACTAGATAAAAATTCTTGATAGGTAATTGGTTAGACTCTTATCTTCCCTTCAAAGTTTTTTTCTCACCTCCAGGATGCTCTTCCCAGAACATTTAAATCGGGACATTGTCTTGTTCAGCCCTGCTTGACTAGTGCCTAGCATACTACCTGGTACAAAGGGTAGGCCTTCAGTAGATGTGTGGGGAGTAAATAAATCAAGCAAGTGTTGAGCTGTGCAGTTGGCATAATCAGAGAGATTTCTAAATGTTTTGCCCATTTTCTGAAATTCAGATACTTTTCCACTTCCTTTTGTTCATTGGTGCCTCTTTTATTATATATTAAATTTTATATATAATAGGGTTTGTTCCTGAGCTTCATTTATTTTTAATTTATTTTTATTATTCTTGTTTGTTTATCTTTTCTAGGGCTGCACTCATGGCCTATGGAGGCTCCCAGGCTAGGGGTCGAATCGGAGCTATAGCTGCCGGCCTACACCACGGCCACAGCAACATGGGATGCGAGTCGCGCCTGCGACCTACACCACAGCTCATGGCAACACCGGATCTTTAACCCACTGAGCAAGGCCAGGGATCAAACCCACAACCTCATGGTTCCTAGTCGGATTCGTTAACCACTGAGCCACGACGGGAACTCCTGAGCTTCATTTTTTATTCTGCAGAGCTACCCGTCTATTTTTTTGGTGCCAATCTATATAATGTTAATTGCTTTATAATAAATATGTTCTAATATCTTATAAAGGCTAGTTATATCTCATAATTTCTCTTTTTCAAAATAGTATATTTGTTTTTCTACAGTAAGTCTAAAAATGTCTGAATGTATTCTAATAAAAACAGCCTATTGAGATTTTTAATTGTAATTGTATGAAATCCACAAATTAGTTTCCGTATTGGCATCTCTGTACTAGTCTTTCCATCTTATATGGTATATCTTCCCTTTCATTCAAAATTTCTGTTATATATTTTAGTAAAAATAAATGTATTTTTTCATCTGGGTTGCTCATCCATCAGCATTTACCAAGCACCTACTTTCCTGACCCCCACCTCTGCCAGTGTGCTTTCTGCTGGAGACATAAAGATGAACGTGCCATCAAGGAGCTTTCTCTGGTGGGCAAGAGCAGTAATTGATCTGATTATTACAACTAATTATGATAGTTACTGTGAGGAACAGAAGCACAGAGGAGAGGGACCAGCCAAGACTGGGGATTATTAAGGAAAACTTCCTGGAGGAGGAAAGTGCTGAACTGAGTCTTTTTTTTTTTTTTTGTCTTTTTTTGCCTTTATGTAGAGCCGCACCCGTGGCATATGGAGGTTCCCAGGCTAGGGGTCTAACAGGAGCTGTAGCTGCCGGCCTTCGCCACAGCCATAGCAACGCGGGATCTGAGCCGCGTCTGCAACCTACACCACAGCTCACGGCAACGCCGGATCCTTAACCCACTGAGCAAGGCCAGGGATCGAACCCGCAACCTCATGGTTCCTAGTCGGATTCGTTAACCACTGAGCCACGACGGGAACTCCTGAACTGAGTCTTAAAGGCAGAATGGGAGTTAACTGGATGAAGAGAAAAGAGCGAGTATTCCAGGCAGACAGAATGTTCATTGGAGTGTATGTTCAAAAGTTAAGAGGCGTACACAATATCAAAGTGTCTGAGGAGCTACAGGTAGCTGGAGTATCGGATGACAGTGGGATGATAGCTGGAAGTGAACTGGGAAGTGGATGAGAGGGTGGCAGATCATGAAGTTGCTTGCGTGACAGCCTAAGAGTCTGGATACGGAACCGAAACGTTTAAGTGTGGGAGTATAATGGTCAGATTTATGTTTTAGAAAAAAATAGCCCTAAAAGAGAAAAAAAATCAAGTTAAATAAAGGCTACTCTGGCTGCAGTGTGGAAGATGGCATTAAGGGTTCCAAACTTCAGCAGAGAGGCCAGTCAGGGGGCTGCTGGAGTCATCTGGAGGCGACATGCCTGAGGGCAAGGGCAGTGGTGATGGGGATGGAGGAAAAGGAAGTGGTTTCAGAGCTAGTAATATTGCTAAGTGGCTTATGGTTTCTACTAGGTTAAGCATGATTTTTTCCCCTATTCTGTTTATTGCTAACGAAGAAAGCTGTTGATTTTTGTTTAAAAAATGTTTTATTCTTCTACTTTTTGAATGTTAATTCTAAGTGTATACTTGATTTCTTTGGTTTTTCTTTATTATCTAAATATTTTTGCATATTGATATTTTTGACTCTTTTTCCATTTTTATTATGAAAATCTCAAACATTCACAAAAATAAAGAGAATAGTACAAACCTCCCTAGGCGTTTCGCCTATAATTAATAACTATTAAGATTTGGTCCCATTCACTTAATCTCTCTCTCTCTCTCTCTCTTTTTTTTTTTTTTTGCTGTTACTACTGAACTGTTTTAAAGTAGAATCTCAGACCTTTTGTCATTTCAGCTCTACATAACTTCAGGATGCATCTCAGAAAAATATGGTTTCTTATATAATTACAGTGCCATTATCATGCTTAACAAAATCAACAATAATTCCTTGGTATAATTTAATGACTAATGTATGTTGATATTCCTTGTTTATCTCAAAATATATTTTAATTGGTTTGTTCCAGTCAGGATTTGGATCACACATCACATCTGATAGTTTGGACTCAAAAGATTCTCTTAATCTTTAACAGTTCATAACCTTACTCCCTTTTTAAAAAATGCCATTGACAATTGAAGAAACCAGGGCTGTTATCCCATAGAATGTCCCACTTCTGGATTCGTCTCTCTTCTCATACTGTAATTTAACTTATTCCTCTGTCTCTCGTATTTTCTATAAACTGGAGGTTAGCTTTGAATGACTAGATATTTGGGTTATTTCATCTTTTCCTCAGGAGGAGAGTGCAAGACTGCTTCATAAGTAGGGCTCTGACGTGCTACCTTTATCTGATAGTCCCACCTTAGGGATGCTAAGGTTGATCAGTGGATCTGATGACAGCACACCCTTCCACTGTAAATTTCCCCATCAACTCTTCATCAGCTGAATTCACCCACTATTGATTGTCACCTAATAGGATTATTTCAGCATGGGCCATAAAATGTTTTTTAATTTTGTCAATCTTATCACATTTATTAGCTGAATAAAAACATTCGCTCAATAACTAGGACTGTTTGGTTGTCCTGAAATATAATATGTACTGAAAAGATAAGATAAATGCTTAACTAATATTCTTTTATTGCAATTTTTGGATTAAGGATTTGGTACCTTAGCTGTTCCATTTTAAATATCTATTGATCATGCTTCTGTTTTATGACTTACTGCACTGGCTAGCCCAGTGATTCTCCCTCAGTGATTATCTTATAATCTTAGCTTTTGAGAAATGGGTCTTCATTTGCACAAGAGCTTTTACATCTTTAAATATATGAATGAGTTGCTAAGTGCCGCACATCAATCCTTCCAGTCCTGTACTTTTCAGAAGACAGAACAACCCTTCCTTTGGTTTCTCCTCTCTTGTTCAGGTCACACTGTGAACAAGATGCGTCAACACTCAGATTCAGAAGTGGCTTGTCTTGCCAGAGAAGTTTACACTGAGTGGAGAAATTTCATTGAAAAACATGTCAATAGACCTTCTATAGAAGTCCGAAGTGATCCCAAAACTGAAACACTTAGGAAAAATGCCCAAAAGTTACTCTCAGAAGCCTTGGAATTGGAGGTAATGTCCTGGTTGGAATGTGATGATTAGATGCTCTTGGTTAAATGACCTTTGCATTTTCATAATGAACTTTCATAGTCTTAAGCGCTATGGTTGTATTCGATGTTATTTTGCTGGTTTTGTTTGTTTGTTTGCCTTTTAAGGATTCTGGATTTGTGAACATCCTGGGGGGCAGTATTGTATAAAGAGCACAGGCTTTGGAACAGGCAAGACGTGGATTAAAACTCTGGCTCTAGTATGTACTGATTGTGACACCTTAGATTCAGAGATTTGATTTTTTTTTTAATCCATGAAATGAAGATTATAAATCCTACCAACTAAGATTATTGGAAAGATTAAATGAACCGTACATGCAGAGGAGTAGTATAGTGCCTGGTGGTTAGAAGTCACTTAATGACTGTTGGTTCTTTCCGTTTGAAATTCTTTCCCTAACAAATACCACGTGATAACACTTACATGTGTAACCTAAAATACGACACAAGTGGAGTTCCTTGATGGTGCAGCAGGTTAAGGATCTGGCATTGCCACTGCTGTGGGCTCTGGCTGTTGTTGTGGTACTGGTTCAATCCCTGGCCCAGGAACTTCTGTATGCTATGGGCACAGCCAAAAAAAAAAAAAAAAACCCACAACTGAACTTATTTATGAAACAAAAGCTGACTCACAGAAAACAAGCTTACGGTTATCAAAGAGGAAAGGGGATGGGGAAGGATGAATTAGGAGTTTGGGATTAGCAGATCCAAACTACTACATACAAAGTAAACAACAAGGTCCTACTGTATAACACAGGGACTATATTCAATATCCTATAAAAACCATAATGGAAAAGAATATGAAAAAACATATGTGTGTATATATATACAAGTTCATATTATCTATGCCTCTTCATTCATATATCTAACTGAATCACTTTACTGTACACTAGAAAGTAGCACAACATTGTAAATCAGTTGTGCTTCAATAAAAATTCTTTCCTTTCCCACTGAAGTAAAAAGTCTGAGATGGACTCTTACGGAATATCAGTGGCATAATTAATAGCTATTTCTTAAGACTGCTCCCCCACTTTTTTGTCAGCATTTATACCTTTAGTTCTAATGCAGGTAGTCAGTTGCCTGCACATAATCCCTATCATCTTCATGACCAACAGTTAGATGGTGTTAGTGGTTGGAGATACATGTGCTGGAAGGATTTTTGCTCATTAGCAATAATATTAATCATTTATCATCAAACAAATCTTATAGGTCAACTGATATTCTGGAAAAATCAGACATATAATATCCATACTTTTTCCACCTCTCAGGGTATCCTTCATAAAGTATCCTTAAGGAATAATTTAGTATTATTAACAAAAGAAGCAATTCAGAGGTCTAGTTTAAGAGTTCCCGCTGTGGCTTAGCAGTAACGAACCCAACTAGTATCTATGACAATGCAGGTTCGATCCCTGGCCTTGCTCAGTGTGTTAAGAATCTGGCGTTGCCGTGAGCTGTGGTGTAGATCGCAAACGTGCCTCAGATCCTGTGTTGCTATGGCTGTGGCATAGGCTGGCGGCTGCCGCTCCAATTCAACCCCTAGCCTGGGAACCTCCATATGCTGTGACTGTGCCTCTAAAAAGACAAAAAAAAAAAAAAAGTCTAGTTTAAATACTAGATCTGTTACTGCATTCTCTGAAAAATATATTTTAGCCTCTTTATCTCAATTATGCGTCCATAAAAGAAAGGCAAATGAATGGACTTGTGGTATGTCATTAACTTCTTAAAAATAAAATTTTGGGATTTTTTAATACAAACTTATGATAGAAAATGAAAAAATATAAAAAGGGAAAACAAAATTATATTGAATCTACCATCCAGACAATCTTTTTAACTTTTTGGTGCCTTTCCTGTTTGGTAAATTATTATAGCTCTTTAAATGAACACTGGACAAGTTATGATTATCCCAGATTTATTAAGCACCAATTATGTGCCAACTTTTCTGTAAGATATTTTCATTGATTATTTAAATAACATTGCAAAAATTGACAATTATTTACATTTATGTTATATTTTTATTATGATCAATATCAGTGTCACTTTTTATATACTTTACTATCTTTGTTTTTTATGTTTATAATATTTAATGTCCATTTGATAGTTCAGTGAATTAATAGACTGTAAGTTTGCTTAACTTTCTCTAAAGGAAGTATTATGAATACTAAGCCCTTGGGAAAGAGAAAAAAATATGAAAGTTGTAAGTCTAATTTTCCAGAGTATCGATTAGCCAACAAGACTTGCTATTTGATATTTTAAATAAAGTTTATTTTTAAAATAAACCAAAATTATTGCAGAAACATAGAGTGTGGGTATATAATATGTAGTTAATGTGGTGATAAATACCAGTTCCCTGTGGTATCTTTTTAAGTAAATGATAATAACGAAGCTATGCTGGTAAGGATTAATGAGCAGTTTGCCTGCTATATTAAACTCCATAATAATTATCCTTTTAGTTTATCCATTAATTATCCTTTAAATGGCACATCAAGTGGTAAGCACTCAAGTGTAAAAGCAAGTTAAAAAAGTCATACATTTGTTAGTGCTCTCCAATGTAATTGGAAAAAATATCAGATTAAGCATAGTTGAATGGTTTTGTTCCCAAAGAGTAAATTTTAAAAATTAAAAGTGTGCATCTTATCATCTTCCTCAGCCAAAGAAAATCAATCTATTTTCCTTGCATAAACAGCATTTTGTAGTATTTTTCATCAGTTTGGTATATCAGAAAATATACAGACACTTTTTGCATAAAGGTAGTTCTTGGCACCCATCATCATCTGAAACCTTTTCATATTAGGGTAAATCAATGAACCATCTAATCCAGTATCTGGTTTTTGACAGTAACCAATGTTGAGTGCATTCAAATCAGACAGCAGATCTCCATAAATGTACTTTATCAGGTGGTAGTAAACCAATGGGTCAGTTATTGGCTCCATGACTGAAAAGCTTTTGTAACTTGATCTTACCGTGTGTTTTTCAAATCCACTCGTTACATTTTTATAAAAAATAATGTTTCCGTATTATTTGTTTTGGTCTTATTCTTTAGTATTGAAAGCCATAGATGAAGAATGTACACACACAGCCAAAAAGTACGCCTCTTTAGTACTCGACAGATCTTTCTTTCCAGATTCATGGATTATTTTCTTGTGTTTGGAATAATGGAATAGATGAATAAAAATGCCGTTGTTGAGACCCATGCTCCATTCGCCTTTACCTTCTCTCTTCTGGATCTTCTTTGTTCTTCCCTGCCTTTTAGATCTTTCCTCATATGAACGTTCCCTGTGGTGTCATTCTCTTACTTCCCCTTCCTCATTATCCACTCTCCTTCCTACCTCACGGCCTGTGATCATTTTCCTATTATGTCATTAAAAAAAAATGGATCTGATTCTCAAAGTGAGCCTGTTATCATTAAGAGTTATGAAACACTGGCTGGTTGGCCCAGTTGGTTGTCAGATGGTGCTAATGAGATCCAGGTCAGGGGTACATCCCCATATGGGACTGTTAGTTTTTTCTTTGTTTAATGGCCTCAGACTACACCTCTGGCTTTGACAAGCTCTTTCATAAATGTATCCGAGTTGTTAAAAAGGAGTGTGGGTATATATGTACAAACCCAATCACGCTATTAGAAAACTCGTACAAAGTTTGCTTCTAGTGGTTATTCAGTTCAACAAATGTTTAGTTCCACTACTACTGGTACCAGGGGAGAATGCAAACATAAATGATTTGTAGTCCCTATCCTAAGAAAGTCTACTGTCTCCTGACTCTCTTAAGCCTGTAAATGACTGACTAAATACAAGGCAGGATGAAATTTGTCTGAAATAGTGGTACTAGCAAGTGGTGTAGACACACAAAGGACAGAACAGTGAACTCTTGATTGGGGGAATCTGGGAAGGGTCCATGAAAGAGACAGCAGCAGTTGAACTGGCCTTTGTAAGAACGGTTGTATCTTGCTAACTGAAAATACATATAAAATGGAAGCATACTTCATATTTTATCTGCCAGGTATAGGATGTTATTGAAAGAGGAGGAAAAGAGGAAACTATACATAGGGAAAGAGGACGTTCATTTCACAAATATTCACTGAGCACTTACTTTGTGCCAGTACCAGTGCTAGGGATTGGGAATTTGGAAATTGATCCAACATAGTATCCGCCCTACAGGGAGCTAGGCAAATACATAGTTACATAATACATAGTTTTATGTGCTTATTGTATGTGCTTAAGGAAGAAGAGCTTCTTCCCTTGCTTTTAAAGAGTTTACAGATGTGGTAGGCATCACTAATTGATTATGGCACCGTTTCTTCTGGGACCAGAATCCGTGATGAAAGATGGTCTAGGTGGATATGTTTTATATCTTCCAGCTATAACCAGTTCTTCCAGAATTGGACAACTGAATAAGACACGCTCAACTCACAGATACAAATACATAAGGAAGGAAAATCAGATTCTCCGTCTTTGAGAAATTGAGCTAGGAAATCCCAGGAAACAACAGTGGGAGTTTTGAAACAGAAGGAATATTAGAGGAGTTACAAGGAAGCAGAAGCTATGGGTAGAGATGTGTAGAACAGGGGGAGAGAATAAGGCAGTTGGAATTGATGGGTCAGTAAGGCAGATGGAGAGGAGCAAAAACGTGAGGCAGATCATGAGAGACACAGAGAAAGGATATGGTCCGTAAATAAATCCCTAGGTTTCTTACAGCATTCCTGTTGCCATTCATACACATTTATCTCATATCAAAACCTGTTTTTCTCAAGGTCTCATTAAGACCCTTGTCCTTTCACCCAAAAGGTGAAATCACCAGGTTAGGACCCACTGGGAAGGACTCTCAACTTGGGTAGGTTTGGATTATCCAAAGGCACTTCGTGCAATGAGCTTGTTATATACAAGGGTGCATGTTGAATCATTTTCCCTCATGGTTTATCTTTTAATATTACTAATGTGTTTCTTCATTTCTTCGTTCCGATTGGTCTTCATTTAACAAGAAGCATGCGTGAGACCATAGCACCTGTCCTGTTGCCTCACCTGTCCCATTGCCCTATGTTGTCTCTGTACATGCCTCTCCTTTCTAGGTTGTGAGTTCTTAGAGGGTAGAGGGTCAGGTCTTTTCTGTTCCATGTCTCCAATACCCAGATCAGACCAGACTCAGAGTAGCAGTTCAATAACTGTTTGCTGAATGAAGTGTGAATAAATATCCAGTTAGGTGAATTTGAAGGCACTCTCCAGGTTCTACAATTTGATGGAATGGCCGTGACCTATTTTTGCAAATGCTTATATACCCTTCTTCCGTTAACAACCACCCCCCTTAAAAAAAAAGGAAAAATGCTTTTTTTTTCTTGCCTGTTATATTAAATGAATCTCTAAGCAGTCAGTGATCAACCACCTGGGATGAGGAAGCGCTCTGGCAAATGTTGCTGGACAGATGCTGGACAGACAGACAGCCACCCTTCAAACCTTGTAAAGTGGTCTGGTACCAGGGCAGCTGCAGTCTGGGGGCTAGTTCAGTGGCCCCATGAAAACCTCAGGGCTCTGGGTTCTAGAGAACCATGGCTGCACATCCAGTCACTTCAGCCTTAGAGAGGTCACCAGTCATCAGGACCACAGACTTCCCTGAATGTCTTCTGCCCGTTACACTAAGGCAGATGTCTGGGCGTGGGTATTCATGTTCTCTCTCTCTTTTTCTCTCAGTCCTGTTCTGCTCCTTGCTCCTCATTTCTTCCAAATGTCTTTTTTCTGTTTATTTTGGTCTCTTGGTCTCTGTTTTTTAGGATACTTTATCAAATGTCAGATGATCCTTTTTTTATTTTGGTGCACTTTTTTCTTAAACTTTTCTTTTTTAAAATATAAGTATAGGGAGTTCCTGTCGTGGCTCAGTGGAAATGAATATGACTAGGATCCATAAGGATGCAGGTTCGATCCCTGGCCTTGCTCAGTAGGTTAAGGATCCGGCGTTGCCTTGAGCTGTGGTGTAGGTCACAGATATGGCTCGTATCTGAAAACACATAGAAGATAAATGTGCAGCTTACTGAGTTTATCTCCAAGTAAGTGCCCACTTAACCTGGCCAGATCCTACTCATTCTCCAGATCTCATGTCAAGCGTCATTTTCTCCTGAGGCCAGGCACTGTCCTCCTGGGTTGGGTCCCTTTGCAGTAGTTCTGCTCCCCAGCACTCGCTCCTGTCCCCTTTCCTAGCAGCACTCTGTACACCTACAGTGCCTGCTCACTGTCTGTCTCCAGCTGGTCTGTGCTCCTTGTGGAGCCAAGAGTTGTGTCAACCTTGTTCACTGCCCTTTCTTCAGCCCAAGCACATAGTAGTTGCTGAATAAGTATTTGAATGTGTGGTAGGGTAAGGAGGGAAGGAATGAAGGAAAAAAAGGAAGTGAGAGAAAACTTTGTTTTCTATTTTCAAGGCACTCACTCTTAAGGAACACAAACTCAAAAGAAATCTGTCGTTATATTATGAAGTGACTAAGGGAAGCTCAGGACATTGTGGCAACCCTGAGAAGAACTTTCAGTTCTTTGAGCTAGGATTTTCTTTTTTCTTTCTTTTTTTTTTTCTTTTTATAGCTGCACCTGAAGCATATAGAAGTTCCTGGACGAGGGGTCAAATTGGAGCTGTAGCTGCAGGCCTTTGTCACAGCAACTCCAGATGCAAGCCACATCTGTGACCTATGCTGGGTCCTTAACCCACTGAGCATGGCCGGGGATCAAACCCGCATCGTCATGGATAGCAGTCAGATTCTCAACCTGCCGAGCCACGACGGGAACTCCCTGCTTTTTGCTTTGTAGCTAATCTTTGATATACAAATAGGAGTGTGTTTCCTAGGGAAAGTGCCTTTCAAAGGAACGTGAACCTGTCCAGAGGCGTAGAGGTGTGTGAAAGCAGCTGCGCTTGCTCAGCCTGGACGAGGGATAGGACCTGGAAGGCCAATAGTGAGCGATGCACCTGGAAAGGAAGTGAGGGGGTCCCAGGCCAGCATCCCAGTCTGGCCTGGATCCAGAGCATGTAAACAAAGTCCCAGACTTGTCCTGCTTTGATTTGGCCTGTGACTTCAAGAGGGCTTGGACCTAAGCCAGAACACCGCCAGATTGCTACAGCTCCTCTCCTCTAGGCCTGTTCTGCTTAGGTGACTCTTTTGAAGTCTCTCCAAATTCAACTGATCTCAGAATGTTAAGGGGACAGAGAGGGTGGTGAAAGGGAAGAAACATGAATGTTGGAGTTGGGGGCTCTGGGTCAGAGCCCCCAACTGCCTCTCAGCGGTTGTATGATCTCAAGCGTTTCTTTACCTTTCAACCTGTCTCCTCACCTGTAAAATGAGATAATAGGAGTTGTGAGCATTAAATGTGAAAAGTGATTTATAAACTGTTTTACATACATATTAGGATCTAGACCCATTGTTTCTAAAATGCTACTAAAGGGTTAAAAGGCACTTGAAAAACAAACAAATAGAAAAGTATAAACTGTTATACTGATTTATTATCCTTGGTCTTCGTTTCCTGGTTGGTAAAGTGCAGGGCCCAGAACCCATTGCTTGGTTCAAGCCAGTTTCCTGTTATAATGGCAGATATTACCACCCGGCAGGGGTTGTGAATGAGGTCCCTGTCACAAAGCACATGGCCTTGTTCCTTAATTGCCAGGGTGGAATTAATTTGCTCTTCCTGTTTCTCTGGTGACAGGAAGTAGATGTCCTTGAATTTCAGTTGATTAATGGAGGCCTCTGAGCAAAGTGCTCCAGCCTCTCTTTGCTTTTAATCCTTATGCAATGCAAGGCCCTAATTTGATAATTTTGCTGTTTTTTTAGATGGATCACCTACTGGTTGAAAATATTGAACGGGAAACGTTTCATCTCTGCTCCCGCCTCATTAATGGGCCGTACCGGCGGACGGTGCGAGCCCTGGTCTTCACATTAAAGCATCGAGCTGAAATACGGGCTCAGGTGAAGAACGGCACGCTGCCAGTCGGCACGTTTGTACAGACCCACAAAAAGTGACCTGAGGACGGTTCCAACCCTGGGCTGGGCAGAAAGGAAAACGGGCCTCTCTCTGCCATTCAAAGATTCTTTTGAGTTTGGGCGATGGCTGTTGCTGGCTGTGCTAAATTTTCCCGTGGTGCCATATTCCAGACAGAGGATGCAGAGCGCCCTGGGAGACAGGCCGCAGGAAGCGCTTCATTAGCTGTAGTGCACCGGGGCTGCCTAACAGGATGTGCGCGGCTTGTCACTAGGAAGCGCGGCACGGTTGCCATCACCCAGCACTATGAAAGGGTGACAGATTTCACTGCGAATATGCCAAGGACACCTCTAAACGTCCCCCTTGTCAGGCAGATGAAGTTACTACTTTATTTCGCCACCCTGTAGGTAACTGAAACTCAATTACCGCTGCTGCTCACTCGGTTCCGTCCCCCTGAGTTTAGATAGCGCCAGCGCCTCTCAGAACTCCCCTGTCTGTTCTCTTTGCTCTACCCCAGGGGTGAGCCTGACAGAGCCCGCCAACCACCCCTTCTTTCCAGAACTCACTTATCTGAACGTTTCAGCTCTCCCTGCAAGACCTTCTGTGTTGGGCTCCGGAGCCCCCATGCTGAGGCTTCTAATGAGGAACTGGCCTGAAGCATCCCCACACCTTGAGGTTTATTTGAATATGTCAGCTCTCGGTTTAAGGTTCTGGAGAAGATACATAATGAAATTTCTTTTTAAATGAATTACTGTAGGGGAGAAATTGTATGTATGTGTGCTTTAAAATGAAATACCTCTATATAGACTTGCTTGAACAATTATGTAAATGATATTTGCTTTTTTTGTTTGTGTGTTTTGTTTCTGTTTTCATCTCTTTAGGGCTACACCTGCAGCATATGGAAGTTCCCAGGCCAGGGGTTGAATTGGAGCTGCAGCTACCGGCCTATGCCAGATCTGAGTGGTGTTTGCACCTACATTGCAACTCACAGCAATGCCAGACCCTTAACCCACTGAGCAAGGCCCGGGATTAAACCCTTGTCCTCATGGATACCAGTCAGGTTTGTTACTGCTGGACCACAACAGGAACTCCTGATATTTGCCTTTTTTAAAGTAATAATAAACTGGGACTTTCCCCCCCTAAAACCAAAGGTATGACTTGTTCTTGGAAAGTGTTTGGGTTTGAGAAAGAATATAGTAGGAGAAAATAGAGAATAATTGGACAGGAATTTGAGGGAGATAGCAAGCCCAAAGAAGGTTTTTAGGTTAGAGGAGACTGGAACATGCTTGTAATCTGAAAAGAAGGAACCAGTAGAAGGGGAGAGATTTAATATCTTTAAAAAAGGGGTTCCTCCCACCGCACAGTGGGTTAAGAATCTGACTTCAGCGGCTCGGATCACTGTGAAGGTGTGGGTTCAATCACCAGCCTAGCAGAGTCAGTTGAAGACTCTCTACGGTGACCTAAGATGCAGCTGAGGCTCAGATTCAGTCCCTGGTCTGGGGAACTTCCATATGCAACGGGTGCAGCCATAAAATAAAATAAAAATAATTTATTTTAAAGGAGAGATTTAAAATCCAAAAAAAGAGGAGATGAATTAAAAAGCAAGGACACCCTTTCATCTCCCCACCCCCCCGTCTCTCACATACAATTTTTTTTCGGACACTCTTGACAGTAAGTTGCGTATATCACGGATCTTTATCCCAAATGACCAATGAACCAGAAATGATGTTAATTTCAAAAATATTCAAGAAAATGCAAAATAAGGCAATAGTATGATGCCGTTTTTTCAGATAAAACTGGAATACATTTTAAATTAAAATGCCAGTTTCTGGTGAAGATATGGGGAAATGGTCACTTTTAATACACTGATAGTTGGAATGAATTACCACATCCCTCTCAGAAAATACGTCAATATTTACTCATATTTAAAATATATATGTATATTGACCCAGCAATAAAGTTTCCTAAAGAAACACAAAATGTACTGGAGTTCCTGTCGTGGCTCAGCAGAAACAAATCTGACTACGATCCGTGGTCAGTGGGTTAAGGATTCAGCATTGCCGTGAGCTGTGGTGTAGGTCACAGATGCGGCTCAGATCCTGGTGTTGCTGTGGCTGTGGTGTAGGATGGCAGCTGTAGCTCCAGTTCAACCCCTTGCTTGGGAACTTCCATATGCTGTGGGTGCGGCCCTAAAAAAAAATAATAAAGAAGACCAAAAAAAAATTAACACAAAATATAATACATACAAAGATGTTTTGTGCAGCATTATATGTAGTGGGGGGAAAACTAAAAATGGGCAGTCATTAAGAATAAATGATTTCTGGAGTTCCCATTGTGGCTCAGCAAAAACGAATCTGACTAGTACCCATAAGGACGTAGGTTCGATCCCTGGCCTTGCTCAGTGGATTAGGAATTCAGTATTGCTGTGAGCCGTGGTGTAGGCTGCAAATGTGGCTCAGATCTGGCATTGCTGTGGCTGTGGTGTAGGCTGGCAGGCTACAGCTCCGATTCAGCCCCTAGCCTGAGAACCTCCACATTGCCATGGATGCGGCCCTAAAAAAGAAAGAAAGAATAAATGATTTCTGTATCCATTGACCTGAAAGGTTGACCAAGATTTATTAGTAAGTGAAAAAAATTAATTCATAGAAAAACGCTTTTAATGAGAATCCAGTTTTATAGAAAGGAAACAGTGGAAAAATCCTATATCCTAACCCACTGAGCGAACCCTCAACCTCATGGTTACTAGGATTCATTTCTGCTTCGCCATGGTAGAAACTCCTATTTTTTCAGACTTTTTTTCTTCAGCACCCATTTGCTGAGGACCCAGTCCATGGGGCCTTGTGGATACCTACCTAGCAGGAGCTACAGATGAGACCCTGAGGCTCACCAAGCAGAAGTATCTTGCCCAGTTTCCCACTGCTAGTAACTGTGGGAGCTACCATATGCTCAGTACTGTGCTTGGCATTTTAAAAAACAATAATACCCAATTCAAGATGAGGAAAGTGAGGTACACATGGCTTAGTAACTTATTCAAAGTCGCAGAGTGAATAGCCAAGCTAAGATTCAAAACCCAGTTCTATTTCACCATATAGACCTGGTTGTATCTCTGGTTGATTTCGTGCATGCTCATGGTTTCAAGCATCTTTTATAGGCTGATGACACTCCAGTTTGTATCTTCAGCCCATCCCCGATCCCCAAATTTCAGACACTATCTCCTAGATGTCCCATGATCATCTCCTATGCAGATACAACATGTCTTCTTTCCCTCGACAAAACTGTCAAGCCTGGCACTACAGCTCAGAACCCTGGGTTCAACCTAGATACCTCTGCTCCACCCTCACTCAATCAAGGCCTGATGGGTTTACTTCCCAAATACTCAGAACCTCTTGCCTCTTCTCCATCTCTAGTACCACTTCCGGACTTTTATTTTCTCTTGCCCACATGACTACATGGCCCCCTAACGGGTCTCTCTGCCTCTAGTCTTTACTCTTTCAAATTCACCTCTATGCTAGAAACAAGGTGACATCAAACCTGGAAATCTCATCTTGTCACTCCTACTCTGAGCATTTTCACCTGTTGTTTTCTCCCTCCGGAATGCTACTCTAATAAATTCCCTCTCCCGCCCCTACTGGAGTACCTTGTGTTCTGTTCTGTACATAGCCACGTGTTCTGTGGTTGTGCTTGTGACTCTTATCCCCCCATTAGTACATGACCTTGAAGTCAGAAACCCTGTCTTACTCATCTGGGTCTCTTCAGTGACTGGGACAGTGCTTGTCTTGTCGTAGGACCCAGTAAATATTTGTGGAACCAATGGATGTCCAGGTGTCTGTGTTCTTCCTATTTCCACCCTTGATCCCCATATAATAATCTGTGATCCACAGAGTAGCAAGAATGAACCTTTGAAAATTTAAGAGCGGTCATATGTATCTCATCTGCTTAAAACCCTCCACCTCGCTCAGAACAAAATCCCTTACCATGTCCTACAAGGCCCTATGTGGTCTGGGTCCTCATTTTGACCTCATTTCCTAACTTTCTCTCTTTTTCTCACATCTCAGTGGTCCTGCTGGCTCCCTGACTGATTTGAACACATACCAGGCCTGCTTCTGCCTCAGGGCCTTTTCATGTGTTGTTCCTTGATTGTTGTGCTCTTTGTAGCTATCTGCATGTTACTTTCCTCACTTATTTGAGGTCTTTGTTTGCCTTATCAGAAAGTCCTACGCTGACCACCCTGAATAAAATAGCACTCCTGCCCATTTGTTAACATTCTAACCTGATTTTTGTTTGGAGTATTTGTCACCCCTCGATAGAGTTATTTCTTTCTTTATTGCATTCCCCCCCACACACACAAAGAATTTTAGATTGGAGTTTCCTGGTGGCTCAACAAGTTAAGGATCTGGCATTGTCACTGCTATGGCTCAGGTTACTTCTGTAGTATGGGTTCAGTCCCTGGCCTGGGAACCTCCTCATGCTGAGGGTGCAGGCAGCCAGAAAAAATAATAATAATAATAATAATAAGCTTCATGGGAGCAGAGTCTTTTGTTTGAGTGACATCATGAGAAAGCTACTTTTATTTTATTTGGCCACACCCCTGGCATGCAGAAGTTCCAGGGATCGAACCTGTACCACAGCTGTAACTAGAGCCACAGCAAAGACTGTGCTGGAATAGGGGGAAATGATTAAATAGATTACATTCCATCTGTACTAAAAAAAAAAAAGACTGTGCTGGATCCTTAAAATGCTGAGCCACTAGAGAACTCCCAGAGTCTTTGCTTTGTTCCCTGATATATCTTTAGGACCCACAACAGAACTAGATCTCCGTAACTATTTACTGAATAGTTGATGACTAATTGTGGTTATATAGGAAAGGCATCTAATCAATAAGGGAATGCTTCTTGGAGGAAGTGATACCTGTGTGCAGTCCTCAAGGACAGAAGTAGCTAGTTGAGGTGTATGGCTGGCAGAGAAATAATAGGAAAGACTCAGAACTGTGAGATATCTGACTGGTATGGCTGGAGTGGAGGAGATAGGAGAGGAAGGCAAGGACCAGGATCAAACTTGAAGTGTCTTTTGAGCATCAGGGAAGGTATTTGGACTGATTCCATGCAGGAACTGGTTAGTTTTTTGGTTATCACGCTGGAGTAGAAGAGAAGAGCAGCTGGAGCAGGGAGAGAGACCGGTAGTAGGAAGCTTCATTTATAAAAAAAAACAAACCAAAGTGTTCTGCTAACTTAGGAACCCAGAGTACGTTGAAGACAAATTGCTCCGTGGCTGAAAGGCTTCAGTGGTGATAGTTGGAAAGTAAAATGATTGCAGAGATGTACTTTGGAGATCTGGAAAGCAAGCTGAGTTATTTGTGGCTGTTTTCTCCTTGATGCATGTGCAGAATTTCCATGAATGCTAATGGAGCTATTTTGAGTGCTTGCCGAAGGGAAGGAGGCTTGTAGACATCCATTCAAGCTTGCCCACCCACTAAAAAGCACCTATGAACTCCAACCTCTTAAAAATAAAAGGGTTAAAAAGGGGGAGGGTTCAGCTCCTGAGATGGCGTGAGAGAAGCTGCTGGATTTCTGGGTTGCCTATGAGTCTAGGTTTGAAGACATATGCCTATGTCTTCTAAATGTGTTCAGTTGCTAGATGAAATTTGGGAGAGTAAATACCATTAGAATCTGCTCCAGCAGCTTATTGATCCTTTTCTTGTGGTGGTTAAATTGTAGGTCCTGGCCTTTGAAGTAGGGACCATGTCTGTTTTCATTCACTCAACAAACAAATGTTGCCTAACTGCTCTGTGCCAGGGACTAGACTGGCCCTGGAGAAACTGCAGCAAATGAGACCTAATTTCTACCCTTCATGAACTCTTAGTCTGATGGGGAAATAGACACATAGGAAAATAATTATAGTACCGCATATTAAATACTTATTGTAGATATTTATTTACAATGTCGATGAAGTGGAGAAAGCAGTGATTAACACCATTCTAAGGGAAGGGAAGTCTTCATACAGAATTAACACCAACTGCTTCAGAAGAGTAGTTAGGAGTTCTTAGCAGAGGAGTCAGTATGTATGCAAAAGCACAGAGATGTAAAGTGCATGACTCAGAGTTCCTGTCATGGCACAGCGGAAATGAATCCCACTAGGAACCATGAGGTTGCGGGTTCGATCCCTGGCCTCGCTCAGTGGGTTAAGGATCCAGCGTTGCCGTGAGCTCTGGTGTAGGTCGCAGATGCAGCTCGGATCCCGTGTTGCCGTGGCTGTGGCGTAGGCCAGAAGCTGTAGCTATGATTCAACCCCTAGCCTGGGAACCTCCATATGCTGCGAGTGTGCTTCATATGCTGTGAGTGTGACCCTAGAAAGCAAAAAAAAGAAAAGAGGCAGAGAGAGAGAAAATAAAGTGTGAGACTCATTTCAGTAAAGGCAAATAAAATGGGTGGTGGAAGCATAAGCGTCTTAGGAATGGAGAGAAACGGGGCAAATAAGGCCCTTAGAGCCCTTCTGAAGGAGTTTGGCCTTCGGCCTTCAGGTCATGGGAGGCCTTGAAGTTTCTGAGGAGGTGAGGGGCCTAGTAAGATGTGCGTTTTAAAAAGTTAAAAATATTCCTGCATAAAGAGATATTTAAGAAAATACTTTAAATGAAAAGGCTCCAACAATTTAAGCCAAAGGAAAGAAACACCGGAGATTCAGTCAATTAGAGACTTTTTTTTTTTTGACAAATGAAGTTGAGAGTCAAACAAACAGATATCATTAGAGAGTCCCAAGTTTGAAAAATGGCAGGAAGCTCAGATAATACATTTACTGTGTTCAGTGGTGAAGGAACAGGCAGCTGGCCTTTTTTCATTTATAGAATATCAGGTTTTTAAACTTGTGCCTGTCAACCTTGGTTTTCTTTTGCTGCAGCCTCAGGCCTCAGAGCCTCACTCTGAGATTTGTAATGTGTTTTGGACGCGTTTATCACAGCCAGATGGGGCGAGGGCTCAGTTTGTTACTGCCCATTATTGCTATTGAAGGGAGTCCATCCAGAAAACAAGGCTTTGGAGCTTCGATTAGTTTGGTGACACTGCCTTGGTTTCTGAAGAGAGATGATTTGATTGGATGACAGTGTATTTTCTTTTAAATCAACCAAAATGATATAATTGCTCTTAGAAATAGGCTTACCCATAAGCTAAGGAGGTTGGTTTCAAGATCCAGGAAGATCAGGATGTCCAATCAAATGCTACTTTTTCATCTTGTTCAAAATCATTGATTCGGTGCCTCTTTATTGAGTTCTCACGTGCCAGGTCCACAGGTCACAGGGATAAATAAGACAGCCTCTGGCCCCATGAAACCCATGAAGGAGACAGATAAACCATTCTTCAAAAGGCAAATAATTATGAAATATGGAAATTCAAAGAAGAAGATAAATAAGCCAATAGACATATTAGAAGATGCTCAACCTCACTGGTAATCAGGGAATGGCAAAGATGAATGCCATCCTTAAAGACCTAAAGGACGCAGAGATAGTGGTCCCCATTATCTTTCTATTTAATTCACTGATCTGGCCCCTACAAAACTCAGATGGACCGTGGAAGATGACTGTGGACCACAACAAGATAGCCAAGTGGTAGTTCTACTTGCAGATGTGGCGTCTTTCCTAGAGTACATTAACATGTTCTCAGGTACGTGGTCTGTAGCCATCGATCTAGTAAATGTTCTTCTTTTCCTTCTGAATCAGAAAAGATCAGAGTTCACATTCAGTTGGAACAGACAAAAGTATACATTTACAATCCTGCTCCAGGGCTGTTAACTCTCCCGCCCTCTCACCACCTAGTCTGGGAAGATCTGTACCACCTAGATATCTTGCAGAACATCACACTGATCTACTGTGTTAAGGACATCCGCTAATTGGACTAGATAAGCAAGAAACAGCAAGTATATTGGAAGCTTTAGAGAGACAGGTGCATTGCAGAGCGTGGGGAAAAATACTATGAAGATTCAGGAGCCTGACAGATCAGTGAAATTTTTAGGAGCCAGTGATCTGGGATATGCCAGGCACACTCCCTCCGAAGTAAAAGACAAAGTATTACATCTCCTATTCCCCCATTACGAAGGAAGCAGAACGCCTGATAGGCATCTTTGGCTTTGAGAGTCAGCACATACCTGCTTCATCCCATACGCTGGTTAGCACAGAGGCTGTTCTTTTTGATGGAGGCCTGGCATGGGAAAGGACTCAGCAGCAGATCTAGGCTAGAGGACAAGAAGCCTTGCTGTGGGGACCATATGATCTGGCAGAATTCATGGTATCTGAGGTTTCTGTAGTGGGGAAAGATGCCTGTGGAGTTTATGACAAGGCCTGCTAGGAGAATCACAATCTAGTCCCCTGGGGCTCTGGAGCAAGGCCATGCCATCTGCAGCCAGCAGTGACACACTTTTCAAAATATAGCTCCTGGTTTGCTACAGGGCTCTGGAAGAGATGTTGACCATGGATCATCAGGTGGGCCATGCAGCCGGAGCTGCTCATCGTGACCAGATCCACCAAGTCATAAGGTCAGACAAGGCCAGCAGCAATTTATCATGAGATGGACAGAATACAGCTGTGGGTGGGCACGGCAGGGCCACGCACAGGCAGAAGGTAGCTGCATGAGCAGGTGGCCCAGACGCCTGTGTCACCCAGCACCTTTGCACCAGTGCTGCTCCCTCAGCTCACCTGCCTGGGGAGCTCATTCTATCCAGCCGGAGGAGAAGAAAGGCAAAATTTGTTCATAAGTGTGTTGGCTTAGTACGTGTGAGCAAGCCTAAAATAGACCTTTGCTGCCCTGTGGGCCTCTCACAGGGGTGTCGTTGAAAGACAATAGGGGAGAAAAATCCTTCCAATGAGCAGAGCTTTGAATGGTACATGCAGTCATCTACTTTTTGTGGAAAGAAAAGTGGCTCAAGGTTAAACTCTACGTGGGTCCCATGGGCAGCAGTGAAAGGCATGGCTGGTTGGTTAGGGATCTAGAAGGATCGATAAGATTAAAAAACTGGGGGAGTTCCTGTCATGGCACAGCAGAAACAAATCCGATGGGAACCAATAGGTTGCAGGTTTGACCCCTGGCCTCGATCAGTGGGTTAAGGATCAGGCGTTGCCGTGAGCTGTGGTGTAGGTCACAGACGCGGCTCAGATCTGCCATGGCTGCAGCATAGGCGGGCAGCTATAGCTCCAATTGGACCCCTAGCCTGGGAACCTCCCTATGCTGTGGGTGGGGCCCTAAAAAGCAAAAAAAAAAAAAAAAAGAAAAAGAAAAAATTAGAAAACTGGGAGCAAGGAGATCTGGGTTCAAGGCCTGCGGATGTACTTGTGGAACTGGGCATCAAGTGTGAAGACCATGTTAACATCCACCAGAGAGTATATACTTGGAAGAAGCATTAAATAACCACGTATATGCAGTTGACAACCACATCTAAGGCCACCCAGCACTGGCACAAGGGGTGCCTATATCAGCACCGTGCTCTAATCAACTGAGCTAAGGGTTGTTTATAAGCAGTAACCATGGTGACATGGAGAGAGAGTACATAGGGGACCAATAGCATGGATCCCCACTCCCTGAGACTGATTGAGCTATTGCTGATGCTGAGTGTTCAACTTGCCAATTACAAAGACCAACTCCAAGTCTCAGCTATGTCTCTGTCCCTTGAGGAAAGCAACCAGCCACTTGACAAGCTGATGATATTAAACCCCTGCTACCTTGGAAAAATCTGTGATCCATCTTCGCTGAAATAGACATATATCCTAGATAGATGGCGCTCTGCTGGTAGGCCTTCCTCCTGCACAACAGCTCAGGGATTTACAGAGAAAACCTTAGTCTACCGGATGGGATCCCGTGTGATTCTACAGCAGTGGGAGCATGGCCATGGAGCATCTCATCCTGTCACGTGCTGCACCATCTTTAAGCTGCCAGCTTGGATCTGTAGAAGGCACAGCTGAGGCACCAGCTCAGAAACAAAACTCTGAGGCTAAGGTGCCATGCTCCAGGATGCAGCATATATTATGAATCAAAGACCATTACATGGTGTTTTTCTCCAATAGGTAGAATGCACAGTCCAGGAATCGGGATGAAAGCAGGAGTGGTTTCGTGTGTACCATCATTCCCAGGGAGCATCTGTGCTTCCTGTTCCCACAACGCTGGTTTCTGCTGGTTTGGAGGTCCTGGTTCCCAAAGAGACAACGCTTCAGCCAGGGGAAACATCAAGATGACTATTGAACTTTTTGCTAGGTCTGCCACCCGGGCACTATGAGCTCCTTGTGACAAGGGACCAGCAGGCAAGAAGCAGTTGCCATTCTTTCAGGGATAATTAACCCTGATCATCAGGAGGAGGTAAGGCTGCTGTTAAGCACTGGAGCAGGGAGGTACATCTTTGGTACCCAGCTGATCCATCTGGAAACCCCCTGATGCTCCCTTCCCTTGTCCAATACTTAACAGTAAATAGACAAGTGCAGGACCACGCCCTGAGAGGATGAGGTGACCACAGGCTCAGACCTTTCAGGACAGAGGATCTAGATCATGCCACCACGTAGGTCACTGAGACCAGAAGAGATGCTAGCTGAGACCTGCAAGAGCTGCTCCCAGAACTTAAATGAAGAAGTTTATCTGGATGGTCCAAGGTGTGGACTCTAGAGGATTCTTTTCTGCACTGCCCAGCCCCCCAACCCTATGACCAATGCACCTATTCCCCCTGAGCTAGCAGCCCTCACTGGGAATTCCCTCAGCTGGAAAGAGTTACCTCATCCCAGGTCATACCTCTTCCCCAGAGCAGATTGATTCAGGGTTATAAAGGACTGTTTCCATTGCCCCAATTCAGCACAACTTTGAAGGACCATTCCAGCTTCACAGCTCTATGGCACGGGCTAAGGTCTTACTATGGCATTGCTCAATTGATCTCTGCCTAATCTTGCTCTGCTCCTCTCCCTCCCTCCCTCTACCCAAGGGCAACCCCTAATAAATGTCCTGTATGGTGAGTTCCCTTCGTGGCTCAGTGGTTAACAAACCTGACTAGTATCCATGATGATACTAGCCCCTGGCCTCGCTCAGTGGGTTAAGGATCCAGCATTGCCATGAGCTGTGATGTAGGTCGCAGACATGCCTAAGATCCCAAGTTGCTGTGGCTGTGGTGTAGGGCAGTAGCTACAGCTCCGATTCGACTCCTACCCTGAGAACCTCCATATGCTGCAGGTGCAGCCCTAAAAAGACAAAAAAAAAAAAAGTCCTGTTTGCTAATTGTCGTCTCAGAGTCTCCCCCAGGGACCTGGACGTACAACCTGGCTCTTCAGTTGTTGGTAACAAATCCCAGACCAGGGCTCAACAAAATTTTTCAAAAAGGGACAGATAGGAGTTCCCACTGTGTCACAATGGGATTTGCAGCATCTTGGGAGTGCTGGGACCCGGGGTCTCTCCCTGGCCTGGCACACTGGTTAAGGATCTGGCATTGCCACAGCTGTGGCTTAGGTCGCAACTGGGGCTTGGGTCTGATCCCTGGCCTGGGAACTCCATATGCCTCAGGGTGGCCAAAAAAGAAATATATAAAAAAGAGACAGATAATAAAGATTTTAGGCTTTGTAGGCCATATGGTCCTTGTCAAAACTACTCAGTTCTGCTGTTGTGCTAAAGTAGCCGTAGATGGTACATAAATGAATGGGTGTGGCTGTGTTCCAATAAAACTTTATTTACAAAAGCAAGCACTGGGCTACATTTGGCCTGTGGGCCTTAGTTTGCCGACCCCTGCTCTAGACAAATATTTTTATATGTGCACAGAGTAGGCATGTACAAGCATTTTTAATTGGAACATGATTTGTAATAATAAAATTTTACAAGCAAATTAAATATACATTAGAAAAAGAATGGTTAAATTGCAGCACTTGCAGGTTTAGGAATACTATACAACAGATAAAAAGAATGAGATTAGATCTATGTAGCAGCACTATTCAATTGCTGTATAATGTAAGCCACATAGGTAATTTAAAATTTTCCAGTAGCCACATTAAAAATGTAAAAAGAAGAGTTCCCATCATGGTGCAGCGGTTAACAAATCTGACTTGGAACCATGAGGTTGCAGGTTTGATCCCTGGCCTTGCTCAGTGGTTTAAGGATCCGGCGTTGCCATGAGCTGTGGTGTGGGTCGCAGATGCAGCTATGATCTGGTGTTGCTGTGGCTGTGGCGTAGGCCGGTGGCTACAGCTCTGATTGGACCCCTAGCCTGGGAACCTCCATATGCCGTGGGTGTGGCCCTAAAAAAGCAGGAAAAAAAAAAAGTAAAAAGAGGAATTCCAGCACTGGTTCAGTGGGTTAAGGATTCGACTGTAGTGGCTAGGGTTGATGTGGAGGCATGCGTTATCCCCCACCCCCCCCAGGACAGTGGGTTAAAGATCCCACATGGCCGCAGCTATAGCATAGATCACAGCTGCAGCTCTGATTCAGTCCCTGGCCTAGGAACTTACATATGCTGCAAGTGTAGCCATTTAAAAAAATAAATAATAAATAAAAAGGAAAAAGAAATGTAGGCAGTCCCATTGTGGCTCAGCAGTAATGAACCCAATTAGTATCCATGAGGATGCAGGTTCAATCCCTGGTCCCATTCAGTAGGTTAAGTATCTGGCGTTGTTGTGAGCTGTGGCGTAAATTGAAGATAGGGCTGTGGTGTAGGCCGGCAGCTGTGGCGTAAATTAAAGACAGGGCTGTGGTGTAGGCCGGCAGCTGCAGCTCCAATTCAGCCCCTAACCTGGGAACTTCCATATGCCTCAGGTTCATCCCTAAAAAGAAAAAAAGAATGTAAAATGAAATACGTGAAATTAATATATTTTGAGCCCTGGAGTTCCCACTGCAGTGCAATGAGATCGGCAGTGTCTTGGGAGCGCCGGGATGCAGGTCTGATCCCCAGCCCAGCACAGTGGATTAGGGATCCTGCATTGCTGCAGCCTGGGTCTTGACTGCTTCTCAGATCTGATCCCTGACCCCAAAACTCCATATGCCATGAGGCAGCCAAAAAAGAAAAATGTATATATACACACAGACTAGTTTATTTGAGGCCCATACACCCCAAGATGTTAACTCTTCAACATATAATCAAAATTAAAATTGTTAATGAACTAATTTACATTCTTTTTTGGTACCAGGTCTTTGGAATCTGATGTGTGTTTTTGCACTTACAGCATATCTCACTTTGGGCTACCCTGCCTGAGGCAGAGAGCAGGGCTCCCAGAGGAAGCACTAAAGGTTGGATTGCTTCAGAGCCAGAAAATGAACGCATGGTCCATATGAGGTTCACCTCAGAGGTAAGCAGCCCACGTGGCCATGGGGAACACGATTGGAGGCCAGCCCAAAAGGGAAGATTCCTGTAGCTTTGTCACACAGGTCTGGGGCCAGTACTTGCGCTGATCATGTATCAGGATTTCGTTGTCTTTTTAGGGCTGCACCTGTGGCATATGGAAGTTCCCAGGCTAGGGGTCGAATCAGAGCTGCAGCTGCCAGCCCATGCCACAACCACAGCAACTCCAGATCAGAGCTGCATCTGTGACATACACTGCAGCAATGCTGGATCCTTAACCTGCAAATCGAGGCCAGGGATCAAACCCACATCCTTTAAGGACACTAGTTGGTCCTTAAACCGCTAAACCACAACAGGCACTCCTCGAGATTTTTGGAAAGTATGGTTTTAAAGAGGCTGTATGGTAAGGAAGCAAACATGCACAAGCCTTAGGCTCAGCAGGGCTCCGTGCTCAGTGAATGGTATGTGCTCAGTGAATGGTACCTCCAGGCCAAGCCGGCCCATCAGAGCCCTGCAGCCCGGCGGTGCCATCCTTCCCACCCAGGAAGAGCTGTTCCCAAGCAGCCCGACAGATGGCGTGGAGCCCAGAGGCCAGGCGCCGCTTGTATTAGTGAGTTGCTTTTGCTCGGAATAGGATTAGCATAAATACAGTCCCAGACAAGTGGATAAGGAAAAGCTCTGTTAGTTACATCAGATTTTGTTTCCCTGCCACACTCTAGCTCTCTCCTTTTGTGGTGTGGCTGAGGGTGCTGCTCAGAGAGACTGAGTGGGTGGGTGTAAGGGGTCACACAGAATCCTTCTCAGTCCCCTCCCCTCCCCTCCCGTCCCATGATGATGAAGGTGAAAGTGTGACGATGGCTACCACATACCTTCTCACAACGCTCTTAACAGCCCTGCAAGCCAGGCCAGACTCACTGTCCTCATTTGCCACCTGAAAGTCTAATGGCTCAGTGAGGCTCTGAGATTTGCCAGTGAGTGGCAGAGATAGGCGCCAAGCCCAGTGGTGTGGACTGATGATTTGACATGCATTCAAATCAGCCTCCCCCTCCAGCAAAGCTGCCACGATCCTCCAGATGCCCAGGTGTCAGCCTTGCCTCCCTCAGCAAGGAGCCCAGCCAAAGTCAGGCATTTACCCCATAAAACTTACGCATTCTAGCTAAGACACATCTCTTGTTTTAGCCACTTCCTCTTCAGCTCCATGAAGATTTTCAGTTTTGGGGCTTAGGGAGTCACTTTCCACAAAGAAACAGAGTTTGCAAAAACTGCTTTGTACTGGAGTTCGCTTGTGCGCAGCAAGTTAAGAATCTGGCATTGTCACTGTGGCCGTTCAGGTTGCTACTGTGGCATGCGTTTGATCCCTGGCCCAGGAACTTCCATATCCCATGGGAGTGGGCAAAAAAAGAAAAAGAAAAAAAAAAACCCTGCTCTGTACCAGTGTGTATAATAACTATAAAATACTTTACATACATTATCTCACTTTTTGAAATTCTATTAATTTATTTGAAAAGGAACCCCATACACATGATTGAAACAGAACAAGAGATATTAAAAAGGTGTATTATGAGACGTATGCCTCCCTCCTCCTCCGCACCCCTGTCCCCCGCTGTCCCTCCCAGAGACCACCCTGTGCTGCCCAGTCCTTGGATATCCTGAGAGTCCATGAATTACTGCTCTCTCATTTAATCCTCTTTGCAGCCCTTGGAGACAGATATTATCATCCTTGTATTACATATCAGCAAACAAGTTCAGAGACAGGAAGCCACTTACTCAAAGTCACACAGCTTCGAGTGACAGAGCTGGGATCTCTCCCCAGATGAACTGACTCTAACCCTGTGTGCGTTCAACCCCGGGGCCACCTTGCCTCCCTCCCCACCTCCCCCCGCCCAGGAGGAGAAAACAGGAAAGTTGAGCTGAGAAGCATATGCTGGGCAGACTCTTTGACAGGCTTTTGCCCCACATACCAGTCTTGCAGCCAAGAGTTCAAACTGGGCCTCAGTAAAATGACAAATTATGACCTGTCACAGACCATCGAGGTTATTGACCAATGGTCAAGACTTCAAATAATCCAATCCTGAATCCTCTAGTCATCACTCTTGCTCTTTCCTGCCTCCTTGTGCCTTTGTGGCCCTACGGGCTGCTCGGTACAAACAAGGTCATGTGAGGCAATGAAAGAACAACCGTGCGGCTCTAACCCCCAGCTCGTGCTCAGCTCTGCCTCTGCCCTTTGTGCTGGGCTGGGAACTGTCACCTCTCTGTGCCTCAGTGTCTTCACTCGTAAAATGGGAATAATTACGTCTAACCTCAAAGGTTTGAGGCTCTCAAGTGAGATGCTAAAGGCCAAATGGCACACAGCAAAGCCTCTTGCAAATGCTGTTACTTTTAATAACAATAAAATTTGGAGGCAGTCTGACAGTTCTAGGTAAAAAGTGTTGGCTACATGCACCACTGTTGTGTGTTCACTTCTTTCCATGCTTCCCACCAGCCTGCACCTGTCAAATCTGTTACGGTTTATGAAATCTTTTTTCATCTATTTTCTTTTTAGTCCTTGCCCAAGCCCCGAGAGGCAGAATGCAGTGGGAATGATCACCCCAGTTTACAGATGAGGAAACTGAGGTTCCAAGAGGGCCAGTGCCTTGCACGAGGTCAGAGAGCCAGTGAGAGGGGGTCCTCATCCCTGGCCGGGTCCCCCCGCCCTGCCCTCAGCCATACCAGCCAGCCCGTGCTCCTTAGCCTGGCACTCGAGGCTCATCAGGATCTGGCCCCTGCGCCCCCCACGTTCATCTTTCAGCACACCCTGTTATCTTTCAGGTGTGTCATCATTCCTCCCACATGCGGTGACCTTTCTCAGACTCTTGCCCTTGCACCCGCTGTTCACAGGCTGCCCAGTGAACTGCTGCCACTCTTCATCAATCCCTCCTACAGATCCCATGACAGGTGCCTGACACAGTAACTTGTCATCACCACGATATGGACCATTTTGCAGAGAGATCCAGAGCCCAGGCTCTGGAGCCAAACTACCTGGGTTTAAATCCTGGCTCAGGAGTTCCTATTGTGACTCAGTGGGTTACGAACCCAACGAGTATCCAAGAGGATATGGGATCGATCCCTGGCCTCGCTCAGGGGATTAGGGATCTGGTGTTGCTGTGGCTGTGGCATAGGCTGGCAGCTGCAGCTCCAATTCCACCCCTAGCCCAGGAAATTTCATAAGCCGGGGGTGCAACCCTTAAAAAAAAAAAAATCCTGGCTCAGCCACCAACCAGCTGAGTGATACTAAGCAAGTTACCTGATATCTCTGTGCTATGAGGTATGTTCTCGACTATCTCATGAGAGTACCTTCTGGTAGTTTTGTGAGAAGTAAATAGTACGTGTAGAACAGGGAGCACAGGGTCTGGCACAGAATGAGCACTCAATTTAGATATCATTGTTTTGTCTATTATTTGTATTCAGCGTTGCCTACCGGCCCCCAGTCCCTGTGCTGGGCACACCAAGCTGACTCAGACGCCGTGTCTGGCCTCAGAATCCAGGGAGGACTGGCACACCCCATAACAATGCATTCCTTCTGACCACCTTGCTGTTTCGTTTAAATCATCCCATGCCCTATGCGTGGGCTCTGGGGAGCAAGTGGCATTCTGCAGCCGCATCCCTGACCCACCAGAGATGGCCTGAGCCCTGGTGCCCCTACTTCTGTTTACTGTCTCATCCATGGGAGTGGCTTTGTCAGCTTCCCTTTTCTCCACGTTACCCCTGAGACAGGCTGCCCTGGAGCCACGGGAAAGCCAGCCACAGTCCAGTTTATGTCCCTGGGCTGCTTCCCTGGCAGCGTTCCAGTCTGTGCCCGTCGCAGTGACCCTGAGGCTCAATTACAGATGTGCTTCTAGGCTAGACTGGGCAAGAACCTGCATAGATGTGCCAGGCAGCCCCAAGGGAGAACCATGGGCCCCCTCAAACCTGGAACCTCAGAGAGCTTGGGACTCATTCAGCCACCTCCCTTGTCATGCATGAGGAAACTGAGGGGAGAAATGGGGGGGGGGGCACGCCAAGCTCCCACCTGGGAAAATGGGTCCAGTGTGAAGTATAATGTGTGCCCCTGAGTACCATCAAGGGAGCTTATTTTACTGTATGTGAGTGTATGACTTCATTTTTACCCAAAAAACTTGCTTGCTTGCTTTTTGGCCATGCCCATGGCATGTGGAAGTTCACGGGCCAGGGATTGAACCTGTGCCACAGCTGCCGGCCTGCACCACGGCCACAGCAACACCAGATCTGAGCCACATCTGCAACCTACACCACAGTTCATGGCAACTCCAGATCCTTAACCCACTGAGTGAGGCCAGGGATCGAACCCGCATCCTCATGGATGCTAGTCAGATTCGTTTCCACTGAGCCACGACGGGAACTCCGACAATGCCAGATTCTTAACACACTGAGCCACCAGGGAACTTCCCAAAGAGCTTTCTTTTTATACAACAAAAATATTTACTGTGGAAATATGCTTTGAAATTTAAAACTAAAGCAAAACATTGGCTTCCATAAACAAAAACCCTATTCTGTCCACATGGACACATTAAGAATATATTAGATGCAGCCTAGTACACTTGAAATGAATACAACAATGTAAATCAACTATACTCCCATAAAAATTTTTATTTAAAATTAAAAAAAAGAACATATTAGATGCAGCCTAAACATTGTCTATCTTCACTGACCTGTGATTATAAAATAGGTCCCATTTTTGTCCAGAAAACAATGATCTTGAGCCTCCTCCTACATGAATGGGAACTCATTCTTCTCAAAGGGTCTCCCAATTATTCCTGGGACTCCCCCAAGGCAGCCACAAACCAGCCTGAAGATGGCAGCCACTATAAGATATTCCTTCCTCTCCAGCCCAGGCTCCCTATTCATCAACATCTTCAACTAGGCACACCCTTGAAAAGGTGCCACTGCCACCACTGTTAGTGGTGCCTGCTGTGGGGCAGTGTCAGGGCTTTAAAAAGTGCCCCTCCCTCCCCTTGCTCTGGGTGTGACCAACCATGGGGGCTGGACCCCTGGCCCATGTCCCTTGACACCCAGTCCTGCCAAGTGCAGGGAGTGGACCCCCTTGTGGATTGAGAGCTTTCCAGCTAAGAGTCCTCAGTCAGGCCACCTCCCCTCCAAACCCATCGAACAGTGACATTGAGGTGATAATGCCCACTTGGAAGTGTGGTCAGGGGGATCACGTGAGGTCTATATACCTGAAGCCAGCACGTGGTAGGTGTTCAATAAATGGCAGTTACCATTATTATTATTGTACAGTCTGAGGCTGGGCTCCCCCGGGAACAGACCCCGAAACAAGGATTTGAGACAAGAGGAAGCACCTGCAGACATGTTGAAAAGAGGAAGGGAAAGAAGTGGAGGGTAGGAGTTTCCGTCGTGGCGCAGTGGAAACTAATCCTACTAGGAACCATGAGGTTGCGGGTTCGATCCCTGGCGTCGCTCAGTGGGTTAAGAATCCGGCGTTGCCGTGAGCTGTGGTGTAGGTCACAGACGTGGCTCAGATCTATCATTGCAGTGGCTCTGGCGTAGGCTGGGAGCAACAGCTCCGATTAGACCCCTAGCCTGGGAGCCTCCATAAGCCGCGGGTGCGGCCCTAAAAAGACAAAACAAAAAAACAAAAAAAAAAAGAAGTGAAAAGTATTAGCAAGCAAAATTCTGATAACTGAGAATTCTGCTAAGGCACTCAGCATGATAGTGTGGAGTGTGCCTCAAAGTTGTCCCAGTCAAGGGACAGGGGTGCTGGGGTGCATATCTGCCTCCCACTGGCTGCGATCTGCTGCCCTGTGCTGTGACTATGGCAGTTTGGACCCTTAGAATGTCAGGGCGTCAGGCAGATAGTGAATCCACAGTAGAGATGAGAAGCGGCCCTGGAGAAGAGGAGCCCTTGCCATGGTCACTCGGTGAGGAAGTGAGCGGCCAGACCCAAAGCCCCGACGTCCCTACCCCTACCTCAAAGCTCCCACCACCGAGGTGGGGCTCCCCTCTGGGCTAGCAGAGGTGATAGTGTAGGGGTAGGTAAGAAGGCATGTCGCCAGACTGGCCTGGCAAGGATTCTCAGGACCTAGAACCTGGCATTAAGTCTAAGCCAACATTCTTACTCATCCTTTAGCCATGTCCAGACGCCCTGGTCTGCCCATGGCCCAGATGAGCTCCGGGCCATGACTGGAGGCAGGGAGGCCCGAGGGAGGCTAGCGATGGCCATGCAGATCTCAGTGGGGATGAGAGAGACAGCAGCGGACTGGAAAGACAGTGGCACCAGAATTGACAGGCTGGAAGTGGGAGGTGGGGGAGAGGGAGGGATGAGCCCAGGTGTCTGCCGGGGTGACTCATCGAGGAACACAGGAGGAGGGAGAGGCTTGGGGAACAGCATGATTCATGTGAGGCTTATGTGGCTGCTGTGCCTGTGAGGCAGCCTGGAGCTGTCACCTAGAGCGGCAGATGACGGACTGTGCCCAGGAGAGAGATCTGGGTGGAGACCAAGACTGGGGTGGAACCCAAACCCCCAGGATAGAAGAGACTGACCACGGCCAGACGCGGGGAGGGCACAGGGGCCTCCTCTGACATGTCAGACTCATGAGGTTCCCAAGAAACTGTCGCCACTGCACTGCACTGGCTGTTTCCCCTTTGACGTACTCGCTCATCTGGGGACTAATGAGTCCATTTTGCCCAGGACTTCCCTGATTTTAAAGCAGAAAGTCCCACAGCCTGGAGCCCCTCCGTCCTGGCAAACCAAGTCAAGCCGGGACAACTGGTCACCTTTCACATATCCCAGTTTTAAGGACTTGGTCAGTGTCGGTCCTTCCCAGTCCTGGTAATAGGACTGAAGAGTCAGGGGAAAGAGAAGGATGCCAGGAGGATTTAGGCCTTGTTTGGATGCTGGAGAAAACCCTCCAGGAGGCATTTTAAATCGTTTTTCTGCTGGGAAACTAGCACAACCCAGATGGAGTGGCTCAGTCAGGCTCCAGGGGTGGTTTGGCCTTTGTGCCCCACGTCACTCTTCCTCATCACCGTCTGTCCTCACCGGGAGGCCATCAGCTTCCTGGTGATGCCTCCTCATGCCCCACAAGGTGGCGCTGTGCCCAACGCCAGCCCAGGCCTCTGCCAGGTGGGCAGAGGCAACTCCAGAGCCTCCGGCGAATCTGCGGAGCCATCCCCCACCCGCCCCAGGCCTGAGCCCTTAGGAACCAGCGGGTGGAGGAAGACACCTCGAAGCCCCCACGTACACACAGCGTCCCTCTCACCAGGCATGTACGCACTCACCGCACTCTTCTGCCCTCAGAGGCCCCCAAACACCCCAAACCCCGCAGCCCTGCGGGAACCTGCTTGACTGACCAGGAGGGACCTGGCGATCCCCACGCCCATTCCCTTCTGGAGACAGTGCACACACACGCACACAGGCACTCACACAGAACACCGCGGTTCACAAGCACACACACACCTCCTACCGTCAAATGCCCTTGCCTTGGCTTCCCTCTCTGCTCCCCCACCTTTCCCTCCCCACGACCCGCCCACAGCCCTTGGTGGGGATCAGATGAGATGCTGGAAGACATAGGGCTTCATAGCATGAAGCCAGTTAGGCACGCGTGAGGGTACAGTGGGGGTAACGTCAGACACACACGTATGTTGGCAAACACACCTGCACACGCAGCAACATGCAGCCCCCCCTGCACCTGTGCCCCTGTCCTGCCGTGCCTGTGAAAGCCAGCACAGGGACTCACAACCACAAACTCTGCCCTGCTGCACAGAACTGTGGGCCTGGTCTGGACACCCGACATCCAGTGGGCCCCTCCCTCCCAGGGTCCCTTTGGGCTTTGAAATGGAGCTGGCGAAGAGGGCTGGTGTCCAGGTAGGGTTTCCCCAAATCACCAGACTAGCTCCCAGCCAGCCTCAATATCAGCTCTGGGTGGAAATACGCTCTTGAGACCTGGCCCCCAACGCCAGCCCTGGTTCCTGCAACCCCCTTTTTTCTGGCTGTGTGGCCTCAGGCAAGGCCTTCCCCTCTCTGGTCCCTCCCCTGCTCCTGAGGCTGGATCATCCTCTATCAGATCTTAAGAGGGCTTGGGGGTCTTGGTGAAAGATTGGGCAGTGAGGGACACGCTGGCCCGGATGGTCCTACCCATCTAAATCAGAACTCCCTTTCCACCTCTAACTCCAGGTGACTTTGGGCACCCCGGGGAACCTCCATAGGGGGCCGCTGTTAGTAAGGAGTGTGTCACAGGGCCTGGTACCCCGGGGGCGGAGGGGGATTGTTTGCCTCCTTCATGGCAGGGAACCATCATTTTGTGTTAGGGATTATGTGTGCAGAGGCAACTGTAAAGAAAGCACTTCCAGGAGTTCCCATTGCCCCCGGCTTTCCCTGAATGACGGGGGAAGACAGAGCTGAATGACCTGGGGCTCAGTGGGTTAAGAAACCAGCTAGTATCCACAAGGATATAGGTTCGATACCTGGACTCACTCAGTGGGTTAAGGATCTGGCATTGCCATGAACTGCGGTGTAGGTTGCAGATGTGGCTTTGATCCCATGTTGCTATGGCTGTAGTGTAGGCTGGCAGCTGCAGCTCTGATTTGACCCCTAGCCTGGCAACTTCCATATGCTGTGGGTGTGGCCCTAATAAGAAAAAAAAAAAGAAAAAAAAAGCATTTCCACAGCCTTGGCAGAGCCAGAGGCCCTTAAAGGAAGGACGCTGCAACCAGAGGAGAAGGGAGTGAGAGGCTCAGAGCCCACTGCCTCCTTCCCGCCCCACCTGCCCTCAACCTGGCGCCAGGTCCTGCCAGAGATTAGTGAACCCGGGGAGGAGGGGGTGTCCAGGAGCATAGGGCTGTGGCCTGGATGTCTGTGTTGTATGCATCAGTATTTGTGTGTGTGTATGTGTGCGCATGCATGTGCAGGAAGGCCTCTCTCCATGCAACTGTGTGTGCAAAATCTTTCAGATGAGCCTATGTGTGTGTGTGTGTGTGTGGCTTGGGTCTGAACTCCAGAGACACTTCTGGGCTTTGTGACTTTGCCCAAGGTACTTCACCTCTCTGTGCCCCTGGTTCATCACTTAAAAAATGGTGATTAGAATGATAGTAAAAACTAAATATTAGCACAGACCTCGAGGGATTAAAGAGGATACGTGTAAAAAGCAGTTGGATAAGTACCTGGTGGCAGGCAGTTCGTGTACATAGAACTGTTAGCTGTTTTATATGCAGCCAGCACTGTGGGCTCATTCATTTATTCATTTTTATTCATTCACTGGCTCCATCTCTGTGCCAGGCCAGCCCTGTCCTGGAGGCCAAGGATGCTGAGATGAACTGGATGGGGTCCTTGACCTCCAGGATTTCCCAGAATGATGAGAGAGGCAGAGCTGAATCCTGACAGTGACAGCAAAGCAGATGTTAAGAGATGCATCTGGGAGACAGAGGAAGGGAGCAGGAGCCCCCAGGATGGAGAAGCATCATGCCCCACGGTTCCCCCCACCCAGTGTACCACCCCCTTGGAGTGTTCCCTGCTCTGGAACCATCCACCTGCTTTCTCACCTCCAGGCCTTTGTTCATGCTGCTTCCTCTGCACAGAAAGCCCTCCCCCTCTTCTGCCTGGTGACTGCTGTGCCTTTTTGAAGGACTTGGCCTCAGTGTCATCTCCTCTGTCCCACTCAGACCAAAAGGCCCCTGACTTTACCCACTGCACTCATCAAGGACGAGCCCTTTGGTAGACGTGGAGCCAGCACATGCAGCCTCCCGGAGCTGCTTGTTTCCAACCTTAGATCCTTCACCAACTCTCAGTGTGACCTTGAGCACGTCACTTTACCTCTCGGGCCTCAAGTGCCATCTCTGCAAAATGGGCAACACCTCCTTCTCAGGACAGGTGTGAGGATCAAAGGATAGAACGTTTGGGGAAAGCACTTTGCAAACTATAAAGTGCTGGGCAGCCATCCAGGGGAGTTTTCATTCAGACAGCTTCCTTTCTCTCCTGGGCATGAGCCAAAAGGTGTGTACGCCCCACAGGCTCGGGCAGCGGATACCTGGAGCTCAGGTGTGGGGCAGTTTCTGTTTGGGGTTTATTTGTGTTTGATTTCAAAGACGGGGAAACTCCCTCGCCCAGGCGTTCCGGGAGGGGCCTGGTGCACAGAGTTGCCTGGGGAATCTCCGGGGGTTGGGGGCCTGATCGCCCCCCACGGTGGTCAGGTGGAAACACACCCCCCAGGAAGGAGATTGAGCGATTGTGCTGCAGGGACAGAGTGACCCTTGGAGTCAGGTGACCTGGGTGTGATTTGGGCTCCTCTGGGTGACCTTAGGCCAATCGCTGTCTTTCCAGGGTTCAGCTCTAAAGCTCTATCTCCATTTGTGCAGCACAGGCTTTATGACTTGGGGAGCACTTTATACTCCACGGGGCCTGGCAGCACTAAATGGGGACCAAGAACAGGTATGGCCACCCAAGCCAGGCTTTTCCCCCACCTGCCTTTCTGACCTCATGACCTCCACTCTCTCCTCCCACTCTGTGCTGTCCCACGTGGTGCTCTTGGGGTTCCCTACAGGTTCCCAAATCTCCGCTCTCCAGCTGTGCCCTGCCTGCAACACCTTTATTATTATTTGTTTTTTCTTTTTTACAGCTGTGCCTCTGGCATATGGAGGTTCCCAGGCCAGGGGTCAAATCAGAGCTGCAGCTGCTGGCCTACACCACAGCCACAGAAACACCACGTCCGAGCCGGATCTGCAAACTACACCACAGCTCATGGCAACGCTGAATCCCCAACCCACTGAGCGAGGCCAGGGATCGAACCTGCATCCTCACGGACACTGTGTCGGGTTCTTAACCCTCTGAGCCACGACAGGAACTCCTGAAACACCTTTCCTCCCCTTCCACCTGTTTAAGGCCTCCTCATGCCCCAGCACCCTGCCGAGCCATCACCACCTCTCGTGGACACTCCCTGCTTCCAGGCAGCATTGCGGTGCCTCTTCTGGCCCCAGTGCTCACCCTTTTTGTGTCACTGTTGGTTTAGGAGCAGGTCAACCCACACCCCTCACATTGCCCTGTCTCCCCAGCACCGTAAGTTCAGGGCCAGGCATGAAGAGCATGAATAGATACCTCTGAAGGGTCCTCTTGGCACAGACAGCAGGGGGACCATCTTGGAGAATCCGGGTGCTTCTGGTTTCGTGGAAAGATCCCCAGAAGGCCCTCAAGTTCCCACTCTACCACGTCCCAGTTGGGTGATCTTTGGTGAGCTCCTCGGAGGCCCAGCTGAGCCTCAGCTTTCTCATCTGTAAGGTGGGACTGTCATGAAGATCAGAGTGGCTGAAGTGGCTCTGTGCCTGGGGCTCAGTGAGGCAGAACTATGACCACTCTATCTCCATTTCTGTAGCAAGTCCAAGAGACGTGGTGCCCAGGCTCTTTGTAGTGCAGCCGCTAGACCTACAACCAAGGGTGTTCAGTGTGGCCGTGGGCTTCAGGCCCAAGCAGAGCCAGGATGCTGAGATGGCTGAACAGCCTTCCCAGAGCCCAGCTGGGCTTGAAGGAAGCCAGCAGAGGGCAGTGAGCCCCACTATTCTCCAGGAGGGAGGTCAGGCAGGGCCTCATTGATTTTGGAGAGGAATGTGGAGCCGGCCTGGGAGGCCCTGAGTCTTAGTGTCCCAGACAGCAGGGCCTGGCCTCAGGTGCTGTATGGTCTGGTATCTGCAGGGCAGAATAGCAGGCCAGGTGGCCATGGGTTCCTGGAAGGCTCCACCAGGGGCAGCCTTTGACCAGGCACCTGCAGTGGGGCCGCGGTTGGTCAGGGCCTCTCTGGAACCTCAGAGCCCCAGATCATTGTGCAACTTCAGGCTGCGACTGCTCAATGCTTACCAAGTTCATGCTCCACACTAAGCTCTGTGCCCGGAAGGGTTACCGCTGCTGGACCTTGAAGTCAGACCACCTGATTCGAGGCCTGGCTGCACCTCTAACTCATGATATGATGGTAGGTGAGACACCCACTCTCTCTGCCAGATATCTTCTCCCATGAGCCCTAAACCAGCTAAGACTCATGACGAGTCTAGCAGAAACAATCGCTGCCGTCAGTATTAGCCTTCACCTAATGGGAGTTATAGGCTGTGACCTCAAGCAAGTTAACACCTTGGAGCCTCAGTTTCCTCAGCTGTGAAATGGGACTTATAACAATATGCACACATCACAGCGTTGTTACAGGAATCAAATGAACTAATTCATGGAAAGTGCTTAGATTCTGAGAATAACACCAGGCACAAAGTGCTCAATATTAATATCTAAAATGTATTTTGTGGAGTTCCCATTGTGCCTAGCCAGGTTAAGAACCCAACTAGCTGACTAGCATCCATGAGGATGCAGGTTTGATCCCTGGCCTCGTTCAGTAGGTCGGGGATCCGGCGTTGCCATGAGCTGTGGTGTGGGTCACAGACATGGCCCAGATCTGGCATTGCTATGGCTGTGGTGTAGGCCGGCAGCTGTAGCTTTGATTCGACCCCTAGCCTGGGAACCTCCATATGCTGCAGGTATGGCCCTAAAAAGATTTTTTAAAAATGTATTTAGTTACAACTACAAATGTGCATTACGGTTGCTGTTTTTCTCATTGATTCTCTTCACTTGCTCTACTGTAAGGTCTGAGGTCTGCAGACAGACCTATTGTCTGGGTTTGAATCCTGCCCCCACTGTTTCTTTGCAGGAATGATAGTAGTTAATGTTTAGAGAATTAGAGGAGAAAGTAAATTTTTAAAAAATCTAGAAAAATGGCTGGCATAGAGTAACTTTCAAAAAATTGTTTCTACTTTGATTCCCAATTTATAGGTGAAGAAATCAGGATTTGGAGAGGGTAGGAAAGCTAGTGGCAGAGCCAAAATGGGAGCCCTATTCCCAAGTCCAACTCCTGACACCCTCGGTGCTCCTTCCCTCTGAACCCCAGCACCGTGGTCCGGGTCCTGGCTTGTGGCGGGTGCTGGGGAAGTGCCTCTTGAAGGAGACCTAGAGAACTGGCGGGTTGGCAGGGCCAGGCTACTTGGCCACAAAGTAGCATGAGTCTAGGGTTCAGCTCACTGTGCTAAGCTGGTTTACTCCCAAACAGCATGCGTGGTGCCAACAGATCAAGAGCCTTTCCACATAGTGGGCTCTGTCCCAGAAGATACCAGTGAGAGCGAAGAGTGGTCACGTGGCCCTCTCGGTCCAGTGAGCTTCATCCTGAAGCCAAGATATAGCAACTGCTTTCCCCGTTGTTCTGAGAGAAGCAGCTGTGTCATCCATGTCCCTAAAGACAACTCCCAGCTCCTGCCAACATCCCTCCCTGAGCTTCCTGTCTCTCAGTCATGACGTGCTCTTTCATGCCTCTTGCTTTAGCACGTGCAGTTCCTTGTGCCTGATGCCATTCCCCCTCCTCTGCCTGATGCGCCTCCTGGCGCTGTGAGTCCCTCTAGGCTCCTCCAATACCTACATGAGTTGAGTCAATAATTTTAACCCTGTCCTGGAATTCCCTCCGTGGCACAGTGGGATTGGGGCATCTCCACAGCACCACGACTCAGGTTCAATTCCTGGCCCAGCACAGTGGGTTAAAATATGCAGTGCTGTTGCAGCTGCAGTTCAGATCAGATCCCTGGTCCAGGAACACCATATGCCCCAGGGCAGCCAAAAAAGAAGATAAATAAATAAACACATAAATAAAAATAAAATAATAATTTTAACCCCGCCTTGTTCCTAAAAGGCTTGGAGTGGAAAGTGCTTTGCTTGTTTCTGTGCTAGTCTCCATTTGCGGCTCCAGGTCCGCATTCCTTGTTCTCCACCCTGCTCTCCGCCCGGGCCTCCGGGTTCAGCCGTAAGTAGTCCCCCCACCCCCGCCCCGGGGAGTCTGGAGGGGCCTCCAGTCTGGCTGTGTTCCTCCAAGCACAAGTCTCCTGTCCTCACCTTTCAAGCCAGAGGACGGTTAGAACCCCGCTGCTAACTGGCCCCAGTCTCTCCACTCTCCCCTGTGGTTTCTCTGTACTCTGCTGGCACCTTTGTCAACAGTCCCTTTATTAAACTCACTTCAGATTCCTGAATTCAGTGGACTGTCTGCTGGTTCCCACTGACCCCAACCGATACAAGTCCCTTTGAGCAGTGTGTGCCTTAGAGCTGGCCGGTCCCCCGCAGACGTGAGCTCCTGAAGGGAGGGCCCGTCCCAGCTGGTCTGCAGTCCCAGCCGGTCTGCAGTCCCAGCCAGTCTGCATCTCCGCGCGCAGAGCATCCTGCAGAGGGCACGGGGGCGCCCTGGGCCCGGAAGGCACCACACACTTGGGGTTTGATGACGGGAGTTGCGTGAAATTGTCCAGCCTTGCATTCACTCGTTCATTCTCTTCGTTCAACCACGACGGCTCAGTGAGGCTGCGTGTGCTGGGCTCTGGCAGTGGTAGACAGGGGAAGACAGCCTTCACGGAGCTGGCACGGTAGAGGGGAAACGTGTGTAAACAGGCAGAAGCAAGCACACCCCCACACCATTTCAGAACGGTGCAAGAATTCCCGTGTGGCTCAGCAGTGACGAACGCAGCTGGCGTCCAGGAGGACTTAGGTTGGATCCCTGGCCCCACTCAGTGGGTTAAGGATCCGGCGTTGCTGTGAGCTGTGGTATAGGTTGCAGACGTGGCTTGGATCCGGTATTGCTGTGGCTGTGGCGTAGGCCAGCAGCTGCAGCTCTGATTAGACCCCTAGCCTGGGAACCTCCATATGCCGCAGGTGCGGCCCTAAAAAAATTTTTTTTTAAAGCATCCAGAGGGGTACAAAGTGACAGGTGTAGGAGCACAGCTTTAGAAATGTGATGGGGGTGTGGCAGTGGGCAGAGAAGCACGTGCGGGAGCCAGGCCAGGCAATGCTCTGGTGCCAGGACATTGTGCACAGAGGGACATGTGGCAGGCGAGGCTGGGGGTGGGAATGACCTTGGTCCCTGAAGAGCAGCAGGGAAGCTGGGAGGCCAGAGCAGACTGTGCTCAGGTTGACTCCGGAGTGGGCGGGGACCTGCTGTAAGGCCCTTCAGCTCTGGGAGGGGAAGAATCCTCAGGGAAGCGCCTGTCCAGGCCTGGGCTTGCCAGCAACCACCCTGAACGGTCCCAGAGGAGGCCCTGTGTGGGGCTCGCTCCCTTGTTTCCTCAGTCCTCACAGTGACCTCACAAGCTGGGGCGGGGGGGGTCTTTCTACCCCTAGTCCACACAGGAGGAAACTCCACCTGCCCAAGGTCACATGGAGTCAGAGAAAGGAATGAACTCAGGTCTTCCTGACCTGCAGGCTAGAAGTTTTCCCAGGGCCAGCACAGCCACTGGCTGTGGGCTTCCTCGGTAGTAATATTGACCCTACAGGGACAGGTTGGCAGGAGGACCCAAAGCTCCAGGCCGGGGGTTGCGGGGGGCGGTGCAGAGATGCATCCCAAGGCCACACAGCCAGTAAGGACGAAGCTGGGGTCTAAGCTGGGCTCTTTCCACAGCCCCCTGCCCTCTGAAAAGAGGAGATGGTAAGTGGGCAGGAGAGCTTTGCCGTACCCCACCCTCACCTGGTCCCCAACACTTCCAGGGCCAGGGCGCTTTGGCTAATGGCTATCATCTCAGCCCTTTCATTGTGCTGCATAAAGACTGTCATTTCCTGCACGACTCATGCAGGGTAATCAATGTGCTGGCTGCCCAGAGGGCTGGGAATAGCAGTAGTGAGGCCTGTTCATGAAGATAAAACCGTCCTCTCTCTCCCTCCCATTCAGTCCTTCCCAGCCAGACTCAGTCCTCGTGTCTGAGAGCGTCAGCTAAGGGTCCCAAGAGGCCCCACCTCACTGCATAGTTCCCCAGCTCAGGGAAGAACAGTCTCCCTCAGCCTAATTTCAACTTGTCGTAGCCATGTGACCTTGGGCACAGAAGTTTCCCTCTCCAAACCTCAGTTTCCTCATCTGTAAAATGGGGGCAATTATGTCTGCTTCACAAGGTGGCTTAAGTGAGATGACACCTCTTAAACCCCTGCCACGTAGGCGTGCTTAGGAATAGTAGCTGTGACAGCAATGATGCTGGGGGTGATAGTGATGCTTGTCCTGATTTGAAAATAGGGACACTGAGGCCAGAGAGGGGAATGGGCTCCTTCAAGGTCACAGAGCAAGTCAGTGGCAAAGCCGGGCCTAGAACTTGGGTTTCTAGGCCAGAGATTTTGCTTATTACCATTGACTCATGGGTCAATGATAAGTGTCATCCATTATGTCATTTAATCCTCACAACAGAGTGATGAAGTGTGTGTTACTATTATCCCTATTTTGCAGGTGAGAAGGCTGAGGTGACCACCCAAGATCACACAGCTAGCAAGCAGTGGAGTCTGAGATGGACCAGGGGTGGTCTGCCTGCAGAGCCTCAGCCCTGACCTTGATGCCAGGGCCCTTGAAGACCAGCTGCTGAGGGTGAGGTCAAGGCTCCCAGCTTTGCGTGCATACACAGTCACACACTCAGCCCTGCCACAGGCTGGGCTATTGTCCCCCCATTCTGATAAGCTGACAAGGTATCACAAGCTTAGGTCCAGCTGTCAACCCCAAACCCAGCCCTTGGGCTCTGGAGGGCAGAACCCCATGCGCGTCCTCAGAGCATGTATGGTGTGTGTCCATTCCTGCCCAGACATGGAAACTGAGACCTGGGAAATCTGTGAGGCTTCACAGCTCAGGCTGACTCAGTGGCTGGAAGAGTCTGAGAGTGAGAAGGTGGGTGGCAGAGAAAGAGGCTGGGGCTTCTGCCCCAGACACCCCAGAGTCTCCTGCTGGCACATTACCCTGACGGACCCTTAATTCATCGTGTGGCTACACCCTCGGCAAGGTGTGGTCCCCTTCTGCAGGTGGGGATGGGCTACCAAGGCTCATAGAATCAAAGCGGCTTGCTCAGACTCACTCATTCAAAAAAAAGAGCGTGGACTCGAATCTGGTTCTCCCAATGTCCAGACTACTCGGTCCCCCTCGCTTGATTCATTTCTTGCTTTACGGGCTCTTTTCTCTCTAGTTCTTTTCTCCACAAGTTACCAGCTCCTCTGCACCCCCGGCCCTGATTTGCCTACACTTGACTATAAGCATCTTGAAGTCAGGAATCTCCTCTGACCAGCTCAGCTCTGCATGCCTGGCACCTGTCACAGCAATAAGTACAGGGCTGGAAATGTGTGGAGTATTTGCTGGATTGTTTAAGGAACTGTAATTGAACTACATTTTTTAAAGTTGATGCCTGTGGCTGGCACGGTCAATTTAGAGACTTCTATTATGAAAGGACTCACTTGAGTGATTCATTATGCAAATATAAAGGTGAACAGGGGAAAGTGATGTATTATAAGTATATTTTTGTTTATTTTTCATTAACAAGATCGCTCCACTTCTTGATATATAGGGCTCTGGGGAGGCCTAGACCAATTTGCACAAGGATGCAGACATCTTCTCACAGGGAGCACTGGGGATCCAACCCCTGCTCACTGTGACATAAACTTAGAAGAAGTGGACTGGAGTAGTTCTGAGCAGATCAGAGTAGCTCTGAGTGAAGTCCAATGGCAGGAGAAGGTACAGATGGCTCCAAAGAAGAGGAAGATGGGCTGGGGATCTGAGCTTGACCTCAGGGGTGAGGACAAAGACACATGGAACTTCAATCAGCTTTTCAGTCAAGGATCACGATCTATTTAAGGGAAAATGCCAACATGAAAGAGACACTAGTTCTTGGCCTCGAGCCTCACTTCTGAGCACAGTGTGGGCCTGCCCGTGGTGTATACTCTAGGGATCTGACTCAGCAGATCATTGCCACCTGGGTGGACAGGCAGCCACCGGGAGGCACACCAAGTCTTCGACAGTGACACCAGGTGGCAGGGGCTGACACGGCAGCACTGGGTGGGGTTCCAGCTCCCTTTCTCTCTGTCCCTGGAGTTTGAAGGCAGGACTGGCCCGCTTTAGACAAAGTCCTTAGGGTTCGTGGTTCAGTTCAGAAGAATGAAGGCTTCTAGATGGATACTGAACTTCCTGCTGATGAAGCCTTAGGATGAGCAATTCATTGGAAAATTAGAAGGTACGTATCCTGAGTTGGTGAAGCATTCATACAAGTTGCAGAACAAGTCAGTTTTATCAGCGCTGTCACCAGGGACCACACTGTGTACACTGACAAATAGTACATTCAGGAAAGTTCTTTTCTATAGCTGAAAAATCTTTAAAATGAAGAACAACAATTGCACACGATGCTGTCATCCGTTTATGAGGCTGAGGCTCAGGTCAGCCCTTTGAGGTAAGCAGGGCAGAGGAAAGAGCCCCAGAAAACTGAGGCTCAGAAGGGGATAGCGACTTTCCCATAAACTCCAACAAGTCAACAAGGCCTGGTCCCACCCCCGCCGTGGGTTCCGCTCCCAGGGATGCCAGATGTCAGATCCCTACCCGCCCCTGCTTACAGCAGCATCAGAACCACAATGGCAATGACCATGAGGACTCCAGCCAGGATGCAAAGGCCCAGGAAGACAATGTCACTGGTGTCCTGGGCCACCGTGGCCACAGGGCCCTCCAGTGCCTCTGCCTCGTCCCTGGGCGGTGCTTCCTGAAGGTGCTCGGCCGTGGCAGCATAGGGCCCAAGCCAGTTGGAGCCGGACAGCAGGTGGACAGAGGCCTCTTTGCGCCGTGGCTCACAGCGGACCTCGTACCCATGGATGTCTTTCTGCCCGCCGATCGAGAAGTCGATGTACAGCACACTGACGATCACTGAAGTGTTGTTTCTTCTCTGTGGGAATCAAGGGGGCACTTGCTCACCTCTGACCCCACTCCCCTAGATACGAGGGGACTCAGTGCCAAGGGGGAAGAACCCCAGGAGCCTGGGTGCCAGTCCCAGCTGGGCCACTGACTACCTTCCCACTTGGAGCCTCAGGGTCCCCACCTGGAAAAGAAGGGATCAGGTGACCTTGTGGGTCTCTCCCAACTCTGGGCTTCCAAAAGGCTCTGATTCCATGTCCCTTTTGCACTGTGCCCTCAGCCTGTCTGCCACCACACCCTCTGAGGAAGACCGGTCTCCTGGATTTTTGTGACACAGAATGGGGAAAAGACAGACAGGACCTGGAGCTCCCACTGTGGTACAACTTGGTTGGGTGCAATCCCTGGCCCTACACGGCGGGTTAAGGATCTGGCATTGCTGCAGCTGCGGCTTAGGTCACAACTGTGGCTTGGATCTGATCCCTTGGCCCAAAAGCTCCATATGCCATGACGTGGCCAAAAGACAGAAAGAAAGAGAATGGAAGGAGATCCAGTGAAAGGGTGGAAGTGAATCTACATAATGAAGAAGGGAGGGAAAAATCACATAAAACAGTAATGCAGGAAAGTTTCAGGAGTTTTTGATGAGTGAGAGATTTGAGGAGGAAAGAATGGCTGCACAAATGTGGTGCTACAGTCTTGAAGTCTCTGGGGTCTTAAAGAGATGCACAAAAGGGTTGTCAGGGCTTTTGGCCATTTGAACTGTGCATCTGTGAAAGCAACTCAATGTGGAGACTGGTTCTCGTGGGTCTAGGACTTAACAAGAGTTACACTAAGAATCCATGGGTCTTAGGTTCTGAGCTTTCACATTTCCAAAATTCTGTGATTCTTTGGCACCAGGTTCTAGTGGTGGTTCTGTGACTCTGAGACCCTCAGTGTCTATGAGTTCTTTGTTCTAGATTTCATGATTCCCTCTTCTCGGATTCTCTGTCTTTATCACTTCATGACTTTATGGAACGTGGTTCTGCCCCAAAGAAAACTGCTGGGAGATTTAGGGCCTGGAGATGAGGTGAGGGCAGATTATTCTGGCAGTCAAGACTGACCTCCCCCAGTTCTCCTCTGTTCAGGTCAGGAGGATAGTGGTTGCCAGGAGGATGGGGAGGCAGTGAGTGGGCTGGAGAGGCCAGAGGCACACATGAGGTTGATGTTGGGTGTTGCTAGAAAGCACATGATTTCCACCAAGCCAATCTGATGAATACTCAGATACCAAGACTGCAGTGTTCTCCCCAAGAGGCCACTGCGCCTTCTCCTTCTTTCTCCTTCCCAGCCTCTCCCAAAAGGTGTTTGGGCTGCAGCCCAGCAATTCTGAGGTCCCCAAGCCTGAGTTCAAGGCCTCCAAAATACAAGGATGGTAGAAAAACTTTGTTTGCTACTCTGCCTTTGGAGGGAGGTGAATCCTGTCTCTCTCTCTCTCTCTCTCTCTCTCTCTCTTTTTTTTTCTTTTGACTGCACCTGTGCCATGTGTAAGTTCCTGGCTAGGGACTGAACCTGCGCCACAGTAATGACCAGATGAAGCGGTGACAATGCCAGATCCTTAAGCCGCTGAGCCACAAGGAAACTCTCAGATCCTGCCTCTTAAAGAGCCCTTTTGTTTTTCAGAGCCCAGGGATGGGTTTGGATCACAAGGCTAGGGAGGAGGTAGGCAGGAGGTAGCGGTGTTCAAACAGCTCTGCGTGTTAGAGAAGTGGGGACCCAGTGGCTCTGGGCGCGGGGGGCGGGGGGGCAGGTAGCAGGAAAGCCTCCCCAAAATGTCAGTTTACATAGCCTTGCAGGAGGGGCTTCCAGGGGGGCTTTTGGCTGTCGCCACGTTGTGCAGTTGCCCCCACTTGAGTTCTCTGTTGTGTCTACACTGAGCAGTTTTGCTGAGGTAAAGCCAAGAGAGGCTGTGAATTCCATATCTAGGCTCATGCAATAACCAGAGCCAGGAAGAGAAGCTGAATTCGCAGGCCTGGCAGGTTCCTCTCCCCAAGCATCAGAGCCCCTCCCTCCTGCCTGCCCTCCTCCCCCTGCCCCTACCTGAGACTCAGTGCCGCAGGTGTCAAAGCGGGCCTGGATCCGGAAGTTGCTGCCGACTTCCTGGGCGGCGCAGCTCCGGCTGCCCAGGTAGACTTTGGTCCGTTCTAGTGGGGCCAGTGCCTGCGCGGATATCAGGATCTGGAAGTCCGTGCGGGAGCAGGTCACGTTCATGGGCACCACTAGGGACGGAGGGAGGGAGGAGCTGGAGGCCTGGGGGCAGACATTCTGACCCCCACCCTCTCCAAGCCCCCACCCAAAGGGTGGTGGCCTGGAAAAACCGAGGGGATGGCTCTTATGCAGTCCTATGAAGATGTTACTTCATTTAACTCCACCAGATTATGAGCTCCAGGGCAGGCACCATGGCTACCTCTCCGTGTCCTTTGAGCCCAGCACAGAGCTTGGCAAGTGCAGTGAATGCTAAATAAACCACTGAATGAATGAATGAATTTTTTTTTTCTTTTGTCTTTTTAGGGCCACACCCGCGGTATATGGAAGTTCCCAGGCTAGGGTGCAGATGGGAGCTATAGCTGTCGACCTACACCATAGCTCACAGCAACGCCAGATCCTTAACCCACTCAGCGAGGCCAGGGATTGAACCTGCAATCTTATGGTTTCTAGTCGGATTCATTAACCACTGAGCCATCATGGGAACTCCTGAATGAATATTCTCAATCATAATGAAAGCTACTACTTGCTGATCATGTTTGCAATACACCTGGCAATCCATTCAATCATTTAACAAACATTTATGGCCTATCCTGCACAGGCACTATTCTAAACATCAGATACAGAAATGAAAAGAAAAAAAAGAAGAGCCACAAATGGCCACCCTCTTGGGCCCTCCATTCTAGTTGGGTGAGGGAGCAATAAATATGTAAAATACACCTACGTGTGGGAGAGATCTGAAAGAAAATCAAGCAAGGAAGAAAGATGGGAGCAGGGAGAGCAGTGTGTGGGCGTGGGTGGGGGATGGGGGGCTGCAGCCTGAGAGGGCGGCGAAGGAACCCTCGCTGTCCCTCCTTACCAGGACCCATCTTAGAGTTTTGGAGCCTGAAGCTCCAAGAGATGACGTTGTCTGCAGTAGCCAAACTGGGGTTCTAATCACCGAGTCTATGAGATTCCCCAGTTCCTGGTCTTTCCACTCTATGTGGCAGCCCCCTGCCCTCCCTCCCAGCCAGACTAAGTGTGTGGGATTGTGCGATCCCGTGTGTGTGTGTGTGTGTGTGTCTGTGTGTGTGTGTGTATGCGCAGGGCTGAGGGGGTGGGGTGGGCAGTGCTTGCTGGGCCAGGGGTGAGCGTAGGGGGAAGCGGGGCGGGAGGAAAAGGAAAGAGCTGGCAGACAGAGGCCTGGAACTCTCACCTACCCCCACTCCGGGAAATGCCTGAGACATATTTCAGCCTCTGGTGTCTGGGCAGTCAAGGATTTATGGCCCCGCCGTCTCCCACGATGATCTTGGTGGCGCTGAACTGTGTGTCACCCCTGATTGATGCCGAGGCCGTCCTCCAGCCGGGAGGCCGCCTGCAGCCTGGGCCACATCTGGAGCCTGGCCCCGCACGAGAGCTCTGTCTGACCCTGGGCTCCCCCAGGCATTGGGGGGGGGGAGCGGGGGGCCCCCTGCCTCTGGAACAGGAGCCCAGAGGGGAGCTGCCCCACCCTCCGTCTCTGGAGGCACCAAAGGGAGAAGAGGCTCGTCCAAGATCGCACGGAGCTGGGAGAGGACGCAGGCCTGGGAAGAAGACCATCGGAGCCCAAAAAGACTTTGTATACAGATCCTTTAGCGGGCCGATAGCCTTATTTCACTGAGCTGGGCAGAGAGAAAGCCCCGTGGCACCTGGCTCTCCAAGTGCGCCCCGAGAAGGGGGCCGCTCTAACAGAGGGACATCTCCCCTGGGATGACGCATGGAGACGACCGAAGCCTGCAGACGGAGGCTCTGCCCAGGTCACTTGGCTGCAGCTCTACTGTTTCCTGCCCCATCGCTGGGACCTCGGACTCCTCTGGCACATGGAGAGGAGGAAAGACCTTTTGAATGTAGAACAAGCCCTGGGACACATGAGGGAAAAAAAACCCACCCTCAACAAGTGTGGCCTCGGAGCCAGGCTGTGAACTCTGTTACCTCATTTCATCTGAACAGCCGCCTACCCAGGGCATTTATCAAGCCCTCCTTGATAAAGGTTAGCCCCATCGGTCACAGCAGCATCCGGATGTGGCCCTGATCCGTCTGAGCTCAGCCATGGGCCTCCTTCCTAGGCCCTGCTCAGCCACACAAAAGGACAGGTGTAAGTTCTAGCCTTGGCCGTGCCACTCACTGACCGTGTGACAGCAATAAGGTCCTTTCCCTCTGCACCTCAATCTCAGTACTTGTACAAGAGGCTCTAACCTTGTCAGGCAGAAGGGAAAATGGGTCCAGAGCACCAGCATTTGTGGGCCCATAGCCCAGGGAAGGGTGGTGAGAAGAAGGGATAGATAATAGATGCTGTCAGCTGGCAAATCTAACTGGCACTATGGAGGATGAAAAAGCTGAGTGCTCAGTTCCTCAGGCCAGGCATGGCCATATGACCAAGTTCAAAATAATGAGACCAAGAAGACTTTTGAAGGCTTCCGAAAAGGCTTTTACTTTCCTGATAAAAGGACAATTGTGGCTGGCAATTCTCTACCCACTTCCAGCCTTGAATATGGACGTGATGCCTGGGGTTGTGGCAGCCATTTCGCAGTCATGACGACAAGAGAATTTCAGACATACCAGCTGGGACACTATTGAGTCCCTGAATGAAAACAGCAGCTGCCTAGCTCTGGAATTGCTATTACATGAGGAAAACAAAGGCCATTTTTTTTTTTTCAAACCACTGTCATTCAGGACATATGACTGTACAAGCCAGTTTGGTCAGCATCTCCATGGTTATATCAATTGTTTGCCATATTTTGTGTACTACCTCTGGATACAGAGGATCAACCATAGTACAAGAGAGGCCAGGGGCCCATGGAGGAAGAAGACAGAGAGGAATTAGGAATCGTGGATTTGGAAGCTGGTAAAACACGACACTATAATAGTGAAAATAAGCAAGGGCTATACCTCAGAGGCCCCAGGACGGTCTCAGAGGCCCCAGGGCAGGAGCTGGCAGTGGTGCAGCCACCCAAGAAGTTGGTAGGATGGAGGGAGGAGGCTGCAAAGACCTGAGACCCCCGCCTCGCCTTCCCCTACCAGCACACCCAGCTGCTCAGCCCTCGCTCACCTCCAATGTAGGCCACAGAGAAGCCCCTGCGGGTGGTGCTGCGGTCCGTGTGCAGCAGAAGCAGGAGCTGGTTGTGGCTCGAGGTGACCGGTGGAGGCAGGTGGTGGCCACACCAATTCCCCAATAGGGGCGCCTCCTCGCTGGCTCCATCAAAGGCCGCCAGGTGGTCAAAGTCACAGGTCCTGGTCAGGCTGTTGGGCTCTTCCAGCTCCAGGTCCAGGAAGAACACCTTGACCCGGTAGCCAGGAGGCAGGCGGATAGTCCAGTGGCACCGGATGTTGTTGGGGTAGGAGCTGGGGTACTGTGGGCTGGAGAAGTTGCCCCGCACGGCCGTGTACACTTCCTGGCATTCTCCTGGGTTGGGGAGAGTGGCACAGAAGGAGCAATTGTGAGAAAGGTGGAGTCTGTCACCGTCTGCAGCTACAGCCTGGACAGCAGGCATTGGAGGGGTCCTAAAACCACCCTGGCAGGTTGGACACCACAGCCAGCAAATCAGACAATTGATCCCAAAGCCTGGTTTAGACTGAAACTACCCAAAAGCTGGAACTCTCATTCCAATTGCAATCCATTTCATGAGTATGACCTCGATAGGAATTCAATAACATGCTTAATATCTGTCCTTGGTATTGAGTCCAAATTCGGACTTTAGAGACAAGGTAGGTCATGACCCGATCTTGGCCCTTTTCTTAGCGCCCCTCAACCAGCCCCATCTTCCAGCCTCACAAAACATCTAGTACTACGAGCACACCAAACGCTGTCTGTCCTCCATGACTTTGTACATGCTGATCCCTCTGCTTGGAATACCTCTCCCTTCCTTCTGCCTCTAACTCCTTCAAAGCACTGCTTATTTCTCTCCTCCTCCAGAAAGTCATCCATGAGTCTTCCTGTTAGCACAGATCACAGTGGGTTGTCACTGTTTACTTCCTTCTCCATCTCCTCCACTAGACAGTTTAATTCCCAAGGGCTCATTCATTCATCTGCACAAACAAGTACTGGACAAATCTTCTATGTGGCAGGTACCATAGGAACTTAAGAGTCAGAGGAGATCGATATGCAAACCATGTATAGAAGGGATAGGTGTTAAAATGTGGCACTGTTGAACCTACCTACAGAACAGAAACAGACTCACAGACATCACAGAGAACAGACTTGTGGTTGCCAAAGCGGGAGAGGGAGGGAGTGGGATAGACTGGGAGTCTGGGGCTATTAGATGCAAACTACTATATGTAGAGTGGATAAACTGTGAGGTCCTACTGCACAGCACAGGGAACTCTATCCAATCTCTTGGGATAGAACATGATGGGAGATAATATCAGAAAAACAGTGTATATGTATGTATGACTGGGTCACTTTGCTGTACAGCAGAAATTGACACATTATAAATCAACTATACTTTAATAAAAACTTTTTTTTTTTTTTTTTGCTTTTTAGGGGCACACTCACGGCATATGGAAGTTCCCAGGCTAGGGGTCGAATCAAAGCTGCAGCTGCTGGCTTACACCACAGCCACAGCACCACTGGATCTGAGCCTCATTTGCAGCCTATACCACAGCTCATGGCAATGCTAGATCCTTAAGCCACTGAGTGAGGCCAGGGATCGAACCTGCATCCTCATTGATCCTAGTCAGGTTCGTGCAGAGCCATGAAAGGAACTCCCAATAAAAACATTAAAAAAAAGTTAAGTGTGAGACCACTGCTGCAAATAAACTTCTCTAAGGAGTTGAAGGAAGTGATTAATTCTCAGTAAATCATGGAGTTCCCATTGTGGCTCAGTGGTAACAAACCGCTAGTATCCATGAGGATGCAGGTTCAAGCCCTGGCCTTGCTCAGTGGGTTAAGGATCATGGTGTTGCCGTGAGCTGTGGTGTAGGTTGCAGACATGGCTTGGATCTGGGAACTTCCATATGCTGCACCTGCAGCCCTAAAAAAAAAAAAAGAAAGAAAGAAAGAAAGAAAAAAATCAGGGAGTCTTCCCAGAGGAGGTGACATGCTTGTGCCTTGGCAAAGGCCAGGAGGGAAGGGTGTCCTAGAGCATTTTAGGCAGAGAAAGAGCAGGAAGTGCAAGGTCCAGAGGCAGAAAAGTACAGCCACTCCCTGTTCCCCCCCACCGGCAGGTGTAATAGGGAGGCAGGAGCCCTCTATCCACAGGGCACTCGGGGTACACCTCCAGGAGCCCCCCAACTCACAGGGCATTTGGGGTGCAGCTCCAGCCCCCCTACCTGAGAAGTAGTACGCCTTGAAGCCCCGGCCTCCAATGTTGAAGTCGGACTTGAAAACCACCTGCAGCTCGTGGCCCAGGGACACAAGCGTGGAGGGCCTGGCGCTGCCGCAGTAGTGGTGCCCACGAGTGGGGCCAGGGCCCCCAAGCACCGCCACATAGTCATAGGTGCACTGCTCACTGCCCTCCACCTGGAAGTCCACAAACACCAGCTTGATGGTGGCGGGGCCAGCCGTCCGGATCACCCAGCGACACTCCACGTTGTTGGGGTAGTTGTTGGGGTACTCAGGGCTGGTGAGGACCCCCGACAGGCCCGTCAGGACACCACCACACACATCTGCAAGGGAGCCCGCGTGAACTGAGCCTCCTCCCTCCCCGAGGCTCCCTCGCCTCCCCTTGGGAAAGTGCCACTCCCACGGGTGTTCACGGGACCCTCGTCATATCCACTGATCCCTGGCAAAGCGGCGGGCACAGGCCATCCTTTTAAACCATCACCATAGCCCTGTGAGGAATGCACGGTAGTTTTCCCCATTTTTGCAGCTGATAAGATGGAGGCAGAGCAAAGTAACTTACCTGTGTGAGTTTGGGTTCACCCAGACAAGGATTTGAGCCCAAGGAGTTTATTTGGGAGAGACAGGTGACCGAAGGTGGGCAGTGGGGGGATGAGGGTGGGGGATCAGGGGCCTTCATATACCAGCTCCCCAGGACCCAGGCCAAAGCCCGCTGGGGGTAAAGAGGACCTGCCAAAGTTCTGGGAAGAGCCCTCAAGCAAAGAGGTGCAGAGACTGGCAGGAGCCACTGCAGTGTCAAGGCCCACGGAACAGGGCAGGGCCCCGATAGCAGGTCACCCAGCTGGTATCGGGGATGTGACTACTGCAGAGTCTGTGCACTTGATCTTGGGAGTCTCACTGTCCCCTCCTACCAGACCAGTGGGGCACAGAGGCTGAGCTACCCGAGACCAGGAAAGTTATCAGACCTCCTTAACAGATGAGACAGGACTAAAAGGAAGATCTTATGAAGCGGAGATGGGCTGAAGTATGAAGACAGGTGTCCTCTGAGAGCTGTCTTTTATGATTGTGTGACCCTCGGCAAGTAACCCAGCCTCTCTGAGCCTCATGGGAATGTCAGAAATCCTAAGATCTGCCCAGCCTGATCCACCAGGCTCAGACTCCCGCAAGTCTGAGAAGTTGCTGGTGAAAGCCCTTCGGAACCCCATGTGGCCAGTACAACTAGGAGGTGGGTGAAGATGAGTGCCCTGACTAGCTGGAGGCCACCCAGCTTACATGGACTCCAAAATGGCGTGGCTGTGTGAGCAGAACACCGCGCTGGGCAGCAAAGGACTTGACTTCTTGTCCCAGAGTTCCCCCTTCCCAGATGTGTGACTGTGGGAAGGCACAATTCCTTTCTGGTCTCAGATGTACTGTTTGTGAAATGAGAGGGCATGTTTTAACAGTCTGTGAGATCCCTTCCAATGGCAATACCGTAGCAGAGGCTTTCAAACTGTGTTCCTGGGTTCCATGGTGGCCCTGGGGCATCTATCTGGAGGCATCTGGTATAAACGTCATTCTTATGCTGTAGTCAAACTATATTTTTTTCTTTTTAGGGCCACAGTTGCGGCATATGGAAGTTCCCAGGTTAGGGTTTGGATCGGAGCTGCAGATGCCGGCCTACGCCACAGCCACAGCAATGCCAGATCCGAGCCACATCCGTGACCTATGCTGCGGCTTGTGGCATCTCACCTTGACTCACTGAGCGAGGCCAGGGATCCAACCATATCCTCATGGATACTAGTCAGGCTCTTAATCCACTGAGCCACAAAAGGAACTCCTCAAACAATTTTTTTAACGTATTGAAAGACAGCGTCCATAGTCACATATCTTGTGCATAAAAACTTAATTCATTGGAGACCATCAGTATTGACTTAGGTTTTCAATGATTGGCTTGTAAAAGTAAATGTTAAAAATATAAATCTATAAAATAAATGCATTCCACAAAAATACTGCAAAAATGCTTGTGTATTAGGTATTAACATAAGTTTCCATTTGGTATAAGCTTTCAAAATGCTAGAAAACATTGCCCAACGATACTCTAATTGTCTAAAAAATCTCAGGATCTAAAAGTCCACCACTATGATTAGTTCTATGTGTGGTTCTCATGGTTCAGCATCCTACAATTCTGTGCCTCTAAAGCCCGCAAGGGTTGTAAAGCCCATGAGGGCTGGTGTCCCCTGAGCCCCACCGACTGCTGTTGGCAAACCCTGTGCACTAGGAGCCTCTGTGGCACCTATTGCTTGGGCTGTCGTGAGGGCCTTTGGTTTTGGCCTTGGGAGAAGGGAGGAGGTTCGAGTCTGTGCAGAAAAGCCTGAGGAAGGAGGTATGAGTCACGGAGAAAGGCAAGGAGGCTGAGGCCTCTGCTCTCCATGCTAGACTGAGGGGCAGGGGTCACACCTGGCTGGGAGAAGAGGGGACCACGACGTAAGAGGCGGGCTCAGGAAAGGCTTTGGGAGGGAGAGCATCACCAGCTCCACACAGATCCTCAGGCACCTTCCGCTCCCAAGGATGTGAGAGGGAGGGGCAGGGAATCCCGTGCCCTTGACCTGCAGAGATGCCGCAGCGAGCTCAGCGGCGGCGGCAGCATGGTGTCCCATCCTGTGTCCTGATGCTATGCCTGGGAGGAGGAGGACAAGGAGAGGAGAGCACAAGATGCCTTGTTCCCCAGCATGGTGAGACCCTCCAGGGGCTCCCAGGAGGATGGAGGGAGACGAGGGGAGTGTGGCCGTGAAGGTGAGAACACATACCACCCAGGCTGCAAACGGAGGCTGCCTTTGCCCTGTGAGCTGTGAGAGCAAGGGCTTCACGTAACATAGCAGCCTGCACACTGAGATGCCGAGAGCCTGCCCGTTTCACTTACTCTGCTGCCGCCCTCCCCCCACCTCCACCCAGGGCCACCCTCTCCACCGCCAAGTCCCCCTTGCCTTTCTGGTAGCCCGCGGAAAAGCCTCGGCTGGCCACGTGCTTGTCTGAGTGGAAGACCACAGACATGACGTGCCAGGAGGAGGTGAAGGGTGGAGGGGGCACCTGGCCACAGAACCTCCCCAGCAGGTTGCCCTGATCGCCAGAGGCCCCGTTGTAGATCTCCAGGAAGTCGAAGCTGCAGGTATCGTGGTACTCCAGGTCGAAGGCGTGGAAGGTGAGCAGCACAGAGGAGCCCTCAGCCACCACGATCAGCCAGCTGCACTCCGTGTTGTAGGGGTAGAGCCTGGGGAAGTTGGGGCTGGAGAAGTTTCCGGAAGGTGCCGAGAGCACACCCCCACATTTGACACCTGGGGCAGAAGGGAAGAATGGCTCAGAGTCAGCGCTGGGGTCTTGGGTGGTGGCCAAGCTACAAAGCAGGGTCTTTGGGATGAAGCGTGGCCCTTAATTAATTCATTTATTCATGTATTTGTTCATTCATTTACTTGGTCTCTAAATACTTAGCAAGCATTCATTCAACAGACATTGTTTGAGTGCTAGGCATTGTTCTAGGTGCCGGGGTTATAGCAGGAATCAACAGACAAAAATCCTGGTAGGAAGACAGACGCTAAACATAATAAGGAAAACATAAAGCATCTTAACTAGTGCTCTGGAGGAAAATAAAGCAGGGAAAGGAAACAGGATATGTCAGGTGGGCCTATAATTTTAGATAAAACAGTACTACATGCTGGGCACTACATGTGTACACTAGGGAATTCAAAAATTAAAAATAATAATACCCCCCATCCTGAGTGAAAATGTGCGCAGTCTATTACGAAGTTAAAAGTACATTCTTACATGTTCATATTTGCTTATATTTTGAAAAAGAAAACAATGAAAGGAAACTAATAAAAATGGTTCTCTGTCATGAGGAGAAGTAAGCAGACAGGAGGAAACAGGCATGACTGCTATTAAATGCAATGTATTTTACCATTTTGACTTTTTAATCATGAGCGATTTTTGGTATAGTTTATAAATTATAAAAAAATGTTAAGTAATCCCTAAAAATGCCAAACTGAAACAAATAAGCTTAACTCTATGTCAAGTTGGAGGCACTTTCACATGGGGAAAAATAATTTCAAATTATGTTAAAATATACTGTTTTGAATGTACATTCCTAGTGAAACAGATCCCAAGGACAAAATGAACCACGAAGAAATTTGAAACCATATTCAGTAGACTTACTACTAGTAGTCATAGTAAATACTGTTATTTTAATAATATCTTATAGATTTGAATGAAGTGTTTATGTTAATGTCAATAGAAACTAAGATTTTGAGGGTAAGAGTGATACAAATTAAAATTAAAAAACTAAGTAGAATACTTGTGATCCTTAATTTGAATTGAAAACATCAGTATGAATTTAAGATCTATTTTTATCTCCAAAAATGTTAATTTCCTGGCTTTGTTCACTAAAAAGCCTAAAAGCAAGTATATTCCAGTAGTATTCTGCATCCCTTAGCCTTAGATTAGGATTATTATGTCCAACTAAAATGAACCAGGGCTCCTTAGAGAAATAGTCTAGGGCAGGAAATATACAAAATACAGTTAGGACATCTTGTCACACCAGAAAGTAAAAAAACTATCAAAGAGTTCCCATTGTGGCTAACTGGATTAGGAATGCGACTAGCATCCATGAGGATGCAGGTTCCATCTCTGGCATTGCTCAGTGGGTTGGGGATCCGGCATTTCTGTGAGCTGTGGTGTAGGTAAGCCGGTAGCTGCAGCTCTGATTCGACCCCTAGCCTGGGAACTTCCATATGCCTCGGGTGCGGCCCTTTAAAAAAAATAAAACAAAACAAAAAAACTCCAAGGAGGGAGCATCCGAGGCTGATGAAGGGATGTGGAAGGCTTCCTGGAGGAGGTGGTGTTTGACCTGAGCTTAATGGATGAGCCAGAAGTTCTCAGGTGAAAAAATAGAAAAGGGTCCTCCCAGGCTGAGGGCAAAGAGGAAAACCCTGAGGGTGAAGTATGATCTTCCTCCAGAAGAAGGCGTGATCCTCTGCCAGAGCATGGGGCACCCAAGGGATGCTGGGAACCGAGGCTGGATATTAGAGATTGGAGCCAAACCTGGGAGGGCACTGAATGCCTTTATAAGGAAATTTGATTTCACTTGGCTGGCAGTAAGGAAATACAGCAGGCTCCCAGAAGGGGAATAAAGACTCCTTCCAGCCAATAACCTTTAATAGTTCCCTGAACCAGTCCCTTCGCTCTCAGTAACCATGCAGACTTGGACAGGTTACTTAATCTCTCTCGGCCTCAGTTTCCTCATCCGCAAAATGGGAGGCTAATACCCACCTTGAAGTTTGTTGTGAAGATTAAATGCATTCATATATGTAAAGCACATAGCAGGCACTCAAAAAGGATAGTTTTCCCTCATCTCAGAAGCAATACATCTTCAACTGAGCTGACTCACCCCAAAAGAGCCTCCTGCTTTCTGGCCTCCCACATGGAAACCTCCTGAGACCACACTGTCACCTGCCACCCCTCTGTTCTCCTCCCAGTTGCTGCCTGTCCCCAGCAGCTCTTACCTTTCATGGCCTGGGCCCTGGGGCCTGGGCCCAGCAGCGCCACTACCAGCAGCAGACAGAACCCCAGCTCTGCCAGCATCTCCTCACTGGTCCCCGGCAGGTCTGTTGCGCTGGGGGCAGGCCAGGACCTGAGGGTCTGGAACGGGGAGAGAGAGGTGAGGCTGAAAGGGCCTCCAAGTTAATGGTGGCGTGAATAATTCATTGGCCCCTCGAATTAGTAAGCTGATCTGCAGGTGCTTCCTTCACTCCACCCTAAGGTGACGGATCTAGTGTCACCAGGTTGACACTTCTGAGATCTGCACCGGCCACACTGGATGGAGAAGGGAAGCATCTTGGGGCTGGGAGGGAATTTGGTTGTAGAAAAAGGGTATGAGTTTGGGGGAATGGCAGACCTGGGATCCATCCCTGGTCAGACTCTTACTTGTCAGGTGACCTTGAACAAAGTCATCCAACTCATCCAGGTCTTGGTCTGACTCATCTGTCTGGTGGGGCCATTCAGCGCTGCCCGTGGGGCTGTTGTGCAAATGAGATGAGCTAACAGACACTAAAGCACACAGTCGGCGCTTGCTACAGGTCTCCCCATCTCTCACCTGCGGGGGAGCCCAAAGGAGCCTCCAATTAGTGGGATGAGTGGGACAAGCATCCTTCAGACGTGCTTAGATGAACTCGGAGAGCGAAGGAGGCCGGCGGGGGAGGGGGGACAGCCGACAAAGGTAGAGTCTTTTTTGGGGAAAAATGCAGCAGGAATAACAGGATGGGAACACTGTATAGGACAACTCCTAATGCAATCACGGATCTGGGCCACGGTGTAAATTCTGGCCAAGAATATCAACTGTTCACCTTTTTACTGATCCACAAACCTGGCCTGATCATCACCGTGAGCCAGGCCTTGCTCTAGGAGTTGGCCTCAGGGCTCTGTGTCCAACAGGAAACAGGATCTTTCTATTTCCTCCAGGAGCCTCATTGGGTTCAGTTCTGCCCAGAGCTCACTTCCTAAGCTCCTGCTCTGGTAGAGCCTGCACCAGGCCCGGGGCATCTGAGGTAAACATGGCATGTTCCTACCTCCCAGTGAGGAGTCTGGGTTCCGGTTTGACAGACAAGGTCCCCTGGGTCTGGGCACAGGACCTCATGCAGGCTCACCTGCCCTCCAAGCTGGCCAGTGTGGTCTACCACCCAGCCCAGTGTGCCTACTTGGCCACCGTGCTGAGTGCTAAGATCCGGGAGCTGGTCAAGGCTGTCGCCATGCCCCGCTACAGGCTAGCGTGCTCTGTCAGTGTTGGGAGCAAGGGGCAGGACAGCACTGGCAGTCTCCAAAGGCTGCCTGTGGGACCCGCACGCAGATAGCTTTGCCACTTCCCTCTACATGAACCCCACGCTCTTCTGCGTGGCACTGGTGCACACCCTCTACTTGGAATGAGCCCTGTGGGATGAAGGGTCTGGGAGGGCCAACTGTGCTAGAGCCTGGCAGGGACAACTCAGCCCCTGGCCCGTCAGTCAGTGACTTGGGAAAGCAGCACTTGCCAGGCAAGGCCAGCCGCTTCCACAACTCTGGGTCAATTAAGAGAAAGCGGCTGGAGCGTTGGTAGATAATGGGATAATACATATATGTGAGTTGTACATACTTGACTGGGTCACTTTGCTGTACAGCAGAAATTGACAGAACATTGTAAATCAACTATAATTTTAAAAAAAAAGAAAGGAAAAAAGAAAACGAGCACAGTGCATCTCCATCTGCCTCCTCAGGCCACCCAGACCACACAGGCCGCCAAGTTGCTTTGCCTCTGGCTGGAATTATGTCAGCCACGTGCAGCTCCCGGCAGATCAGAAGCTCTGAGGGGCAGCTCTCTATGTCTTTGATTAATAAGAAATGGGAAATAAATTAATAATGATTTAATACATGCAATTTGGGATCAAAATCTTCCAAAGCATGGGAAAAAATAATAAAAAGGGGAGTTCTCGAGAGTGAAAAGATCAAGTGCTGTCATTCAGAGGCCAGCATGAGCAGGCATTGCTGGGGAGGGTCTCTGGGAAGAGGAGAGGAAGGAGGCTGGTTCTCACCCCCACTCAGGGTCAGGTGCTGTGCGTGGGCATCACACACGCTTCCCTCCTCCTCACACAGCCCTGGGAGATGATGGTACCATCTCCATTTTACAGATGAGTAAACTGAGGCCCAGAGAGGCCGAGTTACTTGCCCCGGATGCTTACAGAATCAGTAAGAGGTTTGTTTTTTTTTTGTCATTTTAGGGCTGCACCCGCGGCATGTGGAGGTTCCCAGGCTAGGGGTCAAATCGGAGCTACAGCTGCCAGCCTTCTCCACAGCCACAGCAACTTGGGATTCGAGTCGTGTCTGCAACCTACACCACAGCTCACGGCAACGCCGGATCCTTAACCCACTGAGTGATGCCAGGGATCAAACCCGCAACCTCATGGTTCCTAGTCGGACTCCTTAACCACTGAGCCACAACGGGAACTCCAAGTGGCCTTGTCTGATATCTAAACATCTATATCTAAAATGGGCCAAAGAGAGACATGCGAGAACTGCCCCAGACCCCTAACTATGAGTGGCAGTGTTGCCTTTGAGGCCTCTAGCCTCAGCGCAGTGGTGTGTCCTGGCCCTCCTATAGGCCAAGCTAAAGCCCTGGGCATCCATTCTCCTAGTGCTCCCTACTTCCCTTTAATCACACTCTCATTCCCCCACTCCTTTTTTTTCTTTTTAGGGCCACATCTGTGGCATATGGAAATTCCCAGTCTAGGGATTTGAATTGGAGCTGCAGGAGCCGGCCTACATCACAGCCACAGCAACACTGGATCCTTAACCCACTGAGCGGGGCCAGCGATTGAACCTGCATCCTCATGGATACCAGTCAGGTTTGTTTTGGATGAACCACAGTGGAAACTCCACACTCATCCCTTTTGGAATGACAGCTTTAATTTCTGCCTTCCTTGTTGAATTCTAAGCTCCCCAGTGGGGCTTCCCAGGATGGCATCTGCCTTGTTCAGTTGTTTCCTCAGTGCCTAGAACAGAGCCTGGTGCATAACAGGCCCTTCTGGGAGTACCTGTGAGTAGAATCAACAGGACCTTCTAACTGAAGGAGAGGAAAAGGTGGAGGAAGATGCCCAGACTTCTGAGGCCCCGAGAGAGAAAAAGTGTCTTTCTCAAGTCACCAGAGAGGCCGATTGAGATCACAGTTCCAGCTTGGGACCGCTGCCACTCCAGGAAAGGGCTTCCCACTCATTACACTGTGTTGAAAAGAGCTTTGCAGCAGACTAGCATTTCCTGAAGTGTAGTCCATGGAATGCTGATCTCCCAATGTTCTCTAGTTAAATAAGCTTGAGACCTCTGGGTTAACACAAGGAAAAATGTTTCTTCACCACTGGACTTTTCAGAGCCTTTAATATGTTCATGCGCACGTGATTCCTGGTGAAGGTCAAGTGCAGTATTTCCCGCATCCATCTGACCACGAATTCTGTCCGTGAAACGTGGTTTGAAACCTTTAGCACCATCCCCCAACTGCTTGTCACGATTATTTATTGAACGTGGCACAGCATGGAGATTTGTTACAACTTTTTGGGCAGTGCAGGAAAACCCTATTTCACAAGTGAAAATGACACCAAGCTCCAAGATATAAAAGGGGTAAAAACAGAACTGCTCTGGTTGAAGGGGGGCCTGGAGATCCCACCTGGCCATCCCTTTGCCGCCGCCGTGCCCCGACCATAGTGTCCTGGGGAGCCCAGCTTAAAAATCACTGAGAGCATTCTGAAATCAGGGCTGACACTAGAGATCTGGCATCTAATGCTGGTCCTGCCATGAACTGCTTTACCTTGGGCAGGTCACGTGGCCTCCCTGGGCCTTGGTTTCCCCATTGCTACGAGTCTGGTTGACAGGATGCTTTTTGAAGTCCTGAGCTTTAATCTCTGATATGCCGAGAACCGTGAGTCTATGACTGCAAAATTCTAACTCTACAATTCTATGGTTCTTTGATTCCGAGATCCCATGGCTTAATATTCTGGTCCTGGGACTGCCTGTAGCCAGCCTGAGCTGGTGCAGCACACTGGAGCCCAGGCTGCAGAAAGCGAAATTCATTAACTGCAGTGTGATTCCCAGGAGCGCCGAATTCCCTGGGGATGGCATGCCTGGTGCAGGATGGGGCGGGTGGGGGGGGTCTGAAGGAGAGGGGTGGGTGGATCAGAATCTGCAGCAGCTAGGTGGGCAGAGCAGGAAGAAGGACCCAGGCCTCCTGACTCCTGCTCTATCTTTAGATCTCCATAGCAACTGTCACCAGGGTGCTGAAGGCTCGGCTGAGCTGGCTGCCTGCAGGAGGGAGGGGTGTCTGTTTTCAGCGTCTCTTTTGCTGGGGAAAGGACTCTGGGCTGGGCTGGAGCCAGGGAAGGGAGACTGAGAACGGAGCCCTTTGCAGCAGGAAAGGCCTGGGGCCAAAACAAAAGGGAGGCGGTCACAGAGCCCACAGCTTGCATTGGGTCAGGCTTGTGGGTGCTGGAAGAACAACATAGGCAAGCTCCTTCTTCAAAGAGCTCTCAGTCTCCCCTGGGGTCATTCCCTAAACAGGCAGGGAGCAGCTCTTGGGAGCCAGCCCTGAGGCCACAAGAGATGCAGTCACCAGGGAAAGCAGCCTTTGGCACAGGCATGACAGGGCAGGGCCCCCGGGGACCTGAGGAACCAGGAAGCCCCCAACCCTTTCTCCTGCCAACTTAGCCCAGACCTGGCTCGCTCTGGGGTCGGGGCGGGGTGGGGGTCCTCTCTGACTCCCAGCTGGGTCCTCTGCTTCCCAGGGCTCCTACAGCCTTGACCTCCTACCTCCCTCCACCCAGCAGGATGTCTGCCCAAGGGGGTCTAGAGTAACCTCGTAGGGTAGATGAGAAATGGAGGCACGCGGAGGTAAGACTGGCCTGGGTCACCAGGAGAGTCCGCAGTAGTCTTGCATTCACGTCTCCGGATTCCAGTCTGCGCCGCTTCCTGCGTCCCAGTGCCGGGACCCACGTTTTAGAGGCGAGACCAGGCCTAGAAGAGGAAGTAGGCGTCCTCGGCCAGGCCTGTGCTCAGCAAGCACCTGGCCATGTCCTGGGTGAACTCAGCGGAGCCACAGACCAAGGCAAACGGCTTTCTCCGACAGGAGCCAACCAGCTCGTCAACCAGGTCCTGGCCCAGGCGACCAAAGCGGGTCTTGTCCTGGTAACTCCAGGGGAGCTGCTCCGGGGAATTCTCCTGGGATGAGTGATGAGAAACAGAGCGGGTGATGACGGGGGCCCCTGCAGAGTTCACAGGCAGCTCCTCTCTGGCAAACGAGGAAACTGAGGCAGATGGGGTGGGAAGCCAAGCTTCACCTAGCCCCACCACGAGCCCCGCACTGGGACTTGGGCCACCCTCACAAAGGCCTGTGGATGGGTGTTATCCTCCACAACAGGGGTGGAACAGGGAGGAGGGACGCCCCTCAGGGTACACAATGAATTTCTTTCTTTTTCTTTTTTCCTTTTAGGGCTGTACCCATGGTATATGGAGGTTCCTAGGTTAGGGGCTGAATCTGAGCTATAGTTGCCGGTCTACGCCACAGCCACAAAAACGCCAGATCCGAGCCGTGTCTGCAAACTACACCACAGCTCATGGCAATGCCAGAGCGTTAATCCACTGAGTGAGGCCAGGGATTGAACCCATGTGCTCACAGATACTAGACATTACTGCTGAGCCATGACGGGAATGCCACCATTAGTTTCTTTTAAGTAAACATTTTATTGAAGTATAACATGTATGTGGGAGTTCCCGTTGTGGTTCAGCAGATTAAGAACCCAATTAGTGGAGTTCCCATTATGGCACAGTGGAAACGAATCTTACTAGGATCCATGAGGTTGCCGGTTTGACCCCTGGCCTAGCTCAGTGGGTCAGCGATCCAGCATTGCCGTGAGCTGTGGTGTAGGTTGCAGACTCGGCTTGGATCCTGCGTTGCTGTGGTTGTGGTGTAGGCTTGCAGCTGCAGCTCCGATTCGACCCCTAGCCTGGGAACTTCTATATGCCCCAGGTGCGGCCCCAAAAAGCCAAAAAATTAAAATAAAATAAAGAACCCAACTAGTATCCATGAGGATGCAGGTATCCATGACGGAAGAGGGCTCAGGAGGCACAGCTGCTTCCAGCTAGAGCAGCTGTAACTTGGGAGGGTTTGTTCCCAACTGGGGACAAAGTAACATGGTAAAGAATGCAGTGAACTCGGATCCGGCTTACTTCCCCAGCTGCTAATGGGGTGAGTGCCCACTCCGTGCGTGGCGCTGTGTGAAGCAGACAGCACAGTGATCCTGACACATGGTCCCTACCTCGAAGAGCTGTCACAGCCAGAGGACGTCTGTGCCCGGCCCACTGAGTCCACAACCAGGCCCCCTGCCCACACAATGGACGGTGCCGGTGGGTGGATGGCAGGCAGCAAGGCATGGTGAGTGAGAGCGGGTGAGAGCAGGCCCTGTGGAATCACACAGCCTCAGGCTCAGATCCTGGGCTCAGGATGTCTAGTAGCACCGCAAGGGCTGGTGCCTTCCCTCTGAGCATCAGTTTCCTCATGTGCATAATAAACACGTCAGGCACATGCTGGGGCTTCCGTCAGGGCTTGGGGGCAGAGAGCCCACAGCAGGTCCTCAAGAGGGGGGCGAGGGGACAACGGAGTCTCCATCAGGGAAGGAAGTCGTCCCCCTGCACTTACCTGGCTGAGTACAAAGAAGATGCGGACGTTCCAGAAAAGGGCCTGCTCCCGGAGGAAGGCTTTCAGGTAGATGCCCTCGAAGGTCTTGAAGCAGCCGATCAGGGTGACGAAGGTCTCGTCCTCCGCGTTGTCTGTGATGCTCTGCAGGATGGGCACCATGGGGGCCAGGCCGGTGCCCGCAGCCAGCATGACGAGCTCACCATACTGGGGAACAGGACGGTACAGGACAGGGGTGGGTCGAGGGGCTCCCACCCCACCCACCCGCTGTGAGGCCTTGTCTTGGGCTTCCTTGAACTGCTTCCTGGGTGTCTCCCCACCCCCCATCTGAGTGCCCAGCTCCCCCTCCCCCAGGAAGCCAGCCTTGCTTGAGAAAGTCTACAACTTATGAGGTCTACGGGACAGAAATCATGGAACCTGGAGGTTGACAGGGAACATGATGGCTCATAATGGTTCATAACACCTGCAGCTGGCTCGGCTTCCCTCTCGAGCATCCGCATAGGACTCTGCTTACACACGTCTGCACACAGGTAGCCCATTATGTCCTAAGGCAGTTTGCTCTATTAGAGGTGACTCCCCTTGCCAGGGAGGGCTGACCACTGCACACTGAGCTGAAATCTGCTCCCACTACAGCTCTGCCCACCGCCCCCCCGCATCCCAGCCCTGCCCTCTGGCTGCTTCTTCCGTCCCAGGGCAGCCCTGCAAAGATCTGGGGGCCCAGGCTTAGACCGAGCCTGCTCTTCTCTAGCCTAAATGAGATACTAGGCACAGTGCTGACACAGAGAGCCCAGCAATAAAAGTGAGTTCCCAAGAGGCCCTTGTTGCATCGGCTCCCCCTTACTGAACCTATTTCCTGGCTCTAGGCCTCTTTAAGGTCAGTGCCTTGAAGGATAGTGCCTGTCGTGTGCAGTGAGGTATTCACCTCCTTCATTCTAGAGATTAGGCCTCTGTGAATGCAGTGTCCACTGGTGTTAGTGACAGCCACTGCACACCGTACTAGTGCACGGAGCACTTTGTGCGCTGTTGGGAGTCACATGTATCTGGGGCTAAATCCCTCACCATGTGATCTGGGCAAGTTCTTTTGCCTCTCTGAGCCTTGGTTTCTTCACTGGTTAAAGATAATCGTACCTCACTATAGGATTTCCATTGTGGCTAGCAGGTTAAGAACCCGACTAGTATCCATGAGGATGTGGATTCGATCCTTGGCCTTGCTCAGCGGGTTGAAGATCCGGCATTGCTGTGGCTGTGGTGTAGGTCGGCAGCTGAAGCTCTGATTTGACCCTTAGCCTGGAAACTTCCATCTGTTGCAGATGCAGCCCTAAAAGAAAATAATAATAATAATAGTAATAATAATAATAATAGCACCTCCCTGGAATAGCACCTATCTCAGAACAGCCATGAGGATCTGGGACCTAATATAATTAGATTCCTTCCCCTCGCTGTGCCCCGGCTCCTGGTCCGTCATCCTGTCCTATGTTCGTGCCCGCCCGTCTCCCAGGCACAGAGTCTGCCATGCTCCCCTTCCTTCTGCCATAACTGCTCGGGCTCTGCCCTGAGGAGCCTTCCCTGAGTCAGGGTTGGGTAAGGGCTCCTTCCTGCATTTCCAGAGCCCTCTGTGCATCCCTCCTCGCACTGGCCACAGCCTTGTTATCTCTTTGTGTGCCTGTCTCCCCTTCGGACTGTGAGCTTCTGAGGACAGGGTACTCATGTGACCCACCTCCAGGCCCTCAGGTCCAGCACAGGCCTGGCCCTGGGTGAATACCTATGAATGCCTGTGGAATGAACGCAGGACAGATGCTAATGTGTTCCATCTGCAATGCAGATGGCAAGACTGGGCTGCATCCCAGCATCCTCATCGTAACAGAGCCAAGCCTTTACCACAGTTTCAGGGGCCAGACGTTACTGTGCGAGATGCCACGTCTTCGCCCTCATGGCTGGGCTCTACACTCTCCCAGACAGGAAGCGGAGGGCTTTCCAGTGGGCTCTGTGGATGCAGAGGGACAAGCGTGCACCGGGCACCAGGAGGCTCTACCCAGAAAAGGGGGTCAAGACCATATTCATCAGGTGCCCCGCTCGCCCAGGTCAGGAGGAAACAGGGACAATTCCCAGCCCCTGCTCTCAGGCCTGCCCTCAGTTAAAATGCAAGGCTGCACATGGCTAGTGCTAGGAGAACGCTGTAGCAGAGCATTAATGTGGGCACACCTCACATCTGTAAAGTGGAGGCAGCGGTACCGAAGAGTTGCTGTGAGGGTTAAATAAGAGCTGGTGTGAAGATTAAATGGCAAGTACTAAAACCAAAGCCGGGCACATAGGAGGTGCCACATATGCATTTAACACTTATTATTCTACACATAAATATGTGTGTGCACTGGTTTACACACCCGTGTGCAGAAGAGGATTTGAAAGGATATACGACGAGGTAGTAAGATTCGTATGTCCGGGTAGACAGACTGCAGGTATTTCTTTTTTTTTTTTGTCTTTTTAGGGCCACACCCACAACATATGGAGGTTCCCAGGCTAGGGGTCCAATCAGAGCTGTAGCTGCTGGCCTACACCACAGCCACAGCAATGCCAGATCTGAGCCGCATCTGCAACCTACACCATAGCCACAGCAATGCCAGATCTGAGCCGTATCTGCAGCCTACACCACAGCTCACAGCAATGCCAGATCCTCAACCCACTGAGCAAGGCCAGGGATTGAACCTGCATCCTCATGGATACTAGTCAGATTTGTTTCCACTGAGCCATGATGGAAACTTCACTGCAGGTATTCTTTATTTCTTCTTTTGGCCTCTTTATATCTGCTGATTTTGGGGGGTTAATGAATAGATACCGCTTTTGCAATAAGGAAAATAACAATAAAAGCTATTTTGATTTATTTTTATTCTTTGCTTTTTTGGGCAGCACCTGGGGCATATGGAAGTTCCCAGGCTAGGGGTCGAATCAGAGCTACACTTGCCAGTCTGCACCACAGACACAGCAACACGGAATCCATGCTGCATCTGAAACGTACACCAAAGCTCACAGAAACGCCGGATGACTGACCAACTGAATGAGGCCAGGGATCGAACTCATGTCCTCGTGGATACTAGTTGGATTCGTTTCCTCTGAGCCACAATGGGAACTCCAATCAAAGCTATTCTTAAGTTATACAAAAAGAATAGAGAGGAAGAATGATTCATTCTTTCCTATTTGTTTGTTTTGGTTTTCCTAATTATAAAGGTAATAGGTATTTGTTGTGGATAATTTGGAAAATATAATGAAGTAAATAAAAAACACCCATAATTCCACATCCTAGAGCTGTCAAATTTGTTTTGTTTTGTTCTGCTTTGTTTTGTTTTAGGGCCGCACCCGCAGCGTATGGAAGTTCACAGGCTAGGGGTCCAATTGGAGCTACAGCTGCCAGCCTACGCCACAGCCACAGCAACGTAGGATCTGAGCCACGTCTGTGACCTACGCCACAGCTCATGGCCATGCCAGATCCTTAACCTACTGAGCAAAGCCAGGTATCGAACCCACAACCTCATGGTTCCTAGTTGGATTCATTTCCGCTGTGCCACGAAAGGAACTCTGAGAGCTGCTAATATTTTATTGCTTTTAAAAAATACTTTTCTGTGCAATTTAACTTAGTTTCCTAACTTGCTCTATATTCAGTTTTTACCTAGTGTTTGTCAATTGATCTAACAGCATAAGCATATCACATTACATATAAGCATAATTATAAAATCTGGGATAACAGTCTGTCAATTAGTGTAACCCAGTGTACTTAGCTGTTCTGTTGTTGGATATTCAGCTGTCTCCAACTTCTTGCTATTGTAAATAATGTTGCAATAAACATGTGCAAGAGGTGGCATTCTCGATTCTTTCCATAGGGCAGACGTCAGAGTAGAATCACTGAGTCAAGGATATGAAGCTTCCCAAGACTCCGGCTACATATTGTCAAACTGCTTTCCAGATATGCACCAACTGATGAGAAATTACTGATTCTTCCCAGGACTGTCAGGGAAGGATCTGAACATGCTGTGCAGATGAGGGGGAGAGCCTCTGGGCTGGGAAGCAGGGGATCCCAAGCAAAGAGCCACAGGGTGTATTTAGGAAATGGTCTCTAGAGTCTTGTAAATAGAATGTGAAGCTAGAAAGGGATCTGAGGGTCAGATGCAATAAGGGCCCTAAATACCAAGTTTATAGCCTGAATTTTTCCAAGCAATGGGCAGGCAGTTTTGTTTCTCAGTGCCTAGTCCATCTCCTCCCAAGACCAGCCCCAAGGATACCCTTGGAATTAGGTTTGGGCTTAAGAAGAATGATAGAGTGAGATTCCATGGCCTGAAACTGAACACCGCAGTCCTGGAAGCTAAGCTGGGAGGGGGCTCCCGAGGACATACTGAGGGTACTGACCTGGTTTGGTTTATAGAAGAAGCTTCCGAAAGGTCCTCGCCAGAAAGCCGTGTCTCCTACTCGCCAGGACTTGACGTACTGGGACATCAGCCCAGTCTGGTAGCACTGGGAGCAAGCAAAGGGAGACCTCACTGGGACAGGCACATGCTGCCAGTACAGACCACGTCAGCCACAGAAGTGGATCCCTTCCTGCATGCTCAGGGCTTTACACGTGTTACCTCATTTAATCCTCCCACTCATCCACAGTTGGTACTGTCATTCCCCGCTTTCAGATGAGGCCCAGAAACTTACAAAGGTAAATGCTAAGACTGGGATGAGACTCAGTAGGACCTATGGCCTTAACTACAGAGGTCTCAAGCCAAATAACTACAGGAGCCATGCAGGTAACATAACTGGGTGCACACTGGGTATGATAGCCAAAATATGGAGGCAACCTAGATGTCCATCAACAGGGGAATGGATAAAGAAGACGTGGTACATATTTACAGTGGATATTACTCAGCTGTAAAAAAGAACGAAATAGGAATTCTGGTTGTGGCACAGCAGAAATGAATCCAACTAGGAACCATGAGGTTGTGGGCTCCATCCCTGGCCTCTCTTAGTGGGGTAAGGATCCGGCGTTGCCATGAGCTGTGGTGTAGGTCGCAGATGCTGCTCGGATCTGGCGTTGCTGTGGCTCTGGCGTAGGCTGGCAGCTACAGCTCTAATTTGACCCCTAGCCTGGGAACCTCCATATGCCATAGGTGTGGCCCCAAAAAGACAGCAATAACAAAATAAAAAAAGGAAAAAAAAGCTCCCATGTTTGAAACACCGGCAAATTAGTTCAAATTAATTTTAATTTAAAACATTGTGCCAACCAAAACCAATAGGACACAGTCAGTCTGTAGGCCACTCATTTGCAATCTCCACATCGCCCTACACTACCTCTTGGTTGGATGAAAAAATGAAGGTTGTGGAGGGGATTCCTCCATGGCGGAAGGGCAGTCGCACTTCCTGGAGGGCCACCCACTCTGCACCAGGGACTGCAGCCCATGCTAGGGATGCAGGCGAGACAGCAGGACCTCGAGCTCCACAAAGGTAGCCAGTGCCTGGACCACGGAAAGGACTTAATACCTGAGTGAACGAATGAATCAACCCAGATTCAGGCCCTCCCCTGAAGGAGCTCACAAACTAAGAGGGACCTAAGTCTCAGACACACACTACGTAGAAACGACCTCATCCCTTGTGAGACGGATGAAGTGCTGGGAGAGCCCTGAGGAGGTACCGTCCGTCACTTTCAACAGAGTTGAGTCAAGGATAGCTTCCTGGAGGAAGAAGCATTTGAACTGGACCTTGAAGACTGGGTAGGATCAGACTCACTGGGGATGGAAGCGGGAGGACAGAGAATTATGATCATCAGGTGTGGTGTGCTCAGGGGTAGGACAGCCCAGGTCATGTTTTGGGAAGAGCAAGTGGACAGTGGACAAGATAGGTGGGGGTAGGGGGAGGCACTGGGAGACAGGACTGGAAGGGTATTTGGAGAGATTATAACCAGGCTTGAAGGACAGGCTTTGGTCACTAGACATGCTTTTTAGCACCCACAACCACTGCTGGTACCATCCCTGTTTTGTTTTTTTTTTACCCACCCGTCTTTTTAAGGCCACACCTGCAGCATATGGAACTTCCCAGGCAAGGGTCAAATCAGAGCTGCAGCTGCTGACCTACACCGCAGCTCATGGAAATGCCAGATCCCCAACCCCCTGAGCAAGGCCAGGGATTGACCCACATCCTCACGGATACTAGTCAGATGTATTTCCACTGAGCTACGATGGGAATTCCCATCCCAGCTTTCATCGGGCACCATATGCATAAAGCAAGGATAATCCTCAGCTTACTTGGAAGAGACTGGGCAGGAAGCGCCAGTCTTTCTTCCCACTTGCTGAAGGGTATATCTAAGAGCGCACTTGGTTTTCTGAACCCAGGCTCGGGGAGGCACAGCCTCAGGGGTGGGCTTAGAGCCCTATGGCACAGACAGCACTCAAAGAAAAAGGAAGGGTCCTTCTGAGCCTCTAGCACCCACACAAAGCCTGGCATGGAGTAAAAGGCTCAATGCACACTCGTTAAACAGACCTGGCACTGAACTACTGTTCTTCCACCTGGAATCATAATACTCAGGGGCCTTAGGAAGTGACATCATCTCCCTCTGTGCTTCAGTTTCTTCATCTGTAAAGTGGGGGTAATACGATCCACTCTGCAGAGTGGTTATGAGGTTAAAATGAGATCACGGTAGTAAAGAGCCAGAAGCAGTTCCTGGTGCCTAGAAGGTGCCTGAGAAATGGGAGCTCCTCCTTCCTGTCCAGTGGGAGGGTAAACCTTACAGAACCCGCCTGCCTTCTCAATCCGCAGGCGTTTCCAGCTCTTCCCAGCCAGCGGCTTAGGGGTAATTAAGCATCTCTCTAAAGAGAGGCTTTCCGTTAAACGAAGGAGAAATCAGCCTTGCAGCTGGGAGAGATCCAGCTGCCCTGAAGAATTGTCTTCAGGCTTATCCTTTCAATAGAAACACACCCCGACAAGCAGCTTGGGAAAGCGGGCCATTTGGAGAGGATTTGCGGAATCTCCCAGACAAACAGTTGCAGTTGCGTGGAGAAGGGATCCCATCCAAGCTTATGTGTGAGGGAATAAATACTCGAGCTGAAGGCAGGCAGGAAGGCAGGAGTCAGAGATGCTGTGGGCATCTTGGAGTCGGGAGGCCAGGGCTCATCCACTAGCTGCACTTCTTACTACCTGTGGAGCCTCGGGCCCTTCTGGGACCTCAGTTTGCTTAGCAGTGAAACGGGGATAAAGGATGCCCTTAGGACAGAGATAAAGGATGTGAAAACTCTCCTTAAATATAGGTATTTCCCAGACTTCCATTAGGGAAATGATCTCGAACTATGTATTCAGCTACCCACATGAAACTGCTATTTTCTACAGGTCAAAAACATTACACAGAGTTCCCTGGTGACCTGGTGGTTAAGGACCCAGCACTGTCACTGCTATGGCTCAGGTCTGAACCCAGGCCTGGAACATCTGCATGCCGCAGGAACAGCCATAAAAAAAAAAAAAAAAATAGTGTCAACACTTTCATGGAGTTCAACCTAATTATTTTCGCATGTAATTGGACCTTATGAATTCCTTTTTTTTTTTTTTTTGTCTTTTTAGGGCTGCACCTGTGGTACATAGCAGCTCCCAGGCTGGCGGCCGAATTGGAGCTGTAGCTGGGGGCCTGTGCCACAGCCACAGCAACGCCAGAACCGAGCAGCATCTGTGACCTACACCACAGCTCAAGGCAACACCAGATCCTTAACCCACTGAGTGAGGCCAGGGATCAAACCCGCATCCTCATGGTTACTAGATGGGTTCATTAACTGCTGAGCCGCAACAGGAACTCCCCGTCATGACTTATATATTCGCTGCCTAGTCCTTGGGTCTCTGGGGTATTTTGCATTCAGCCCACTTTGTC